>CM031621.1:4459974-4562474 GCA_018398815.1 Conus ventricosus
TGTTTTCTTCTCCCAAAAGACGCCCTTTTTGGGGAGAGGGGCTTCTAAGTTGTTTTTGGTTCTAAATCTGAATAGTGGTTTCATCGAGGTGTGACTGGCAATGATGCATGACAGAACGATCTGCCCTTCATTCAAAATTCAGCATTTTTTGAAAAACAGTTCACCAAAACACATGCTCGAAAGACACAATCAATTGATGACCATTCCTAACATGTTGACGCACTCTGCAAGCTTGTGGAAGATAAGGGGTTTGTAGCTTTGACTTCATAGTGACGCAGAACAGCCCGAGCCTCATGGCTTTCCAGAGCAGGAGGTCCACAGAGGAGCACCAGACCCTCTCGGCCAAGGGCTTCACTGCTGATGATACGGCTGCGTTTCACAACAGTGCTGATTCCTGTTAACTCGGCTGTGTTTGCTCTGTGGCAAAGAAAATATACGATATGCAATCTTATCATTTGACAATGCATTGCTGTTGTTCTTCTGTAATACGAGTGTGTCATCCTAACAAAAGCAAATCACTCAAAGTGTGTGTTCATGCTCAGAAATGGAAAATAGTGCGTCGTGTGTGGTGTGTGTGTGTGTGTGTGTGTGTGTGTGTTCATCATTTTTGTGTAGTGTTTATTTTTCATACCTGATAGGAGTTATGCCTAAATAACACCCAGACATGATATCTGGAGCAAGCAAACAAATGCCTTTAAGAGAGCTGGGACCAGAGTGAAGGAAGCAAAACCCATAAAAACTGAACTTTTTTACGGTGTTGTTTAACTAAAACAATCTCAGAACTGTATCTATTGTGTCAAAAATAATCATACATTATGCAACACATGATTTTGTCTGTCCCATGGCATCGGCTATGGGCCCTGAATTATATGAGTATGGATTAAAAGAAAAAAAAATCCTAACACGAAACAAGAACTGCAACCAATAACTAAAACAATTAGAAATAAAGATCTTGAGTTACTCAGAGGTAAAGTCCATCCTGTTGACTTATTTAGAGGTACAATCAATCTGATGAGTTACTTACAGGTAAAGTCAATCCTGATGAGTTACTTACAGGTAAAGTCAATCCTGATGAGTTACTTGGAGGTAAAGTCCATGCTGCTCAGTTACTTAGTGGTAAAGTCAATCCTGCTGACTGATTTAGAGGTAAAGTCAATCCTGATGAGTTACTTACATGTAAAGTCCATCCTGCTCAGTTACTTAGTGGTAAGGTCCATCCTGCTCAGATACTTAGTGGTAAAGTCAATCCTGTTGACTTATTTAGAGGTAAATCAATCCTGCTGAGTTTACAGAGTAAAGTCAATCCTGTTGACTTACTTTGCGGTAGAGTCAATCCTGATGAGTTTTAGAGGTAAAGTCATCCTGATGAGTAATTTAGAGGTAAAGTCAATCCTGCTGACTTACTCAGAGGTAAAGTCAATTTGCTGTGTTATTTAGAGGTAAAGTCAATCCTGCCGAGTTATTTCGAGGTAAGCCAATCTTGTGGCTTATTTAGAGTTAAAGTCAATCCTGCTGACTTATTTAGAGGTAAAGCCAATCCTGCTGGCTTATTTAGAGTTAAAGTCAATCCTGCTGACTTATTTAGAGGTAAAGCCAGTCCTGCTGAGTAATTTAGAGGTGAAGTCAATCCTGCTGAGTAATTTAGAGATGAAGTCAATCCTGCTGACTTATTTAGAGGTAAAGCCAGTCCTGCTGAGTAATTTAGAGGTGAAGTCAATCCTGCTGAGTAATTTTGAGGTGAAGTCAATCCTGTGAGTAATTTAGAGGTGAAGTCAATCCTGCGAGTAATTAGAGGTGAAGTCAATCCTGATGAGTAATTTGGAGGTGAAGTCAATCCTGATGAGTAATTTAGAGGTGAAGTCAATCCTGATGAGTATTAGAGGTGAAGTCAATCTGATGAGTAATTTAGAGGTGAAGTCAATCCTGCATACCCACAGCAGAACCACAAGGAGGGAACACCTTCAACTGGGGTTTGCCTCAGCCCCCTAAGTCACCATCTTCAGGGACAAAACAGGACATTGCCAGTCCTTCCTAATCTCTATTGAATGTTTGTCTGTTACAAGATCTAAACAGAATTATATAAACAAAAAGATTTTGAAACCAGGCCAAATACCAACAGGTAAAACAGCCTCAATGTAAGTAGGGAATAGAAAAAGACTCAGCACAGATATTCGCCTTTGGACTCCAGAAGACAGTGATATGTCCAATCTTTCAAGCCTTCCTCCATCTCAAAGTGATTTTTTTTCCCAGTCAGCATTAAATCAAACAATGACAATGACCCACAACAACAAAAAAGAAAGAGCGACACAAACAGACCAAAAACAGACATATAGAGAAAACAAGACATGAACAAAACAGAGAGAGCACAGAGAGAAAAAAAAAACCAGAGAGATAGAGAGAAACACACTGAATAAAACAGTGAGACAGAGAGAGAGAGAAAAACCAGGCGTATAGAGTAAGAAACAGAATGGCGATCTTTGTCGTAAACTTGTGTGTTCAACTGAAATCACCTTGGATAACAGTGAAGCCAGGTGTCTGGGACAGGTACAGCTTCATTGCATGAGATATTTTGTGCAGCTCCGTTGTGACTGACGCTGGAGTAATTGTAGGTGACATGCATGTCTTGACCAATGTTGACATCCTGCTCCGCATGCACTGCAACGTTCGCTGTACAGAACAGGACAATCAAACAACTGCGGTCAGGTCCTGACCACCTGATTCAGATGCTCCACAGCACTTTTGTATCCTTGCTTCTGGACCTGTACAGCTATGAAATCTGACTAGGTCATGAACTATCCAATAAGTCATTGTGCAATAAATGAATGAAACAAAAGTCACACACACACACACACACACACACACACACACACACACACACACACACACACACACACACACACTTCCTGAATCTAACAATCAGGTACCAGATTTTTCTTTCAACTGAAAAGAAAAAATCTATACACACAAATCTTTCTTTCTCGCTTAGCATAATCTTCACAATGCTGCAATATTTACTTGTTATGTATTTCTTTTCTGATTTTCCATCTTTCTGTGCATGCTTTTCTTTCCTTTTCTTTTTCCTTTTTCATCTTTTTTTCTTTCTTTCTTCCCTTTTTTTTTCCTTTCTTTCTTTTTTTTTTTTTTTTAAAGATTGTAAGCAGGTGAAAGTGAAGTGGGGGTTGAGGGGGTTGAGATGGTGGGGTTAGGAGGGGGGAGAAGGGGGATTGGAGAGAGACAGGGGACAGATAGGGGAGATGAGAGGGGTAAGAGGATTGGGAGGGGAGAGCCCTGGCCTCTCCTTCCACCCTCCTCCCCCTCCTCCCCTCAATCTGCAGACCACAACTGCCTCTATGATACAAAATGCAAGAATACTGTCTATATTAGACAATCTATGAAAACTGTTAGTATAGAGAAAAAAAATTATGACCACTTGAATTTCAGAGTTGGTCAGAGGCTAAACATGAAATTCAGGTTTACCTGGGATTTCACATTATTTCTGAGGGTCAATGAGCAACAGCTTTAATTTTGCCATGAGGATTTTCATGCCCATATGCTTAACACTTTCTGAGCCGCAGGTCAGGCTGAGACAAACGTCATGCTGCCCTTACTGTCTAAGGTCAGCAGTCCTGACTTGGTCTGACTGGCTGAATCTCAGCGCTGGAGGATTTATTCAATAAGTAGATTTCTTACACATACATATACATAAACACCCCACACACATACACCCCCAACAGCGGCGCAACGCCAGGTGATGTTCTCAATGCTGCTTGGGGAGCCTGCTCCAAAGCAGCAGAAACAGAACTGTTGGCACTGTCCCCTGGGCAGGGGGATGTGGGGTTGCTTCTTGCTCAGCATCTGCCTGGCTTGCCATCTTCGGGTCCTCACTTCCATCAGATGTCACACCTCACATCTTCAACCCTTAACAAACAACAACAAAAATGACGCAGGGATATGTAACATCCAGCAGTGATGTAATTGCAACAAAAATCATCTGTCAAATGAAATAACAACGATCTAATTTCACAGTATTTCCCTCTGTTGCAACTGATGAAATACTACTGGAGCAGGGAAAAAAGGGGTGCAGGGGAGGGAGAAGGGTAGGGGGTCTGAATGGAATCCATAGTCCACTCCACAGCTGTTCAGTGGAGAGTTCCCATCAGTGGGCTTTTAATTTACAATCTTCTCTGAATGGAATCCATAGTCCACTCCACAGCTGTTCAGTGGGAGAGTTCCCATCAGTGGGCTTTTAATTTACATCTTCTCTGAATGGAATCCATAGTCCACTCCACAGCTGTTCAGTGGAGAGTTCCCATCAGTGGGCTTTTAATTTACAATCTCCATTTTCTGTACTGTGCACCACCATATCAACTCTTTGATTTTTTTTTTAATGAATGTGTGTTGTGGTGTGTGTGTGTGTGTGTGTGTTGTGTGTTGTGTGTTTTGTGTATGTGTGTATATGTGCATGTGTGTGTGTGTGTTGTGTTGTGTATGTGTGTATATGTGCATGTGTGTATGCAAGCGTGCGCACAGCTGCGCGGCGCACACACACACACCACACACACACACACACACACACAACACACACACCATGAAATCAGGCATTCTTTCAACAAACTGGAGATGATAAAATCTTAGAGTTAGACCCCATGACCAAAGAGAATCCCTCTTTAGATCAAAATACCTTACCATGGGTTGCTAAACAAAGCCTACAAATATTTTCCCAGCCATCAGGTTTTTCCAATAACAAACGTACATATTTTCATTTATAACGATAATCATGATTTAGATGTTAAAAAAAAAAAAACAACCATTTTAAACTACATTTTAAAAAGAAAGGTTGCTAGCTCACAAAACAGTACACACAAACAGACGCGGACAAAACACAATGCATTTCGACTTGTTGGGTCTTCTTCAGGCAAAACAACAACAACAACAACAAAACAAAACAAAACAAAAATATTCACGACAATGAAAACGAAGAACGAGCAACCACTTATCTTCTGATATTTGGAGCAAAATGGGTGTTAAGTGAAAACAAGGCCACTGGGAAGGGGACTATGGGAGTTGAAATACTAATGATGATAATAATAACAATAGCAATAATTGTGATAATAGTCATTATGATGAAAATATTTAAGTCATAAGAGGAGGAATACTGTCACTTTTGGTGATTATATGACGATACACATCTGGACCACAGGCTTTCGATGCATCGAGATTCCGCAGTTTTCCTACACTAGCCATCTTCTCAATCTTGATGACAAGATCATTTATTTGAGGGTGCGGTTAGACTCATCAGTTCATTTATTGATTTACTTTTCTATCAGGATCAGGATCAGGATCAGGGGCGTTGTATCAATACAACTTAGCCAATTTAGGCTTTTTACGCCACCTTCTGTATGTATATATCCTTTTTTTTTTTCGTACCGTTGGTCCAGTCATAGGCTAGCTCAGACCTATTCATCAAATTCATATCTAATTTTTGTTAATAATTCATGTTTATCTATGAGGTTCTTAAAAACATTAATACTAGGTGCACGTTTGATGTTAAGTGTTAGTTTATTCCAAAAGTTGGTTACTCTATTAGTAAAAGTAAATTTTCTTAAATTCGTTCTAGAATATTGTTTAAATATCTTATCTTCACTGTTCCTTGTAACATTCTTCTGCGGAGTACAAAAAAGCATGCTTTATCAACATCATCAATTTCATTAAATATCTTGTATGCTTGAATCAAGTCTCCTCTTATTCTTCTTGCCTTAAGTGTGGAAGTTGCAGATATTTTAATCTTTCCTGATATGAGTAATCTTTTATGTTATGAATCATCTTGGTTGCTCTTCTTTGTACCTGTTCTAGAGCTTTGATTGTCTCTTTAGCATTGGATACATACAGTGTTGCCATATTCAAGAACAGGTCTAACTAAGTGTCTTATATAAATTGCAAAAAAGTGTCCTTTTCCACAAATGTAAAGGTTCTTTTTATTATTCCATCATTCTGTTAGCCTTATTAATACTATTTACAATTGATTGTCAAATAGTAAATTTTTGTCAAAAGTCACACCTAGGTCTTTCTCTTCTTCACATTTAGATACTTTTATTTCCTTGCCCCAATTTTCATTATATACTCCTTTTGTGGGTTTGTTTTACCAATATGAAGTACTTTACATTTTTCTGCATTAAAATATAGCTTCCAAGTATCAGACCACTGTACTAATGTTTCAATATCCTTTTGTAATTCCTTATGCAATTTTGGAGAGTTATACAGTTTTGTGTCATCTGCAAAGACTTTACATGTACTCTTTAATTGTGACGCGCTCCACGAAGGGTACACTAAGTCGCTGAGAGCGATTTGGCCTACGGGCTTGAAATGGTGGTTTGATCTATTTTTATGGATTTTGGGTTTTTCGCATTTTGGCAACTTTAAACCTTAAAATTCATATTGTGAAGTCTTACAGCTCAATTCGACCTATAAAGTTACTTATTTTACCCTTTTGTAAGGTGTGTTGACGAAAAATCAACACAAAAGC
This sequence comes from Conus ventricosus, assembly GCA_018398815.1. Taxonomy (NCBI): domain Eukaryota; kingdom Metazoa; phylum Mollusca; class Gastropoda; order Neogastropoda; family Conidae; genus Conus; species Conus ventricosus. The sequence continues at coordinate 4,466,498 of CM031621.1, forward strand.
ATCGAAATTTTGGTCGACTTCGCGGCTTTGTTACTACACAACCATACAGGCAACCCACGCATATGACTATGTTCGACCCAGCCATGACTTCTATTCCTGGACCGCGCATCGCTGGCGGCGTAGGCGCCTGCCAGCCTACTAACAGCTCGGCTCGCGGGCGTGATCAGCTGGCCGCCATGTTTTCCTGGCAATGGAGCCACTGGGCACAGCTGTGCCAGACGCTGGTTACTATACACCGCTTCTTGTGTTACGGCAGATAAACACATTTTATAACGAATTCGCGTGTCATTGGATGATTACTTATTTGGATGATTACAACGTGTCCAAGTTTGACCTGGCGCGCGGCTGGCGTGTGGTGCCGTGTGTGTGTGTGTGTTGTCAGTGTGTGTGTGTGTGTGTGTGGTGTGTGTGACTGAGAGAGAGAGAGGGAGAGAGGAGAGAGAGAGAGAGGGACGAGGAGAGGAGAGAGAGAGAGAGAGAGCAAACACTCAATATACTGACACAAAGAAATGTGAAGTTCTGTAGCCAATCTATTGTTATATATTCTTCAGTTCAGACCGTGGCTTTACGCCGCGGGTAATATATGTACTTCCACTGACTTCAGTTGCATAACCTGTGATAATTAAGACAAGCAAAATGTACCTTCTCTCTCTCTCTCCCTCTCTCTCTCTCTCTCTCAGCAGGAGCCACTGGAGTTCTTGTCCTTATGCTCGTTGCACAGTCAATTTACACACGTTAAGTTTGTTTGTATTCCACTAAAAGACACTAAAGAGAATGATTATATTGCGTGTTCCCCCTTGAAATAAGGGTCTGTGCAGACTATTACCAATAAATTGTCAAGTGTCAAGCGTCTCTCTCTCTCTCTCTCTCTCTCTCTCTCTCTCTCTCTTGCAGAGGAACGCCAGAATGTTGCCTCCAGAGCATCAATGCAAGTGTCGAAATCATGTTTTGGCTTTTGAGGTCATCTACTACACCTTGCAAAGACTCCACCTTTTTCTTAAGCCGACTCTTCTGCACACAGGCGCAATGTAATTTCTTTTTTAGTACTTCAATTTGTTCAGTCGCCTCATCCAGTCTTCTTTTCAGCTTTCGAGGGCTGCTCACAGCATAGGAATGTTCAGGGCCAATCTGTTGTTTTACTTGATGTTGGGTTACTTCTGTAGCCACATCATTCTCAAGAACCTGGGTCGGGGCTGACTGAAGTTTACGAACCCTTTCTGTGGGTGGTTTCCGGTGTTTGACCGCTGAAACAAATCAAACAGAACAAAGTGAAAAAACACATTTCGATAGAACCAAGAGGTTCCAGAAAAAAGCAGAACGACTGAACAGGAGTATGCTGACATTCATTCAAAGCCAATGACATCAGACTTTTAAATTAAGTGCACACAAACTATAATATACATCTTGACTAAAAAAAAAGTATATAACCTTCTGCAAGTGACTTGGAAAGTTGAACACTGTGGGAACAGCATCATCCTTCAGGCGAACAGTTTTTCCGGTGTTGATGAAGCAAGTATCTTCAAAATGATCCCACACAATCTGGTGTTGTCGCCTGGCTGAAAGTACTCTCTTTTCAGAGCAGCAACCCACACCTTTCGTTTTTCTGGGTTTTTGGGAAATCTGAAACAGTGGCAGACAAAATATAAGTGATGTTGGTTTTCTCTTAAATTTAAGTTTCATATTTTCCATCACTGGAGACTGCTCCACTCTCTCTCTCTCTCTCTCTCTCTTGATCTCGGCTCTCCACACCCCCCACCCAGAAGATTACAGTTTTCAGAGTTTTATGAGTGGGTCAAGAAATTCAACGCTTCTCAAGTAGGCTGATAGGATAAGTGACTAGGCCTAATAACGATTTTTTTTTAATTGATAATAATTATAAATGCCTGCAAATGACCTGTGGAAGGATTTTCCAGGTGTTTTCCCTGTCTTGTTTGTACATTTCCATGCTACACACTGTGGCATCTTCCGGCGATGTCGCTCAGTATTGATCATCGATCACAGTCAAGTTCAGCGTCGATCCATGCCGTGCAGGACAGGGCTGTGAGGGCAAATAAAAGATACTGAATGATAGGGTTGTTTTCAAATGGAGCACAACAGTCTTACAACATCTGCACGCCGTTAATAAAAAAAAAAAAAAAACTATCAAAGAAAAGTGCCGTGTGCGTGCGCTCTCTCAGTCATTCTGTCTCTTTCTTAATTTTCAAACACACACACCACACACACACACACACACCGGGCACACACACACGCACATTCATTGGCACATTACTAGCTTAGTGACAAATATTTATATAAAATACAAAGCAGATAAGCATTTCAAGGAGCTAAACAAGGATTGAACTTTAGAATAGCACCTACCTGCTCTGGAATCAGTGCACCGTGTACTTGCGGCCACGTGTTAGACTGCCAAACAAAGCCGGCAACGGTGCTGTGTAGTGTGTAGCCTACAACGGAGCTGCAGGCGCGTGCCAGAGTGGCTCCGTTCCGCCGCGCGTCCGCCATATTGCTGATCACGCGCTGCGTGCTGGATGCGCGGTCCAGGAATAGAAGTCAGTGGACTCAGCAAAGTCCCGCGCAAACGGCTCGCTCATTCACTACAGTGGATATTTTAGATGTGTGCGTAATTTGCTTCCAATTACAAACGCTAGCAGTTTAGCCAATGAGAACGAGGGACTCATGAACCCCCTGTAGCAACAACCCTCCGATTGGTCAATTTCATCTCAAGGGACAATAACTGTGCAAGTTGTTTACACCGGTCGTGAGGGGCGAATGTCGAACGACGATCATGGAGAAGCGAAAGAGAGAAACGCCTCGCCGATCTTCTAAGTCAAAGTTTGGCAGCTGGCATGCCCGAAATGGAAAGAAATCACAGATTGATTAATGATTATTTTCTTGATGACGCGGACCTACGATCGACAGTGACGACAACAGCGACAATGTTGCAAGTGAAGATGAGCAAGATGTGAACGAACTGACACCATGTGGAACCTTTGCTGCCACAACTCAACGCACCAGCTGACGAAGAATCCGACTTGCAAACTGAAGTGGATCTGTCAGAGTGCGATGACAAAGAAGACGCACCACTTGTCCACGCTGATGACACTTTTGGCCCACAGAGAAATGGGAGATTGTGCGGACAATAGAATGCATCAGGCACACGACCGGGCAGCAAATTTTGCTTGCGGTGCACCCAGATCAAAGTCGCCAGTGGACAAAATCATCCCCCACATCAGAACAGAGGGTGCATAGCACAGTTTACAACAGAAGTTGTAGCAACACAACTGAACATGCAGGATATGACAAGAGGTAAGTTCAGAAACATTTCTCTCTCTCTCTCTCTCTCTCTCTCTCTCTGTTAAAATGCCAGTAAACTGTTGATCAAGCCAATTCTTATCACCTCATATACCTGAGCATATCACTTTCTATTGAAAAAAAATCACAGACACACACACATGTCACAAACACATGACACACACACACACACACACACACCACACACACTATGTTAGTTTGTGTGTGTGTATGTGTGTGACATTTTTGAAGTTGTTATTGCCAAGCATGTAATTGCAGTACCTACACAGAAAAAGTATACCAAGCTAGTTTTTTCCCCATCAGGCAAATGACTGACATCAGAAATGTGTGTGTTGTGTGTGTGTGTGTGTGTGTTGTGTGTGTGTATGTGTGTGTGTGTGTGTGTGTGTGTGTGTGTGTGTGTGTGTGTGTGTGTGTGTGTACACTAAAGTGTAATACTAATACAGGAACTATCCAAAAACTGAAATGCTTATTAAACTTATAATTATTACAATCAAATTCACATACATATTTAAGTGTAATTATTGCAATCCATAGAACAGGTTTTCTGAAAGTGACTAAGAGCATAAGTGCTACTATCACCAAGAAAAATAGTAGGTCAGAGCTTTATGTTTCTTTTCAGATGAGTTGGATATGTTCATCATGGGCATGTTCAATTCAAACATGCATCATGACTCGACAACTGTCAGCAGCCGTAAGAAGGGACAGACAGAACGAGTGCGGACAAGGACTGACTACATTGTGATGAACAGACTTGTCTGCAAAAAGACTTTTTCTTCCTTACCGGGTAAGTGCAAGCAAAAGTGGAAAAGTTATAGCAAATTATAATAGTCTGCACAGACATATTTTAGAAAAGTATAAAAGATCAGAATGACCCTCTCTAAAAATAATCTGATGTTCTGCATGAACACCTTATGACTGATTATTGTTATTGACATGTCATACAGTGTAGTATGTAAATCTCATTTTCTACATGGGTATCTTAAGACTATTTTTTTCACTATGACTTGTCACACAGTGTACTTTACATAAAGTACTTTGATTTTCTGCATGAACACTGTTGACTTTTTACCCACTATGACATGCCATGGAGTGTTGTTTATTTCTTTGTAGATGATGAAAGCATCAGTGCAGTTTACATCCCTGCAGTAGTATGTATACACAGGTGTTGAATTATTCATTGAGTGAAGGGTGAATGACATTTCAGATCTGAAATTTGCATGAGTGGTTTTGACTCACAAGACAGTGACATGTATTGAATGTCTCCATGTCTCTTCCTGCCCACACTGACTCTGTCTGTACTGTGTGTGTGTGTGTGTGTGTGTGTGTGTGTGTGTGTGTGTGTGTGTGTGTGTGTGTGTGTGTGTGAGAGAGAGAAAGAGAGAGAGAGTGAGAGGGAGAGAAAGAGTGAGAAAGACTGCAACAGGATTAAGTTGGAATTGTTGCAAAACAGTGAAAAATTCAATATTCATTAGTGACAAGTTATTGTTCATTGTGTCCACTGCAGCAGTTATATCTCACTGCATTCCATTTCCCATGCAGAATAGAAGTGGCATTGGTGGGGGTTTTCTCTTATATCTAATTATTAAGACACTAATTTCTTCCATAATTCTTTTGTTGTTGCAGAATTGGTGACAAAAGACTGAGGAATGTCATGGCCCACTACAAGAAGGAAGGTCTATGTCAGCGGCCAGAGCAAGCGAGGGGGCAGAAAAGAACAACACCAGAGCTCTGACGCTGGCCGAGACCTACAATGTGTACAGATTCATCCTCAAACTATGCAGAGGATAATGCTGTCAGCCTCCCAGGAAGAGTGCCAGGCTTCCACCGAGACGACATCCTCTTGCTGCCATCAAGCACGCCGAAGAGTCGAGTTCACAGACACTTCCTTGACAGTGCTGCAGCTGTGGTAAAAGGAAATTTTTATTCTAAAATTACGTTTAATCTAACATACTTACCGTGGCTCACTAATGCAATAAGCGGCAGCAATTTGCTATCCCTGCCTCGTATACATAAAGTCCGTACGGACAACAAAACCCTTGAAAGGGCCTCGTGCCTTGCGCATGCTCAGAACCATCCTCTTTTCGAGGTATATCAAACCCTGACTGAGAACTCCTGATGGAACCAGGAAGGCGGGGAGGTAGGGAGGGCCTCTGCGTGAGCCACGGTAAGTATGTTAATTAAACGTAATTTTAGAATAAAAATTTCCTTTTAATTACACATACTATACCGTGGCTCACTAATGCAGAGTCGCACTACTGGAAGGAGGGCTCACCTGGTTACCGCCTGGAGGAGCGAGAAGAGCCGGAGCGTGTGGCGGAGATGGAGTGTTGGGCCACCGCAGCTGATGCGATGCCCCTAGACCCATCATCGCGCAGACGAGAAACGTCGCGCAGGTAGAATTGGATGAAGGTGCCAGGGGAACGCCAATATGTGGCATCTAACATACTCTGAATGCTGGCATTATGAGCTACTGCCAGCGAAGACGCCCATGCCCTAATTCTCATGAGGTCTTGGTGAGAAAACAGCCAAATCTCCTTCAGGTCTCGCGTACGCAGCTTTAATGACTTCTCTCAGCCATCGAGAGATTGAAGAGCGCCTGATGTCCTCCTTATAACCTTCGTTGTAAGAGAGAAACAGGTGGCGCTGCTTGGAGCGAGAAGATTTCGTGCGTTTCCTATACTCCCACAGAGCGCGCACCGGACAGAGAGTGCGGTCTTCGTCGTCTGGGGCGAGAATAGAAGTGAGAGGAAGAATGGAGATAGTCGGTGAAGGAGAACCTGGCAACTGGTTTTTCGCTAAAAATTCTGGGAGGAGGCGAAGAGATATCGAGCCATCCGGTTCGGAAGCGACGTCCCCAGGTAGGCCACTAAGGGCATGGACTTCACTGCAGTGCCTCCCTGAGGCCAGGGAAACGAGAAAGGCTGTTTTGAAGGAAAGGAATTTCAGGAGAACACTCCGGATGGGCTCGTAAGGGGGAGCCTGAGGGAGGAGAGGACTAAGAAAAGATCCCACGCCGGGGTGACGGCGGGGGCATCGGGCCTCCTGTAGGGCTGCTCCTCTGACCAGATCCCGCAGAAGAGGGTCGTCCACGAAGGAGGGGCCCCCTAATTGGCGCATAGTGGTGGAAATAGCCGCCCTGTGAACCTCAACAGAGGAGGCTGAAAGTTTTCTTCGATGAAAGAAAAGCTAGGTAGTTCGCCAATTGGCATTGAGAGGGAAAATGAGGTGATACTGCGTGGTTGGAGCACCAAGAGAGCCAGCCATTGCAGTGGACACTGTAGACACTTTGGGGTGCCTGGCCTGTGGGTATGTTCCACAAGGCCGATTACCGCTGGGAGGCGCCTTGTGCAGACAGCGCGTCCCGCACAGTAGCCAGGCGTGAAGATGCAGCACGATTGGATTCCCGTGTGGAATGCCTGACCGTGGCTGAAGCAGGGACCTGCTTTTAAGGCGAGCGGTGTCGGAGGCACGTGAGACAGGTGTAACAGTTCTGGAAACCACGCTTGGGCCGGCCATCGTGGAGCCACAAGAATAGCGTGGCTGCGTCTTCCCTTGCTTTGCGGATAACTGTTCCAGAATGGGGAACGGGGGGGAAAGGCATAGCCCGTCAGTCCGGACCAAGGGATGGACAGGGCGTCCACAGCCCACGCTGCCGGATCCGGAACTGGGGAGACATACAGCTGGAGACGGTGGTAGAACTGGGTGGCGAACAGGGCTACCTGTGGTTTGAACCATACAGACCGGAGAGGTTCCAGGATAGAGTGGACGAGAGTCCATTCTGAGGGAAGAACCATGTGCGACCTGCTGAGGGAGTCCGCGAGAATGTTGATCTTCCCGGGAACGTGCTTGGCCGAGATCCGGATTGATTGTGTCTCGCACCAAAGAAGAAGCTGTTCCGCCCTCAGGGACAGGGAGTGAGAACGCGCCCCCCTTGCTTGTTGACACAGTCGTGTTGTCGGTGTTGAGGAGAATGTGTTTTCCCTTCAGGAAGGGAAGAAACTCCTTGAGGGCTTGGAACACGGCTTCCAGCTCTAGCCGATTGATATGCCAGGATCCCATCTCCGGGGACCATTGCCCGGCCGCCGTCAGAGAGCTGACGTGGGCACCCCACCCGGACTGGGACGCGTCCGTGAACAGGTCCTCCTGTGGAGGAGGGGGGTGTGATGGGGACTCCCTGAGCCAGCCAGGACTGGCAGTGCCATGGGCCACCGATGATTGGAACCACTGACCGAGAAGGATCGGAAGGTCCCACGACTGCAACGCCTGAGACCAACGCTTGCGAAAGAGGCATTGAAACTGGCGTTTGTGCAGTCGTCCGAGGGGCACTAAGGGGGCCAAGGACTCCATCAGACCCAGAAGAGAGGCCAGCTTTCTGGCTGGAGCCTGATCCCAGGAAAGGAGATGGGCCAAGAGGTGCTGGAGGCGAACCAGGCGTTGGGGGTTGGAGAGACCAACCAGTTGGTGGTGTGGAAGGACATGTCCGGAAACGGAAACTGCTGCGACGGGATGAGATCGGACTTCTCCTCGTTGCGAACAAATCCCAGCTGCCGACCGAGGTTAAAACCTGGAGGGTTTGCTGGGAGCACAGAGTGCTGGATGAGGCAAGAAGAAGCCAATCGTCAAGATAGGCCTTCAGACGAATTCCTTTCTCCCGAACATGCAAGCAAAGTTCCCGGGCCACCTTCATGAAAACCCAGGGGGCCGGGGCTAGCCCAAAGGGAAGAGCCCTGAACTGAAAAAATGCGGCTTCTCCACACGAAGCGGAGATACTTCCTGTCCCTTGGGTGGATCAAGAGATGGAAGTATGCATCTTCAGGTCGATGGATACCGCCCAGTCGCGGGATGCATGGCATCGCGGATTGACATGGTGGTTTCCATCCGAAAACGGAGGACGATAAGAAACCTGTTCAAGGGCGAGAGGTCTAGAACCGGTCTCCATCCTCCAGGAGCTTTGGGAACCACAAAAATGCGGCCATAAAAGCCCGGAGAGGGATGGAAGAGGACTTCCTCTGTGGCTCCCTTGGCTAACAGCGAAAGGACCTCCTGGTCTAAGGCCTGAGAGGCCGCTAGATCCGAGGAGGAGCGAAAGGAGGAGGGAAAGGAGTGAGAGGAGCTTTTACTGCACCCCAAGGAAACGAAACCCCGACTTGATCACCCGCAGAGCCCCAAGGGCTTGCGGGAAGCCGCTCCAGGCACTGGGGTGCCTGGACAGCCTGCCCACAGGGACCGCCCTGGGGTGAAGTACCCAGGTCGGGGGCAAGTCATTGGGGGTGGGCCGTCTGAGACATGGGAGCTTTCGGACCCCCGGCCATGCCTGAGGCCGACCCTGCTGGGTTGCTTACCTCGGATCCCCGGGGTCCAAAAGACCGTCGTCCCTTGGGATGAGAGAATAGTGTCATTTACCAAGATGGCCTCCTTGGCAAATGGAAGCCTCTCTGGCTTGAGAATTCTCTGCACGCCAGCACTCCAGGCAAAAACAGGGATGGAGCCAGGCGTGATGTCCTGAGCCTCAATGTCCCTGACTTATTTGGGCCCTCCTCATACAGTCGGCTACCATTACCGACTTCCTTAAAGAGAGGAGGGTTAGCGCCAGTGGGTGAGACTCCAGGCGAGTGCCGCTGCCGAAGGGCAGGGGGCCTGACCTCCATGAGGACGACACCGCCTCCGGGACAAGGGAAGCCAGGAAGGCCACCAAGTCCCAGAAGGAATAAGAACCAGGCGACTGGCCCTCGTCCTCCAACTCCGAATCCACCAGGTCGGAGCCACAGACTGAGGGGGGGACAGCCCTTGGCAAAGTGGTGCGCTGTGAAAGTCCAGACAGGCCCAGGCTGGCTGATCCCCCAGACACTCCTAGGGAGGGATCAGCCGTCGGGAGGGCCGAAAGGGCCTGGGAGGAAGAAGCCTGCACTGGTGGAGAGCTGGGCATAAAACCCGGCCACCAGGGAAACCCCGGAGCAGGGGGCTGTGGAAAGCCCATGGTCGGGGGGGATACTGCCGTTGGGCCCATGGCGCCCAAGGCAAAGTGGCCCTGACCCCATGATAGGGGGGGCTGATGCTATGGCTGCTGGGCCAACCCGGTAAATGGGGGGGCCTGATGCGCCAGCCCCTGAGGGACGCCTGAAAATGAGGGCGAAACCCACGTATTCTGCCCAAGAGGGGGGCCGAAACATGAGGTGGGGGAAGGGAAACAACTGGGGCCGAACGAGATTCAAGCCCTTGAGAGGGAGTGCTTCCCTTGGGACGCCACCAAGCGAAAGGGAGAGGGTAGACGTGAAGTCTGCCTCATTACCCACCTCTGAGCCACCGTCGTAGAGGGCTCGTGCATCTTCGATTCTGCCATGGGAATCGAACTGTGTGCAGTAGAACCGCAGCTGAACTGGACACAGGATGCAGTAACGGGAACGACAGAACCGCAGCTGAGTCGATCGCCGTTAGGGGGACAAGGGGACAGGATCGACAGAACCGCAGCTGAGCCGATCATCGTGCTGTGTGGCTGCTGGCCCAACCCAGTAAATGGGGGACCTGATGCGCCAGTCCCCCGAGGGACGCCCTGAAAAGAGGGCGAAACCCCAGTGTCCTGCCCAAAAGGGCAGAGACATGAGGTGGGGGAAGGGAAACAACTGGGGCCGAACGAGATTCAAGCCCTTAAGAGGGAGTTGCTTCCCTTGGGTCGCCACCGAGCGAAAGGGATAGGTAGACGTGAAGTCTGCCTCATTACCCCACCCCTGAGCCTTCCGTCATAGGGGGCTCGTGCATCTTTGATTCGCCATGGGAATCGAACTGTGCGCAGTAGAACCGCAGCTGAACTGGACACAGGATGCAGTAACGGAAACGACAGAACCGCAGCCGAGTCGTTTGCCGTTAGGGGCAAGGGGACGAGATCGACAGAACCGCAGCTGAGCCGATCATCGTCACAAATTAAGGGTTGCGAGAAAGAGCTCGCTGTCACAACAACAGAACCGCAGCTGAGTTGAAGTGAACCCTTGGAGAAAGAAGAACAAGAAGAGAGAAAGTGACGCTGAAGAGAGAGGGGGGTTGGCGCGGCCAGAGTAGGCTAGGCTAAGAGCCTGCCAGTGAGACGAGGAATCGAATGACGAAACCTTCGTAAATCTCGCCTTACCACCCAATCGCTTCACGTAGGTTCTCCCTTAAGTGAAAACATAAGCAAGGACACCAAAGAAACAGCAACAACGATCAAGCGATCGTGAGAAAAGCAAAATATACTTAGCTGCTCGTGTACACGAGGCTCAACGGGAAGATGGCTGCCGAGGAAAAGAGGATGGTTCTGAGCATGCGCAAGGCACGAGGCCCTTTAAAGGGTTTTGTTGTCCGTACGGACTTTATTGTATACGAGGCAGGGATAGCAAATTGCTGCCGCTTATTGCATTAGTGAGCCACGGTATAGTATGTGTAATTAAAATGCATTTTTGTCATAGATCAGTGGAGTCCTCTTGACATGAGCATGCTTGACCAAAACACCAGAACAAAATTCAAAAAGTTCAAATTCTACAAGACAAATTATCAGACCCCCCTGGAAACTATATCCCAGACCACTCTATTTTTTTTTTACACTAGACTATGTTTAACATAGGCACATTTTTTTCAAATTTCTGGAAGTGTGTGTCAAATGAACTCCACTTTTATATACTTCTTAAGGTATGCAATAAGATTATTGATTCAACATCCATATCAAAATGTAGTATACCATTATTATTATTCAGGAATGCAAATGTTTCTGCCAATTTTGCCATTTTTTTCTTTCTGCGTCTGCCAAAAAAATCATGGTTTCTGTTGACAGTTGAATCCTCCCTCCTCCATTGTAGGCTTTTTGGTGTCAAACTAAGGCTGTCTCTGGAGTAAACCTACCACTGCAGTGCACTTCTTCCCTGTTGATGTCAAAACTAAGGCTGTCTCTGGAGTAAGCCTACCACTGCAGTGCACTTCTTCCCTGTTGGTGTCAAACTAAGGCTGTCTCTGGAGTAAACCTACCACTGCAGTGCACTTCTTCCCTGTTGGTGTCAAACTAAGGCTGTCTCTGGAGTAAGCCTACCACTGCAGTGCACTTCTTCCCTGTTGGTGTCATACTAAGGCTGTCTCTGGAGTAAGCCTACCACTGCAGTGCACTTCTTCCCTGTTGGTGTCAAACTAAGGCTGTCTCTGGAGTAAGCCTACCACTGCAGTGCACTTCTTCCCTGTTGGTGTCAAACTAAGGCTGTCTCTGGAGTAAGCCTACCACTGCAGTGCACTTCTTCCCTGTTGGTGTCAAACTAAGGCTGTCTCTGGAGTAAACCTACCACTGCAGTGCACTTCTTCCCTGTTGGTGTCAAACTAAGGCTGTCTCTGGAGTAAGCCTACCACTGCAGTGCACTTCTTCCTGTTGGTGTCAAACTAAGGCTGTCTCTGGAGTAAGCCTACCACTGCAGTGCACTTCTTCCCTGTTGGTGTCAAACTAAGGCTGTCTCTGGAGTAAGCCTACCACTGCAGTGCACTTCTTCCCTGTTGGTGTCAAACTAAGGCTGTCTCTGGAGTAAGCCTACCACTGCAGTGCACTTCTTCCCTGTTGGTGTCAAACTAAGGCTGTCTCTGGAGTAAGCCTACCACTGCAGTGCACTTCTTCCCTGTTGGTGTCAAACTAAGGCTGTCTCTGGAGTAAGCCTACCACTGCAGTGCACTTCTTCCCTGTTGGTGTCAAACTAAGGCTGTCTCTGGAGTAAGCCTACCACTGCAGTGCACTTCTTCCCTGTTGGTGTCAAACTAAGGCTGTCTCTGGAGTAAGCCTACCACTGCAGTGCACTTCTTCCTGTTGGTGTCAAACTAAGGCTGTCTCTGGAGTAAGCCTACCACTGCAGTGCACTTCTTCCCTGTTGGTGTCAAACTAAGGCTGTCTCTGGAGTAAGCCTACCACTGCAGTGCACTTCTTCCCTGTTGGTGTCAAACTAAGGCTGTCTCTGGAGTAAGCCTACCACTGCAGTGCACTTCTTCCCTGTTGGTGTCAAACTAAGGCTGTCTCTGGAGTAAACCTACCACTGCAGTGCATTTCTTCCCTGTTGGTGTCAAACTAAGGCTGTCTCTGGAGTAAGCCTACCACTGCAGTGCACTTCTTCCCTGTTGGTGTCAAACTAAGGCTGTCTCTGGAGTAAGCCTACCACTGCAGTGCACTTCTTCCCTGTTGGTGTCAAACTAAGGCTGTCTCTGGAGTAAGCCTACCACTGCAGTGCACTTCTTCCCTGTTGGTGTCAAACTAAGGCTGTCTCTGGAGTAAGCCTACCACTGCAGTGCACTTCTTCCCTGTTGGTGTCAAACTAAGGCTGTCTCTGGAGTAAGCCTACGACTGCAGTGCACTTCTTCCCTGTTGGTGTCAAACTAAGGCTGTCTCTGGAGTAAGCCTACCACTGCAGTGCACTTCTTCCCTGTTGGTGTCAAACTAAGGCTGTCTCTGGAGTAAGCCTACCACTGCAGTGCACTTCTTCCCTGTTGGTGTCAAACTAAGGCTGTCTCTGGAGTAAGCCTACCACTGCAGTGCACTTCTTCCCTGTTGGTGTCAAACTAAGGCTGTCTCTGGAGTAAGCCTACCACTGCAGTGCACTTCTTCCCTGTTGGTGTCAAACTAAGGCTGTCTCTGGAGTAAGCCTACCACTGCAGTGCACTTCTTCCCTGTTGGTGTCAAACTAAGGCTGTCTCTGGAGTAAGTCTACCACTGCAGTGCACTTCTTCCCTGTTGGTGTCAAACTAAGGCTGTCTCTGGAGTAAGCCTACCACTGCAGTGCACTTCTTCCCTGTTGGTGTCAAACTAAGGCTGTCGCTGGAGTAGCCTACCACTGCAGTGCACTTCTTCCCTGTTGGTGTCAAACTAAGGCTGTCTCTGGAGTAAGCCTACCACTGCAGTGCACTTCTTCCCTGTTGGTGTCAAACTAAGGCTGTCTCTGGAGTAAGCCTACCACTGCAGTGCACTTCTTCCCTGTTGGTGTCAAACTAAGGCTGTCTCTGGAGTAAGCCTACCACTGCAGTGCACTTCTTCCCTGTTGGTGTCAAACTAAGGCTGTCTCTGGAGTAAGCCTACCACTGCAGTGCACTTCTTCCCTGTTGGTGTCAAACTAAGGCTGTCTCTGGAGTAAGTCTACCACTGCAGTGCACTTCTTCCCTGTTGGTGTCAAACTAAGGCTGTCTCTGGAGTAAGCCTACCACTGCAGTGCACTTCTTCCCTGTTGGTGTCAAACTAAGGCTGTCTCTGGAGTAAGCCTACCACTGCAGTGCACTTCTTCCCTGTTGGTGTCAAACTAAGGCTGTCTCTGGAGTAAGCCTACCACTGCAGTGCACTTCTTCCCTGTTGGTGTCAAACTAAGGCTGTCTCTGGAGTAAGCCTACCACTGCAGTGCACTTCTTCCCTGTTGGTGTCAAACTAAGGCTGTCTCTGGAGTAAGCCTACCACTGCAGTGCACTTCTTCCCTGTTGGTGTCAAACTAGGCTGTCTCTGGAGTAAACCTACCACTGCAGTGCATTTCTTCCCTGTTGGTGTCAAACTAAGGCTGTCTCTGGAGTAAGCCTACCACTGCAGTGCACTTCTTCCCTGTAGGTGTCAAACTAAGGCTGTCTCTGGAGTAAGCCTACCACTGCAGTGCACTTCTTCCCTGTTGGTGTCAAACTAAGGCTGTCTCTGGAGTAAAACCTACCACTGCAGTGCACTTCTTCCCTGTTGGTGTCAAACTAAGGCTGTCTCTGGAGTAAGCCTACCACTGCAGTGCACTTCTTCCCTGTTGGTGTCAAAACTAAGGCTGTCCTGGAGTAGCCTACCACTGAGCACTTCTTCCCTGGGTGTCAAACTGGCTGTCTGGAGTAGCCAAACCCTGCATTTGCACTTCCCTTCCCATGTTTGTTTCACTGGGTAGTGTCATGTTTCACTGGGTAGTGTCATGTTTCACTGGGTAGTGTCTGTATCCATAACCACCAGTACAATTTTCTTTATTTTGACATGCGGATTCTGCTTTATAGTCAGCAGCAGTTCAGTTTTCTTATCTTTTGCCTGTTCCCTTATAATGGGCAAGTTCACTTGCCAGTTCCCTTCTTCTAATGATAATGCGGCGATAGTTTTGAGATGGCCCGAAGGGTTGGTGGGGCTTAAAACAACATGATTTGATTTATTTGTTCACTTCTAGTATTCCTGAATTTTTTTCTGTCAGAGATTCTTCAGTGTATGTGTGTCTTTGTTTCAGGATTAAGACCTGTTGCTGCCTCAACCTTCCGCAAGATCTGGGCAGCCCTTCTTCCATTTGTTGTGGTTGCACGTCCATGACAGATCTGTGCTGGATCTGTCAGAAGAATATGCACTATACTTACAGGAGTGCCAACCTCAGCGACGAGGAGAAGGGTGAGCTGCTCATGGCACAGCAGTCTCATCTCAGTCGTGTGGAGGAAGAGCGGCGCCTCTACAAGACAATGACAGCAGCGAGCAAAGCAGTGGTGCAGGAATTGGGAATCCAGGAACTTGGTTCAAGCCCCCACAACAGCAGAAACTGTTCCATGCACTATTCTTTTGATTTTGCGCAACAAGTCCATCTGCCGCACAGCCCATACCAGCCTGGACCACTGTACTTTTTAACCCCAAGAAAAGTGGGCATCTTCGGGGTATGTTGTGAGGGAGTTCCTCAACAAATAAATTATTTAATTGATGAGGGTGCAACCTCCAGCAAGGGCTCAAATGCAGTGCTGTCATATCTGCATCATTTTTTTTAATAACTATGGACTTGGAGAGCAGAACTGTGATCTCCACTGCGACAACTGTGCGGGGCAGAACAAGAACAGATTTGTGCTATGGTACTGCGCCTGGCGGGTGATGACAGGAAAACACACGTCAATTGCTCTCCACTTCATGCCTCCAGGACACACCAAGTTTGCCCGGACTGGTGCTTCGGTCTCCTGAAACGAGCTTTCAGGAGATCTGAAGTTCATTGTCTTCAGGACCTGAGTGATGTTGTCAGGAACAGTACTCCTGTAAAACACGTCAACAGGGCTCAGGTTGTGAAGGGGAGGCACAAGATGCCAGACCACAGGTGGACATGTTTGACTGGCAGGGTTTCTTTGGCAACCATTTCCGCACAATGCCCGGAATAAAAAAGATAGGTCATTTTCGCTTCCCCGCAGACAGGCCTGGATGCATGATGTACAGGGAAACTCTGGCAGATGAGGAAACGGCTTTCTGTCTTATTGATGAGGACAGAGTGGCCACTGTTCTGAGGGAACTTCCCAATGAGCCACCCATCATGCCACCTCCAGGCTTGTCTCTCGAGAGGCAAAATTACCTATTCAAAAATATCCGGAGTTTTGTGCGGGTTGATGCCAGGGACACTTGAAAACGGAGCCAGAATGTGAACTTCCCCCAGACCGTCTGTGTGTATCATGTGGGGGCAATGGATGGTCATCTGTTGTGTTATCGTTGTTGTTTACCTATTCGAAGTTTAGTGAGAGATTTCTTCAAGTTTTCAGGATGTGATTTTTAAAACTTTTTTTATTGCTGCACTTGTGATAATAAAGGTGGTTTTTTTTTTATTTTCTTTTTTTTTTTCTATTTTTTTTTTCGAGGGGAGGGGGGGGGGGGGGGGGGGGGGGGTTAAGGTAGAAAGGGTAATTTACTCCTTTTTTTTTTTTAAAATGTTCTTCCGCTTTTGCTCAAAGTGCATTCACCAAACCAAGTAACCCTTTAAACGGAAAAAAAAAAATGGGGCCCCGCCTCAGAAATCGAAAAATTTTGGCTGTTAAAATTAAGGTTTTAGAAAAATTTATGCAATTTTTGCGTTTGGGAATAAAACTTTTAAAAGATGGACTCAAATCTTCAAAGATATGGGGCATCCACAAAATCAAAAAAATGTTTGAAAATGAAATCCAAAGAGCGGACACTTTCTGTTTCTGCAGTTTCGCTCTTTTTTTTCAAAAAGGAATCATTTGAAAAAGAAAAAGAAGACGAATTAGGTAAAGTTCATGTTTGATGCGGAAAAGGGTAAAGATTCTTGCCCCAAGTTTCATTGATTTCTCAAAACCCCCCTGTTGCAAGGGTTTTCATCAAGATTGCTCGTCAACTTTAAACGGCATTTTTTTCAAAAAGGCCGCCTTGTACGCCGGGGATAAATACTATAACTTTGGTTTTAATAACCTAAAAAAAAACCAAGCATAATTTTGAAACTTAAAATTTTTTAGTTTCTGACTGTGCCAAAATCTCAAATTTCAAAAAGACAAGTACCTTTTGTGGGGGATCACAATTTCAGGGAGATCATTTATAAAAAACCGTAAATAATATTGGTCCCCAAAATGCCTTGTGGGACCCCCTAAAAACATCAGCACATAAGAAGGGCACCCTCCCTTTCCCTTTTGAGTTCTTTTTTATAAAAAAGTCTTAAAACCAAACCCAAATATATTTCCATTATTCCATAAGACCTAATTTCTTTAAAAAATTTTATGGGTACTGAATGAATGCTTTTTTTAAATCTAAATACAAAACATCTATATTCTCCCTTTACTATCTCCTTTTTGGAATCTTTCCCTCCTTTTAAAAATTGATCACACAAGCCTTTTTTTTAAGAAATCCTGTTGACATGTATAAATTTTTTTCTGTAATGTTTAATAAAAGCCTTCTAAAAAATGATTCAAAATTTTGCATTTAAGCTGTTAAACTCATGGTTATAATTTTTTTTAATTTCCTGGATCTGTTTTGTCCTTTTTTTTAATACTGGAATGACTGTAGCTGTTTTCCATCTGAAGGTACTATCATTTCTTTAACAGATTTAGAAAAGAGTATGTAAAGTGGGAAGGCCATCTCCTCGTTTAGCTCTTTTAGTACTCTCGATGGGATGGCATCCGGACCACATGCCTTATTAGGGTTTAAAGATTGAAGTTTCTTTTTTATTGCATCCACTGAAATGTCTACATTTTCAAACACTATGCTTTTGACCTTGAAGCTGGACTTAGAACAGGCATATTTTTAGTATCTTCCCTTGTGAATACACTAGAAAAAAATGTATTCAAAATATCTGCCTTACCTAATCGTTTCCACTGTGTCACCATCCTAGTCACTAAAGGGCTCACTCCAGTATTCATCTTTGTTTTCGATTGTATGTATATCTCCAGAAGGCTTTTGGATTTTGTTTACATTCCTTTGATAACTTCTTTCAAATTCCTTTTTTGCTTTTCTTTTTTTTTTTATTACAAGTATTACGTGCTTTAATATAATTTTGATAATCTTTCCCCTGCTTTGTGACTAAGAATCTCTGATAGTGATACAATTATATTTCTTTTTTACAAATTTCATTGTCTTTACATTCATCCACTTTGGTTTCTGTTTTTTATTTTTCTTAATAATTTGTTTTGGAACGTTGTTTTCTATTAAAGAATTTAAAATACTTTTAATTTTCCACCCAGCATTGTTCTACACTAAGATCATTGAGTTTATTCCAGTCGATCTTCTTCAATTCTTCTTTCATTTGCATAAAACTTCCACTCTTAAAATTATTGACTGCTTTGATTCTTCTTTTCCCTTGCTCCTCTCCTAGGTACAAAGAGAACATTAAAACCTCATGATCACTTTTGCCTATAGGAGCTAAGTGCTTAATGTCTGATATCGACTCAGGGGCCCTTCAAATGAAAACATAGAGGGTGTTTTACACTAACCTCGATGCGCTGAGTCGAATGCAACCCTCAGCTAAGCTCTAAGACCACTCCTTTTGCCACGAAACTGCGAGAAATGCACGGTAAGTAGTATTCCCGAACTGCACGCCATTTTGACTGCTGATCACGTGCACCCTCTATGTTTTCATTTGAACGGCCCTGAGTTTAGTACGCTAAACTACAAGATTACCTCTGATATCATATTTTCATCATTAACAAGTACTAAATCTAGTATATTTGATTTTTGTCCCTCCCTGTGTCTTGTTGGTTGTTTCACCATTTGGTTCAGAAATGCATCCTGTAGGTAGTTTATGAACTTTTGACCTCTTTTTCCAGAGCCAGTACCATGCCAGTCAATATCTGGGAAATTAAAATTCCAGTAATACAAACATATTTGAATCTTTCTAATCTAATTTGTTTCAGCAACTCAAACATTTTTTCTTCATTTTCAATTGTTGAGTTTGGACTTTTGTAAATAGTTTCCAATCAGTATTTCTGTCTATCCTTATTTAAAAAGGTAATGTCACGAGAATCGAATGGACTTACGATCTCGTAGATCTGTTCCACATTGTTTGACGAACCGGAAGTGATGCTTGATTACTAATTAATGAACTTCCGCTTAGGTAGAGCAACGTATAAACAATCGGACGGCGATCCAAGCAGCAAGCCCAACTCAGTAGTAACGAAGCAACAAAACTGTATATTAATACTCGGACTCGAGTCACGTTATATGGTGGCAGCGGTGGGATTTGCCAACAAAACTGTATATTAATACTCGGACTCGAGTCACGTTATATGGTGGCAGCTCAGGTGGGATTGTGATAGTAAAATGGCATCATTTAAACCACCAGATCCATTGAACTTTGCTTCGTCAAGTGAGTGGCCTGATTGGAAACGACAGTTTGCCAGATTCAGGCTAGCAACGGAGCTTGATCGGAAACGATCCATAGTCCAGGTCAGTCAGTTGTTGTGTGCGATGGGCGTAACGAAAGCTGAGAAAATTTATCAGACTTTCAAGTTAGATGAAACAAGTCCAGATTTCTCCTTTGAAGCTGTGATGACATCGTTTGACAATTATTTCTCTGTCAGACGAAACATCGTCCATGAAAGAGCCAGATTTTATGAACGAACACAGAGGCCAGAAGAAAATGTTGTGTTTCGTCAGGGCTCTACATGAACTTGCTAATATAGCAGAAGTGCCTTCCAAAGAAGAAGCAATCAGGGACAAATTTATCATTGGTGTTCTGGATAAAGAGCTGAGTGAAAAGCTGCAGCTGCAACCAGATATAACACTACAAGAAACAGTACGCCAAGCTTCTTCTTCTTCTTCTTCCTAAAATACTGGTTCACTCAAAAACGAGTAGGTCACCAGCGCGCATGTTAAAAAGTAAAATAAAATAACATAAAACAGTGCGACTCAGACTGTTGGCCCCTGGAGCAAATTTGGCAACAAGGGGTCGCACTCGATATTCAAGAAGTTAAAAATGGCCAAACTCAGGCCAAAAACATCTGGGGAAGTAAAAATAAAAACTCATCAATATGCAGATCTCAAAACTGTCAAATCAATTTGTTTTTTAAATGAGATTGCATTTGTGGCAATCTTGATGGCACCCGGCAGCGAGTTCCACAGCCGTACAGAACTGGGATAAAAAGAATGTAAGTGGCTGTCAATATTTGATGCAGGTATGGTATAACATTGACCGCCACTCCTGGTGCTATTTTTATTCAATACTTGTTGTTCCATTGGAATATCAATTACTTTAGCTCTGCCTTTCAAAAAGATGTTAAGTTTGATAAAAGCTCTTCTCTCTTCTAAGGGTTTCCATTCTAATTTCCTCATGTTCTTCCTAGTATTCCCCTTTTCTCTGATGTGGTTCCCTGTTACGAACCGTGCTGCTCTCTTCTGAATCTTTTCGAGGTTATCAATATCCTTTAGATGGTAAGGATCCCAAACTGAGCAACCATATTCCAGTACTGGTCTAACCAGTGTTTTGTAGCAGTCGTCTTTAACCTTTTGGGGCAGTCATTGATATTCCTGTATAAGAAAGCTAAGATGTTATTTGCTTTCTTACATACTAAATTGTAATGTTCTTTCCATTTGAGACGACTATCTATAATCACGCCTAAATATTTTGCAGCATTAGTTTCTTTAAGAATAGTATTATGAATAGAATAATCTGATCTAATTGGTGAGCGTTTGTTACATATACGCAACACTTTGCACTTTTGGGGATGAAATTCCATTTTCCAAGTTCTTACCCACTCTTGTAAAGCACGACAGTATGAGCAAGTAAAAAGTCAGCTCAATGAACAAAAACATGCTGCTGCAAATTTGGATGCTGTCAAACGGAGCAGTGAGAGAAAAGGACATGCTCAAGCTGGAAGAAATTTCAATCAAGGACAAAACTTCAGCAAAGGAGTTGGAAGTCAGAGAAGAGGCTCTGGAAGAGGAACCTACTTCAATATGGGGCAAAGGCAACCCAGGCAAAATTGCTCAAGATGTGGTGGTGATGAGTCACACACCAAATGTCCGGCAAAAGGAAAAGTTTGTCGGAAATGTGGACGTCAAAATCACTTCGCTGCTGTCTGCAGATCAAAGAATGTTGATGTTGTCCAAGAGCAAGAAGAATTTTTTCTTGGGTCAGTGAACAACAATGATTTGTCAGAACCATGGTATACCCATCTGACCATCTGTGGAAAAACCTGCAAATTTAAAATAGACACAGGTGCAGATGTTTCTGTAATGTCCAGCAAACAATACAGACAGCTGAATCCCAAACCCAAACTTCACTCTCTCAGGCAGTACTGAGGAGTCCAGGGGGAGTTATGAGTTGCTTGGGACAGTTCACTACACAGGTTGAAGTTAAAGGAAAACATTTTCCTCTGAAAATCTTTGTCATCAACAATGAAACTGACAACCTTCTTGGTCGCAGTGCTGCAAGCAGTATGGGATTGGTGAACCGGGTAGACAACTTGGAGAAAAGAAACCCCATGAACTGTGTTTATGGAGATATTGATAACAAACCTATGAACTGCACTCCAGTGAAAATAGTGCTGAACGAAGATCATCAACCCTACAGTCTGAATACGGCAAGACGTATCCCTCTACCATTGTTAGACAAAGTCAAGGATGAACTAAAAAGAATGGAAAAAGCTGGCGTCATCACAGAAATAAAAGAACCAACAGGCTGGTGCGCTCCTATGGTACCAGTTCTGAAACCAAGTGGAGCGGTCCGAATCTGTACAGATTTGAAGAGACTAAATGCTGCAATCAAGAGAGAGCGGTATATCATTCCAACATTGGATGACATGCTTCACAAGCTGAGTGGATCAGAAGTTTTTAGTAAGTTAGACGCAACATCAGGATTTTTGGCAAATTCCACTGTCACCAGAAACTGCAAAGCTGACAACGTTCATAACGCCTTATGGACGTTACTATTACAATCGTCTTCCATTTGGAATTTCATCAGCTTCTGAAATTTTTCAGCGGACAATGACAGAAATCCTGGCAGATCAAAAGAATGTCCTGTGCTTCTTTGATGATATTTTGATCTATGGCAAGTCAGATGAGGATCATGGAAAATATCTTGACAGTGTCATGAAGAAGCTAGCGTCAGTTAATTTGAAGCTGAATGAAAGCAAATGTGAACTTCGCAAATCAGAAATTGAATTTCTTGGTCATGTGATCAGTAAGAATGGCATTTCGCCAGATCCAAAGAAAGTGGAAGCACTACTAAACATTGCAGATCCCATGAATGTGACAGAATTGCGGCGCATCATCGGAATGATCAACTTCCTGGGAAAGTATCTTTCCGAACCTGTCAAGTATCCTGAAGCCAGTCACAGAACTCCAGGAAAAGGACCGAGAATGGAATTGGGGAGCACCACAGAAAAATGCCCTGGCAGAAGTGAAAACACTTTTGACCACCTCACCGACTCTTGCCTTCTTTGACTTGTCAAAACCAGTGACAGTCAGCGCAGATGCAAGCAGTTTTGGCATTGGGGGAGTGCTACTCCAAGAAAACAAACCAGTTGCTTTCTGCTCAAGAACTTTGACACAGGCAGAAAGAAACTATGCTCAAATAGAAAAAAGAATGCCTTGCTGGCGTTTGGGCATGTGAAAAATTTGAGAGGTATCTCATGGGTCTTCCATCATTCAAACTCCTCACTGATCACAAGCCTTAGTACCACTTATAAACACAAGAGATTTAAGTGACACACCTATTCGCTGCCAAAGACTTCTGATGAGACTTCTTCGATTCAATGTCGTCGCAGAGTACACTCCAGGAAAATTCATGGTTGTGGCTGATACATTGTCAAGAAGTCCCATGAAAAATAAAGGAGGAACAGCACAAGAAGATGTGGAAAGTCACATTGATGCCGTTAGACTCCATTGGTCAGCTTCAGATATGAAACTTCGGCAAATGGCAGAAGACACCAGCAAGGATGAAAAGCTACAAGCGGCAATGTACTTTGTACAAAATGGATGGCCAGAGAAAAAGGGAGATGTTGCGGACAATCTCCAAGATCTCTTTGCTGTGAGAGGAGACCTCAGTGTCCATAATGGCCTACTCATCAGAGGCAGTAGAATCATTATTCCGAGTTCAATGAGGAAAGAAGTCATAGAGAGGATCCACGACGGTCATCAAGGCATCAACAAATGCAGAGAGAGAGTTGCAACCTCTGTTTGGTGGCCCGGGATAAATGACGCAATCAAAAACAAGATAGCATCATGTAGTCATTGTCAAGAGAGTCGTCCAAGTCAGCGAAAAGAACCTTTGATCCCTTCACAATTGCCAGAGAGACCTTTCCAAGAAATTGGAGTCGACATTTGTGAAAAAGGAAACCAGTCATACTTAGTAGCAATGGATTACTACTCCCGCTATCTGGAAATAGCACATTTACCATCAACAGGATCTGCAACAGTCATTGCTAGGTTGAAAAACATATTCACACATCATGGCATCCCAGAAATTATCTACACAGACAATGGCAATCAGTTTTACTTCAAAGGAGTATTTGAAGTTTGCTGAAGAATGGGGTTTTGCTACAGCTACCTCCAGTCCCTATCATGCTCAGTCAAATGGGGAAGCAGAAAGAGCTGTGCAAGTTGCAAAAAAGATCTTAGATCAGAAAGATCCTTTCCTTGCTTTACTGTCCTACAGAGCAACTGCAACATCACCGACTGGAGTGAGTCCAGCAGAACTTTTGATGGGACGTCAACTGAGAACGACAGTGCCTACAATTTCTGCAAATCTAGAGCCAAAGAAAATAGACAGAAAGACAGTTGCTGCAAAAGACAAGAAGAGCAAAGAAAAGAACAAGAAAACATTTGACAGAAGACATGGAACACAATCACTTCCAGAACTCAAACCAGGAGATGTGGTTGTTATGAAATTGGACTTTGAAAAGAAATGGGAAAATCCAGCCACAGTTATAAAGAAGTGTGATCCAAGATCATATATTGTGAAACCAACCAAGGTCAAGTCAGGTATCGGAGAAATCGAAGACACCTGAAACTGATGCATCAAGGTTCCAGAAACCACTCAGAAGCATCCTCTCCTGTTGCTGGTCAACGACCTACTATTTCCCTTGTCCCGCAAAATCCTCATCCATATGTCATTTCCATTCCTATTGCTGATGGAGAACTGAGGAGGGCCGAACAGCCTACACGTGAAGCTGAAGACCCCAAGGAGACGATGGACAAGTACAACCAATCGTGGAGACCGGGCAAGCATGAGGAAACAGGAGAACCCAAGGACAACTTGATCCTGATCCTGGTAGACAGTCTTCAGGTTCAACTACCATGGAAACGACAGTGTTCCAAGAACTCCAAAGACAGCGCAAACACGCAGTGGACGTGTTGTGAAACGACCTGCCCGATATCAAGACTAACTCTTTCGTCCGTGGATTTTTTCTAATTTCAAATTAATTTCCAGACTAAGAGTTAGGGGCCAGTTAATTGAAAGAATGTTGAAAGTTTTGTTATTGTTAAATTATTTTAAAACTGTGCTAAAGAATTGGTACAAAGAAACATTTTCGGGCTGTGAAGACTATCAACTGTATTTATTTAATTAGTAATGAACATTTCGATGATGGGATTATCTATTTCAAAGGAAGGAGATGTCACGAAAATCGAATGGACTTACGATCTCGTAGATCTGTTCCACATTGTTTATTACTGACGAACCGGAAGTGATGCTTGATTACTAATTAATGAACTTCCGCTTAGATAGAGCAACAGAGAACAGTAATATGCCGACTCTAGGCCACTTTTGCCCTCAACCAGTTTTCGGGCGAAAGTGACCTAGAATCAGCATATTACTGTTCTCTGACAAGTAAGACTTCAATAACTAAAAAATAACGATTATCTACAAACAAACATACTGTGCAGGGTTATCCGTTTTAATACTAATTTACTAAAGTTTTCAGAGAGTAGCGTAGGGGAAAGTAGCCGGGACTGAACACGCCCCATAGAGTAACGTAGGGAAAAGCAGCCGTGACTGAACGCGCTTCATATACAAACGGTGTCTGTTCCCACGGCTCTCTTTTCAGTACTGTCAACTCTGTCAGGGCGGTGTCAACGGCCCTGCTCTGCAGGGGGTGTAAGCTTTTAATTGCTAGTTTGCCGGCCTACCTGCCCAGCACTTGGGGTGTTTATTTCTCCCAGTGCTGTGGTGGTGTAAGTTTGTATATGGCACAAAATATAGCTGCAGTTTTAGAAGACAGTGTGGATTCTAAGTTAGAAAAAGTTTTTGAATCACAAATACTTTTTCAACAGCTTTATAGATTAAATTGTGTGGAAGACATGGAATCAGCTACAACTTTCTAAGAAGCTCAAAATTTCCCATTACTGCTGCCAACACCAACGGAATTGTGGACAGAGGAAGAAAAGAATGCTTTACATGAAAATATAAGATACTTTGAAAATGATTGAAGCGGCTCGTAAAGCACCACACACACACACGCATACACACACACTCACACACACACACACACACATAGACACACACACACACATGCACATGCACACACAACACACACACAGAGGGTTGAACACACACACACACACACACACACACACACACACACACACACAACACACACACTTGCACTCACGCACACACACACACACACACACACACACACACACACACACACACACAGGCCAAAAAAATCAATACTGCCGCACCTCCTCTACCCCTCTTCCCCCCTCCTCTTCACCCCCTTCCTTCCTGCCTAGCATTACATCAGCCTTCTAGAACGTCCTGTCCTACGCCAACACTCCCGCGCGGTGGCGCTGTTCCAGCCCGGCCAATCAGCGAGTTAAGCGTAGCCTTACGGCCGCTCACGACTAGGTTAACCCACACATTCTTCCACTGACTGCTGGACAAGCACGACGCGTTTTACTGTGCTGTGGGTGTGTAACCGGTTTACCGAAGAACAGAATTGTGTATCTTAAAGGTTTGTTGGCTTGTTGAAGCCAATATTGTTGACAAAGATACAGCCAGTTTTATACGTGTTTGGCTATCGATGAGAAAAATGGCGCTGCATTGTTGAAAGTTAGCCGAAGCAAAACAATTCATCACGCGATACTGGGACTGTGGCAGAAAGACGCGGTGTTTTTCAGTGAAAAAAGGTGTTTGTAAGGCCTGCTTACAAACTGCGACCAAAAAATCAATAAAGCGCATCGAGGCTGTCACGTGACAAGACTGGTTCTGCTAGACTGTCACGTGTCACTCCCACTTTGTGGCCGCCACGTCAGCAAGACCTGTGAAGGTGTGTGGGGTAGTGAGAAGATATTTACCGGGTTTTGTGCAGGTTGGTTTTGTTTATATAATATTTTGATCATGGCAGAACAAAGACAGTGGGAGATTTCTAAGCTGACAATACTTGACGACATGTTGAGTACCATGCACAATTTGTTAGTGCTTTGGATGAGTTGAGAGCGGCAGGCCCATCATCAAGTAAGAAACTACCCGCCTTCCCTAAACCACCAAAAAGAAAGCTATCTGATTTGTATGGAGAGCAAGCAAAAAAACAAAAGATGACACCAGAAGAACTCCACCAATACTTGAAAACAAAAGAGGTTGATGTGGGAATGACAGTTAGGAAAGAAGTTTTCGTTTTTGGGGCAGAGGAAATAACGTCTATTGCTGTTGCTATTGATAAACTGAAGGAGGGGTATAGGCAGCTTCAAAGGCAGGAAGCTACAACAATGTGTTTAACTTGCAATATGGTTGGCTTTAGAACAGACCTTCAAGGCCTTTTCACAAGAAAAAGACAGTGGGGCGCATACTCAAAAATGGGATGAGTGGTTGAAGAGCAATGTAGGGATATCCCCTTCATATTCTCGCAAACTAAGAGAGATTGCTCGTTTGTTGAATCCATATGCTAAAAGGTTTTCTACAGTTGGTCTTTCTTTCATAGAAGTCTACGCTATGAGGAAGGATTTGAATTTAATGTTTTCAAGCAGTGAGGAGATTAGAAATTATTGGACTACTCTCGTACAAGAACCAATACAACTCCAAACACAATCCTCTCAAAGTCCGCAGCAGTGAGAGAGAACTAGCGCTCTACCCTAGAGCAGTCAAAGGTCACAGTGGCAAGCCGTTTCTTCAGCGCTCTACCCTAGAGCAGTCAAAGTCACAGTGGCAAGCCGTTTCTTCAGCGCTCTACCTAGAGCGGTCAAAGGTCACAGTGGCAAGCCGTTTCTTCAACGCTCCACCCTAGAGCGGTCAAAGGTTATCAGCAGTGAGATCAGACTTTTTTTTGCTGCTTTGTCGCTTTGCTGTCTACGCTTCACCTGCTTCAACGTCCTGCTTCTACGCCCTGTTACAAACTTTTAGGCTGCCTTTTTAGCTCTGCCAAAGCAGTATTTTACTTTAAAAAAACAAAAAACACTAACTCTGCCAATGCCAGTCCCAAGCCTGGGTGAAAAAAGAGGAGGGTGTGGTATAAACTTTTTTTGTGCACTGGTGGCTGCTTTGAACTTGCAACAAAAGAGCCAATGCATCACAAAAACGCAAGCACTGTCTTGCACCAAGTGGTGTTACACATGACAAATAATAAAGCTCTGTGTACACCACACACACTCCCACCCCCAAGTCACCCCAAGTTCTTAATTAAGTTTTAATTAAGTCACCCCAAGTTCTTAATTAAGTTTTTAATTAAGTTACTTCAAGTTCTTAATAAGTTCTTGATTAAGTTCTTGATTAAGTCACCTCAAGATCATAACTAAGTCATCCTTTAAGTACAACCAAGTTCTTATTCAAGTTATCTTTATAATTATCAAAAAAATACAATCTATGTTTTTATCTTAAATAGCAGATGTCTAATATAGTACACACACGCCTCAAAAAACGCGTCATCGTTGAGGATGTCTTGCTCAGCGTTCTCTGCATAGATCTTAATGAAGTTCTTACATCCTAAGCAACCGCATTGATTACAATTCTGGTCTATGGAAATGTCTTTTATAGACTCCATGTCTTTATTTATTGACTTTATCATTTTATAATACGCCATGATCTATTTCTATTAAAAAAATTTTAAAATATTATTGCATTATAAATGGATCAAAATGATCTTTTGTTGTTGGCGGTTTTGGCGTGCAGTTGTCTTTTTCTGTATTTAGTGGTTCAGGTTGTTTTAACTTCTTTTGTTTTTGTTGCCATTGGTTATATATTTTATAACCGTAATAACAGCCCCCAGCAGCAGCAAGGGCGCCAAAAATGGCAACAGTTTTAAGTTCAATATACCATGAAGACTTTGGCGCTGTAGGCCTTGAATCACATGGAGTTTTTATAGCGGGCATTGAATCAACTTGTTCTGGCGCTGGCGGTGTTATGTTTTCATGATGAGTTATATTCTGTAACATTAATTTTTTTTGTCTGTTCCACTCTGCTAATTTTTTTCCTGCTTTAACACGTCCAGGATGAGGATGCTTTTCACTGGTCCCCACCTGATTCAGTTGTTTTCTGCTGATTTTCTGGCTTGGTTACTTTCTCCACCTGATTCAATGTTTTCCTGATTCTGGTTCTGATGATTTTCCAGCTCGTTCATTTTGAAGGGAAACAAAATCTATATGATTAAAAGTTATTAATCCCATGATTAATGGCGATAACAATGTTCCAAATCTGTAGTATAGATCACATCCTAGAGACTCTAATGACTTTGTTAAAAACTGGATCTTGCGTTAAATCATACGTAAGATCTTGTTCAGAATCAATGGGGGCAAATCTACTGACTAGTTTAGTGTACAAACTAAGAACCGTTTGCCCCACACTTTTCACCATTCTAGACCCCAGCTGCGCTTCATACCTGTTATGATACTTTATAATGTCTTGTGGAGGCATCTGTTGAATCTGTTCTATGCTGAATTCAGTTCCGAGGAACTGTTTTGTTTTCCCACATGCTGCCAAAGAATACAGCCTCTCCTTTTTGGGCATAATAGCTTGATCATCAACTTGGTCATTCATAAGTTCAGGAAGGTTTAGGCTGCCTTGTAGCTGTAGTAGATCATCGCTGTTCATGTTTTTTATATTAATTATAATTATTTTATTTTTTAAAATGAGCACCGAAAAAACTGTTGCTAACCTTGTATACCATTCTGCTGTTATTGGGGGGTTAAGTGTAGGATACACAATGCTTGGTAAAAAAGCTTGTTAAGAATTAAACCAGCAGATCTTGGCAAACTAGACTTTGAGGATTCAGCAAAGCTAATTGCTATCATTGCAGCTTCGTTTGCCACGAAAGATTTTCTAGTCAAGCAAGGAATAATTCCAGACAGTATAAATATGTAAATAAAAAATACATTTATAAAAAATGGCCTCACTCGTAATGATGATAGGTGGCGCTGTGGTGAATGCGCTTGCTTTTAGCGGAAGTAATTTCGCATTTAGTAAACTGCGGGATGACGGCGAGAGAAAAAGACATAACAAAGCTATGGAGCAACTAGCAGCTGCACAAGACGCCTATGAAAAGCAGAGACTGAGCAGTTAGATTTTATTAATGACACACTGAAAAACACAGGGCATGCAGCTTACATATTTAAAGATATTGATCAGGCAATAAAAACAATATTATCTAGTAACAGGCAACCCGGTCCAGACATATGCCCCCACCAAAATTCAGTGACTTTTATCAACCATCAGAAAAACAAAAGATGCAAGAAATCGCGTTTATTGCCTTTGGTATGACCGTCGTGTATTTTGTTGCACATAATATTGGCTGAATAAAAAATGAACAAAATCTATTATTCGCCCAAAGGATATTGGAAGGGTATCACAGCAATACAAAAGCTAAGCCAAGCGGCAGGAGTCAGTGAACAAACAGCAAAGGAATGGTTTATCTAAACAAGCAATTTGGCAAATTTATTTACCTGCCCCTAGACGAATACAGAGACCACACTTTGTTAATACAACTCCAAACGACACCCATCAAATGGATCTTCTATATTTACCCTCTGATACGATTAGACGAAAAAGATTTAAGTACGCACTCACAGTCATTGACATGGCTTCAAGATACAAAGATGCGGAGCCATTAACACAAAAGAGTGCTTCTGCTGTTGCTGTCGCTATACAACTGGTATACCAACGAGGGCCACTAACTTATCCTCGCATGATTCAAGTTGACGATGGAAAAGAATTTAAAGGCCAAGTGAATCAATTATTGTTAAAACATAGAGTTACCATCAAAAGAGGCATTCCAGGGGTTCACAGATCACAGGCTTTAGTTGAAAACTTTAACAAACAGTTAGCTGAAAGACTTTTTTCCTACCAGTATCACAGAGAGCTGATTGACAATTCTCGCAACACAGAATGGGTTAGAAGACTGCCCTCAGTTTTGCGCGCAATGAATAATGAAGAATTTAAAGGGCTAAAGCCAGTACAAGCAATCAAAAGAAAAACAATAAATGTTGCTGAAGGAGAGTCTTCATCCGGCAAACTATTACCGTTTGGTTTAAAAGTAAGGTACCTTTATTTACCGGGGAAGCAGAAGGGGACACTCGCATCAGGCAACAGATCCAGTTTGGAGTGTTGACCCGTACGAAATAAAAAGAATTGTAAAATGAATCCGCCCGTGTATTATTTACGAGAAACTGACACAACAAAACAACCAGCTCCTCAAAGATCTTTTGTGAAAGAAGAACTGCAGATAATTCCGCCAGACACAGTTCCGCTTTAATTAATTTACGGTTCCCCAGTGCCCAATTGCATATGAAAACTCTGGATTAACAAACACCCGTTTTGTGTTTGTTCTATCTAATGACTTCTTTGTTACAACTGTTGTGTTGATCTCATGTAGATTAGATCGTAGTTTTACGTTGACATGATGAAAAGTCTTATTGCCAAACAATGCTTCTTTGTAGTTGTCATGTGATATGTTTGACTGCACAACACTGCGGGATATTCCTTTTGCTTTCTAATGATTTTCTCCTGGCTCGAAATACTGTACATTTTTGACCTTAACCCCACATACTCCTTGATCACCTTTCCAGATAATTCATCCTTCATCTTTCCTAAAACCTTCTTATTAACGGATGAATGCAAAGGCGAATCTTTAGGGTAATCAGATGTGTCGTACCATCCCACATGCCCTTTATCTACTTCTAATTCCATGTCTTTATAGATGTCTTCAGTAGGAATATCTATAACAAAACTGTCTGTATCTGTGTAAAGTACTCTGGACTCTGGATACAAGGGTTTAAAGTAGTCATAAAGAAATTCTAACATCAAAAGCTTTGATAATTCTAAAACGGTAAACCCAATAAATACAGGTTTGTCTAATTTGACTTTCTTTTTTTTCATCATTATGCCGAAAAGCTGATCATGAAATCTTCTGAAGTCCTGATAATTTGTTTTGAAGTTAGCTTAATTGCTTCGTTCTCTTTGGTGACCAATCTGACGTCTTTGCGCTTGTGCGGATTCTCCATAGTCTTCCAAAACAGCTGTTGTTCATCAACTTGAAAAAGTCTTTTTCTGAAGCATCTGTGGATTTAGTTCTGAGATCAGTGTTCTTCATGATGTATGGTTTCATGAACTGTTCTTAGATCAAAAGCAATTATGCGATGAACAGCTTGTTAACTTCAACCGTGTCTTAAATCAAAATTGTAGAAGTCTGTAATGACAGACATAATTTTTTTGCCCCGAAATTAGGCACAAGTTTGGCGGCTCTCTTGGATTCATCTTAGGCTTTCTGCAGCTATGGGTAGTCATTATGCAGTCATGGAGTTCATGAGGATATTCTAAGTCAACTTCTAGAATGAAACCACGCTGTTGATCAGGCTTAAACTGCCCAACCACTTTAATGCCTTTTGAAATTGTTCGGATCGCCGCCTGTGTACATTTTAAAGTTGCGTAATGAAGTGATTGCGCCATAGCCCAACCATACAGATTGTTTGCATCTAAATACATAAGATAGTTAGACCTTTTACTCGGATCATAGTCGTCCAAGTATTTGTTGTTTGCTTTACAGTAATGATGCGACGCCATACTAATTCCCCCACGCAATCCGTTTTCATCATCTGAATCATTGGTAAATCATGACAATAAATCAATCTGTACTCTAGTAAACTTTAAGAAAGCGTCCCAGCTCATCCCGGGCGCAGAAATGTAATGCGCAGGATCCAAGCTGTAATGTTTCATGCAGGTCTTTCTATAATTTTCAAAGACGTCCGCCAACAAACATACATCTGCCATTAAATAGGAGTCATGATAGTCTCCCATCGTTTTACAATCTAACTTTTGCCAAGCATCTTGAGCATGCTGGTAATCGGAGTCGCTGATGTCCTTTCCTCTAAGACTAGAAAAGAACGCGCCTTTAGGCGGAAGTGTATCTTCGTCAAACCTTTTCCCAACTGTTCATGTATTCATAAGGGTAAACACCCTTTCTAACAAGAGTTGAGTCAAAATATTCTTCCGTTATTGGGCAGGACTTTAAGGACATAGCCATGCCTCTAATGAGCCCATCATGTGTTGCATAGAGTCGTAGAAAGACATGTTATTTAAAGTGAAACACATGTACTTTTCTGATGACTGTGCAATGCATGCTACCCTGAAGTCGCTGGTTACTGCTTGCATTATAAGGTGAGAGTCATAACCTCGCAAGTTGTGAAAGAATACAGGCAGCTTCCAAGTCTTGGATCAAACTTTAGTTGAAGATTGCATTTACTGTGCGCTGCACCTCTAAACTTCCCACTAATGTGATCATGGTCTCTTACTGTGGGGTTTACACTCTTGGGCGTTAGCTCTAAACCGCAAATCCAACAATGCGTGGCTGAGTCATACTGTTGTTGGTCTTCAGGCGCCATATGATTTCAGATAAGTTTAGATTATTAGAACAGGCGTTACGCACTTGCTGCATGCGTTTTAAGAATGTTTTTCTGCAGCATCTGGTCTCTATATAATTCTGGTTCTGAATAAACGCCATCCGACCTAACAAATAATGAAGGCAAATGAACAAAATCTGATGATTACCATTAAGACTGTTTTTCGAAGTTTTTGTGGTGCTGGCCCTTCATAAGGAACAATAAGCGACTCGAAGTCTGCGTAAACTACGTATGGACTTGTTTGCAGCCGTTTCCAGTTCTTAAAACTAACTTTAGATCCTGGCGGGGGCGTAGTTAGTTCTGTCTTACAGTCTACAGAACTTTTACAATGTTTTATATGTTCAAGCGCGGCTTGAGCGGTTGGAATTCTTGTTAAACATTTTCTACAGAATTCTTGTTTATGTTCATGTTTTGAAGTATGCGCTAATAATCTGCTCATTGTGCGTATCAATGTGTAATGTGGCAGCCCTGCTGGCGAAAACATTAGGAGTAAGTCCACATGACTTTTGGCTGGTTCGCCTATTGTTGGACTGTTCTTGGACACTTTAATTGGCACCAAATTTGTTTCCTCATCCCATGTGTATACATTAACAGTTATTGGGTTGTTTTGTTCTTCAAACTGATCAATTTGGTCTACACTAACAGGAAAGGATATTCCATTGAAGTTAAGATCTTTGGCGTATTGCCGATAGTTAGTCACTCTTTCTGCGTGTTCGCGGACATGATGCAGCCTTGCAAGAACGCACCACATGAAACATTTGTTGTCTGAATTTTTTATGTTTAAAACTGCTCTCTTTAAACCAACTCCCGAGGTAGCGGAATGTAAGCCTTGCCTACAATCGGTGCATACTTAGCCTGTTTTAATCTAATCTCTAAGACTTCGCCCTCTGACCAACCAGAGCCTCTCATTTTAGCTTCTTCAGCGGCAGCGTCAAACTGTGTAAGCAGTTCGTCTGCCCAACCGGGTGTTAAGTCATTAGAGGAAAGAATAGTCTGTTGTTTAGTCGAGACCCAGACTTCTAGATTTTCTTCATTTATTGTTACATAGTCGATTAAAACAGCTAACATTACTTTAACTGGCGGGTCTATTGTTAGTTTGCCTGGAACTTGAGAAATAGCATGAACAACACTTGCCTGTACGTTTGTTGGGTCAATGACTTCTAAATCAATATCATTCAGTGCTCTTGATAAACGCTCTCTCTCAAGCATTCCTTCAAACATTCATCTAGGCCTTCATATATCTTAGCCATGCGTCTTTCTTTTCTAAGCCAACATATTTATTTAAATTTAAAAAAATACAACGGCTTAATCAGAATCAATATCAACGGTCTTTTTGTGCTTGGACTCATAAACTAAAGTATAAACACCCTTCGATGTTGTTAATGTGAGCTGTTTAGAACAGAGTTTAATGTTTCGTTTACTTTTTTTAAGCATTCCTTTTTTATCTGCTCGGGGTCTGGCTGTTGAGAAAAACTTGTCCTTGCCTTTCTTTGAAGATCAAACTTTTGTCTTTTGTAGTCATCAAAATCGGCCTGTAAACGATTAAATTCTTCATCCGTGATGTTTGAGTCAGCTAGTGCTTATTTATAATCAGCTTGAAGGAACTAAGTTTAGCTGTTATCAGTTGAACTATAGCTGTGTGCTTTTGGAGTTTAGTTTTTATTTTATTGCTAGCAGCACCTACAGCTAATGAACACAGGCCGAGAGCTAAAGACAAACCGCCTAGAGGCAAAGCTGCGGCGCACCAACACCTGTTGCTAAGAGGCCTACACTCGTTCCTGCTGATAGAGCGCTAATAGTCGATGTCCCAGTATTAACATATGTAACAGCATTAAAGGCAGCAGAATACCTTTGTTTGGTTTTGCTGTATTTGAAAGGTCCTGCTCTAGTTTTTGTTGCATTTGCGTAATGTTTGTTAATCTGAAGGTTTTTATGCTAGGGTTTTCTACTATCTCTTCTCTTGGCGGCGCTGTAGGCACATTTTGGGTAAACTTGAACAGACATGCTTTTTATAAAATAAAAATAATTTAGTATTGTATATCGCTTAATCTGTTATCTCGAATAGTCAGCTGCGCATCATATATTAAAAACAAATGTACAGTAAGCGGTTTTAGCGGCATCTTTTTCTTTATCGATTTGAATGTTTATTACGTCTCTCACAGTTCTCCCGCTTCCATGTAACCGATTATCCTCCGTTGACCTTAGGTCAATCCATAAACCGTATTTTGTTGTTAAATAATCATCAAGTCTTACACTGTGAAGGTGCAGATCTTTAGACACAAGGTCAACTGTTGGATTTCTACCCCTCCCGCCTCCAAACAATTTTCTTATTTCGTCAAAATGCTGATAAGGTTTAAGCCCGCTAGCGTAGATTTGGTTAGGGCTACCCTCAATTGTACATTGCACTTTCGTTATTTTTGGATTAATAAACTTTTCACTTTGCCTTGTGAATGGTTCTTTTTCATCTTCACACAGCAATAAAATACCTTTAAGTGATCTTGCTGCGACACTAAAACTAAAATTCCATATAGCGTCTGCCTTGCTTTTAGGATATGTTGTATGATGAATCACTCTTTCGTAATATATTGCTAATTTTGACTGATATTGTTGCCCAATCAGCCTTGCTAAATTAGGGTTGCTAACAACGTCAAACTCTAACGTGATGTCAGAAATGCTGTACTTTGCTGCGGTGCTGTAGATAGAATAACACGTTTGTATTCATTAAAAGTTAGTTCATATGACAATCTGTCTTTTAATGCCCCTTGAAAGTAGGGGGCATGTGCTTTTAACAACTCAAAATCTAAGGAATGGAAAAGCGATTTCCAAACGCATAACTTACTGCTTCATGCTTTTTGCCGTCTTTAGCATCCCCAGCGCCTATTCTATGTTTAGTGCTTCATTATTTTCTATTCCTTGAAACGCAAGATCGGCCCTTTCATTCTCGTTAGCCATAGATCAGAATAGGTTAAAAATATGTCTGCATTATGTAAAGAAAATATTTCTTGCCCCTCAAGTTTTATAGAAATTTTCTTAACGATTGCCCGCCCCAGATTCTGCACAACTGTCCTGTTGGGTCTGTTGTTGAAGCGAGTTCTATTTTGAAAGTAAGCCGCGCAGAGCCTGGCACAATCACTTCATCCGCTCCTAGGTCTGGAAATTTAACAGTAAGAATTTGATCCGCATCAATAGTAGATGGATTATTTGGAACAGTAATATTCCGCTTATTTCCCTTCACGCCTAAGGGCTCTTTCAGTTTTCTATTCGGGTCAAGAATCGAGCCATGTACTTGTGACATTTTTTTATAAACAAAATAAAAAGTTAATTATTTAAAAACATGGCAGGCATTGAAGGTGAAGAAGATTATGATGTTTTTGATCCTGGAGACGACATGAGTGAAATGATCCCTTTGACACAGCATCGCTCAACGCTCTCAATGCGGCGTGAATTAACAGCAAGTACGGTCGAAGCATTTACAAAAGTTTAGGCCAAGAACCTCCCGAATTTATAGACCCAAATGATTTTGAATTAGAAGATGGTCATTTGTCTGTGAAAAACGCCCAAGGACAACTTGTTCGGCTTACAACTAAAAAAGACCCATCAAAGTTTTTAGCCGTGGGTTCAATTAGAAATAGACTCCCTGCGAGCGTACAAAATCGCCTTGGCATTGCTAGACCAAAATTAGATAGGGATGCAGTTGCTAAACTTCAAACACACTACAAGAACTCCCGACAGATAACCAAATGCAAAACATGGAACTTAAAGAATTAAATCAATCGGCAGACGAATT
This sequence comes from Conus ventricosus, assembly GCA_018398815.1. Classification (NCBI taxonomy): domain Eukaryota; kingdom Metazoa; phylum Mollusca; class Gastropoda; order Neogastropoda; family Conidae; genus Conus; species Conus ventricosus. The sequence goes on from CM031621.1 coordinate 4,502,584, forward strand.
AATAAATGCAATAGAAGCAGAAACCAGTTTTTCAGAAGAAACAGCGTTAAAAACAATTAATGATTCCCCATTGCCTATGCGGGAAATAGCAGCCCTTGATCATGCTTTGAGAAGCATCAGAGGCGAATTAACAAACAATTTAGCAAAACTAGGTGAACTAGATGACCATATAAAAAGAGAAAAAGAAAAACTCGTTGAGGCTGATGACGCCAACTTAGGGCATGATATTAAAGAAAGAATAACCCAAAGACTAAAAGATCTTGAACAAGAGAGATCGGCAAGACTAGAAGTGTTGTCTACTAACCGAGAACAATTACGAACTCAAGTGAGCAGAATAAGAGAAACTATCCAAAGAATTTTATATGAAGACACAACGCTAGCAGAAAGAATACGAACACTGTTTAGAGAGCAGGGAGTCACATTAGCAAGCGTTATAACTGCCTTAGGATTTGCAATAAGTACACTGGTGATGGCTATTACAGGCGGCGGTGGTGCTGGGCCAGTGCCTCCACCGCCATCGCCTCCATCACCGCCTGATAAATCATGGGTAAAAAAACAGCTTGATCATCTTGCGGATTTATTAAAAAAATTAGCTGGTAAAGCCGTGGACGCTTTACCAGGAATATTGGGGAGTATTGTCAGCTGGCTTTTGTCTACTGCAAGCAAAGTAGTTGGCTTTATGGCCGAGCACTTATGGGCATTAGTTCTTGTAATAGTTGGGTTACTATTTAGTAAGATAAAGACCAAGTAATCCTATGCCAGTTAATCCAAGAACAAGCGCTGTCTTTTCATATTCATGGTCATCGCGAACAGAGTCCGCGAGCTTTGCTGAGTCTTCAATGGCTTTTGGGGGTTGGGCCTCGGGGATTAGATGACTTATTCTTGGGTGTTCTTTTATTGTTTGTAATATTACTGGCTCAGAATTTATGTCGTTTTTCCCAACCTTCTGTTCATTGCCTGCTATAAGAATTTCATTATTATAGTTTATTATTGTACCTATCTGGAGCCTGAGGTCAGAAGGCAACATGTATAAACCAGTGCCAACAGCAAAGTCTACTTTCGATCTTGCGTATTGTAAAACATTTTGGTATCTTTTAATACTTGAAGGTAAATCAACTGTAGAATTAATGGCGTCCTCTAAATTTGCTAAGTATTGTTTTTGTGCGTCAAAGCCAGTAGAAGGATCAGTTATGCTCGATCTTGCCTGTGCTTGCGACCCTAGCAAACACCAAACGTAAGTACGAATAGAGTCGTTTATTCGTTCTATTCCCGCCCTAGTTAGGCCCTTAGAAGTGTCTAAGATAAATGTTGTCCATGCTGTTTTATGCTCTTGCTGTAGGGACCCGGGCTCAACAGTTGTGCCAAAAAAGAAAGATTTGAAAGGAGGATGCCAGTCATAGTTATACTTTCTGTGCGTGCCCCGAAAATAAAGGTCGCCTAGGCCATGATTATGATCCAACTTTTGTCTAAAGCCTGTCTTGGTGTTAATATTGAATTCGTTACAGATCCTTTCAAAAGCCTTCATGTCTATTCTGTTGCTGAGTGGATTAAATGGTTTGTCATTTGGTAATGCGCTTGCAGTTCAGTCAAAATACGTCTGAAGGTGTAATAAAAATGAAATCTGTACACTGACCTCACCAAAGGATCATGGTGATTTAAATGATCAGCATACGACATTCCACACCCAGTTGATGCGCAAAACACAGCAAAGTTTAACTGGTTCTGATAAACTGCATCGGATGACTAAACCACGCTTTCTTGATGTGGTCGTTTTCAATAGGGGGGTTAAGATAGCTCTTCAATGGAGTACTCACCTTTTTATGAAAAGAGGCAGTCTGGGTCACAGCAATGTCAAGAGTATCAGTTGCCATATTTTTAAGATTGTAGTGCGGCCCAACAGAATATTTGCACCAGTATATTTGAATGCACTCATTTTTAATTTGTTTTAAAAAATGTTTGTAACAATAACAACCCAAGACCGTCCTTCGTTTTTAGAACATGCTATTTATAACAATTGCGGAAGCAAAACGGTCGCACTTCATGAAATATTTTACAAAGTCGTATGGTTTAATATAAGTAAAGCCAGGGAGAATAATAAGGTTCTAAAAGTTGACAAAACAGGGGCCAAAGTTAGCCAGTTAACAATACCTGATGGTTATTACGGGTTTTGCTCACTAAAAGAAGCAATGAGTAACTTTGACATTACTCTCAAACTTAACAATGCGAATCTGAAAACAATGTTAACATTCAAGCCTGAAGAAGAAGGAGGTTACTATTTTGATAAAGAGCTATCTAAAAATGCTAGGCTTTGCAGCTAACAATTATAGATTTAGAGTTACGCCAGCCAAAACTACTTATGAGGAGAAAATCCGCTCGATCTTGCATTACATTCATTACTCTATGTTCATTTGGATGAGCTAAGCACTGATGAAAACTTATATGATGGAAGGCCCTCAACAGTTTTAAGAGCTCTTCCATCTGGAAAAGCTGCATATTGCGATTATGAAATTATACAATTCCCTAATTTACAGTTTAAAGGATTAGTTTGTGGGAGGGTCGGATCATTTAATATAAAAATCAAGACAAAGCGGGGAAAGTTGTGAAATGTGATAACCTACACATTGTTTTGGAAATAAAATAATAAGTTGTTCTAAAAAATAATGTCGCGGGGGCCAGAAGAATCAGGAGTTACATTAGCGCCTGTGAGGTGTATAAACCTTAGAATTAAAAGACCTTGCAGACGTTGCGGACTTTGAACAGAACGGTGAGATAGGCGCTTTGTATGGTTTTGAGTACACTAAAGATGGTGATTATAAACGCAAAGAGGTTGGCGACAACAAAAAGTTTCCTAAACTAGAACAGCTGCGCAATGTAGAAGCAAATAATGCTGGCCAGTATGAATATAAAATAGTTCGAAAACCTGACAGCAAATGGCACTTAGAACCATATTTAGAATGGGACATAAAATTTGAATTCATAAGCCCATTTACATATTTTAGCCGTCAAAAAAGTTTCAGAAAAGCATTCAACTCTGGCCCTTTACATGTAAGTCTTATGCCAGACGACAATAGTCGGAAAAAAATTGAAATAACGCCGTATGGGAAAAAACAGTACATCCTCCACAGAAAAGAAAAAGTTGTAAAAAAAGCTTCTACAAAATTACAGTTCTTTCCAAGCAGAAAATTAGGAGACACGTTCACAATAATATTTGAAATTTCTGTCTTTAAAGATGTGGAGAGGGATGGGGCTGTGGGCGTTAGTGACGCCCTTATAAAAGGAATTAATATTAGCTGGCAAAACTTAGACGTTAAACGCCTTACAGTTACCATCGTCGTTCTTCACAATGGTGAGGATATTAAGGTTATAACAACAAGCAACAAAATCACTGTTGACTTAAATAGAAACAATCTTACAGAACTGAATTGGATTAATCTTACACATTTAGGCCTTATAGGGTTTTATTATACTGAACAAGTTTTGACAGAGAGTATGATAAAAATAATAACTGGATTAGATTAAGTTCTGTTATAAAACTATGGAGCAGTTAAACTTTATGACAAAAACTCCTCATTGCTCATTGATTTGTGGGCAGACTGGTTGTGGAAAAACAATATTTATCCTCGACCTGTTACAAACAGTTTATCGTTATAATTTTAATCATATTGTAATTTTCTGCCCAACACTTAAATGGAACAAAGCATATCATGATAGGAGGTTTATATGGACAGATGATGACATATATTTAGTTGATCCTAGCAATAAACTGAGTGAGTGTTTAGAACAGTTTTATAGACTGTTTGAAGGAACGCAAACACTATTTATTATAGATGACTGTTCGGCAGAAAGAGACATAGTTAAAAAGAGAAACACTTTGTCAAAACTAGCTTTCAGCGGAAGGCATGCTAGGATAAGTGTGTGGATTTTATGCCAAAATATAACTCAGTTTTAAAAGACTTTAGAGAACAGTTAAAGACTGTAGTGTTATTTCACATGAAAGACAGAGACTCATTTGAAGAATGTTTGCGCGAAAATGATGTTATTGAAAATGATCAGGAAAAACATAGGATTAAACAAAAACTGAAATCTGAAAAGTTTAGTAAATTAGTATTGAAAACGGATAACCCTACACAGTATGTTTGTTTGTAGATAATCGTTATTTTTTGGTTATTGAAGTCTTACTTGTCAGAGAACAGGAAAACCTTTATTCTGGGTCACTTTCGCCCGAAAACTGGTTGAGGGCGAAAGTGGCCTAGAGTCGGCATATTACTGTTCTCTGCAACGTATAAACAATCGGACGGCGATCCAAGCAGCAAGCCCAACTCAGTAGTAACGAAGCAACAAAACTGTATATTAATACTCGGACTCGAGTCACGTTATAGGTAATCCACAAGTTTTCATCAAAGTCATTTCCTTTTGTAAACTTGTATACTTTGGCATTTATAGAATCCTTTACATATACAGTTATACCTCTTTTGGGATTTTCATTGAAAAATAGTTCATAACCTGGCATTGAATATTCGACAGAATTTACCCCTTTTTGGTTTTTCGCTATAGATTCTGTTACTACTATAATGTGAGGTTTATTTTCTTCAGCTAATAGAAGTAACTCATCTTTTTTGTTCAACAGTCCATCTGCATTTGTGTACAAGAACGTGTATGACAGTTCCTGCACAGATTTTCTATCTACATACCTTTTAAAACTATTCACATGTTCTTTGTTCTTGTATTTTGATCGTCAGTTTTCTTCTTCATCATCCTGGCCAGGCCTAGGTTTCCACTGTACTTTCACTATTTTCCCACCTCTGATTCCAATGTCTTTCTCCCCTTTCTCAATCCTTTTTCGAAGCTCTTCTCTTAGTTCTTTGTTCTTTTGTCTTTCAATTGGTGTGTAGTCTGGGTTTATATATATCCTCTTTTTTTGCTCTGTCACCCCTGCATTTATTTTGTGGGCATTTCTCAATATTTCTTTTTTTACCTCCTTGTTTTGGACGCTTACTCTAAGCAGTCTCGGTTTTGTTCCGATGTTGTATTTACCCAGCCTCACTGGATTCTGGACAGTCTCGTCTTTCAATTGAGGACAAATCTTTCCCACCATCTTCTGTATACTCTCCCTCTCCATTTTCATTCTCTCTTCCCTGTTTTCACTCCCACACTCTGGAATATTAGTGAAAATTAGATTCAGCTCTCTTTTCTCTTTGTCAACCTTCTCTTCCCATAGTTCTGACACCTTCATCTCAACAACCTCCTCAATCTTCTCTTCAAGAGCCTTTCCACTGCACCTTTTTTCTAGTCTCTCCAGCCTTTCCTCCACCCTTTCGAACAGTCCGATCAGTCTGTCTAATTTTACTTCCATTCCGCTTTTCTTTTCCCCCTCCCCTGCATAGCATCTTCGGCAGATCCATTCTATTCCTTCTGTCTCAGAATTCTGAAGGTAGCTGAAGTCTCTTTCTATCAGTGTCGTGCATTCTTTATGGCACCACTGTCTACAATCGTGGCACTGTATACTTGTTTGGTCTTCCTCTACGCCCACCTCGCACTCCAGGCAAATAAAGAATTTTGCCCTTTCCTCCATTTGTCCTTTGACTTTCATCAGGGTTTTTTTCCTCTCTTTGAGAGTTTTTTTTTTTTTTACCTTTCTCATTCCCCCAGTTGATCCCCTTGTACTAGTCTTCTCCCCTCCTCTAGAATTTTGTTTTGACATATTTTGCTACTGACGCTTGCTTTACTGATTGATAATGATCTAATATCAATATTTAAACAATTGACCTTACCTGTTGTCACAAGGAAATCTACACAAGCTGCTTGGTTAGTAGTGAAAGTAAAACAGAGCCGCCATTTTTGTTCAGTCAGTGCAGTTAGTAACTTGAAAAGAACCTCTTTTCCTTGATTATTTGACTGTGACAACAACATGTCACCATCAAAAATTAAGCCAGAACAAATGTTTCTAATCTGTACAGCACTTTTTGTTGTCCGTGGGCCGAAAAAACACTCGTAATTCACAAAAACTTATCGGACTGAACACTTGAAACTCCTGCTGAGCCAGCCTTGACCTTGACGTGACTAAACGAGCATTTGGTTTGTTTATGGAATGAAACTGAACCTGCCTTTTGAACTCTGTGCGTGCGTGCGCGCACATGTGTGTGTGTGATGATGATATTGCTAGCGCTCCTGTCACGCCTGTGTCTTCTTGCTACAAAACTTCCTCGATTGGCTATGACGCACAGTGATCGGGAAATCCCGTTAGGCTTGACGACTTGACTTGACTTGACGTTGTCCACGTTTGAGACCAATGGTCTGTTCGTGGTTCCTCTAGAGGAATTTATCACTCAGACAGTGACCGTCATGCGTGGCTTGCAAGACTGAGTGACTAATTCTGGCATTTTGGGTTGTACAGGCTGGGCAGGCTCTCCCAATGGTGATCCAGTCGACTTTTGAAGGCATTTGTCGTTGGTGCGGTCACGACCGCCTCAGGGAGGCTGTTCCATGTTGCTACCACTCTGTGAGCAAAAAAGTTCCCCCTGAGGTCGAGTCTGTATCTGTCCTTCTGCAGCTTGAGAGAGTGTCCCCGGAGGGCCCTTCCGCTTGCCAGTGTCAACTTTGGTTGTTGGACTGCGTAGTATCCATGTAGGTACTTGTAGACTTCGATCATGTCTCCCCTGAGTCGACGGTGCTCCAGTGTAGGAAGTCTCAGGATTTTCAGTCTCTCTGGGTACGGCTTGTCTTTCAGCGATCCCAACAGCTTTGTGGCCCGCCGTTGCACATCTTCAACATCACTGCAGAGTGTCTTCTGGTTTGGTTGCCAGACGATTTGGGGTTTTCGCGTGATAAGTTATCGTCGAATACTTTTTCAAGTAGTCTATTTCTTATTCTTTGCTTGATCAGTAATCATATTTTGAAAAGCTTATTCCTTCTTCTGTTCATTCTTTTTGCAAATGCTCGTTTAACGTGGAAGAGGATGGGGAGGGAGGGGGTCACAGAACTAACTTATCGTCTTCCCAGTTGCTCTTTCACCCTTCTCAGTTACTGAATATTATATTACCATTGTTCATTCGCAGAGTTTCGCTGTTTTTATAGCCACTGCTGATGCAGGATTTGTCTTTAAAAGCAAAATGCAGAAATGTCAGAGCAGTCACAAAAAAATCGAATGAGGCCTACGTCTTTCCAAAACCTTCCAACTGATCTTGTTTTGACCGCACATTTCAATTTCACAATACAAACGGTAAGTTGTGCATTAATTTTCCGTTTCCTCACGTAGTTTGATTTCAAATTTTTGGAAGAAAAAAAAAAAGCTTTCATCCCGTATTGGGCAATGATTCCTAAATGAAATGTGCGGATCTTCAGTGGGAATATGCAGTACCTCGACTCAAAATGTGACAAAACTGACATGTATGCACAGACCAGTTTGCATTATACTAACTACTGATCCTGAACCCAGCCAAATTTGACTCGGACATGTGTCAATCTCTCTCTCTCTCTCTCTCTCTCTCTCTCTCTCTCTCTCTCTCGCTTAATACCTACCCTTCATTTCCTTTCGCAAGGATTTCAGCATCTCTATTTTCTTACTTTCTATGAAAATTATTTCTATTTTTCTTCAAATGCATTTCCCTCCCAGTGTGTGTGTGTGTGTGTGTGCGTGTGCGTGCGTGCGTGCATGCGTGTGTGTGTGTATGTGTGTGACAAACCAAACAGAAGAAGAAGAAAAAGAGGAAGAAAAAATAAATGAATACTAAATAAATAGCTCAACAACAAAAATCTTACCCGAGTTCCTGCGCTTACGACAGCATGTGTGGTTCGCTGCGTCAGTTTTCACCATGTCAGTCAAATACAACAGAAGTCGTCGGCTGATTGCATTCTCAGTGGGGAAAAAATAACAGCAACAACAAACAAACGATGGGACCTTTATGAGGTTACGAGGTGACGAACATCACGTGACGTTGATCGTTCACATCCATCCGATGCAGGTAATATGGCAGACAACAGATGAAAGCATTGGGGGGGGGGGGGGGGGGGGGGGGGGGTTGAGGGAAGGGAGAAGAGGGGAAATTCTGTTTGGACAGGATTATGAGCGCGTGTATAGCAGTAATGACTAGAATACACACCTGTGTAATTGTAAAAACCCCTCAAAGAAATGCATGGGCACAAAATCCCTGTATCGTGACGAACTTTTAAGGACTCAATATTTACGCAGGCACTGTACTCTTTCATCCTGAGTTTACCGAAGAAGATAATGTTGGTTGCAAACATTTGGACAGTCAAATCCATTGGCAAGTTCAGCCGCCCATTGGTCACCTCGAGAATCTTGGGTTTGGCACTGAGTGTTGCTGTCTGCAGTCAGTGATCCTGGATGAGATGAAATGCACCTGGGAATTAATCCGGCACTAGAAATAAAGACACATGCTTGCTATTCCTGGTCTGTTGAGAACACTCGTTGCAAAAAATAAATAGAATAAATAGCGAAAGCTTTTAGGGACATGTCTTTCATTCACGGTATAGTCTTTGTATCGGAATCGCCAACTTCGTCCCCTTTATATAGCAGGGCAGGGGAGCGGAGTTACGTCCACGGATGTTAGGCCTAAAGAGTTACGTCACGCGGAGTGGAGTCACGTGACGCCAAATCCCCAATTTCAACTCGGTGCGGAGTCACGTGACGCGCTCAAATTGTCATTGACACCTTTTTGGGAAATCGTCGATCCAGTAAAATCAAGTCAATGTAGGCTTACCACAGGAGTAGTACGGAAAGACGGTTCACTGCATGAACGACCCTGACAATTTTGATTCCGTGAAAGTAGGATCAGTGCTAAAAATAGCACAGGGTCTCTTGTCGGCGTGCGGCACCAGGCACTGAACAGGACACACGTAAATGCGTATTGCAACGGTGCATTGGGGTTCTTTTGGGGGTTTGAAAAACTGAAGCAGGCTAATCTTGCGGGTTCACCAAGGACGACCACAGGCATCAATACAACACATCAGATAAGATAATGTTGCTTATAGCCCAGCCGACCGCAGAGGGCCACATCAGGGCTGCAACACATCAGAACATGTACATGTGAACATAGTACTTCTTTATGTAAGAAGAGAGGACCTCTTGCTATGCAATTCATAAACAAATAAATGAACTCTTTCGTTCTAAAAAAAACGGTATATCCTGCGAATTAATTAATTTCCAGCATCCAAACAGAAACTTAGCAGATGAGGTGTAGCGTATATGGACTTGTCCGCACGGAGTGACACCTCCTTGATGAAACTGAAACAAACAAACTTTTCAGGATCTCAGGTATTTCTTTTACTTGATTAAGACATTTTCACCCCAGGGATCCTAGACTAGGTTATGATCCCTGGTGTGTGTGTGTGTGTGTGTGTGTGTGTGTGTGTGTGTGTGTGTGTGTGTGTGTGTATGTGTGTGTGTGTGTGTGTGTGTGTGTGTGTGTGTGTATGTGTGTGTGTGTGTGTGTGTGTGTGTGTGTGTGTGTGTATGTGTGTGTGTGTGTGTGTGTGTGTGTGTGATTTCTTGTCTTCGTCGTCCACCGCTGAACTGCTGTATGCCTGATCTGTGAGTGGGCGTGTAAACCACAAGTAGACATGTGCAGCCGTTCAGACGTGCAGCCGTTCAGTGGGAAGTCTGCATACTTTGTTGCAACTGTTACTGCTGGGTGGGGGAGTTCCATGTGGGGGGGGGGGGGGGGGGGGGCGTTGTCTGTTGCTCTCTGAGCTCTGGCTCCTTGTGTGTTTCGCCCCCCCCCCCCCCCCCCCCCCTCTCTATTGTGTGGTCCACGCAGATGACGGCCGAGCTGGGGGTGGGGGGTTCAACCCAACCCCATAACGGGTGTTCCATGTCCAAGCCCAAAAGCATGGTATCCCAGGCCATGGTAATCGTAGTCAGGCAGCGCTCCATCGCTGATCGCCCCGCATCTCCAGGAGTCATCCCCAGGTAATACAGGCAAGAGTCTCCGTCACCCATATGGCTGGATAGATCGCTGCGCTGCCTTTCTTTCTTTTTCCTTTCTGCGTACGCAGGCTGATACTCCTGCGGACACTCCCTGTAGAGCCAGGCAGTGGAGTTTTTGTGTGTATGACCCTTTTCTATCCCGCCATTAAGGCAGCCATACTCCATCTTCGGGGAAGGTGCATGCTATGTGTCACGTGTCATCCATACCAACGGCCAGACTGGCCTTCTCTTCCGAAAGTTGGTGATGGGATTTTACGTGTGTGCAAGATGTTGTGCGTGCGTTCACACACGGAACCTCGGTTTATAGTCTCATTCGAAGGACTGTGTGGGGAATGGAGTCAGAACCAATGTTAACTCCGAGGGAAAAATCCCCCTATACCGAAATTCGAACCCGCAACAAGTCCGGCGCTCTACCAACTGAGCTATTCCGGCCCCGCTGCGCTGCCTGACACTGACCTCTCGCATCAGTGTCCCTCAAAGGAGAGCTGCCACTCTCCCCAACGGAGAGTGTTCACTGCTATGCCACCTCTCAGTGAACTGCAACCGCAACTGACCATTCTCTGCGACACTTTGATCTTAGCCACAATACCGAGAAGCGAGGACTGCTGCAATGGTGGTCTCTCCTGTTCAGGGCAAAAAACTCCTATAGCGTTTCTTCTTGAAAACTGTCTATCCTTCGGCTGAGCCAGCTTTATAGGCCTACATCAGTGCTTGAGATATGCCCTGGGGCTCTCAAGAGTTTACACCAAGAAATGTAAGCCAAGGGCACATAGAGGCAGGCACACATTTCCCCTTTCCAGCACTGGAATATGGTTGTTAGACACGGCAGTGACGGTGTACACCGATCTGTTGACAGAAACCTCAGCAACATCCCCCACTGGCTTCCTCCTCTCCAGCCAGCGCACATATGTACGTCCACCTACTGGACAGGCCGCGGCGCTCAGTGCTCTTTGAACATGGGCTCAGAAGAAGTTTTGTTTTGTGTTGTTTTAATTATTTTAATCAGTTGCTTGAATCTGAATCACAGAAATAGAAGATGGATTGCAAGAAGGGAGACGTTTGGTGCACATCATACTCTTCTAAAAGAACTGCAACAAGATGTTCACAGTTATGTTAGTTTTCCTACGTTTGGATTCCGCTTCTTGTAACATTTTTCTTGAGATGATGACTCCAGTGATCTGATGAAAGGACACTGCATATCATAACGCGATCGCACCTGGAAAAAAAAAGTGGTTGATGAGTTCATAGTTAGCATTCCTCATGTCTGCCTTGCTGTGCGAAGAAACGCATCACAAATCCAGCTGAGCGTGGTAAAAGGAAATCAGATTAGTAACAATAACTGGTCTCTCAAAAATATCGCGCCATTCTCCGGCAGCATGGACACTCACCGGGGGAAAAGCGTCTGTGTGCTAAGTTCTGTAGAACTGGACGAGGGACATCAGCGTAGTTTGAGCATCTCTGCCAGATGGCCATATACATTTCAATGTTCCCACGAGTGTATGCTGGGTTCATCACCCACTGACAAAGGATCAAGAGCAAAACGATGAAACAGTGTGAAAGCTGAGAACGATACGATGTAGTAGTAGTAGCAGAAGACGAAGAAAAAGCAAAAAATTGGTGGTAGTAGTAGTAGCAATGGTAGTTGTTGTTGTAGAAATAGTAGGCTAGTAGTAGCAGAAGACGAAGAAAAAGCAAAAAATTGGTGGTTGTAGTAGTAGCAATGGTAGTTGTTGTTGTTGTTGTAGAAATTATTGTTGTTACGAACGGTTGCAATGCAGGATAAACATTTTTCGTTACTGATTTTTGTTCGTTTTATACACTGATTTCTGTTTGTGGCAAAAAGTAATTTTGTAGACGTTAGTGCCATTCAACACAAGCTCCAGCAGGTCGTTCGACGATCGCGTGCCACCAGAGAAGAGCGCTTGGCACACACCCGTTTTGGGTACAAAACACAAGTCTCACTGACATGGGCCACCTGGCCCTTCCAGCCAAGTCTAAAGGCCGCCACACATTACCCTCTCCAGCACTGGAATGCTGTCGTTTGACACGGCAGTGACGGGTCAAGAGTGCGTGTGTGTGTGAGTGCTAAAGTGCTGGCTATATAAACGAACTTCTCTTAGAGTGTTGGGAAAACACTTAATATTATCACACACACACACACACGCGCGCGCGCGCGCGCACAGAGTTCAAAGGGCAGGTTCAGTTTCATTCAACGAACAAATCAAACAACAGAAAAGTAAATCAATAAATGAACTGATGAAGTCGACCGCACCCTCAAATAAATGATCTTGTCATCAGAGAAGATGGCTAGTGTTGGTTGTTTCACCATTTGGTTCAGAAATGCATCCTGTAGGTAGTTTATGAACTTTTGACCTCTTTCTCCAGAGCCAGTACCATGCCAGTCAATATCTGGGGAAAATAAAATCTCCAGTAATACAAACATATTTGAATCTTTCTAATCTAATTTGTTTCAGCAACTCAACATTTTTTCTTCATTTTCAGTTGTTGAGTTTGGACTTTTGTAAATAGTTCCAATCAGTATTTTCTGTCTATCCTTATTTAAAAAGGTAATCCACAAATTTTCATCAAAGTCATTTCCTTTTGTAAACTTGTATACTTTTGCATTTATAGAGTCCTTCACATATACAGTTATAACCTCTTCGTGCTTTCATAGATGTGCGTGAACATTTCGTTTTTTACGTTGCCGGCGGCGATACGTGCGTGAGTGATAGACTGTATCTCTTGATCTGAAAAAGAAGTCAGCAGTTTGAGAACGAGAGTCTTAGATTTCATGTATATTAATTTGTTTTAACGGACACCATTCTTTGGGCCAGACTCCGGCGAGCATTGAAAGTATGCATTTGTCAGCATCGATCATCTCCGTCTCCCCACTGTGTGTGTGTGTGTGTGTGTGTGTGTGTGTGCTGATAACAGCAGAGAAAGGTGTACATAGCTCTTTATATACTGGTTTGTGTCTGAAACTGTAAAGGACGTTCGGCGAGTTGATGATGTAAACAGTAGGTCTACTGAGCTCACGTTTTGGGATTTTGGTAATGGAGGCTGTCATGATGATTTGTTTGTTTGGTTTTGTTTAATGTCTTTTGTTTTAGGGGTCTAGATCGAGGAAGCAGTCAGAAGGGGGGGGGGGGGGGGGGGGGCTTTATCATAATGGAAAGACAGATTCATTTGGGGGGGGGGCTGTGAAATGTATACCTGCGTACATCAAGGTGAGTTGGTAAGAAATTCTTTTTAATAAAAGAATAATCACTCTGTCTAATTGAAGATGTTTACGTTTGACATAGATATCATAAATGCAGCTTGCTACACAGGTGTGTGTCAAACACATCAATGTTTATGTTCTGTTCTGTTCATAATCCTTCATACCAGGCGAGAAAAAACTTCAGAGAAAAATTAGCAACAGACCGGCCAGACCCAAAGAATGTGAGAGCCTGCATGCGTGCGTTCGTGTGTGTGTGCCTCTATGTGTGTGTGTGTGTTTGTGTCCCCCTGTGTGTGCGTATGTGACCTATTCTAAAACATTTTTTTTTTATTTTGGCACATCTCATGACATGGCATCGTTGACGAATTATGTTAAAACACCCATCAGCTCTTGAACATTGGAGTTAGGCACAGCAATGCGAGGAAGGAGGTAGCTTATAGCCCAGCTGACCACAAAGGGCCATATCAGGGCTGTCCACCAGTTGAAGTCAACTCGCCGATTCACACAATCCTCTAAAATACAACTAAAAACACACCGGAAATTTTATTTAAAATATTTCTCTAAAATCTTAGATCACATGAAAAATGTTAATCTCCTTCAGAAATTCAAAGGGAGCCAGAATAATTCAGTGGTAGAGCGCCAGACTCGCAATCTTGGTGATCCTGGGGTTGCAAGTCGTACAGGTGGAGTTAACATTGGTTCTGACTTCATACAGTCCTTCGAATGAGACTATAAACCAAAGTTTTGTGTGTGAACACATGCATAACATCTTGCACACACATAAAATCCCATCACCAACTTCGAGAAGAGAAGGCCAGTTTTGGCCGTTGGTATGGATGGCACATTACACATAGCATGCACCTAGTGTGAGAAATGGAAAGAATGAAGGAAGGAAATTGTGTGAACGATATTGACGGGATGACATGGGAAATGACTGAATTAAGCGACAGCTGGCAGCTCTTCAGTTGGCACTACTCAGGTAGGCAACCCGTTGTGTAAAAAAGTGTGCATTGTAAAGCGCTTACAGCTTGGTCTCTAGCCAAGGATGGGCGCCATGTAAGTATTCATCATAATAATGATAACATCATCAGGTTGGGGGGCATCTCTGAACAAGGTTTTCATGGGCGTCTGGTGTAAAATGTGTTTTACATCATGCAAGTCCCAACACTCTATAAAAACATGTTTCACTGTAAGTGGTACATGACACAGATTGCACGACAGAACTTCTTCACCTTTTAGGAGCTAGGAATGGGTGTGAAAGGAGTGACCTGTATGCAAACAGCACAAGACTGTTCCTTTTTAATGTCCGCCTCAGACACATGGTAAAAACTCTTTCAGGTTTGGAGCCGAGGGATTTTGAACAGTTTATCCATCGGCGAGTTCCATTCGCACAGCAGTTATATGCTATTCATTGCCTCTGTCAGTTTGGCTGCTCTTGAACATAAATGGGAGTTGGGAAAGGCAATGCCCGTGTCAGTTGTAAGCTATTCATTGCTTCTGTGCCGTTAGGCGGCTTCATAACTGTCTTTTCAGATAAGATAAGATAAGATAATGTTGCTTATAGCCCAGCCGACCGAACTGTCTTTTCATGATGGGGTACATTCCAGTGATTATTGTCAGACATCTTCGTCGCATGTGCCCTGTATGCTGCCATGGAAATATCATAGGTCACTATTCAAGTCCAACAACGACCACAAACACACCTCCTCTCCCAACTCTGCCATCCCTCCATCTGAATCGTGTGTACCTGCCTGGAGAGTTTTATGTGACCGGGTGCGTTTGTTTTTTTCTTTTTCAGTTCTCAGTTTGGCGTCATGAGGTTCATCATTAATAACCTATTTGTGCATGTGACCGTCTTTGATCCCACCTTTAAGGTAGCCAAAATTTCATATTCGGGGATCAATATCCAAACATAACATCAATGTGCCTAATAATTGGTGTGCGTGTGTGTGCGTGTATGCGCGCACGTGTGTAACACCCAGGGTTCATAGCCTAAGAGCATCCCAAATTCCCAAACTTTTCCCAAACTTTCAAAACCACTTTCTGGATTTTTCAAAGACCTTTGAACGGCCCTAAAACTGAAATTAAGTAGATAAAAGGGACACGTAAATAAGCGCACACACACACACACACACACACACACACACACACACAACAGACAGATTACCTTTTAATAGAACAGTTCCTCATTATCACACCAATCTTCTGGCCTTATCACTGTCTGTTCACAATGATCCAAACAAAATGTAGACTATTATATTCCTTTTTTCCAGCCACAATGCACTGCCGTTGTTTGAAAAAAGAATCATTGGATTCTGTCCTAGATGTCATAAAAATTACAACTGTCAATTCCAAAGGCAGTCAATGTGTTGTAGTTGACCACAAGTTCATTTAAAATTAAATGCAAAAGAATTGACACACATATTTCAAACATGGGTAGCAGAATTTATGGCTTTACTTTCCTCCAGTTTTTTCAGCAATTTACCTGTCTAACTCATTCACAGCCCACATTTTTTTCCCCTTTCTTTTTTCAAGGGGCAAAAACGTAAACCTGAACAACGTAATAAAACAAAAGGTTGAAATAGGGCTGGTGGGAGAGTGTTTGGATACTTGGCTAACTACTGAAACAAAAGGTTCACCAAAAATCATTTTCCGACTTCGTCTCTTTTTTTCTTCCTGTGGCCAAGAAATGTGACCTGTGACCCTAAACGATGGAACACTTCTTCTTCTCTTCTTCTTCCTGAAAGACTGGTTCACACTCAAAAAAAGAGGTCACTAGCGCGCATGTTAAAAATAAAATAAAATAAAACAAATTGTGCGACTCAGCCTGTTGGCCCCTGGAGCAAAATTTGGCAACAAGGGGCGCACACAATTTTCAAAAATTTAAAAGCAATGGCCAGGTTCAGGCCCAGTAACCATAAAATTTCTGGGGAAGTTAAAATAGAAAAATCGGTCAATATGCAGACCCTCAAGACTGTCCGAATCAGTTTGATTTTTAAATGAAATGCATTTGTGGCAATCTTGATGGCACCGGGCCCAGTGAGTTCCACAGCCCTACAGAACTAGGATAAAATGAATGTAAAGGGCTGTCAATATTTGATGCAGGTACGGCATAAGATTGACCGCCACTCCTGATGCACTTTTTTCAATACTAGTTGTTCCATTGGGATCAATTATTTAGCTCTGCCTTTGAAGTTTTTAAAATAAGAAGGTATTAAGTTTGATAAAAGCTCTTCTCTCTTCTAAGAGTTTCCATTCTAATTTTCCTCATGTGCTTCCTAGTATTCCCTTTCTCTCCGACATGGTTCCCTGTTAAGAAACCTTTGCTGCTCTCTTCTGAATCTTTTCGAGGTTATCGATGTCCTCTAGATTGTAAGGATTCCAGACTGAGCAACCATATTCCAGTATTTGGTCTAACCAGTGTTTTGTAGCAGTCGTCCTTAACTTTTTGGGGGCAGTCGTTAATATTCCTGTATAAGAAAGCTAAGATGTTGTTTGCTTTCTTACATACTAAATTTTTAATGTTTTTCCATTTGAGATGACCATCTTTTAATCAAGCCTAAATATTTTGCAGCATTGGTTTCTTTAAGAATAGTATTGTGAATAGAATATTCTGATCTAGTTGGTGAGCGTTTATTATATATACGCAACACTTGGCACTTCTGGGGATGAAATTCCAATTTCTTTCCCACTCTGTAAAGCATTTAAATCTTCTTGTAAATGCGTGTATCATTCTTGCTTCTGGTCGTTCTATATCAAAATAAGCTGTCATCTGCAAAAAACCTTATAGTAGTTCCAGGAAGAGATTTCTACTTATTCATTTATATAAAAAACAAGGGGCCCCCAAAAAGTTCCCTGTGACACCTGACAAGACTGGTTTACAATGGGGTGACGACCCTTCCACAACAACTTTCTGCGTTCTCCCAACAAAGGGAAGATCTAGACCATTTTTGCAAAGAACCGCCAATGCCGATGTGTTCTAATTTAAGCAGCAGGCCCTCATGGTCAACCTTATCAAAGGCTTTAGAAAAGTCTAATAAAATTGCATCTATTGCTGTCTGTTGTTAAGACATTATTAAAATCATTGAGAGTTGTTTATAAGCTGAGACCACAACTCCGTCGCTGTCTAACACCATGCTGGGCGTTATTTAAGAAATCATATTTGTCAAGATGGTCCATTAGCTACTTTTTTATTAAAGTGTTAAGTAATTTTGCTGATATGGATGTAAGAGATTACAGGTCTAAAAGTTCTCAGCTTTTGTTTGTCCACCCTTATTGAATGAAGGGACAATACTAGCATCTCGCCACTCATCAGGTATTACTCCCTGCTCCAGTGAAGCTTGGAAAATTAGTTGGTATACCTCAGTCAATTCACTGGGACATAATTTTAAAGCTTGCAGGAATGCCATCAGGACCCGTAACTTTGTATTAACTTACCGCCATTATGGCTGATGAGGCTCCTTTCACCATCGATCCTATATCGATGTTTTTTTTCCTGTATGCTGCACAGTACGCAGACCGCTTGTTGCCAGCATTTTTTTTCCCCAGCCATCGTTTATAACACAGATTTTTTTAGCCAAAACACGCTGAAAACGCATTGGCCCGCATTTTGATTTCTCTGAGAGACCTGGATATTCCAAGGGAAGTAACTCGCGTTAAGATAGAAATCGAAAGTTCGTTTCTCTCAATTCGCTGCGGTTCACCGATCGCATTTATTTTATTTTATAGGTATTTCCTCTTATATGTTACAATTTCATGGTGCCCCCTTTTTTTTTTCTGAGCGGATTTCTTATATTGGTGACATAAATCCAAATTCACAAACTTTTACAAACCATATTCTGTTTTTCTTTTTTTCAAAGACTTTCCAGGCCTGAAAATAATAATCTTTTTTCCCCAAACCCTTTCCCAAACTTTCCCCAAACGCTATGAACCCTGGTAACACCACATACACAATGACAAAGGTCACCTATATTTTTTAAGGTTGGGAAAGAGATCTTTGGGTTCTTTTTGATTGTTTTAGAGCAGGTCTTCACACACATGATCTCAATTGCAAGTCAGTTTCACCAGTTTGAAGTCCCCTCACTGGAAGGACTTGGAGGACAGATACTGACTGCACAGACCAAAAATCTTTGACCCACCAGCTGCAGGGCGAAGTAGTTTTGTGTCGCGGCTCTAGGCTGGGGGTTTTGGTTTGATTTCCCCTCAGAGCCATGTGGACTTTTTCTGCCCGACCCGCTCCCACCCAGAGTAGAGTTTGCTACTGCCTCAGTTGGACTTTTGTCGTTGGACGACGGGTGGCGCCCTTTGGGGGAGGAGCTCACTCGCACCGGTTCCGCAGTTAAGCAATTATTGTCATCATAGAGGGGGATAGCAGGGGGTGTCCTGCATAGTTTAGATCAGAACAGGCACAAAGAACACCACGGAACAGACCGGGAGCAACGCAGCATCTCTGTTGGGTTGCTTCTTGACAACCCGACATTGACTGCTCCCTGTGGATTGCCGATGTTGGGGCGGGAGGGGCCGGGCCAGACCAGGCTGTGGACAGGGGTCAGAATGAGCGGCGTGGGTACAATGCCAATGAGGTGGAACACGCACCAAAAAAAACCCACCCCGACATGTTTGACGTGGCCGTCTCAAGCAGGGATTGGGTCCACGACCCATGGGTTCGCAAGAACAAGACTGTCCACTAAGCCAACCGCCCCAAAATGTATTGTGATTCGGTGCTTGTGTCTTGGCTGCCCGCAATTCATTTCAGCCTTCTTATACACAGTTACATGTGGCATGGCACCGCAGCCATAACGCTGGCAATCCGCAGGGTACACTGAATACTATCTGTATTTCATAGGACAACCCATCAGAGATGCTGCATTGCTGCCCAGCCATTTCAAAGTGCTTGGTGATGGTGAACATAGGAAAAGACACCCAATCGAGGTCACACACATGTGCTTGCACACTGACTGACTGACTGAAGTTGTTGTTGTTGTTGTTGTCGTACCCTGGCTAAAAGACTCCAGGGATCATCCAAACAGCCGAAGTACTTGAACACTATGGTACAAATGTATCAGCTGGGGATGAGAACATTACGTGTATGACCGTTTTTGATTACCCCGCCACATGGGGAGCCACACTCCGACTTCGGGGATACTGACTGAAGTGAAACCATTTACTGTCAATTAACATAGTGTTATACTGACACACACACACACACAAAAACAGCAGTAAAAACCCAGTGGCTCAGGCCCATTCCTTTTTCAACCCTAAACTGGCTCTGCCCCTCATTTCTGTGGTGTCAGTGGGAACAGACAGCCACTGGCACCTTGCAATCATCAAATTGAAGAACTGTTCTCTGTGCAAAATTGTGTACAGATCTGGACATGTTATGACAGTGGTTTTCCTGACTTTATCCAAGAGAACAGCATGTGTGTTCTTGTTTATCTGATGGACATGTCTTTTTTTAAATTTAAATTCCTGTTCAATTTGTTTCAAATAATCTGTGGCCTTGAGTCCATAGCACGCTCTCATTGGACATTCCTCAAATCCTTCTACCTGCTCAGATGATTTTTGTTTTTTTGGTAGGTCCTCCATTTCCCCCCCAGATTATTCAGTTCTCCCCCTTTGCCCACTTCCTTTTTTTTCCTCTTTGAATGGCAGGATCTTTCCTCCTATTTTGCCCCTCTATATCTCTCTCTCACCAAAGCTTTTTTGCTTGACTTCGCACGTCACTGTACAGAGCTGCCAAGTCTCAGAAGCACAAAGTGAAGCATTTTGACATTTTAAAGCGTAGCATTCCTACTCATATGGATATTACAAATACTTTTGGTTACACTTTACATGTTTTCAACATGAAAGGAGACTAGAAAGACTGAAAATCTCCCTAGTTATCACAGTCTTTTGACTTGACCTACTAAAAAAAAAAATCAAGCCGGCCAACAATAAAACCATGGGCAAGGTGGCAAAATCGTAATTTTCTTCTGCATTTTGTTCCTCTCCTCTTTGGGCCACAGCAATTTTTTGACAAGTCTACAGTTTAAAATATCTACATTATCTTGGTTCTGTGTTTGCCACTGCTACATCGATAAAACGCTTTAAAACCCTGTTTTCTTTCTTCTTTCTTTTTTGCATAGCATTTTGTCACACAGTGTAGTGGCATAGCTTCGTCAACAAAATTGGAGCATGCAACACCAATAGCGTAGCACTTGACAGCTCCGATAGAGCTGAGGCCTAAAAAGCACCATGTGTAGCACTTTGACTTTCCAACTGCAGCATTACAAATTTAAGTGTAGGATTCATAACGATCATGTATGATACCACCAAACAACATCATGGCCAACAAAGAAGATGACACCTAGCTAGTTCTTCAATGGTTTTGGCATGACCCACAACAAATCAAAATGGCTGACAACTTGACTGACTGACAAGGCAGCAAAACTATGATCCTCTTTTATACCATTTTTCTTCTGCTTTTTCTTCCTCTCCTTACTGATCTTGGAATTGACAAAACAAGTCTACACTCTAAAGATCTATGTTGCCTTGATTCCATTTAAATCGCCACCGAGTCTATGAAGCATTTTTTTCTTGTTGCTCTCTTTTGTTCAGGTGATGGGGTGGGGTAGGGATGCTAGATCAGTATCGTCTATGAATCATAGCATGCTACGCCAAAAGCATAGCAGTACTAAGCAACTTCAGCATAGATTAATCAAATACAACAAAGCTACTAAAATTGTAACAATCCATTGACGAAATGGGGAGTTCTTTCCCAGTTGGTACAAACATTATATTAAGGATGTATTAATGAGCCAAAAACGTGCACACTGATCTTCTTCAACAGTTCTGATGCTCCGTATACATGCTTTGGCCCAATATTTTTGATACCAGTAAGTGATACTGAAGACCAAAAAAATGAAAACCCTGATGGTCGACAACCCTGATGGTCGACACTATCAGTATGATGCATATTATTAAATTAAACCCTTGTAAATTCTCTTGACAGGATTTCATGCCAGAGTCTTCCACAACTGGAACAATTTTTTTCCTCTGAAATATCAAACTTTTCAAATCCATCTGAATGAAACATAAACAGCAATACAGCCGTTGGTATTTACAGCATGTTTTGAAAGCTTCTGATCAGACCTTTCAGTTAATTCTGTTCTAACTGTACACTGAATACAGCAAATTTGCCTTAATCAGACATTTTAGCATGGCCGACTTGATTTCATGAAGGAAAACACCTGATATGACTATTCAGTTTGGTTTGTTTACTTTTATAAAAGTGGTGTTTGTATTAGATGGAACATGTAAAGCCAGTTTCGATAGCTTATATATTATAAAAACTTTGTAAACATTTTCATATCAGTACTGGAAGAAAAAAATATCTCTGCACCGTGCCAATCCGTACTATGCACAAGAGACATATCTTTTACTACCGACACCTAGGATGTTAGAAAATATGGAAGTTGCCAGTTAGCCCAACACTACTGGAATTCTACTGAGAGTTTTGTGTGAAGTTATTTTGCCCAAAGACATCTTCAGAAAACTACAGAGTTTCCTTGGCTAATGTCCAGTAACCGCAGCCTTTCTTTGATGCAATACTGTGTTCGGGAATCTGTAAGCGCACAAACGTGTACATGTAATTTAAAAACCAGAAACAATGAAAATTCAATCATGTACAGGAACATGCTATATACCTATAAATGTGATGTTGTGCAGATATAAATGTACAATCTACTCACACATTCACTTCATTACAGCCACCATGATGAATGATGGGAATGAGCACTTGCTCCAGATCGTGGTTTGTGTGCTGCTTGTAAAGCAATGATTACTGTTCTTCATAATGTGTGACAATGCTGATGTTTTGTTTCTATTTTCGTTTTTTTCTTTTCACACCTGGTTTGTTGTTCATCTTGATCAGTTTCACTCATTCTGATTTGCTTGCTATAGCAATGTATCTCTTCAGCTCTATCTCTTAATTCATAAACTTAGACCCAGTTCAGTGTCTTCCATACCTTATGATGGGCTTGAACGCAGGTGCACAGGGTTCAAGTAACAACTTCCCATCTGCCGTCAGGTTTGTCCATCCGTGAAAAAAAAATCAATCTTATTAAGGTGCACATTACACGTTTTTTGGTGTTGCATTTTTTTATTCCTTTCTTTTCAACTAAATCAACACAATCAGCAACTTTGAATGGTCATTAATTTCCACACATTCAGCCATTCTGAGACAGCCGGCATGTTCGTTTATGCTTGTGTGTAAGCTATTGCGCATGTGTGTGGTGTGTGTCTGTAAGAGAGAGAGAGAGAGAGAGAGAGAGCGTGATCACTTCTACTATAGTATACTTACGTTGTCTTATTTTTTCAATGAAATAATTTTTTAAGTCTTGAAGAATTTCTTCACTTCTGGAAATGCAGACAAGTTAGATTCATCACCCATATTGTTTGTTCTCCTCCCAACCATAGTTTCATCACCCATATTGTTTTCTCCTCCCCCCAACCATAGTCTGATCACCCATGTTGTTTGTTCTCCTCCCAACCATAGTTTCATCACCCATATTGTTTGTTCTCCCCCAACCATAGTTTCATCACCCATATTGTTTGTTCTCCTCCAACCATAGATTCACCACCCATATTGTTTGTTCTCCTCCCAACCATAGTTTCATCACCCATATTGTTTGTTCTCCTCCCAACCATAGATTCATCACCCATATCATTTGTTCTCCTCCCAACCATAGTTCTCCAGCCACAAAAGTGCCTGCAGCAAAACAATCTTGGCTCCCATAAGATATACAGTCATTTTAAAACTGGAGGAACTGGCAACGCCCTTACCGCTTGAGAACAAACGGTACTTTACAAAGTGCAGAGCTATTACTGGTATGCAACTTAGTCATTTCCACATGAAGATACACACACCTAATCTGTTTAGATTTGGTAAGAAAGAAATGAACAAATTCAGTCATCAGGTTTCATTCCTTTTAATAACTTCACTGCCTTGAAGCATGACAAACACTCCAGTGCAAACCAACTGAACACATCAAGTGCGTATGCACTCTTGCTTTCCTCTGCTGAACCCTTCAATAGTTCAAAATTCCTCCAATCTGAAACGTACAACATCAACACATACAAAACACATAATACAACATTCCTGACAACAAATGAACCCAACATTACAACAGGTGTTCAAAAATGATTTCTTCCCCTAGTCATTTTTTCACCAAATGAGAATGAAACTTGTCTGCGTGATACTTTTAAAACTGGAGATACCAGTGCTTTTCGTTCCAAAATGTTCAGGCTGATGAATGAAACACGTGATGACATCATTCTTCCACGTCTGCTTGGCTCTGGAACAGCACGATGAGCTCCCACTCCCAGTCACCCTCAAGTTGACACTGTTTACCGCCGCTTCTGGAACACGTTGCCTCCTCTCCCACCTCGTCCTCTGCCCCTGGCAGCTGTTGACAACAACAAAACAAAACACTACTTTAGAACTAATTATTTTACTTAAATTTGTGTGCTCTGATGTATGTAATACTCGTGTAAGTAAAACCATTCTAAGTAAAAACAGAGAAGCCTGTACTCAAATGTGAGCGTTTGCCTGCCGAGCTGATGGTTGTGAGTGTGAACACTTGTGGAGTCAGATTTTGAAAATCCAGCAGAAAGTAAGTTAATGGAGACGGTTGGAGAGGGATGCGCTACACTTTCCATCATGCCGTTGCTCTAGACACGGTGAACCTCTGACAATTCACTTACTGCTATCAAGCCAATAGTATGAGGGAACTTACCCCCCCCCCCCCCCCCCCCCCCCCCCACTCCTTTTTTTTTTATATACATTAACCCACACACACCCTCTCCCTCCCCCAATGTGACTGACCTAGATTATGGGGAAATGAACTTTTTCTGCCAAGGATTATCTTTACTGTAGACCACAACATCGATCAAGCATTTCAGTGCGGTTAGGTTACCTGTCAGTATGCTGCTCAGCTCTGGTTGATGTGACAGCTGAGCTATTCTAGATCATCTAATGGTGCATTACTTCAGGTTTCAAATGGAGTCTAAATTTTTTTAAGAAACGACTGATCATCAAAATGTAGAAAATTTTATTTTCCTTGGTGGAAATCAAATCTTCTTCCAATTCCAATGAAAAATTACTCCCCCCACCCCCCTTATCATTTTCATGTACTAAATTAGAATCTGAAAACATGCACAAACACCCAATTGTTTGTGTTCACAAACAGCATTGCTGTTTTAAGTGACTTCAGAGCCCATACAAAACTGTTGAACCAAACTGAATATTTATGAACACTGCACACCACTTTGTTCTTCTGAATCTAGAAACATTTTTATAATGATGATGTCTTAAATATATTGCATTCTTCTGCTGGATGGAACATCTCCAGACCCTACTACAGTTTCAACAGGTTATTGTGATGTGTTGTCTATGCTTTCCACTTGCTTTCAATGAGATTTGCAGTACAGAAGATCAGAATTCCTCTGCCACATGTTAATTACCAAATGATTTATCATGTTATCATTATCAATATTATGAATACCTTTATTTCGTCTGTCCTTGACTAGAGACCAAGCTCTAAGGACCCTTACAATCCACAGTCATTTACACAATGAGCTGCCTACCTGGGAAGTGCCGAAAGAAGAGCTGCCAGCTGGCGCTTCATTCAGTCGTTCCCTGTGTCATCCAGTCAATATCGTTCACTCAACTTCCTTACTTTCTTCATTCTTTTCCATTTCTCATGCAGGGTTCATGCTATATGTAACGTGTCATCCATACCAACGGCCAAACTGGCCTCTTCTGAAGTTGGTGATGGGATTTCACATGTGTGCAAGATGTTATGTGTGCATTCACACACGGAATCTTGGTTTATAATCATAGTCTCATTCGAAGGACTGTATGGGAAATGGAGTGAGAACCAATGTTAACTCGGAGGGAAAAATCCCCCCTGTACCAAAACAGTGATTGGAACCCGCAACCCCAGGATCACCAAGATTGCGAGACCGGCGCTCTACCACTGAGCTATTCCAGCCCCCTAATGAATCATGTTTTGTTACTGGAAACTGAAATGAACAGTACTTAATCAATTCAGTGTCAAACACTAACAAGATCAAATAGGTGACTGTGCACTAGTGTTCTAATCAGAATGGAATACACAGTCTCTCTTTCCCTAACACATGCTGTAACACAACTGATAGATTTCAGTTGAACTTAGGTTTGATAAAACCAGTTTTACCATTCTAAA
Organism: Conus ventricosus; assembly: GCA_018398815.1. NCBI lineage: Eukaryota > Metazoa > Mollusca > Gastropoda > Neogastropoda > Conidae > Conus > Conus ventricosus. The sequence continues at coordinate 4,527,995 of CM031621.1, forward strand.
CACAGTCAAACCATGTACATGCAGAAGTATACATTGTTGTGCCATTTCAATAAGCGGTGGGTTTTTTTCTGTTTTTTTTTTTCCTTCTTTTTTTAAAGAAAAAAGACTTCTTAAAATCTTGAGCTTACTGGCACATCCAATTTGTACTTAATGTGGAGACTCCTTTGTACTGTTGTATTCCGGCACATCCAAACACTTTGATGCTGTTGCAGTTTATCTGAATGCCTGCACGCTTCTATACACATACATACACATACAGAAGAGAACAAACATTTTCAAATACTCAGAAAGTACAGTTACTGGTCACAGCCAGCAAAATTACTGTTTAAAATACTGTAATAAATCAACTTGTGAAATTGTCCATTTTTTTTAACAAAGTAACACCTATTCACCGATAGTATTACACTGTACTGCGTTTCTTTCAAACATGATCAGTGGAAAACGAATCTATACGTAAGCTTGGGAACTAAAATCATCCTAAAATATTGCAATGACCAACTGACATGACATCGTTGACCAGAATTTTTACAAACAAAAAAAAAATACAACCCTCCCCCCCCCCCCCCCCCCCTCCCTCCTTTCTCTGTCTCACTCTCTCAGTCTCTGATTTTACTTGACTGTCAAGAGCAAATAAAATACCTAAAGAAATGAAGCCCTTGCTAACTACAAATCTGAATCTGAATTTTGATAGGATCTTTTAGCACAATCACCCCCTGGGTGTGATATTCCAGTAACACCTTTGGTTACATGAATATTGTTGCCAATCACACCATGCTGTGTCTTTCTTGTGTGTGTGTGTGTGTGTGTGTGTGTGTGTGTGTGTGTGATTGCGCACATGCGTGTGCGTGCCTGCATGCGTGAGAGAGAGAGAGAGAGAGAGAGAGAGAGAGAGACACACTTCAAACAGAGACACACGGAAGAAAAAGGGAAAAGAAAGGTGAAAAGGTTGGGGGGCGACGGTCATGAAATTTTCGTTCACATGATTCCAACATATTTCTGGACTAAATTTTACTCCCCTCTACTCCATAAAGTGAAAACCAAGGACAGTGTTATTCTTTTTTCACCCGACAGTTTACCATGACTAGTTCCATTATCGTTAATATCACTTTCTTCTTACTCAGCATTACAGTAGTTATATCTTCTTTCAAAATTCGGTCCAAAGCCAAGTTGAAATAATGAGGACTGCATGAGTAGGAGGATGGGGTATGGAAAAAGGGAGGCTGAAGACAGTACAGAAATATCATATTCAAATGACAATGTGTCTTGTATATATAACAACATTTCTTCGTACTATCAATGCATCATGTTTACATATGTTACAGGAGTTACACAGTTATATTTTCTTTAAAAAAGTCGGTCCATACCCAAGTTGAAAAGGGTAGGAGGGTGGGGGATGGAAAAAGGGAGATTGAAGACAGTAGAGAAATGATATTTACATGACTATGTATTTCATACATAAAAACAGATACCTGTCTGAACATGCAAGCACATAAAGGATACAGAGCCAGTCACTTTAACTATACACATGTATCACATTCGATGCAACTGATCAAGTAAGAAGTGCAGGTTGTGTATACAAACATTTTATTTGTCTACATCACCACACAGCAAAAAAATTGTACTCATCAGTTTAAGTTCCAATAGCAGACATTTGAGTGTTTTCTTGTAAGTCAAAATGGTAGTTTTGGCATTTCATCCAAACAGAGATCCAACTTCAAAATGTAAGAAGATACAGATGTGTTTCATTGTAAATTTGGTATGGAAACAAATTCATTTTGCACAAAAACATTTGGAGATAGATGTCGACAAAGCTGACTTACTTACTCATGAAGTTGAAAAACTTGTAATTTTGCTACCTTCTGACTTTTGAAGTTTGTGACAATGCATTTGAGTGTGTGTGTGCGTGTGCGTGCGTGCTTGCACGCGCACTTTCCTCAGTTCCTGTGTGCACGCGCAAGTGCACGCACATATGATGTCAAGAGGAAGTTCCGTAAAACTTGGCTTTTCTGACTAATGCAGTATCATGACTTTTGCTTTCACCAATGGGTTGCACCTTTAGTTGTGGTTATATTACTCTTCAGTTTGCATTTAAGGTTCTGAGAGTGGTGGTCCTTTTGTTTTCTTCCTTAACTAAGCACCTGGGTCTCAGTCTCTCAAGTACACAGAGACAGCGAGAATGCTTTTGAGATTGAACCAAGTTCTTCTCTGCCTTCCAGTGCACAACACGGAATCAGTGAATCATCGCTATGACGTTTTACCGGAACCCCCCGGAAACCCCCAGAAACACCGGAAACCCTGTTAAACAACGAATATAACAATGATTTTTGCGTGTTTTGTGTTTACCTATAGTGTGCGCATGTGTGTGTGCATTTGTTCGCTTATGTGTAAACGTGTGTGTGCGCGCGCGACCACAGAAAACCCAAGGAATACCGGAAACCCCTATTAAACAAAGAATATAACAATGATTTTTGCGTGTTTTGTGTTTACCTAGATATAGTGTGCGCATGTGCATGCGTGTGTGCGCATTTGTGTGCTTATGTGTATGCGCGCATGTCGGCGTGGATGTGCACATGCACACATGTGTATATGTGTGTGGGTAAGAGTGAGCGAATGTACGCACAAACGTCCCTGTGTGTGTGTGTGTGTGTGTGTGTATGTGTGTGTGTGAGTGCACGCGCGGGTGTATGTGTGTGTGTTTGTGTTGTGACTGCATGCGTGGATGTTCAAAAGATGACTTAGGAACAAGAACAAGACCATCAATTACAGCATATAAGTACACCGCACTCTTGCGTGCGCACACACACATACACATAACAATAAGGACAACTCCTCCCACTCAAACACATCCAATGCACACATGCGCACACACACACCACGCGCACGCACACACACAACACACACTCACACTCTCTCTCGCACACCAATGCCTCCACACACGTCTGTGACGCTCTAATTAAAACCTTTCCGTACGCCGTGGGTCCCCATGGACCCACAGGGGTCATTTTTATTTGATTAAAAAAAAAAGTTTTAAAGCTGTCTTCACTAAATTTTATGACTTTGTCAATATAGCATAGCCCCACTTCTGTACCAAAATTTCTTTGTTTTTGTCAAAAGAACAAACCTTGAGCGCCGTACGTCGTGGGTCCGAGCGGACCCACACTTTGAAACAGAACAAACCTTGAGCGCCGTACGTCGTGGGTTTGAGCGGACCCATGCTTTCAAAGAACAAACCTTGAACGCCGTACGTCGTAGTCTGAGCGGACAATTGCCTTCCAAACTGCAAAGATACAGAATCTGAACCTCCCGTTCGCAATCCATTTCCCGCAAAGCGCTAGCCTCAACAGAATGGCTGGCATCACTGACATAAACACGCGACTGCTGCGCATGTGGCCAAATTTTGCTACAGTGGTGGGAATCGCTCTCTCCACGTGTCTCTGGGACTGCAAGTTCGACGTCAAATTCATCAGATCTGCTTTCTAAATAATAATAATCAATATTACCAGCCGCCGTGGCGAAGTGGTTAGCATCGCGGACTCCCGGCTGGGAGGTCGTGGGTTCGAATCCCATCAGAAGTCATGTGGGTTTTTCTGCCCCGACTGGCTCCAACCCAGAGTTGAGTTGCTGCGGACTCGATTGGGAAGACTGGGACCACACAGTCAAGTTTCATCCACTTAATGGATGCGTTTCTGAGAGCGTTGCTCAAATTTCCTGACCAACACTGCAGGTGCCTGTATCTCTCTCGGGCCTGGTTGACGCCGGGATACATTATGAAAGGAAGCGTAGAGTACAGCCTTGTCATGTAGTCAGTCTCAGACCGAAATGGAAATCTGTAGCATCATCTTAATCATCCTCATTCTCATCAATCGGCATAAAAAAATATTTTAAAATGTCTCAAATTCTGTGGCCCTTCATGCCCTGCTCTCATGGTGACCTCAATTTCGATGTCCTCTCCACGTCTGTGGCCTTGGTTTGGTTCCGTCGAGGTCACCGGTATCGGCGAGTCCATGGGGGCTGTCGTTAGACGGACGTGGTGGCGCCCTCCGGAGGGAGAGCTCACTCACGCCGGCTCCGCGACTAAGCAATTATTGTCGTCAGTAGGGGGCTTAGTAGGTGGTGTCCTGTGTATGTTAGATCAGAACAGGCACCACTGAACACCACCGAAGTGACTCGGCAGCAGTGCAGTGTCTCCTCCGGTGGGTTGCCTCTTGACTTGACACTGACTGCTGCTTGTGGATTGCCTGTGCCGGGGCTGTGGCGGGCCGACCAGGCTGTGGCTGTGGACGGGGTGTCGGAATGAGCAGCGTGGTGCACTGCCTCTGAGGTGGCGCAGAGGTTGAGACAGCAAAAAATAAATATAATAAAATAAAATAATAATAAGAATATTTATATAACAACTGCCCAGAAGACTGCTCTATGTGCTTTACAAAAATGACAACACATGTATACATGACAACTAACGATTTTGAAAGCAGAGGCGCAGTGACCAATTCATCCGAGTACCATGTTTTGGATTGTAGGCCTACACACTACTTGTAACGGTATTGTATGAGATACCGACATCTCTCTCTCTTTTTTTTTTTTTAACCAGCAGCAGGCCAGATCTGGTAATTATAAACATCCTCCTGGTGCTCCAGCTTCTGTAGGCCAGTGTGAGTGGTGTGTGGTGTGTGTGTGCGCGCGCATGATTGTGAGTGTGTTGGTGTGCATGCGGATGCAAACTTGCTTAATTTCACCATTATATTATCTGCTACATACATGGAAATAAGTTATCAGCATTAGCCACCTAAAAATCGATTTTCCTTCCAGTTCAATTCAATCCAATGGCTGAAGTAGGTACCGGCAGCCAAAATTTGCATACTGTTTTCATATTTAAAATCTGTATCATTGCAAAGTAAATGGAAAAACATACAAAACACAACAAGAATGAAGTCTCTATCTTCAGTCGCTTTCGAGATATTGCAGTTTAAAGTTGCAACGTTTTTATGCACCTGACAAAATGAGATATCTTCCAAGTTTGAAAGCCAATAGGATCATACATGATTGATACATCTGTTATAAATTGGTGTTCTCAATCTATACAACTTACACTCTTTGAACAAGTAATTCCAGGGTATCAGTTACATGGCTTTTGTGTGATAAAGTGTCAAACTTGTAATAAATCGCAATTCAGCGCTTTTCGAATTTGCATATGTACTACTTTGAAGCACTGCAGCACAGTAAGAATGGAAAATTCAGAGTTTCCAGTGGTTTGGACAAACTCTCTAAGTGTACTAAGCAAAGTCATTTTTTTCTGAGATATCTGCTATAAAACATTTATGAAAACTTCTGTGCTAAAAACAGCAAATACTGCAATTTGGACGGCGGAAAAATGGGGGTAGAATTGCCCGCCACACTCAAAAATTACTATAACTTCTAAACTACTTCACGAACTGTTTCCAAATATGTATACAGTTTCTGTACAGTATTTCCTGTAAATCAAACTGTACATTTTTGTTATTTTGTACCTAACATTTTATTTCCTGTAAATAGAATAGTGGCCAACAGGGTGGAATGATGATGATGTCCGAATTAAAACCGACAGTTTTTTCAAAACTTATTGACAGATTTCAACAAAAATTTGGTATATGTTGTCTGTACTGTTATTTATAAAATCATGTTATTTTGCTGTTTCTGACAAGTGTTGGCAGCCACCAAACAAAAGGTCCACTTACGATAAGGGTGGGGAAATGCACTCTTGCTGACGGGCAGATTGGGTGACTATGTATATATAGTTGATAAGTTCTTTTTGTATGCAGCACACTTGAGGCAGAGTTCATTGTTAATTGGAACAGACCAGGCAGGCCAGTAGTTGTTTTGGGGACTATTTTGAAGTCACTGGCAAACACAAATATGCTTTGCACTAAATCTATGTCTGCCTTGGTTGGCCACACAAGCATGTTGTTTACTGTACAAGAGCAAATTTCCTCAGAAAATTAATGTCTGGTTTCTCAGGAGAGTGGATCTGTGACACACTGCCAAATCATCATCATAGAGAACTGCATTCTGGCCAATTCTGGTAAAGATAAGTCTTCCAGAAGGCAATCATGGCATGTTCACAGATTCATCATTGATGCAACATGACTGCATCCTCAAAATGGGCGATAACTCTTATGTCTCCATCTCTTCCTCGGTCACCATCACTTCATCAGTCCCCAAGCCCAACTGCTCTGCCTCAGGAAAAGTTGAAGTGGGGAAAACAGCTCAAAACCTCATTCACTTTATCCTGGTCTGGTGGTCCTCCAACTAACAACACAGCCAATAGTGAACACCGACATGTGTGGTAAAGACTGTGGCCTATGGTTTTGGGTGACCAGCCACCCACGAACCCTGGCATGTCAGTAAAGGCTGCGGCCTATATGAAGGTTATGGGTGACCAGCCACCCACAAGCTCCAGCATGTGAGAATGCTTCTTAACTGGTAATGGGTGACATGCCACCCACAGTATCTTGTGAGGATTATAAGCTTTATTATTTTCTCCTTTACTTCCAACCAAAACACCACAATATTTAATGGGGGCAAGCACAAATACCAATAAACAAAGTCAAAAACTGTAGTTACACATTATGAAAACTGAGTGAGTTATGAAGATTTAAATGACAGTCTGGGTAATTTTTCACCCACAAGCTCTTGCAAAGGTTAAACAAATATTTAAAATGTGGATACGTTTTCCTCAGTTAAAGAAAAAACAATGAAAAGAAAGAAAAAACATTAAAATTAAAGCATGGCATAGGACCACTTAATTGAACTATAGGACCACTTAATTGAACTATGAGTGCATGATTTTATGTAAATTTCCCTGTCTGTTTCTTCATTATTGTGCGATATCATGTGGTGTGGTGTGCGTGTGTGAAATTACTGGGGGGAAAAAAAAACTTTTAATTCTTTCCAGACGAGCGCGCACGCACGCGCTCATTCCGTGGCGCCGTGCGCCGTGCACAGCGATAATTCCCTGCTGACGCACACCTTTGGCCACTTTTAATTTATTTTTACGGTAGCTCTACAACAACTGACGGTCTTGTGTTAGGTGTCACAGGAAAGAACAAACACTCAACTCCAATCATCACCAGATCCACTTTGTAATACGATTTCAAGCACTTCATTGCACGAGAAATTGTTAGCATCCCTTCGCCTGACCGATATTTCTTCCGACACAGGAAACGTGCCGCGTGCCGCGTGTCGGGCTCTCGGTGCTTTGTTCCAAAGGTCGTGGACTCAGCCAAGTTCACACTAGGCCACTGAAAGTATGGTCGACAACTCGTTCCAACATCCCAAGACTAGTTACAGAGGTTTTTTTTCCCTTGGACCATTTCATGCAAAGTGTAGGAATTTTTTATGTTCCCGTCGTCCACTATTGGACGACTGGGCTCAAGGGAGAGAAATCCTGTCGTCCACTATTGGACGACTCGGCTGGAAAAGGTTAAAGCATGGCAGAGGACCACTTAATTGAACTATGAGTGCATGTTTTATGTAAATTTCCGTCTGTTTCTTCATCACTGTGTGATATCATGTGGTGTGTGTATGTGAGTGTGCGTGTGTGAAATTACTGGGAAAAAAATTAAAGCATGGCATAGGACCACTTATCTATGAGTGCATGCTTTTTATGTAAATTTCCAGGATGAAAACAGTTTTAAAAAAAAAAAGAGGAGATTGGCGGGGATCAGGGGGGGTTCACCACGGCAACAGCCCGGCGGGGGTCAGGGGCAGCGCCCCCCGAAGCTGAAGCATATTTTTTATTAAATAAGGCATAAAAATCTTTAGAAATCACTTTCTTGCTTCTAAACAACTCATTCTATAGAACAGCTTTCAACACCATGAAGACTGAGACTGATGTGGAAAGAAACTATGTCAATTGAGACAAAGCAAACATTTAGTATGATGAATCCTTAGAACTGTAGCTAAAGAAAATTTGACAAACAGTGCTTTCAGGACATAAAGAATAAGTCCTGTAGATAAGTAAATCAGAGTGGGAAATCAAACTAAGTAAATCAGATGTATGAAAACGACTGCCGGACTTCAATAAACACAATATGAAAAATGATTACTTTGAAGTCCTTTAAAAAAAAAAAACCACTCAAGCTTTTGGGCCTTAGACCCTTCGTCAGGAAACACTAAACACGAAAAAGAACAAATGACATCAAAACAAACTGATGTCACAACAGTACACCACACACCACACCCCCCCCCCCCCCCCCCCCCCCCCCCCGCCCACTTCCCCCTTACAACTTATCATATCCCCCCCAGAGAACAGGGAAATGTCTGTTCTGGGCCACTTGCTCAACCACCGAGTTTTTGGGCGAAAGTGGCCTAAAAGCCGCCTTTTCCTGTGGCGGAAGAGAGAGAGAGAGAATCACCGGCAGACAGACAGAGAAGAGAGAGACAGAGAGAGACAGACAGACAGACAGAGAGGCGGCAGACAGACACACACACACACGCAAGCGCATATTACTGTTCTCTGACAAGTAAGACTTCAATAACTAAAAAATAACGATTATCTACAAACAAACGTACTGCGTAGGGTTATCCGTTTTTAATACTAATTTACTAAACTTTTTAGATTTTAGTTTTTGCTTAATCCTGTGTTTTTCCTGGTCATTTTCAATAACATCATTTTCGCGCAAACATTCTTCAAATGAGTCTTTGTCTTTCATGTGAAATAAAACTACAGTCTTTAACTGTTCTCTAAGTCTTTAAAACCGAGTTATATTTCTGGCATAAAATCCACACACTTATCCAGCATGCCTTCCGCTGAAAGCTAGTTTCGACAAAGTGTTTCTCTTTTTAACTATGTCTCTTTCTGCCGAACAGTCATCTATAATAAATAGTGTCTGCGTTCCTTCAAACAGTCTATAAAACTGTTCTAAACACTCACTCAGTTTATTGCTAGGATTAACTAAATATATGTCATCATCTGTCCATATAAACCTTCTATTATGATATGCTTTGTTCCATTTAAGTGTTGGACAGAAAACCACAATATGATTAAAATTATAACGATAAAAAATGTTTTTTAACAGGCCCGGGGTAAATATTGTTTTTCGCAACCAGTCTGCCCACAAATCAATGAGCAATGAGGAGTTTTTGTCATAAAGTTTAACTGCTCCATAGTTTTTATAACAGAGTTTAATCTAATTCAGTTATTATTTTTACATACTCCCGTCAAAACTTGTTCAGTAAAAAAAAACCCTATGAGGGCCCAAATGTGTAAGATTAATCCAATTTTTGTCCTGTAAGATTGTTTCTATTTAAGTCAACAGTGATTTTGTTGCTTGTTGTTATGATCTTAATATCTCGCCATTGTGAAGAACGACGATGGTAACGTTAAAACGTTTAACGTCTAAGTTTTGCCAGCTAATATTAATTCCTTTATAAGGTCATCACTAACGCCCACAACCCCATCCTCTCCACTCTTTAAAGACAGAAATTTCAAATATCATTGTGAAGTGTCTCCTAATTTTCTGCTTGGAAAGAACTGTAATTTTTTTTTTAGGGGAAGCTTTTTTCCCTACCAACTTTGTTTTTCCTTTTCTGTGGAAGGAAAGTTTTTTTTTTTTTCCATTAAAGGCGTTATTTTCAATTTCTTGCCATTTATCGGTTTTGAATTCTTTTCCGGGACGAGCGCGCACGCACGCGCTCATTCCGTGGCGCCGTGCGCCGTGAAACAGCGATAATTCCCTGCTGACGCACACCTTTGGCCACTTTTTAATTTTTTTTTACGGTAGCTCTACAACAACTGACGGTCTTGTGTTAGGTGTCACAGGAAAGAACAAACACTCAACTCCAATCATCACCAGATCCACTTTGTAATACGATTTCAAGCACTTCATTGCACGAGAAATTGTTAGCATCCCTTCGCCTGACCGATATTTCTTCCGACACAGGAAACGTGCCGCGTGCCGCGTGGTCGGGCTCTCGGTGCTTTGTTCCAAAGGTCGTGGACTCAGCCAAGTTCACACTAGGCCACTGAAAGTATGGTGGGACAACTCGTTCCAACAATCCCAAGACTATTACAGAGGTTTTTTCCCCTTGGGACCATTTCATGCAAAGTGTAGGAATTTTTTATGTTCCGTCGTCCACTATTGGCGACTGGGCTCAAGGGAGAGAAATCCTGTCGTCACTATTGGACGACTCGGCTGGAAAGGTAAGCATGGCAGAGGACCACTTAATTGAACTATGAGTGCATGTTTATGTAAATTTCCGTCTGTTTCTTCATCACTGTGTGATATCATGGGGTGTGTGTATGTGAGTGTGCGTGTGTGAAATTACTGGAAAAAAATTAAGCATGGCATGGGACCACTTATCTATGAGTGCATGCTTTTTTATGTAAAATTTCCAGGATGAAAACATTTTTAAAAAAAAAAAGGGAGAATGGCGGGGATCAGGGGGGGTTCACCACGGGCAACAGCCCGGCGGGGTCAGGGGCAGCCCCCCCCCGAAGCTGAAGCATATTTTGTATTAAATAAGGCATAAAAATCTTTAGAAATCACTTTCTTGCTTCTAAACAACTCATTCTATAAACAGCTTTAAAACACCATGAAGACTGAGACTGATGTGGAAAGAAACTATGTCAATTGAGACAAAGCAAACATTTAGTATGATGAATCCTTAGAACTGTAGCTAAAGAAAATTTGACAAACAGTGCTTTCAGGACATAAAGAATAAGTCCTGTAGATAAGTAAATCAGAGTGGGAAATCAAACTAAGTAAATCAGATGTATGAAAACACTGCCGGACTTCAATAAACACAATATGAAAAATGATTACTTTGAAGTCCTTTAAAAAAAAAAAAAACCACTCAAGCTTTTGGGCCTTAGACCCTTCGTCAGGAAACACTAAACACGAAAAAGAACAAATGACATCAAAAAAAAACTGATGTCACAACAGTACACCACACACAACCCCCCCCCCCCCCCCCCCCCCACTTCCCCCTTACAACTTATCATACCCCCCCAGAGAACAGGAAATGTCTGTTCTGGGCCACTTGCTCAACCACCGAGTTTTTGGGCGAAAGTGGCCTAAAAGCCGCCTTTTCCTGTGGCGGAAGAGAGAGAGAGAGAAATCACCGGCAGACAGACAGAGAAGAGAGGGGACAGAGAGAGACAACAGACAGACAGAGAGGCGGGCAGACAGACACCAACACACACGCAAGCGCATATTACTGTTCTCTGACAAGTAAGACTTCAATAACTAAAAAATAACGATTATCTACAAACAAACGTACTGCGTAGGGTTATCCGTTTTTAATACTAATTTACTAAACTTTTTAGATTTTAGTTTTGCTTAATCCTGTGTTTTTCCTGGTCATTTTCAATAACATCATTTTCGCGCAAACATTCTTCAATGAGTCTTTGTCTTTCATGTGAAATAAAACTACAGTCTTTAACTGTTCTCTAAGTCTTTTAAAAAAACCGAGTTATATTTCTGGCATAAAATCCACACACTTATCCCAGCATGCCTTCCGCTGAAAGCTAGTTTCGACAAAGTGTTTCTCTTTTTAACTATGTCTCTTTCTGCCGAACAGTCATCTATAATAAATAGTGCCCTGCGTTCCTTCAAACAGTCTATAAACTGTTCTAAACACTCACTCAGTTTATTGCTAGGATTAACTAAATATATGTCATCATCTGTCCATATAAACCTTCTATTATGATATGCTTTGTTCCATTTAAGTGTTGGACAGAAAACCACAATATGATTAAAATTATAACGATAAACTGTTTGTAACAGGCCCGAGGATAAATATTGTTTTTCCGCAACCAGTCTGCCCACAAATCAATGAGCAATGAGGAGTTTTTGTCATAAAGTTTAACTGCTCCATAGTTTTATAACAGAGTTTAATCTAATTCAGTTATTATTTTTATCATACTCTCCGTCAAAACTTGTTCAGTATAATAAAACCCTATGAGGCCTAAATGTGTAAGATTAATCCAATTTAGTCCTGTAAGATTGTTTCTATTTAAGTCAACATGATTTTTGTTGCTTGTTGTTATGATCTTAATATCCTCGCCATTGTGAAGAACGACGATGGTAAACGTTAAGACGTTTAACGTCTAAGTTTTGCCACTAATATTAATTCCTTTTATAAGGTCATCACTAACGCCCACAACCCCATCCCTCTCCACATCTTTAAGGACAGAAATTTCAAATATCATTGTGAACGTGTCTCCTAATTTTCTGCTTGGAAAGAACTGTAATTTTGTAGAAGCTTTTTTTACAACTGTTTCTTTTCTGTGGAGGATGTACTGTTTTTTCCCATACGGCGTTATTTCAATTTCTTTCCGACTATTATCGTCCGGTATAAGACTTACATGTAAAGGGCCAGAGTTGAATGCTTTTCTGAAACTTTTTTGACGGCTAAATATGTAAATGGGCTTATGAATTCAAATTTTATTTCCCATTCTAAATATGGTTCTAAGTGCCATTTGAGTCAGGTTTTCGAACTATTTTATATTCATACTGGCCAACATTATTTGCTTCTAGATTGCGTAGTTGTTCTAGTTTAGGAAACCTTTTGTTGTCGTCAACCTCTTTGCGTTTATAATCACCATCTTTAGTGTACTCAAAACCATACAAAGTGCCTATCTCACCATTCTTTTTCAAAGTCCGCAACGTCTGCAAGGTCTTTTAATTCTAAAGTTATACACCTCACAGGCGCTAATGTAACTCCTGGTTTTTCTGGCCCACGCGACATTATTTTTTAGTAGCGTATTATTTTTATTTCCAAAACAATGTGCAGGTTATCACATTTCACACTTTTCCTGTTTGTCTTTGATTTTTATATTAAATGATCCGACCCTCCCACAAACTAATCTTTTAAACTGTAAATTAGGGAATTGTATAATTTCATAATCGCAATATGCTGCTTTCCCTGACGGAAGAGCTCTTAAAACAGTTGAGGGCCTTCCATCATATAAGTTTTCATCAGTGCTCAGCTCATCCAAATGAACATAGAGTAATGAATGTAATGCAAGATCGAGCGGATTTTCCCCCTCATAAGTAGTTTTGTCTGGTGTAGCACTAAAACTATGATTGCCATCTGCAAAGCCTAACATTTTAGCTAGCTCTGCATCAAAAAGGTAATGTGCTACTTCTTCTTCAGGTTTGAATGTTAACATTGTTTTTAGATTTGCATTGTTAAGTTTGAGAGTAATGCGAAATTACTCATTGCTTCTTTTAGCGAACAAAACCCGTAATAACCATCAGGTATGGTTAACTGCTAACTTTGTTCCCTGTTTTGTCAAATTTTAGAACCGTATTATTCTCCTTGGCTTCGCTTATATTAAACCATACGATTTTTGTAAAATATTTCATGAAGTGCGACCGTTTTGGCCCCGCAATTGTTATCAATAGCATGTTCTAAAAACGAAGGGCGTCTTGAGTTGTTATTGTTACAAACATTTTTTAAAACAAATTAAAAATGAGTGCATTCAAATATACTGATGCAAAATATTCTGTTGGGCCGCACTACAATCTTAAAAATATAACAACTGGCACCCTCGACATTTCTGTGACCCCAGACTGTCGCTTTTCATAAAAAGGTGAGTACTCCATTGAAGAGCTATCTTAACCCCCCTATTAAAAAAGACTACATCGCGAAAGCGTGGTTTAGTCATCCGATGCAGTTTTATCAGAACCAGTTAAACTTTGCTGTGTTTTGTGCATCAACTGGGTGTGGAGTGTCGTATGCTGATCACTTAAATCATCCTGATCCTTTGGTGAGGTCAGTGTACAGATTTCATTTTTATTACACCTTTAGGCGTATTTTGACTGAACTGCGAGCGCCATTACCAAATGACAAACCGTTTAATCCATTCAGCAACATAATAGACATGAAGGCTTTTGAAAGGGTCTGTAACGAATTCAATATTAACACCAAGACGGACTTTAGACAAAAGTTGGATCTTAATCATGGTCTAGGCACCCCTTATTTTTGGGGCATGCACGAGAAAGTTTAAATTTTTACTGGAATCCTCCTTACACATCTTTCTCTTCAAGCGCAACAGCTTTTCACCTCGGGTCCATAGAGCAAGAGCATAAAACAGCATGGACAACATTTATCTTAGACACTTCTAAGGGCCTAACTAGGGCGGGAATAGAACGAATAAACGACTCTATTCGTACTTACGTTTGGTGTTTGCTAGGTTTTGCAAGCACAGGCAAGATCAAGCATAACTGATCCTTCTACTGGCTTTGACGCACAAAAACAATACTTAGCAAATTTAGAGGACGCCATTAATTCTACAGTTGATTTACCTTCAAGTATTAAAAGATACCAAAATGTTTTACAATACGCAAGATCGAAAGTAGACTTTGCTGTTGGCACTGGTTTATACATGCTGCCTTCTGACCTCAGACTCCAGATAGGAATAATAATAAACTATAATAATGAAATTCTTATGGCAGGCAATGAACAGAAGGTTGGAAAAAACGACATAAATTCTGAGCCAGTAATATTACAAACAATAAAAAAACACCCAAGAATAAGTCATCCAATCCCCGAAGCCCAAACCCCCAAAGCCATTGAAGACTCAGCAAAGCTCGCGGACTCTGTTCGCGATGACCATGAATATGAAAAGACAGCGCTTGTTCTTGGATTAACTGGCCTAGGATTACTTGGTCTTTATCTTACTAAATAGTAACCCCAACTATTACAAGAACTAATGTCCATAAATGCTCGGCCATAAAGCCAACTACTTTGCTTGCAGTAGACAAAAGCCAGCTGACAATACTCCCTAATATACCAGGTAAAGAGTCTATAGCTTTACCAGCTAATTTTTTTAATAACTTGCAAGATGATCAAGCTGTTTTTTTACCCATGATTTATCAGGCGATGGCGGCGGAGGCACTGGACTTTGACCTCCACCGCCGCCTGTAATAGCCATCACCAGTGTACTTATTGCAAATCCTAAGGCTGTTATAACGCTTACTAATGTGACTCCTTGCTCTCTAAACAGTGTTCGTATTCGTTCTGCTAGTGTCGTGTCTTCATATAAAATTCTTTGGATAGTTTCTCTTATTCTGCTCACTTGAGTTCGAATTGTTTTCGGTTAGTAGACAGCACTTCTAGTCTTGCTGATCTCTCTTGTTCAAGATCTTTAGTCTTTGGGCTATTCTTTCTTTAATATCATGTCCTAAGTTGGCGTCATCAGCCTCAACGAGTTTTTCTTTTTCTCTTTTTATATGCTCATCTAGTTCACCTAGTTTTGCTAAATTGTTTGTTAATTCGCCTCTAATGGTTCTTAAAGCATGATCAAGGCCGTTAGTTCTCGCATAGGCAATGGGAATCATTAATTGTTTTTAACGCTGTTTCTTCTGAAAAACTGGTTTCTGCTTCTATTGTATTTATTAATTCGCCTGCTGATTGATTTAATTCTTTAAGTTCCATGTTTTGCATTTTGGTTATCTGTTGGGAGTTCTTGTAGTGTGTTTTGAAGTTTAGCAACTGCCTCCGCCCTTAATTTCGGTCTAGCAATGCCAAGGCGATTTTGATCTTTCACACTGAGTCTATTTCTAATTGAACCCACAGCTAAAAACTTTGATGGGTTGGGTTTAGTTGTAAAGCCGAACAAGTTGCCCTTGATCGTTTTTTACAGACAAATGACCATCTTCTAATTCAAAATCATTTGGGTCTATAAATTCGGGGGGTTCTTGGCCTAAACTTTTGTAAAATGCTTCGACCGTACTTGCTGTTAATTCACGCTGCAATGAGAGCGTTGAGCGATGCTGTGTCAAAGGTCATTTCACTCATGTCGTCTCCACGATCAAAAACATCATAATCTTCTTCATCTACAATTCCTGCCATGTTTTTAAATAATTAACTTTTTATTTTTCTTCATAAAAATGCCACAACAAGTACATGGCTCGATTCTTGACCCGCATAGAAAACTGAAAGAGCCCTTTGGCGTGAAGGGAAATAAGCGGAATATTACTGTTCCAAATAATCCATCTACTATTGATGCGGATCAAATTCTTACTGTTAAATTTCCAGACCTAGGAGCGGATGAAGTGATTGTGCCAGGCTCTGCGCGTCTTACTTTCAAAATAGCGCTCGAAGCAGCAACAGACCCCAACAGGACAGTTGTCCAGAATCTGGGGGGCAATCGTTAAGAAAATTTCTATAAAACTTGAGGGAAAGAAATATTTTCTTTACATAATGCAGACATATTTTTAACCTATTCTGATCTATGGCTAACCGGGGAATGAAAGGGCTGATCTTGGCGTTTCAAGGAATCGAAATGAAGAAGCACTAAAACTTAGAATAGGCGCTGAACTCGCCTCAGGTGCTAAAAGCAGCAAAAAGGCTTTAGCTGTAAGTTATGCGTATGGTAATCGCTTTTCCATTCCCTTAGATTTTGAGTTGTTAAAAGCGCATGCGCCATACTTTCAAGGAGCATTAAAAGACAGATTGTCATATGAACTAACTTTTAATGACTACAAACGTGTTATTAGATCATCAGACACTGAAGCAAAGTACAGCATTTCTGACATCTCGTTAGAGTTTGATGTTGTTAGCACTCTAATTTAGCAAGGCTGATTGAGCACCAATATGAGTCACTAGTAAAAATATTACGAAAACGTGCGTCATCATTCAACATATCCAGAGCTGCCAACCCCAAAATTTCTTCCCATACTATTCCTGGCTTTTCACAGTATTTTTCACCATCTGACAGTATTTTCCTACCGGAATAAATTTCACGCGGCGTTTTGATTTCTTTTTTAACCAACTTATTTTTGTATGCACTTTTCTTTTTATAATTAATAGTGATTAAAAACTATTAGCATAAGAGATTGATCAAGACTTACTCTTTGACAATAACATACAATTTACTTTACTTAGTCTACTTCTGCTAGAAAAAAATACTACTACTATCGCACACACATACACAAATTGAGACACAGAGACATATATCGAGGGCTTCCTGCCAGAATGGACCATCTCAGTTTTCCACTATTGCTAGTAAAATGAAAACACAACTTCTAGAGTTTAGTGTCCCTTTTTATAAGAAACAAACAGTTTCATTTTTCACTGGGCTAGCTTTAGGCCTTTCTCTTCTGTGCTACTAAGAAAAGTTTATCAACAAAGTGTCTGTGTTTATCACAATATCTCATCAATCAACATAAGTGTCCCCTAACCCATGCTGGCTTGCTCTCACTGTCTTCCAAGCCTGAGTCAACTACCGACCAGCATGATGTAACGAGATATATGCCCATGCAGGCAGGCAGTGAGGGGAAAGGAAGGGTTCAGAAAGCCGAGAGCTGTTTAGACCCAGCTGTCAGTGTACCATGCAGCAGGAGGGTTCCTGCTTATCTCTGTTATCAACAACCTGCCGGTCTGAGTTAGTTGGGATTGTCCCAGGTCAGCGGATGGGGTGCAATAAGTTGAACAAACATTGAGAGTCAGTGTAGAGCCATTACAAGATATCTCATTCTGGTCTGTCCATACTTTGTGAGAATGTACTGTATGAAATCATAAAAAGGATTCATTTCCGGATTAAAAAATGAATAGCTGGATTTATTTTAAACATCGGGTAATAAAAAAGTTTGCTTACAAAGCAACAAAAATTATTAAAATTATTAAAATAATAGGCTATATAAATTATGTTTTCTCTCTCTCTCTCTCTCTCCTCGCCCCTCTCTCTCTCTCTCTCTCTCTCTCTCTCTCTCTGCATTTCGTCAGTGTCTCATCTTGTCTCCCTCTCATTCTCGTTCTCTCCTCTCTACTCTTCCCTCCCGCCACTCTATTTCTCGTAGGGTATGTCTTATGCCCCTCTCCCCCACCTTCTCTCTCTCCTATGCTCGTGAGCCTCCCTCCCCTTCTCTTTCTTTCCTTTCTCTTCCCCCTCTCTTATTCGGTGGGGGCGATATATATTGTGAACGAAAGCATACAATTCCAATGGAGTTCACTTCGCGGTTAAACACATTGGATGTTGAGAAAAAATAGCCATATAGTCTGAATATTTACCCGAGCGTGCATACATACAATGGCACACACACAGTCAGACTCACACACACATGCATGCAAACGTGCATGCATGCACACATACATACATACCCATACCATTCGCGGACAAATAAAAACCTGAGTGACCATCTTTCTTTCTGTTTTTTTCCCCCACTCTTTCTTCTTCTGTCCCCACTCAATCAGTGTGAATTGATATCCTTGTGGGCACATGCATGGTATATGTGCTTACATAAAGGAATCGAATCCCACCACATTAATCCTCTTAGCTGGTGCCACCCATAGGTACAAACTAGGAGAATAATAATAATACAAACTGCATGCACAGGAAAATGTTCCCATACCGGCTTTGTCGCCTGAGTTGTATCTTGAGGTGGCTGTTTCATCAGTTATCCTATTCACAATATCCACCAGTCACCATTCAGAGAGTTTTGTCTTTAAATAGCTATTCCTTTCACGGGATAAGAGATTCAATAAGTCACAGTTCTAATCTCACTTGAGAAAATAAAACCAAAAAAACAAAAAACAGCAGGTTCAAGTTTGGGAAATAATGTAAGTTGTTTGAAAAAAAAGTAACACACACACATTTTGTTTATTTCCGAAGATTTGTTGTTATCTTGAGATTCTGTTTCATGGGATCTCTTCACAATGTTTTTTCAGTCACCAGACATTTTTTGTCTTCATGTCTCTCTGCTTTCACTGGCCATTGAATGAATGTCACATTATTTTTACTCACTAGAAGAAAAAAAAAAAAAAAAATCACACGTTTGTTTCTGTATAAGTTTTTTTCTCCTTTTTTTCCTGTAAGCTGTCTAAAAGAGCAGGAACTACAAGGCAGCATCTTTCTTGCTGCAATATGTTGTTTTAATATTCGCAACGTTTTGTTCTGCAGTTTGTTGTTTTTCTCACAGTTTTCTTTTCCTACTTGAAAAAAAAAACAAAAAAAACAACAACAACAAAACTAAACAGAAACAAACAAAACAAAACAAACGAAACAAAGTGGAAAATTATTAAAGTTACACATTTTTGTTCTTGTTTTTGTTTTCTGTTTCTTTTTCACACAACTGCAAGCTATCTCCAAACACGCACATAGCAGCAACAGCGGCAGCATCTTGACTCAGACAGTCTTATTCTGTGTCACTCCCTGTGCCAGAGTCCTGGACATCGGGCTCAGACAGCTTGTCTTTGGCTGCTGCTGACACTGGCAGGCCTTGGAAGAACGCATGGTGATGGGAGGAATGATTCCCGAGGTGCACAGCGACATGAGGTCCTGATGTTTTGCTTTGGAGATGGGCAGTTTGCAACTGTAGCACGGGGTACTGTCTTCAGACGGTGTTGGTCTGCTTCTTTAGGATGACCCAGTCAGGCGAAGAGTAGGGAAGTCTTCATCTCTAAAATCTTTTTTGAAGAACACCAGATCCTCCTGTCCTTTGTGCAACTTGATATTGCGATGTGTAGCCAGTTGACTTTCTGACCCTCGATATCGGTTTTGGTATTCCTGACGAAGGATGCTGACAGCTTCTTGAAATCAAGAAATGAACCATGCTTCAGAGGAATGACAGTGTATTTCTTTCCTCTTCTTGCCATTCGCAGGACAATTCCCATTCACTTGGCACATGTATGGTTTGTGCACTTCTTGGCTAGAGATATGGCTGCGTGCATCGAGTCGCATTCCATCTGGGTATGGCCAGTCTCCAGGTACTTCTGCTGAATGATCTCAATGTTTGGGATGGAGTTCACTGCGTGTATCAGGCAGCGGTGAGGTTCTGATTGCGGTTCTGTCCTCCGCAGCAGTCAGAATAGATGACCACTTCCTTGATAGTGCTCGGCAAGGACTGCGGGTATAGGACCAGGCAGCTGGCAATCTCACAGGATCCCCGCCTGCCTCCGACTCGTCCCAAATGAAGCAGGAGCCTTTTCTATCCGCAGGAAAATAGATGGGGTGAAGTTGTAAAACGCAGAGCTTTCTCTTGTAGTACAGCTGGCTGACTAATCCACAGGGAGCCTGCAGGACTGCCTGGAGGTCCACCGTGACGACATGTTTTGACGGGTCTTTTGCAGCGGCCTGCTTGTCAGCTTCCTTCTCCTCCCTGGCTTTTTCCTTCCTCTTCTGTGTTGCTCATAGGCCTGTTCATCCGCTTCTGTTGCTGTCCCCCCTGCCTTCTTGTTATGAAATGCTGCGCATGTGGAGCACTGGTCCTTTTTTGGGTACATGGAATGAAATATTGAAATTTTCGTTGAAGATTTTTCTATATTGCCTGGATGAAACTGGGAGATTCCCTCTTTTTTACTTTCTTCTGTGTAAAGTTGATGCATTTTTGTTATGTTGAGATCTGAAGAAAGATAATCACGCTGAGTGTCCTTTCGGGTGTAGTGTGAAGGAACAGCGGGAAATATGTGATGTGAATTTTGACTCTTTCCACTGCTCTGTCTGGTGTCTTGTTGTGTGGGCGTTTCTGGTCACGATTTTTCTCGACCGACAAACACACCATTTTCGCTGTTTCTGAGTGCATGTTCAAGGAAGTTGTTGCTGATACTCAGTGTCGATGTGAAAAATTTCTTGGAGACGCGTTCACTCTGTCCATCCACTGTGAAGTGATGCTGTCTGGACAGTGTCTTGTTTTCGGAACGGCTGCAGATGTCACGTCGTCATGCATGGTCTTGGTGTTCTTGGTAGTGATGTGTGTGCAGACAAATTGCTTTTGTTTCTCTTGTGAATTTAGTGCATAGAAATGATTGAAAAATTTCTGCTCTTCTTTTATTCAATCTATCACACCTAATACTGCATTTTGAACAGTCTACTATTTTCAACTTCTTTGCTGGGACATGGTTCCTTTGTCTGACAAATGGCATTTCCTTGCAGTCGAAGAACTTTCCCGACATTTTTCTTCCAGGTTTCAGGTTGTGCTTTTCTTTTTCTCGTGAGCTGCTTTTTTGGTGGGGTTTTGAAATTCCCTGATTTCCTGGGTGTTTCAGGCAACGCTCTTTTGTCTTGTTGCGGTCTTTGCTGGAGTGAAGGTGAAACATTGGACTGCGCAGTTGGTGAATGGTGGTATGAAGGTGTAACTGATTCTACAGGCGGAGAAGTTTCAACATGGAGCTGAGATGGTGGAAGTGACATTGATTTGTCGGTTGTGGGGTCTCTGTGCATCTCATGGGGCGGTGATAATGTAGCTGAATGTGGGGCCTCTGTGTTGATCTCCTGGGGTGGTGATAATGTGGCTGAATGTGGGGCCTCTGTGTTGATCTCCTGGGGTGGTAATAATGTGGCAGAATGTGGGGCCTCTGTGTTGATCTCCTGGGGGGGTAATAATGGCTGAATGTGGGGCCTCTGTGTTGATCTCCTGGGGTGGTAATAATGTGGCTGAATGTGGGGCCTCTGTGTTGATCTCCTGGGGTGGTAATAATGTGGCTTAATGTGGGCCTCTGTGTTGATCTCCTGGGGTGGTGATAATGTGGCTGAATGTGGGGCCTCTGTGTTGATCTCAGCTGTGCAACTGTTGTAGTGAGGTCCACTTTGATAGTTCAGTAAGGCCAGAACAATCGTGTTTGCATCTCGTGGTTCACCAGAGGGAGCATTCAAGGGATGGGCATCAAGGACTGGCTGACTTGGGGTGCTTGTAAAAAGCCTGACATTTCTGCCAGTCCATGACGCAAGAGCCAAAGGAAGCATGTCGCCAGCACGTTGCTCCATCAGCCAGGATGGCGAAGTTCCAGAATGTTTTGCATATATTCCATGTACCTTTCGTTGCAATCTCAGCAAAGGGCATGAAATCAATAAACATACCGAGGTTGTCTTCAAGATAGTCACAGAGACATTTACGCAGGTCTGGTGCTGTGATGTTGAGGAGAGAGCACAGGATTCAAAAAAGCAATACCATCTGATGCTACCTCCACTTGCTGCAGTCCGTTGGCAGACAGGAGGTTCACCAAACGTTGCTTGTGCACAGCCTGGTCACTGGCCTCTTGGTCTCCCTGTGCTTTACTCTTGGCAATAGCCTGACGAAGGGCTCTTTCCTTCTTGCTGCGCTTTCTTTGGTTCTTTTCCTTAAACAGAAGCGTGTCCTCTGGTTGGTATGTAGGGTCACTGCCACTAGAGTCATTAGAAAGCTGGTGTTGATACTGGCTTAACGGAAGGTAATCGCTGGCGTTGAAGTCAGACTCGTTGGACAGTCCATGGTGTCTGCTGAGAGGAAGATTGTCACTAGTGTTGAATTCAGAGTCAGCGCATTGATTGTCCATGTCAGCGGTCAGAGATGCTGCCAAGCTGAGGAAGGCGTCATCATCAGACCACTCCTCAGAAACAATCCATAGTTCTGAAAAAGAAAGAGTGCTCACACTAAATCTGCTAGCCAGATGCACATAGTGTATACACAGCAAAATAATCTCACATGAACATATTGACATAACATTAAAATGCATACAAGTTAAATAATAATGGTGATATAATTCGGATAGCCCCTGCACAAGAACATATTTTATTTGTTTACAGTTTTCATTACTCCTAACCTTGAATAATGCACCTTGGGCCAAAATACTGGACTATACTGAGTGTAATGCTATCACAATTAATTAAAAACTTAAAAGTGTATATTTTTTTATACTGTGATCTTAATCTTTGCTCTTTTATCTGCATTTTAAAGAAATCCTAGATAGTCTGATTATATAATTATAAGCCGCAAAATGAAAAGATCCGTTCAAGTCTTAATGTGGAAAAGCGCTTTGTCATGAGGGAAAAAAGGATTCAGGCTAATCTGAAAACATAAGCAGGTAGCTAGTGTTTAATCGGCTGGTAATAATGCCTCTCGCTCATCTCCACATAGACACTCACACAAACACACACGCCACAGAGACACAATGTTAGAGCTCTTCCACTTGCAAACATCACGCGCACAGATGTATGCGCACACAACCTTATGCCCCCCCCCCCCCCCCCCCCCCCCAAAAAAAAAAAGTCGTTTTTGGGTAACCCACCGACCCTATCGTTTAGGCGTCGACCCTAAAACTTTTTTTAAATTTTTTTTTTTAGAAATAAAAGGACATTTCACAACGCCCCCCCCCCCCCCCCCCAAAAAAAAAAAAAAAAAAAAAAAAAAAAAGAAAACCCGACCGACCCTAATTTTTTGGGTCATGTTACCCTAAACAAACAATTCTTTTTGGCCTATTAAACTTAAACACAAACACAATGTTAGCACATGATTATACATACTTACAAACACACAGTTAAACACACCCACACAAACACACACATGCATGCACATACGCATTCATGCATCCAACACTCACATTCCTACGCATGTACGTACATGCGTGCACACACATGTATTTAAACTATTCCTACCAGTAAAAGAACGTGTGAATAAAATACATAAGTGCCTGAATGCATTGCATTGCATTACACACACGCATGCACACACACACGCAAACACGCACATGCATGCACATGTGCACACTTGTAGTTAAATAGAAATAGATACATGTATGCACACAAAAAAGTATGCGCGCACATGCAAACACACATTGGCACACGCATACAAAAGCATGAACACACAAGCGCACGCACATGCACACCTGAGACATAAATAATAATACTTACATGAGCAAAAGAGCAAGCTCCAGTGTCCTCATCTCTTTCAGAAGTGTGAACAGTAATGAAGCAACCAGACAGGACTCGGTTTCATGCGAAGTTTACAGCAAAGCTGCCAAGCCAGCATGTGACACTTTCTATTAACCCAAGCCGACCCCAGGCAAGGGATTGTTTATATTCTGCTGCCGCCCTGCCTGAGTGGAACACCAGGGAGTGTCTCAAGACAGTCCAACAGATGAGAGGCCAGGGGTTTCCCTCTTGGCATGCTGAAATGAGACTTTATCAGATATCTCATTTCAGCGGGGCCTACAGCCCCGTATCATGCAAGTGACAGAGGATTGTAGTGGGTCAGGCGTAAATGTCCCATTCTGGCATGCTTTCATTTAAGCATTTTTTCAGTGGTCCATTACAGTTTTATCAATAACTAATTAATAAATTGAAATATCACAAAACGGACATCGGCATTATATTCCTAGCTGTTTAATAAGTTAGTTTCATGTAAAAAGTGAAAATGTGAAAAAATTGAGATGGTCCATTCTGGCAGGAAGCCCTCGATATATACACGAACATTTCAAACCACCACAGTGACAATACACATACACACATATGTATACGAAGAAAGAAGAGCAGACATACGAAGAAAGAAAGAGCAGACATTCAGAAACCCAATGTGCTTCTTCTGGCGCTCAGTGCTTACACGACGCTAAGGGTTCCACGGCTTTCTTTCACTCGAGTCAGCACATGGTCCATCAGACCTATCACGTAACTGAGTGGAGCTTTTGTTTCCACATTTGGAAGGGGGGGGTGAGGGGGGGGGGGGGAGGGAGGTTGGCAAGCAGGGGGTAGGAATGGGCATACTACTGCCATCCTCCCCCTCCCCGCCCCCCCCCCCCCCCACCTCTTCCCTCCCCCCCCTCTCCCCTCCCTCCTGCTAAGCCACAGCAGTTGCTGCCTCAGCTTAACACATGTCGTCTGCTACAGGGGGGGGGAGAGAGAGGGGGTTTGGGCAAGCAGGGGGTATGATGAGCATACTAAAAATAGCCACAGCAGTTAAGTCGCTGCCTGGGCCATTCCTTAACACATGTCGTCTGCTACAGGGACAGATGGAATTTCCTGCCCTGCTAGTGGTCTGCTAAGGCGAGAGCACACAGTAAAAGGAATCAAGGATGGATGGAATTTTTTTTTCAGCTAGGCCTACCTAGTCTATCAACTATATGTGGCTGGCAGAGGCCTTTTTCTTCTGCCCTCCTTGTAGGATCCCTTTTAGCACTACAAATCTGCTGCCTCGGTAAAGCAACAATGCCGTACCATTTGCGCAAGTTCGTCACCGTATTATTTTGGCTCGACCGTATCACCGTTTTTGTAAACTCTCGCCGTGACAAAATACGGCCGGAACGTAAATGGTTGGCAGCTCTGCAAAATCCAAAAGCAGGCAGACACTATATGGAATTTTAGTTTTAGTGTTGCAGCATATTCACTTAAAGGCATTTTATTGCTGTGCGAAGATGAAGAACCGTTCAAAAGAGGAAGTGAAAAGTTTTTTAATCCAAAAATAACGAAAGTACAATGTTCGATTGAGGGTAGTCCTAACCAAATCTACGCTAGCGGCTTAGACCTTATCATCATTTTGACGAAATAGAAAATTGTTTGGGGGTGGGAGGGGTAGAAATCCAACAGCAGACCTAGTGTCTAAAGATTTACATCTTCACAATGTTAGGCTTGATGATTATTTAACAACAAAATACGGTTTATGGATTGACCTAAGGTCAACAGAGGATAATCAGTTGCATGGAAGCGGGAGAACTGTGAGAGACGTAATAAACATTCAAATTGATAAAGAAGAAGAAGCCGATAAACCGCTTAATGTACATTTGTTTTTATTATATGATGCGCAGCTAAATATTGAAGCTAACAGATTTAAAGATGTACTATACTAAATTATTTTTCATTTTATAAAAAGCATGTCTGTTCAGGTTTATCCAAATGTGCCTACAGCGCCGCCAAAAGAAGGGATAGCAGGCAATTCTGCTGTTATAGAAACCCCTGAAGTAAAAACCTTCAGATTAACAAACATTACACAAATGCAACAAAAACTAGAGCAGGACCTTTCAAAATACAGCAAAACCAAACGAAGGTATTCTGCTGTCTTTAATGCTGTTACCTATGTTAATACTGGAGCATCGACTATAAGCGCCCTATCAGCAGGAACGAGTGTTGGCCTCTTAGCAACGGGCATAGGCGCACCCGCAGCTTTACCTCTAGGAGGTTTGTCTTTAGCTCTCGGTCTGTGTTCATTAGCTGTAGGTGCCGCCAGCAAAAAAATAAAAACTAAACTCCAAAAGCACACAGCTAGGGTTCAACTAATAACAGCTAAACTTAGCTCGTTTAAACTGACAATAAATAAAGCGCTAGTTTGACTCAAACATCACGGATGAAGAATTTAATCGTTTACAGGCCGATTTTGATGACTACAAAAGACAAAAGTTTGATCTTCAAAGAAAGGCGAGGGCAAGTTTTCTCAACAGCCAGACCCCGAGCAGATAAAAAAGGAATGCATAAAAAAAGTAAACGAGACATTAAACCTGTTCTAAACAGCTCACATTAACAACACCAAAAGGTGTTTATACTTTAGTTTATGAGTCCAAGCGCAAAAAGACCGTTGATATTGGTTCTGATTAAGTTTTTTTTTTTTAATTTAAATAAATATTTTGGGCTTAGAAAAGAAAGACAGCATGGCTAAGATATATGAAGGACAAGACGAATTGTTTGAAGGAATGCTCGAGAGAGAGCGTTTATCAAGAGCACTGAATGATATTGATTTAGAAGTCATTGACCCAACAAACGTACAGGCAAGTGTTGTTCCCATGCTATTTCTCAAGTTCCAAAGTAAACTAACAATAGACCCACCGGGTTTAAAAGTAATGTTAGCTGTTTTAATTGACTATGTAACAATAAACGAAGAAAATCTAGAAGTCTGGGTCTCGACAACAACAGACTATTTTTTCCTCTAATGATTTAACACCCGGTTGGGCAGACGAACTGCTTCACATTTTTGACGCTGCCGCTGAAGAAGCTAAAATGAGAGGCTCTGGTTGTCAGAGGGCGAAGTCTTAGAGATTAGATTAAAAAGGCAAAGTATGCACCGATTGTAGGCAAGGCTTACATTCCACTACCTCGGGAGTTGGCTTTAAAAGGGGAGCAGTTGTAAACATAAAAAATTCAGACAACAAATGTTTCATGTGTGCGTTCTTTTGCAAGGCTGCATCATGTTCGCGAACACGCAGAGAGAGTGACTAACTATGGGCAATACGCCAAAGATCTTAACTTCAATGGAATACCCTTTTCCCTGTTAGTGTAGACCAAATTGATCAGTTGAAGAAAAAAAAACAACCCAAAAAACTGTTAATGTATACACATGGGATGAGGAAACAAATTTGGCGCCAATAAAGTGTCCAAGAAAAAGTCCAACAATAGGCGAACCAGCCAAAAGTCAGGGGAAACTTCCCTCCAAATGTTTTCGCCAGCAGGGCTGCCCCATTACACATTGATACGCACAATGAGCAGTTTATTGGCGCATACTTCAAAAAACACTAACATACAAGAATTCTGCAGAAAATGGTTTAACAAGAATTCCATCTGTGCAAGCCGCGAGTGAACATAAAACATTGTAAAAGTTCTGTAGACTGTAAGACAGAACTAACTACGCCCCCTCCTGGATCTAAAGTTAGTTTTTAAGAACTGGAAAAAACTGCAACATTCTCCATATGTTGTTTACGCAGACTTCGAGTCGCTTATTGTTCCTTATGAGGGCCAGCACCACAAAAACTTTGAAAAACAGTCTTAATGAGTAATCATCAGATTTGTTCTTTGCCTCATTATTGTTAGGTCGGATGGCGTTTATTCAGAGCCAGAATTATATAGAGGACCAGATGCTGCAGAAAAATTCTTAAAACGCATGCAGCAAGTGCGCAATGACTGTTCTAATAATCGAAATTTATCTGAAATCATAATGGCGCCTGAAGACCAACAACAGTATGACTCAGCCACACATTGTTGGATTTGTGGTTTAAGGGCCCCTCAACAGCGAATCCAACAGTAAGAGACCATGATCACATTAGCGGAAAGTTCAGAGGAGCTGCCACAACAAATGCATCTTCAACTAAAGTTTGATCCAAAGACATGGAAGCTGCCCATCTTTTTTCATAACTTGCGAGGTTACGACTCTCATCTTATATTGCAAGCAGTAACCAGCGCCTTCAGGGTAGCATGCATTGCACAGTCATCAGAAAAATACATGGTTTCACTTTAAATAACATGTCTTTCTACGACTCTATGCAACACATGATGGGCTCATTAGAGGCACTGGCTATGTCCTTAAAGTCCTGCCCAATAACGGAAGAATATTTTGACCCAACTCTTGTTAGAAAGGGCGTTTACCCTTATGAGTACATGAACAGTTGGGAAAGGTTTGATGAAGATACACTTCCACCTAAAGGCGCGTTCTTTTCTAGTCTCAGAGGAAAGGACATCAGCGACTCCGATTACCAACATGCTCAAGATGCGTGGCAGAAGTTAGAGTGTAAAACGATGGGAGACTATCATGATTCATACTTGATGGCTGATGTATGTTTGTTGGCGGACGTCTTTTGAAAATTATAGAAAGACCTGCATGAAACATTACAGTTTGGATCCTGCGCATTACATTTCTGCGCCTGGGATGAGTTGGGATGCTTTCTTAAAGTTTACTGGAGTACAGATTGATTTATTGTCTGACCTACCAATGATTCAGATGATTGAAAACGGATTGCGTGGGGGAATTAGTATGGCGTCGCATCATTACTGTAAAGCAAACAACAAATACTTGGACGATTATGATCCCAGTGAAAGGTCTAACTATCTTATGTATTTAGATGCAAACAATCTGTATGGATGGGCAATGGCGCAATCACTTCCATTACGCAACTTTAAAATGTACACAGGTACAAATAATATTCAAAAGGCATTAAAGTGGTTGGGCAGTTTAAACGCCTGATCAGCAGCGTGGTTTCATTCTAGAAGTTGACTTAGAATATCCTCAGGAACTCCATGACCTGCATAATGACTATCCATTAGCACAGAAAGTCTAAAGATGGATCCAAGAGAGCCACCTAAACTTGTGCCCAATCTTCGAGGCAAAAAAAATTATGTCTGCCATTACAGACTTCTACAATTTTATTTAAGACACGGTTTGAAGTTGACAGCTGTTCATCGCATAATTGCTTTTTGATCAAGAACAGTTCATGAAACCATACATCATGAAGAACACTAGATCTCAGAACTAAATCCGCAGATGCTTCAGAAAAAACTTTTTCAAGTTGATGACAACAGTTGTTTTGGAAAAGACTATGGAGAATCCGCACAAGCGCAAAGATGTCAGATTAGTCACCAAAGAGAACGAAGCAATAAGCTGACTTCAAAACCAAATTATCAGGACTTCAGAAAATTTCATGATCAGCTTTTTGGCATAATGATGAAAAAAAGAAAGTCAAATTAGACAAACCTGTATTTATTGGGTTTACTGTTTTAGAATTATCAAAGCTTTTGAGTTAGAGTTTCTTTATGACTACTTTAAGCCCTCGTATCCTGAGTCCAGAGTACTTTACACAGATACAGATAGTTTTGTTATAGATATTCCTACTGAAGACATCTATAAAGACATGGAAACCGAAGTAGCTAAAGGGCGTGCAGGATGGTACGACACATCTGATTACCCTAAAGATTCGCCTTTGCATTCAATTACTAACAAGAAGGTTTTAGGAAAGATGAAGGATGAATTATCTGGAAAGGTGATCAAGGAGTAGTGGGGTTAAGGTCAAAAATGTACAGTATTTCGAGCCAGGAGAAAATCATTAAGAAGCAAAGGGAATATCTCGCAGCGTTGTGCAGTCAAACATATCGCATGACAACTACAAAGAAGCATTGTTTGGCAATAAGACTTTCCATCATGACAACGTAAAACTGCGATCTATCTACATGAGATCACACAACAGTTGTAACAAGAAGTCGTTAGATAGAACAAACACAAAAAGGGGTGTTTTTAATCAGAGTTTTAAAATTGCAATTGGGGCACGGGGAAAACCCGAAAATTAAATTAAAGCGGAAGTTTTC
This sequence comes from Conus ventricosus, assembly GCA_018398815.1. NCBI lineage: Eukaryota > Metazoa > Mollusca > Gastropoda > Neogastropoda > Conidae > Conus > Conus ventricosus. Next base: position 4,557,723 of record CM031621.1, read on the forward strand.
TGGCGGAATTATCTGCAGTTTTCTTTCCCCCAAAAAGTTTTTTGGGGCTGGTTGTTTTTTTGTGCATTTTCTCGAAAAATAATGGCGGTTCATCTTTACAATTTTTTTATTTCAATGGGTCAACACTCAAACTGATCTTTTTGCCTGTGCGGTGTCCCCTTTGCTTCCCCCGTAAATAAGGTACCTTATTTTTCAAACCAAACGGTAATAGTTTGCTGGGGTACGGGTCTTCAGAACATTTATTGTTTTTCTTTTGTTTGCTTGTCTGGCTTTAACCCTTTAAATTTTTCATTATTCTTTGGCGAAAAAACGGGGGGAAATCTTCAAACCCTTTCTGTTTTGCGGAATTGTCAATCGCTCTCTGTGATCTGGTAGGAGAAAGTCTTTTCAGAAAACTGTTTTTTAAAAGTTTTAAACCCAAACCCGGAAATTGTGAACCCCGGGAATGCCCTTTTAATGTAATTTATGTTTTAACAAAATTATTCACTTGCCTTTTAAAATTCTTTCCCATCATCAATTTGAATCATGCGAGGGAAATTAGCGGGCCTCGCTGGTTACAGCGATGGCAACAGAAACGGGCAAAGCACTTTTTTGTGTTAGGGTTCGCATCTTGACTTAAGCTTTCAATGACTGTGAGTGCGTCTTAAATCTTTTTCGCATTTCCTAAGAGGTAAATTAAAAGATCCATTTATGGGTGTCTTTGGGTATTGTTTTCCCCAAAGTGGGGTCTCTTATTCGTCTAGGCGCCGGTAAATAAATTTGCCAAATCCTTGTTAATAACCATTTTTTTGGGTTTTGTTCCTGACTCCCCCGCTTGGCTTAGCTTTTGTATTGCTGTGATCCCCTTCCAATATCCTTTTGGCGAATAATAGATTTTGTTCATTTTTTATTCACCCAAATATTATTGCAAAAAAAATACACGACGGTCTGCCGCGACAAAAAACCCATTTCTTGCATCTTTTGTTTTTCTGATGGTTGATAAAAGTCACTAATTTTGTTGGGGGCAAGTTGATTGGTTTGCCTGTTACTAGATAATATTTTTTTTTGTTATAAAATTTTTTTAAATGTTAAGTGCATGCCCCTGTTTTTTCAGTGTGTCATTAATAAAATCAACTGCTAAAGTCTTGCCTTTAAAGGGTCTTGTGCGCGCTATTTCCTCCTAGCTTTTTTATTCTTTTTCTCCGCCCCTTCCCCGTTTACTAAATGCAAAATTATTTCCCGCAAAAAAGCAAGCGCTTTCCCCAAAAGCGCCGCCTATCATTATTTGCGAGTGAACCCTTTTTTTAAAAAAGTATTTTTTTCTTACATATTTATTTCTGGAATTATTCCTTGCTTGCTAAAAATCTTTCGTACAACCGAAGCTGCAATGATAGCAATCAGCTTTGCTAAATCCTCAAAGTTGTTTGCCAAATCTTGGTTTAATTCTTAACAAGCTTTTAAAAGCTTTGATACCTAATTAGGCCTCCAATAACAGCAGAAGGGTTAAACAAGGTTAGCAACATTTTTTTTCGGTGCTCATTTTAAAAATAAAAAATTATAATTTTTAAAAAAAACATAACAGCGATGACTCCTACAGCTACAGGCAGCCAAACCCTTTCCTGAACTTTAAAACCCAAAGTTGATATCAAGATTATCCCCAAAAAGGAGAGCTAAAATTCTTTGCAGCATGGGGAAAAACAAAACAGTTCCTCGGAAACTAAATTAGCATAAAACAATTAAACTTTCCCCGCAAGACATTTAAAGTATATAACAGGTATGAAGCCCCGCTGGGGTCTAGAATGTGAAAAGTGGGGCAAACTTTCTATTTGTACACTAAACTGTCAGTAGATTTCTCCTTGATTCAAACAAGATCTTCGATGTTTAACGAAAGATCCTTTTTAACAAAGTCATTAGATCTCTGGGCTGTGATCTATATTACAGTTTGGAACATTTTTGCGCCAGCGTCAGGGGATTAATAACTTTTAATCATATAGTTTTATTTCCCTTAAAAATGAACGATGGGGAAAATCACAAAACCAAAAACACTGAAAGGTGAGAAAGTAACCAAGCCAAAAAATCACAGAAAACCACCAGGTGGAGACCTTTAAAAATCCGGGGGGTGTTGAAGCAGGAAAAAAATTAGCGGTGGAACAGACAAAAAAAATTAATTTACACATTTTTGAAAACATAACGCCGCCAAACCCCGAAAAAGTTTATTCAATGCCCATAAAAACTCCCTGTGATTCAAGGGCCCCCCAAAGCTTTATGGATATTTAAACTTAAAACTGTTTTTCCATTTTGCGCCTTGCTGCTGTTTGGGGGGAGTTATTATGGCTATAAAATATATCCCATGGCAACGAAACGAAAAAATTAAAAAAAACCTGAACCGTTAAAACAGGAAACTGCACGCCAAAACCGCCAATAACAAAGCATCTTTTTTTCCATTTATAAAGGGAAAAATATTTTAAAAACTTTAAATTTTAAATTTTTTTATAAAAATGATCAGCGTAATTTTAAAATGATGAAATCAATAAATAAAGACATGGGGTCTAAAAAGCTTTCCTAGACCCGAAATGTAATCAATGCGGGTTTCTTCGGGTAAAACCTTCCTTAAGATCTATGCAAGGAACGCTGAGAAAACATCTCAACATGACGCGTTTTTTTAGGCTGTGTTACATATTAGGGATCGCATTTAAGATAAAAACAGATTTTATTTTTTGTAATTTAAACTTGAATAAGAACTTGGTTGTACTTAGAGGTGACTTGTTATTCTTGAGGTACTTAATCAAGAACTATTAAGAACTTTAAGTATTTAATTAAAAAAATTAATTAAAAACTTTAAATTAAAAACTTTGGGGGGGGGCTTTAAGGAATTTAAATTTTAAAAACTTTTTAAAATGACTTAAATGTGTGCATGCTGGGGAGGGGGTGCTGCGGGGGGGGGTGGGGGGGGGGTGCATGCGTGGGGGGGGTGGGGGGACATTGCCCCAGTTACAGCACCACTACATCCGTTTAAATCATGCGAAAAATTTGCCGTTCATATATAAAAATTTTTTATAGTAGCAGTAGCAAGGGGGATTTCCCCCAAATCCTCTTGCTGCTAAAAAAAGCCGTTCATGTAAAACGGGTATTTTTTAGCAAGGCGGATTTCCCCACAGTCCTCTTCGCTAAAAAAAGCCGTTCATTAAAAACGGCATTTTTAACAAGGCGGGTTTCCCCCGTCCTCTTGCTGCATTCACAAAAACCTGTTGCAGCTCCCAAAGGGACCCACCACCCCACCCACCCCTCTGGCGTAGGCGCGAGGAAAATCGACAGGTGGAGGTTGTACGTCCAGAGGCGCTGTCTCCGCGAGCTGGGTTGGCGAGGAAATGAAACGGTGGGCGGACAAAAGAAAGGAAAAAAAGAAAAAAGTAGGGGGGGGAAACCACGTTACCCCCTGAAGGCGGGGGTGCTGTGTGGGGGACAGAGTGAAACAACCACCACGCCTCCCCCCCACCACACCCCGCACACACACCACAACAGCGCACAGAGCACTCACTCCCCTACACTAAAAAAGCGTTCATGTAAAAACGGGTATTTATCAAGGCTGACTTCCGCACAGGCCGCCACCCGGACGCACACTCCTCCCTCTGTAGATGTAAAAGGGCTGCCCAGCCCTATCAGTTTTTCCAGAACATTGGGAAAAACGCCCTTCAGTTTCTAAGGGACACTTTAAGGGAATGAACTGGTTAGAATTAGAAAAGTAAAAAGTATACACACTTAATACCAAAGCTTGCACAGAACCGAATCGTAGTTAAAAAAAATCAAACAAGCTGATACAAACTGGGAAAAATACAACCGGTCCCTTTCGCCGTACGGTCACAAAGTGGGGAGTGAACGTAAAAATCTAGAACATCGCTAAGAACCCGGGCCGCAACCCGAAATGAAAACACCCCCCCCACCCCCCCCCCCTCACCCGGCAACCCCGTCACCCGCTTTTTTGATTTTTTGGGCGCTTGCCGTGCCTTGTGAACAAGGGCGCCCTATCTGTTACACAAGTTTTGTAGTTTTAGTAATCCGTCATTGTAATTTTAAAAACATTTTTTTTGAAGATAGTGCGGCCAAACTACCCCCCAACTAGTAGATTATAAGGCTGCCTAACCCTACTAGTTTGTTTTTGCCAGAACATTCAAAAATCGCCCTTCGTTTCATAAGGCACACTTTAAAGCAGATGAACTGGGTTGAATTGAAAAGAACACATTTAAACCAGATCACTTTCCCCATAAAAACTGAATCTGTATTAACAAACAATCAAGTCTAAACAAACTGAGAAATTTTTACTTTGGGGGGAACAGCAAAAATTTTCAAAAACGAATCAGTGTGTTTTCCTCGCCTTAAAAAATGAAAGCCATGTTTTTAAACATGGGTTTTGCCCCTCAACCCACTCCCAACAATCAACCGTGGATGGTTTGGGTTTTTTTTCTTTCCCACTTTCAAAATGCAGGCCCATTTATTAAATAAGAAACCATTTTCAACCAGACAAAACCCGTATAAAACGGGTACATCTTTTTCATTTCCTTTAACCAACAACCTTAAAGAACTCTCCTTTTACAACTGCTTCGCCTACCTTTAAAGACAACCCACCTTTAAGCGCAAAATGAAGAACAGAGAAAAAGGGGGCCTCGCTGTATAGCGAGGAACGTGTTAGCAAACGCCCCGTGCGGGCGACATGTGAAAAGTTGGCTTGCCTTCACTGACGACCTCAACAATTCTTTCAAAAAATACCTAACATGC
>CM031621.1:4564974-4572144 GCA_018398815.1 Conus ventricosus
GACCAATATAGGAACAGGTTAGTAGTTACTTGCTAATAAATTGATGTAGTTCTTCGTTTTTTTACAAGCCAGGAGACTCCCCTCGACCACACTATCATGTTGAGACATTATTTCACACAGGGATCATTTCACTAGATAGTCGCAACGCAGAGCTACTAACTTCTGAAACATTACTAGTACTACTATCTTCTGAAAACATACTGTAATTTTCATAAGATAGTACTACTACTACTAGTAACGTTTTAGAATTGATTTTAACGTGGTGACAGCCCTGATGTGGCCCTTTGCGGTCGGCTGGGCTATAAGCAACATTATCTTATCTTATCTAACGTTTTAGAAGTTAGTCCCCGGAAACCCTCGGAAACCACCGAAAACCTCAGAAATACCGGAAACCCCTATTAAACAAAGAATATAACAATGATTTTGCGTGTTTTGTGTTTACCTATATAGTGCGTGTGTGCATTTGTGCGCTTATGTATATGAGCGCGCGTGTCGGTGCGTGTGCATGCGTGTGTGTGTGTGCGCGCATGTGTGCATGGGATGTGTTTGAGGGGGAGGAGTTGTTGTCCTTATTGTTATGTGCATGTGTGAGTGTGCGCGCGAGAGTGCGTGTGCACTTACATGCTGTAATTGATGGTCTTGTTCTTGTTCCTAAGTCATCTTTTGAACATTCATGTATGCAGTCACAACACACACCCGCGCGCGCACTCACACACACACACAGGGACAGATAGGGACGTGTGTGCGTACGTTTGCTCGCTCTTACCCACACACATATACACAGTCATGTGTGCATGTGCACGTCCACGCCGACACACGCACGCACACACATGCATACACATAAGCGCACAAATGCACACACACACACACACACACACACACATGTGCACACTATCCGAAATCCATCAGAAACTACAGACTGGCAAGATAAATTTAGTGTCCTTATGGATGAAGTAACAATGCTAAGTTTTGAAACTATCATTTTGGGAGATTTTAATATAGATTTAACGAAACCCAAACGGCATCAAAACTACACTTTACACGGCCTAGAACAACTTATTGACAAACCAACCCGTGTAACTGAACATTCAAATACCTTAATTGATCACATTTACACAAACACAAAACAACCTATTATTGAAGTATGTGCTCCACCATGCGGATGTAGTGACCACAATCCCGTCTGTCTTACTTGGTACAAAACCCGTGTTAAAATTCCAAAGGTAGGGCATAAGATAATAATATTACAGAAGCTTTAGAAACTTTAAAGAAGATTTCCTTTCAGACCTTGCCACGGCACAGATGGATTATATATATCAAATAAGAGATCCTGATGAAGCAGCTGAATATTGGATCAATACATTTATTTCTGTATATAACAAGCATGCTCCGTTCATAAAGAAAAGAGTTAAACAAGAAACAAAACCACCGTGGATAACAAAGAAATTGATATAGAAATTAATAAAAGAAATTATTTAAGTAATTTCGGAACAAATAAAGAATTTCGAAAACAAAGAAATAAGGTAAACTCAATGAAACGAAAATCTAAACGCAATTACTTCCAAAAGATGTTAATTTCTACAAAGGATTCACGTCAGATCTGGAAAGCTATTAACATGTTGAATAATAAACAGATATATCAAGAAGTTAGCAAATTCTTACAGACGTATCTTCAAATCAGTTAAACAACCATTTTGCAAACATCAAAGATAAAATCATATTAAATGACAGGTCCAATGAAAATGATCTCAGCCACTTAAAACATTACCTTGATTCAAAGAATATTTGCTTTCCTTTTACTCTCCAACCAATGACGGTTATGGATGTCAGTAAAAGTTTCTCATATTTAAAACAATCTGGTGCACGCGATTTAGACGGTTTAGATGTAAAATACTAAAAGTTTCATGCCCAGTGATCTCTGACACGCTAACTTATTTATACAATTTGTGCATAGAGAAACAAACTTTTCCTTTAAAATTTAAGGAAGCTAAAGTTATTCCTCTTCATAAATCTGGTGATACATCAAATCCTTCAAATTATCGACCTGTTTCTATTTTATCTGCTTTATCTAAGCCTATTGAAAAGCACCTGCAAAAATCCCTCTATTCTTACCTTACTAAAATATTTTACTCAATGAAGATCAATCTGGTTTCCGTGAAAATCATTCCTGTCATACAGCCCTCATACAGCTTGTTGATAGCCTTCTATGCAGTTTAAATGAAAACAAATTTACTGGTGTTCTTTTCATAGACTTTGAGAAAGCTTTCGATGTTATAAATCATTCTCTCCTATTGCGCAAATTAGAACTGTATAAATTAACTCCAGAATTCATCAACTCATGTCTTCTTTTCTATGTAATAGGAAACAAGCAGTAACAGTCAACAACCAAACGTCAAACTTTTTGCCTGTCAAATACGGAGTACCACAAGGCTCTGTATTAGGTCCTATTCTGTTTTCTATTTATATCAATGATTTACCTTTTCATGTTAAATGTAAATGCGAAATGTTTGCCGATGATACATCTCTCCATTCCAGTGATTCAGACACCCATAGACTAGCAAATAAACTACAAGATAATATTCATAGACTTATTGAATGGACCCAACTGAATCATATGTCCTTAACCCTTTGCCTACCGCATGACTTTGTGCTATATGACTATGAGAATACCATGCCAAGAGAGGTAACTCCGCAACACATACACACTTGCCATAAAGAAACCTCAATAGAAAATTTGTTTTTAACTTATCTATTCTGTAAAAATAATGAAAAAAATTCAAAGACATCACTCCATCCAAAACAGCCATTTCCCCCACATATAGTGAACTGGTACACGAGGAAAAAAAAACAAACGAACAGACTAACTGTACTTTGGTATTCTCAGTGCTAAAACAATTTTCCCTAAATTCACTGTACCCACAGAACATCATGGATTAGGAGCACAGAGTGATTTTCCAAGTCTAAACAAAGTACTGAAACCTTCAGGAACAAAATAAAGTCATTCTGTATGGTATGCACACTAAATAATCAACTTTTATTGTGAAGCAAAAAACACCCAAACTTCAACAATTTGTTAAACTGAAGGCATCACATACAAGAAGATTTGTCTTCTAACTACTGAGGGGAAAAAATAAGAACAGATTACTGAATACTGGGCTTTAGATTGTGATGGAATTCAACAAAAATGTGCTTTTGCACAAGTGCACTGAGCAACCCCCCCCCCCCCCCCCCCCCCCCCCCCCCCCAACCACACACACTGTGGTGATGATGTACCTCTTGTCCGGCTCCTCTTTGCTTTTTGATAAACAGGCAGTTTTTATTTCAGGCCAGAGTTTATGTTCATCCTTTTCTGCTTGCTTTTGTGCAGCAAATAAATTTGTTTCTCCTTAAAAGTCTACCAAAATTCTTCTGAAATCAAAAAGCTAAAGGTGATGCTCCTACAGGCAAATCGTGGGACACACCCACTGACTGACCCGGTTTCCTGGCTATCAAAACAAGGGAAACTTTTGGGGGGCTTCACTTCTTGTAGCCAACCACTCCAGTCAAGAATTAAAGTATCTCTAGCAAGTTTTGTTTTTCGAATTTTCTTTTTTGGGGGGTCTGGCCCAGCAGCAATGGGCTATTCGACATCGTCATTATCATCGCCTGAATCATTATTGATTCCGGCCTCAAAATCAGTCAGCAGTCGATCTTTATTCATAACTAGGTCAAGATTGACGTCCGAATCGTCTTGCTTCAATCTTCTTTAAGAGTGTAGCCCGCAAATCGCTCTCTTCATCAATATCACTTCAGAAAATGAATTCTGCAAGTTGCATAGTTACTTGATCCGCCATTTTCCCAGAAAATCTTCGCGAAAAAAAGCGAACTTTGAAAATTCACAGCAGCGAAACTACTCCACCAAAACTCATGCAACAAAAACAAAAATGGCGTCCAGAAACGGAAGTACCGGAAGACTCTTCTGTCGCAATTGCATTCTGGGATATGCGATGGTGAAAGCGAAAGTCGTTGACCGAGTATTCAGCGGTCGATCTCGGTCGATCCGGTATTCAGGAGGAGGAAATCTCGCGGTCGATCTCGGTCGATCCGGTAGGCATTGGGTTAAATGCAAACAAGACCAAATGCATGTATGTATGTGCTCGACAAAAACGGCAAAGAATGAAGTCAAAATTTCAGCCATTGTTTATATCTGACAAACAAATTGAAGAAGTAGATTCACATAAAATGCTAGGGGTAATCATTGATAAGGATCTATCGTGGACCGACCATACGAAGTCACTGGGAAAACGTCTTTCAAAAAATTACTTCAGCTAGCCAAGATTAAGAATTTCCTTGATACCCATTCTCGTAAGCTTTTCTTCTGTGCTCACATTTTATCATTAATTGATTATGCTTCGACATTATGGGACAACTGCAGTGAAACCAACTTAAAAATGATTCATCGAATGTACAAAAGAGCACTAAAATTAGTATTGTTAAAATCAAGCACTCTGACTACAGAAGATTATAAAAAACTTAATATATTAACTTTCCACAACAGACTTTTATTCAATAAGGCAGTATGTATGCATAGTGTTATATACGGCAATGCTCCTAAAAAGATAAGCGTCACGTTCAAAACTAACATCCATAGACACAATCATTTTTTATCTTTTCCTAGACCAAGAAATAATCTTTATAAATCTAGTTTTTTTATACTTGGTGGAAACGTATGGAACAAGTTACCAACACGCTTTAAAAGTATAAACAATAAAATCCAGTTTAAAAATAATTTGAAAAGGTATCTCATGAATGGTTCATAACTTAAATTTTCCCAAACCCTTTGAAATAAGGTTTTATGATTTTTCACAGTGTATGCATGTATATATGTATACTATGTACATGCTCGCGCATGCGTGTGTGTGCCTCAAAGAAAATGGATATGTCAGTGTCGACAATATTCTTTGAAAATACATACCGTGCACAATTTGTGAAGACAATGTACATATTGTACATAACCATATCTCTCTCTCTCTCTCTCTCTCTCTTTCGTTACTTTCTGGATTTTCCCTTCTCATTTCTACACTCCCTACCTCCCCCCCCCCCCCCCCATCCATTTCTTCTCTGGTTTCTATTCTTCATTGTCTTTGATTTTCATAAATTTCTGTGATTTCTCGTCGTTTCATCTATATATGTGTATGTGTATGTATATATATGTATATATGTGTATGTATGTGTATATGTATATATATATATATATATATATATGTGTATATGTGTGTGTGTATGTATATATATATATATATATTTTTTTTTTTTTATGGATGGCTTGATGTAAAAAAGCAAATTTATTGCTTATTCAATGTTCCATCTGAAAATAAATTTTGACTTTGACTTTGACTATACAGGTAACACAAAACACGCAAAAATCATTGTTATATTCTTTGTTTAATAGGGGTTTCCGGTATTTCTGAGGTTTCCTGGGGGTTCCGGTAAAACGTCATACGATGGAAGTAGTAAGCAAACTGAATAAAACTTCAGAGAATGTGTTCCTTATCCATTCAGACAACTTTAAAACCTCTGAGTTTCAAAATACAGAACTGACTGAACTGTATTTGAATAAATCATAAATAAATGTTAGGGAACCACCAAGAGAAACGTGGACAAACGAGTCACAGGACAAAATATTACGCACTTTGACCTCTTAGGTCTTCTTCAGGCAAGACACAAACAAATCGTACAAAGAAAATGAACAAATTTGTCACTTAGTTTTCTTCAGCGCAAGGTAGGCGTTCAATGAAAATCCAGGTGTTTTTCATTCAACCCCTACCTTACGCTGAAGAAAGCTGAGTGCCAAATTTGTTCATTTTCTTTGTACTATTTGTTTGTGTCTTGCCTGAAGAAGACCTAAGAGGTCAAAACGCGTCGTGTTTTGTCTTGTGACTCGTTTGTCCACATTTCTCTTGGCGGTTCGCTAACATTTATTTTAGATTTGTTTAGATTTCTGTCTGCAGTCGTCTCACTTTGCAACTAAATGTATAAATTTGAATAGCTGCCTGACTGCTTTCCTTTCGTTTTGTTTTCTGAGGTGAAAGGGGAAACATTTTCAAACTGTTTCATTTCATTCATATTTTGATCCCAAACTTTTCAAACTCCTTGCCTCTAATGACCTACTGTGCTGTGTACACAATGCTGTGAGCAACGTGCTGTGCTGTGTACACAGTGCTGTGTACACCGTGCTGATGCCGAAACACTTCCTGCTTATGTGACAATAAGAGATCATCTGTCCACATTTCTGTGGCACAACATTAGCTTGTGTTATACATTCGCTCAAATTTTCCTTTTCTCACAGCTTTTTGCTGCAGACAGGGTACTATGTCACAGATTCGCTTTTTTTTTCCCTTCAGGTCAACAAGTTCTAATCAAAGAAGATAAGAACTATCATGAAGTTGAATTTGCTGTCATTCCAATAATACAGCACAATTTGCTGTCATTCCAATAATACAGCACAATATACAGCTTTTTCTTGGTTCCACTTGAATTATTAACTTTTTTAATTCATGTGAGACAGAGAACAGGAAAAGGGGCATTCTAACTCACCCTAGCCCTCACCTAGGTTCGGGCTAGGGCGACCTAGAATGCCCCTTTTCCTGTTCTCTGACAAGTAAGACTTCAATAACCAAAAAATAACGATTATTTACAAACTTTTCAGAGAGTAACGTAGGGGAAATCAACAGTGGCTGAACACATCCCCATAGAGCAACGTAGGGGAAAAGCAACAGTCGCTGAACGCGCCCCATACACAAACGGTAGAGCAGTTAAGCCTTTAATTGCTAATTGTCGACCTGCCCAGGAATCCGCACTATCAGAATACTGCCGAGGTCCGTCATTAGGTTGACACCTGATAACTTAATTTGTGATGTCGGGCCGTATGGCCGGCAAGGTGCTTACCATGTGACCGGATATGACGATTTAGAAGCAGCGCCCCCAACCAACGCCACTCAGTTTATTCACGGCTTTCAATACAGACGGTTGTGTTTGTTCACAGAGGAATTCTTGCTATAGGTGATTGTGTTTTATACACTGTATGGCGGAGTATCTAAACAAAAGAAAATCAGGCGGACCTATTGCTTTAACTTCTAAACCAAGGAAGTATGCTTTTCGGAAGGTGAAAGACGGTCAGTAACTGAAGTG
>CM031621.1:4573144-4578144 GCA_018398815.1 Conus ventricosus
TTTTTTATGTATGGCGTGTTGAAATTACGGGAAAAAAAAATTAAAGCATGGCATAGACCACTTATCTTAACTATAGTGCATGCTTTTATGTAAATTTCCCTGTTTCTTCATCATTGTGTGTGTGTGTGTTGTGTGTTGTGTGTGGTGTGTGTGTGTGTGTGTGTGTGTGTGTTGTTACTGTTTATATTTCATTTCACCTGTATGAAGAGCAGACCATCATATGCTAACTAAATGAATGAAACAAATGTAAACATGTGCACTACACTGCAGCAGAATCTTCAAAATCATGAAGTTGGCCGCCTTAACAAGTAGTGGAAGTAGGGGTAATGACGTTTTAAACCCGAACCCCCCGGAAACCCTTGAAATACCGAAACCCCCCTGTAGACCAATATAGGAACAGGTAGTAGTATTACTTGCTAATAAATTGATGTAGTTCTTCATTTTCTTACAAGCCAGGAGACTCCCCTCGACCACACTATCATGTTGTGACATAATTTCACACTGGGATCATTTCACTAGGGATCATTTCACTAGTAGATAGTCCGCAACGCAAAGCTACTAACTCTGAAACTTACTAGTACTACTATCTTCTGAAAACACTACTGTAATTTTTCATAAGATAGTAAGTACTACTACTAGTAACGTTTTAAAAAGTTAGTCCCCGGAAACCTTCGAAACCCCCGGAAACCCCTATTAAACAAAGAATATAACAATGATTTTGTGTGTTTTGTGTTTACCTATATAGTGTGGCGTGTGCATTTGTGCACTTATGTGTATGAGCGCGCGTGTCGGCGCGTGTGCGTGCGTGCGTGTGTGCGCGCATGTGTGCATGGGATGTGTTTGAGGGGGAGAGTTGTTGTCCTTATTGTTATGTGTATGTGTGAATGCGCGCGCGAGAGTGCGTGTGCACTTACATGCTGTAATTGATGGTCTTGTTCTTGTTCCTAAGTCATCTTTTGAACATTCACGCATGCAGTCACAACACACACCCGCGCGCAGCACTCACACAACACACACACAGGACACATAGGGACGTGTGTGCGACGTTCGCTCGCTCTTACCCACACACATATATATACACAGTCATGTGTGCATGTGCACGTCCACACCGACACGCGCGCGCACACACATGCAATACACATAAGCGCACAAATGCACACACACACACACACACATGTGCACACTATACAGGTAAACACAAAACACGCAAAATCATTGTTATATTCTTTAAATTGTTTAATAGGGTTTCTGGTATTTCTGAGGTTTCCTGGGGTTCCGGTAAAACATCATACCGTGGAAGTAGTAAGCAAACTAAATAAAACTTCAGAGAATGTGTTCCTTATCCATACAGACAACTTAAAACCTCTGAGTTTCAAAATACAGAACTGACTGAACTGTATTTGAATAAATCTTAAATAAATGTTAGGAACCACCAAGAGAAACGTGGACAAACGAGTCACAGGACAAAATATTACGCGTTTCGACCTCTTAGGTCTTCTTCAGGCAAGACACAAACAAATCGTACAAAGAAAATGAACAAAATTTGTCACTTAGTTTTTCTCAGCGCAAGGTAGGGCGTTCAATGAAAATCCAGGTGTTTTTCATTCAACGCCACCTTACGCTGAAGAAAACGAAGTGCCAAATTTGTTCATTTCTTTGTACTATTTGTTTGTGTCTTGCCTGAAAAGACCTAAGAGTCAAAACGCGTCGCGGTTCGCTAACATTATTTAGATTTGTTAGATTTCTGTCTGCAGTTGTCTCACTTTGCAACTAGATGTATTTGAATAGCTGCCTGACTGCTTTCCTTTTCTTTTGTTTTTTGAGGTGAAAGGGGAAACATTTTCAAACTATTTCATTTCCTTCATATTTTGATCCCAAACTTTTCAAACTCCTGCCTCTAATGACCTACCAGTGCTGTGAACACAATGCTGTGAACACCGTGCTGTGCTGTGTACACCGTGCTGAATGCTGAAAACACTTCCTGCTTATGTGACAATAAGAGATCATCTGTCCACATTTCTGTGGCACATTAGCTTGTGTTATAAATACATTCGCTCAAATTTTCCTTTTCTCACAGCTTTTGCTGCAGACAGGTACTATGTCACAGATTCGCTTTTTTTTCCCCCTTCAGGTCAACAAGTTCAAATCAAAGAAGACAAGAACTATCATGAAGTTGAATTTCAATTGCTGTCATTCCAATAATACAGCACAATATACAGTTTTTTCTTGGTTCCACTTGAATTATTAACTTTTTTAATTCATTGAGACACAGAGAGAGAGAGAGAGAGAGAGAGAGAGAGAGAGAGAGAGAGAGAGAGTGAGAGAGAACGGAGAGAGAGAGAGAGAGAGAGAGAGAGAGAAAACTAGTGAGTGAGCCAGCATGAAAGGCAGAGAGCCTGACAGACAGACAGACTGACAGTGACAGAGAAGGAGTGTGTGTGTGTGTGTGTGTGCGTTAAGAGTGTACATTTGACTTACAGTGTGTGTGGGGTGTGTGTGGTGTGTGTGTGTGTGTGTGTTGGTCTGTCCGTATTATTATGTGTGTCTGTGTATGTGCATTTTGTGTGCATGTGTGAAGGGGAGGGGGGGAGGCTGTGAGAGACAGACAGACAGACAGAGAGAGAGAGAGAGAGAGAGAGAGAGAGAGAGAGAGAGAGAGAACATTAACTGGTGTCCTGGTTGCCTCTTGATGAAAGTGGATGAAAAATGAATATAAACAGCAGTACAAATTTAACCTTCACCTACATACATAGTGTGGTGTAAATTTGTGACAGTGAAGTGTGAGCATGTATAGGCCTAAGGTGCATTGTGTGTGTGTGTGTGTCACAGTGTGTGTGCGCACGTATAGGCCCTATGCATACGAGTATGTTTTGTGTGTGTGTGTGTGTGTGTGTGTGTGTTTGTCGCTCTGCATTTGAGTCTTTTCACTACATTTGTTTCTATCCCACTCAATATGGGCCACTGTGTTAGTGTGTGTGTGTGCGTGTACACGTGTGTGTGTGCGTGTGTTCTTCAACAGCCCCCACCTCACACTTTCGGCCTTCCGTCTCCACCTTAACCTGAAATTTACCACCTTGTCTTCTTTTCAATTTTCCTCCATTGCAATCAGGTCAGCTTTCAGGATTCAAACGAAAATGTAGGCCTACGTTTCAAATGTTCTCACCTTGTGCTCTCAGGATCGCCGATTTTCCTCTGCCAGCACCACCACCACGGCCTTGTACTCTCTTGAACATTGGTGCGTTTTTCAGCATGTCAGGCAAGATGAGGAATCTGATCTTGCTGCCTCTGATGTACACATTCTCGAGCTGGCTTGTTCGACCGTCTCTAAATGTCACTGTTATGTTAGAGAATTGGCAATTCATGTTGTCTTCAGCTTCGATCAGTTTTCCTCTGTAAACTTCACCGTACTGGTTTCGCAGGTGACAATGTGGCCTTCGGCTTCGGCAGAACCTTAATTGGCACACCGATAGACATCTTGATTCTCTGCTTTTCGTTCACAAACTAAAGAGTACACGGAACCTGAAAACAGCGTAGATGTTACTAGATTTGTTGTTCAGCTTCGTAAACAATGAAAGTTTGCCGCCCGCAGACGCCGCCAGTACGTTTCAGCCACTTCCGGTTTACAAATTTTGTAGAGCTTGAAGTTACGAACCTTGAGGCCTAAACGCGGTCAGGCCCAGATTTGGGTGTTTGTATTAAATCAACTTTGCATATTCAGGCTTCTTTACGCCCCTTCTATTTTTATTGTATGTTGGTCCAGTCGTTGACTAGCTCAGCCTTACTTAACCATCAAAGTCATATTATATTTTAGTGACTGATTCATGTTATCTATGAGGTTCTTGAATGTAATAAATACTATGTGCACGTTTGATGTTACTTGTTAAATTTATTCAGTAGTTGGTTACTCTGTTTGTAAATGTTCTCAAATTAGGTCTGTAATATTGTTAGAATATCTCATCTCTGTTTCTGTAGTAGTGATCTGTGGAGTACAAAAAAAAGCGCTGTTTGTCAATATCGTCAAAACCATTAAATGTCATACTTCTTCTTCTTTCCTAAAATACTGGTTCACTCAAAACGAGTAGGTCACCAGCGCGCATGTTTAAAAAGTAGAATAAAATAACATAAAACAGTGCGACTCAGACTGTTGGCCCCTGGAGCAAACTTGGCAACAAGGGTCGCACTCGATATTCAATAAAATATCTGGGGAAGTAAAAATAGAAAAACGTCAATATGCAGATCTCAAAACTGTCATACGTCTGAATCAAGACCCCTCTAACTCTTCTTGCTTTAAGTGTTGGAAGTTGCAAATATTTTAATCTTCCTTGTATGAGTAATCCTTTATACTATGGATCATCTTTGTTGCTCTTCTTTGAACAAGTTCTAGAGCTTCCGACTGTCCCTTTAGCATTGGATACCACACAGTATTGCCATATTCAAGAATGGTTTAACTAATGCTTATACAATTGTAAGAAAGTGTCATTTTCTATAAATCATTAATGTAAAGGCTCCTTTTATTAATCCAATCATTCTGTTGACCTTGTTAATGCTAATTGCAATATGTTTGTCAAATAGCAAGTTTTTGTCGAAAGTCACACCTTGGTCTTTCTCTTCCTCACATATAGATACTTTTATTTTCTTGCCCCAATTTTCATTATATAATCATTTTGTGGGTTTGATTTTCTAATATGAAGTACTTTACATTTTTTCTGCATTAAAATATAGGTTCCAAGTATCAGACCACTGTACTAATGTATCAATATTCTATTGTAATTTCTGATGCAATTTTGGAGAATTGTAAAGTTTTGTGTCATCTGCAAAAATTTTACATGTACTCTTTAGTTCAACAGGGAGATCATTATAAACACCGTGAATAATATTGGTCCCAAAATAATGCCTTGTGGTACCCCACTGATAACATGGCCGCATCTCCTGTCCGCTAAGCCTAGAATCAACAAACTGGAGTATGGCTTATCAACATCTGCAGATTTCTTCTGGTAACA
>CM031621.1:4583144-4603144 GCA_018398815.1 Conus ventricosus
TGCGCCAGAGATTGGTCTTTTGGTAGAGAGTACTGGAAGATTGGTATTTTGGTAGAGAGTACTGGAAGATTGGTATTTTGGTAGAGAGTACTGGAAGATTGGTATTTTGGTAGAGAGTACTGGAAGGTTGGTCTTTTGGTAGAGAGTACTGGAAGATTGGTCTTTTGGTAGAGAGTACTGGAAGATTGGTATTTTGGTAGAGAGTACTGGAAGACTCTCTCCAACTCCCGAATGCATGACTCCAATGTTAGCCCTAACTCACATCCCAGCCTAACCCTAAACATATCAAATCATATGGAAAATATAATTTTGATGATTTGTGCAAGAGAATTGTCTTTTCCTTTTCCAAAAGAAAATAGTCCCCGTACTAAACTTCAGTGTTTACGTCGTGTGTCGCCAAAACAGGAGTATATATAGGATCTGACAGATCCACCTGGATCTTACATGTGATCCGTGACGTCATTTGACGCCTTCTTTTTCCGCTAAGGGACCAAATGTGATATTCGATGGATTCTCTGGTCTGACGGTGACGCGAGTTCTCTCCCCCCCCCCCCCCCCCCCCCCCCCCACCCCACCACCCCCACCCGTAAAACATCTGTATATCGTTCCGTAGTCGTACACCTTTTGTAACTTTCGTTCCTCATTGACGCAAGAGTTGACAATCGATGACCAGCGCGTTTGGCTTATGTGTAAGGTCAGGCATCTCTGTCTCATTCTGAATTTCTTCCTGTTTATTAATGCAAATTATTCACTCAGTTATCTAACTCTATCCGCAGCATACTATTGTCTCGTAGGTGGCGTAGCGAATATGGACCGGTCAGTACGAAATGGCCACTTCTCGATGACACTGAAACCGAAACCGGCATGTTTTGGGGACGAGAGTTCTTTGTTTGAAATGTCTGTGAAATTGATAAATTAAATAATATTGACAGCTGCTTTTGGAGAGCGTTTTTCGATTTTGTGTTTGTCTACATGATTATGATTTTTCTGGTATTGAAAATGCAGAGCAAAACAATACAGCTAACTATAGCGGTCACTCAAAACCCAAAAGCTCTGTCCCATCTTGAATCTAACAATTCTCTTGGACTCCATTCCTAGTATAAAAAAAAACAATAAAAAAACCAAACAAACAACAAAACAACAACAACAACAACAACAAAAACACCAACAACATCGCCACCATCATCTTCATCACCATCGTGATCCATTATCACATAACCACTCAAATCAGCATTCGTCCAAATCAAGAAAGCACTGTTCAGTCTCAGTAAATATATCCACAGTCTTTTCTTTTCTTTTTTTTTTTTTTCTTCTTTTTCTTTTTTAAAAATATACTATAGACGTTAGTGTGTAAGGCTTTGTTCGATCCTAGTGCATGTACCCACAGTTTTTTGTTGATTTTTATTTTATTTTATTTTTTTTTTAAGACTACAGACGTTAGTGTAAGGGATTGTTCGATCTCAATGAATCTATCCACAGTCTTTTTTTTTTTTTTTTTTAAACTACAGACGTTAGTGTAAGGTTTCATTCAATCTCAATGAATCTATTAACTTTTTTTTTTTTTTTTAACGATGGACGTTTGTGTAGAAGCCAGTTTTGTTCTCCTCCTCGTCCTGGGCATCGCTGCCTTCATATCACACGGAGGCGGGCGGGCGGCAGCAGCGGCCCCACTGTCGGTGTCGTTAGGCTTGTAGGGCTCCACCATCATCCAGGTCACCACGTTGGTCTTGTTGTAGCGCAGCACGTCGTACTTCACCGTGTTGAGGCCTTCCTCGTGCATCCGCTCCGTGTTGGAGCCGAACAGCTCCTTCCTGGCCAGGAGGAATCATCATCATCATCATCGTCATCGTCGTCATCATCATCGTCATCGTCATCGTCATCGTCATCGTCATCATCATCATCATCATCATCATCATCGTTGTCGCAGTCGTCGTCATCGTCATCATCATCATCGTCGTAATCGTCATCGTCATCGTCGTCTTCGTCGTCGTCGTCATCATCATCGTCGTCGTCGACGTCGTCGTCGTCGTCATCATCATCATCGTCGTCATCGTCGTCATCCATCATCATCGTCGTCGTCGTCATCATCATCATCATCATCATCATCATCATCGTCATCGTCATCGTCATCGTCATCGTCGTCATCATCATCATTTTCGTCATCATTACCATCATCGTCACGGTCGTCGTCATCATCATCGTCATCATCGCTCAACTACGGAGGTTTCTAGCATCAAAAGCCCATACTACTTGTGATGACTGCTGTTTTCACTGGAAACAGTTGTTGTCTTCGATGTGCTTGCTTCGTAGTCACTCGTTATCTTGACTTTAGGCCTGATATGATGGGTCAGATGTGATCACCATGAAAACGGTAATTATGACTCACAGAACCAGACAGTCATGACTCCAGAAAACACGTCATTAGGACACATGAGCATGAGCGCCGGTGTCATTGCATAGACTGTAAGTCTGTCAAAGACTACTTTGCCAAGGCGCAGAATCTACTGGAAGGAAGAAGGAACAGCTGCAATTAATATGTGCTTACTGATTACTTTTGCCATGAAGCTTTATTTATCTTATTATTATTATTATTTTATTCACTGCATGACGTGTCAACAGCTTGAGAACCTGCGAAAATAACTGTTTCCAAGTGAAACTGGTTTTCATGTGAAATTTTCTGTTTTCGTATAGCTGTTACAATTTTCGTACATTAAAAAAAATGTTTTCAGTCATTGCTGTTTTTTTTTTTAGTGATAAGTAGTGTTGTATTTATGAAAACACAGTAATTACGTCTCTCTGAAAACACATAGGCGAAGTAACAACAGTAATGTAATTTGCCATGAAGGTGTGAGGGGAACACCATGCTGAAAATCGACACAAAAGTTATAAGTGTGCAAGGCATTTGCGTTTAACGTACATTTTCACACGGCAGTGAGTCATGGACGACCTACTGAAGACAAAAATCGGCCCAGAAAGTTCCATTTCCTCTCTCACAAAAGATTACTGCGTATCACATGGACAGACCATGTCCCAAACAAGAACATTCTTGAACAAGCAGGAATGCAAAGCCTGCTCACCATATTATCAGTATTACTACTCCGTCGTTACTGTTTTCTTGGTGATAAGAAAAAAAAAGAGAACGCTTATTCATGAAAACAGTAATTATACCTCCCAGAAGCTGTACCCTCACAGGAAAGAGAAACGCCGTAAGGAGAGAGCACCGAACGTTGCCTTCGTGGACCTTGCAGAAGCTTTTGATCTTGAAGCGTGAGATGACTCGTCATGTTTCTCCACAAGATTAATTAATAACCAATTGTCTTTCACAGCCTATTCTCCATGACCAGGTTCATTCATGGGAAAGTGAGAGAGGTAGGCTACATCAAGTATGACGCCTCAACACCAGACTCCGATCCAATCAGCTGTGGAGTGAAGCAGAGTTGGTTACGTGCACCTGTTCTGTTTGGTGTCGCCCCCCCCCCCCCCCTCCCCACTTCTATCCTATGTCTTTAGTAGCGGTGTAGATGATAGTGTCTATCTCTAGTCATGAACCAAATGAAAGAGTAGTCAACATTTCACAGTTGCAGGCAACAAAGTGCTTTTGTAAGGAGGTACTGTTTGCAGATGACAATATCCTTGAAACACACACACACACACACACACACACACACACACACACACACACACACACACACACACACACACAGAGGAAACTCTCTGGAGCCTCGGCAGTAGTTTTACAACTCCAAACACTTCAGTCTCACTATCAGCACCAAGAAGACGTAAACCATGGGTCAGGATGTCAATATTAACGAACTTCCCTCGGTGGGTACACTCTCGAAGCAGTGAACAAGAGTTGATAGTACCTTATTGGCTCCACTCCCATCAAGCAACACCTCTCTAAATCACAAACGGAACAGACGCATCGGAAGAGTAGCAACAGTAACGTCGTGATTCGCCACGAAGGTGTGAAAGAACACTATGCTGACCATTGACACCAATATAAAGGTGTGCAAGGCTTGTGTGTTTAACACACTTTGACCGGCAGCGAGTCATGGACGACATACTCAAGACCAAAACTGGCCCAGAAAGTTCCAGTTCCTCTCTCATAAAAGATTACCGCGCATCCCATGGACAGACCAGGTCCCAAACAAGAACATTCTTGAACAAGCAGGAATGCAAAGTCTTTGCCTTGGTCGCCCAGTGACACGTATCACTATTGTTGTTAATTATTAATTATTATTATTATTATTATTATTATTATTATTATTATTATTATTATTATTATTATCCTCCTCCTCCTCATTTTTATTATTATTATAATTTATTATTATGATCATTTATTATTATTATTATCATCACCATCATCAATTTTGTTATTATTATATATATATTATTACTATTACTATTATTATCATTATTGTTGCTATTGTTGTTGTTGTTGTTGTTAAGAGTACTTAAATAGCACCTGTCCTCGGTTCGATATCAAGCTTTAAGGGCTTTACAATCACACTTTGCTTTACATAACGGGCTGTCTACCTGGGTACAGCCGACAGCCGAGCAGCCTGCTGGTGCTACAGTCGGTCGCTTCACGCCTCGTTCCGTCTATCAATCCATCAGGTTTTCATCCGTATTTTCATCCTTCATTTCATTTCATGCATGGTAGGTGTAAACGTGTCATCCATACCAACGGCAAACTGACCTTCTCTTCCAAACGCGTTGATGATGGGGATTTTACGCGAGTTCAAGATCGTACGCGTGCGTTCCTACACGTGAAACCTCGGTTATATATATAGCCTTATTCGAAGGCGTTCTCGAGAAGAGGAGTCAGCAGAACCAGGGTGATCTCCGAGGGAAAACATTTCCCTGTGCGGAATCATCCCAGCAGAGATTCAGATCTTCAGCCCCCATGATCACCAGGACCACGAGTCGGGTGCTGCGCCAGTGAGCTACGCTGGCCCACGATTTAGCCGTGTCAGCAGAATGGACAACGGCCCAGTCCTGGAGGATGTGCAGTTATACAGAGTTTGTCTGTGGCACCAGGCCGGTCGGAGGTCTTCCAGGATATCTGGGAACAAAACATGAAGTCGGTGATTTTAACCCAACAGGCTGGAAAGCCTTTAGCCTGTGACTGCAGCAAGTGGGGGGGGGGGGGGGGGGGGGGGGGGGGGGGGGGGGGGGGGTTGGGCGGGGGGGGGGGGGCGGGGAGGGGCGGCGGGCAGGAAAAGGACGCGGATGCGAGAGGAAGTCCGCAGTGAGTGAAGGAAGCTGCGAGAGGTAGGGGTGCTGCAGCGGCCGACAGGAGAAGGCGCTGCGGTTCGACATCGAACTAACGAACTGATCATGGTGCACCTCCATTGTCTCCCGATTCAAAAGCATGCCAGCAATAACAGGAAGAAACAAATCTGAAAGCTCACAAACTCATCATCATCATCATCATCATCATCATGATCATCATGATCATCATGATGATCATCATCATCATGATCATCATCATCATCATCATCATCATCATCATCATCATCATCATCAACAACATCGCTGTCATCATCATTCTCAACATATCGCATGCCACATCTGGCCCAAGAGATGCTGCAACAGAGGCTGCCCTCACTCCCCATGTGCAGTCTCACATCCAGGTAGCCAAGATATCCCGGGACGCGTGGATGTTTTCCGATACCGAAACCCAACGAACATGCATCATCATCGTCGCCATCGTCATCGTCGTCACTTTGTCACCATTATCAAAACATCATTCCAATGACCAACGGTCCCGATCAGTCATCTAGACACACGCGTGGTTTGGGTTCTCTAGGCGATCATGGAGGCAGTTTTGTCTGGCTGGCGCACACACAACTCCGGACGGACGTGGCTGACACAACGTTAGTACGGGAAGAAAAAGATGCACCCGAAGCTTCCAGTAGGACTCAGGCACGAACTAACCAGCTGGGAGCAATCCTACACTACCCTTGGAAGCCTGCCTTGCTGTGTTCACATAGGGCGCAGACAAGGACAGAGCATTCCATGAACACGTCAAGGGACATAATTTCTCCCTCCGCGGCAGATGTCGTTGTGTGACACCGGACGTGACGGAACAGAACCTCCATGGAAGTATCCCCGTGGGTGTACCAGCCCATGTTTCATGACTACAGGCCTGACAAGCGCGTTGGGCTGATGCTTAGGTCAGGCATCTTTGCCCCTTTTCCCTAACCTTGTCCTAATTCATCTCTTTCGCAGTGACCTTGCGTACGCTTTGGCATATTAAGGCCCAGCAGATTGCAGAGAAGCGTATCTGAAACTGAAGCTTATTTCCGTGGGGTCAAGACCGAATGCAAGCAAAAAGGGAATAAAGTGAAAATGAAGCACGCACTGAATGAGTGAGTGTGCGAGCAGAACGCAAGAACAAGTGAAGTGACTGAGAAAGAGAGGAAATGAGCGAACAAGTGCATAAGCAAACATGCAATGTGACAAGATCCAGTGGCCTTTGCTCAAATAGTCGCCATGGAGCTATGTGTGTGTGTGTGTGTGTGTGTGTGTGTGTGTGTGTGTGTGTGTGTGTGTGTGTGTGTGTGTGTGTGTGTGACCGATGGACTGAGAACATGGCAGAATGGACAGGGAAAACATTCGCAGAGACCTCGGCACACATCGACAGAACCGAAGGAGCCTGGTGAACTGTTCTTCAGTGTGGTACCCCAAAGATGCCCCATGGAGTTAAAGGAAAAGAAAAAAAAAGACGAAGAGATAAATGCAAACAAAGAAATAAGTGATCGACCAGCAAGCAGCTAATAAGCGAGTAATCATATGACCTAATGAATTTCTTTTTAAAAACGTGTTAAACGATAAACAAACGATGGGAAGGGATGCAAGAACGTAACGCAAAAGTCTCAAAAGAACCTGCGCACCTGTTCATATTCTTGGACTGGGTTTCGTGCTCGAAGGCCAAGTAGGCTCCAATCTTGATGGGGTACCGCGTGATTGTGTATCCCTCAGCGATGAACCTGAAACATGATTATATACAGTGCAGGACCCCGACGCAACTAATTACCACCGTAGGAAAAAAAAAAAAAAAAACCAATCTTGAATGAGTTCACGAACATTCGGCGGACCGCGCGTGGCCGAACACATGTACTAATCGACAGAGAAAAGAGCATAACAACAGGTTCTGTGGACCAATCCCAAAGAAGTTTACACATTTGGATGAATCGCAACCCCCCCCCCCCCCCCCCTCCCCCCGCTCCCGACATAATGTTAATACTCATGAACAAAGGACACATAGATCAAAAATCAACAGACGCAGTGTAAATAATCTATCTATTTTCTGATTCAGATTCTTGACGATAGAACTCCACTTGATCTCCAATAAAAGAAGCTAAATGTTGCTCTAACCTTTTTCCAGCCACTCGTCGCCTAACATGGTGTGCGCCATTTGTCGTGGGTCTCTCGGAAAAAAAAAAAAAAAAAAAAGCATTGCTGTACGCCTTGGGTCTCCATGGACACACGTTTTTCTGAAGGGGAAAGCCCTTGCCGTACACACGTCATGGGTCTCCAGGCACCCTTGCCGTAGGGACCTCCCCCCCCTCCCCCCCCCCCCTCCTCCCCCCCCTCCCCCTCCCCCCCCCCCCCCCCCCCCCCCCCCCCCCCCCCCCCAATTCGTCCAATTTTGTGCAGAAAGTTTAAAAACTTATTCAGATACGAAGCGAAAATCATGACTGCGGGTCACTTAACACCCACAAAGTTCGGCGAAGGGAGAAACAAGATTAATGAAAAATTGTTTTTAATTGTTTGGCCACTCTTTTTGTTCACATGCACAAAAACAAAAACAAAACAAGAAATGAAAAAGTAACTTAAATCACTCGGTCTCTGATTCTGGTTCTGAAAACTGTTATTCTTAGATGCAAATAAAATAAATAATGTCTTTATATCAAAACCGAAGTCGGTAAATGATTTTTCCAATTGCTGTTCCCCTTCCCCATCCCCGCTTCTTCCTCCTCCCCCCCCCCCCCCCCCCCAAAAAAAAAAAAAAAAAAAAAGATCAGTGCAACAATTCTGTGGGGGAAAATGTGGTATTGCCATTATCATCACATCACCATTAACAATAACACCAACAAAAAAGACAATAATACCACCGCCACATTATCAGGGCAACCTTGTCACATCCAGTGTAACATCTACAGCAATAACAGCAGCAGCTGCAGCAGCAGCAGCAAAAACAACAACAAACGACCACACAGTCATGAAAACAGATCACACATCCCTGATGATCCTGATGTTACCACCACTACTAGGCCTACAGTGACAGCGACGGACGACGACGACGACGACGACCACGATGGCGACAACGACTTCTGCTGCTGCTGTTTGTTGCTGCTGCTGTGCTGCTATCACTGTTACTTCTTGCTGCTGCTGCTGTTGTTAGCGCTACTACCACTAACTTTTGCCACTGGTGATGTTGCTTCTATCGTTGTTCATGCTGCCATGAATTACTACTACTCTAAGGTCCACGGATGGTACGTGTACTATGCCACTCCTTGCCCTCCTCCTCCTTCTACTGCTACTGCTACGGCCACATCTACTGTTAGGCCTACTACTCCACTAAAAAGAGCACAGAGCCGCTGGCTGTTACCCTATTCTAGTGCCTATATGAAAAGTTAACAGACGTTATATGCACAGACTCATATGCACTAAACTACTCCCCATCCTTCTATTATACTGCTACATTGCTGCTGCTGCTGCTGCTGCTGCTGTTACTGCTGCTGCTGTTCCTGCTACACTAGCCAAACTGGAATCCATATATTGGATCTATTTCTCCTTTACTACTCCACTGTTTGTACTAAAGGTCCACCGATCTGTGCGTCCTACTTACATTCGTCCTATTATTTGTCCCGCGATGCCTCTACTTCTACTACTACAGCTGCTGCTGCTGCTTCTGCTGCTAACACCACTTCTAGGCCTACTACCCCATCCAGTGGCATAGGCAGACCTATTATCACTGTAATGTACAACTGTGTGCTCCAAAACCCCTCAGACGTGTGCATTCCTAATGGTACTTGTACTGCTGCTAGTGCTGTTGCTGCTGCTACTTCTACCAAGGACTACTATACAATCCACGATGAAGTCGTCGATCTAGGGACCTATTATTCCTTCGCCACACTATGTCTACACCACAGGTTTTATGTGCGTCATACAATTCTCGCACAGTAACTCGCGCATCTACATCTACTACCAATGCTACTGCTGTTACTGCAACTGCTGCTGTTGCAGCAGGAACTGCAACTGCAGGCGCTGCCACTGCAGCTGCTAAGCCTACTAACCCACCAAAAGACGTGTAGGGACCTGGTCCTACTGCACTACTCGCTGTTCCGAAATTCCACGGCCAACGCTTTGTGAATTAGGAGGCTTAGCACTTCGCGTTGCACTACGTCTACTGCTGATGGTGGACCCACTGTTCCATCCCAACGCCTGCTGGACGGACCTCATATACATGTCGTCGTCCTCGTTGCCCCAGCCCCAGTACTGGTTGGAGCAGCCGTTGATGTTCTGCCACTGTTCACGAGACACCAGGATGGCGCCTCCGAAATAACGGTAATACCCCAGTCTGCAAGGTGAGGAGAACACAGGCGATGAAGACAGAGAGAGAGAGAGAGAGAGAGAGAGAGAGAGAGAGAGAGAGAGAGAGAGAGAGACAGACAGACAGACAGACAGAGAGATAGACAGGCAGACAGACAGACAGAGAGATAGACAGAGACAGAGAGACAGAGAAAGAAAGAGAGAGACAGAGACAGAGAGAAAGACAGAGAGATACAGAGACAGACAGACAGATGAGCGTGCGGGTGATGGTGGTGGAGGACAGATGCGTGGTGGGAGGGGGGGGGGGCGTGGGATGAAAAAGACAGGGTTGGCAGGGGCGGGGGGGGGGGGGGGGGAAGCAGGGAGTGGGTGGTGAGGGGGGGGGGGGGGGCATATCTTTATGGAAAACGGAATGATTCAACCTCATTAACCAGCAGGCCCTAATGATGGTAGGTGCATGTTGGTGGTGATCACTGATGGTAGGTGCATGTTGGTGGTGATGGTCACTGATGGCAGGTGCATGTTGGTGGTGATGGTCACTGATGGTAGGTGCATGTTAGTGGTGATGGTCACTGATGGTAGGTGCATGTTGGTGGTGATGGTCACTGATGGTAGGTGCATGTTGGTTGTGATGGTCACTCCAAGGCCTCTATGGCTTCTTGATGACCAAGATGATGGTTCAATGAACAAGAAGAGATCGACAGGCCTTCAAGGATGATGGAGACTTGATAGTGATCATGATAAAAAGTAGCCATGACAATGATGATAATGACAACAATGAAACATCTAAATGTCTGTGGTGTGTGTGTGTGTGTGTATGTGTGTGTGTGTGTGTGTGTTGTGTGTGTGTGTGTGTGTGTGTGTGTGTGTGTACGCGCGCGCGTGCCTGTGCCCACATGTGCAAGCACTTCAGGCTTGCATGAATCTGAGCACATGTATGCGTGAATGCGTTTGCTTGCTTGACGCGCGCGCGCGCGCACACACAGACACACACACACACACACACACACACACACACACACACACACACCCCACACACACACACACACACGCACGCATACACACACACACACACACACACACACACACACACACACCCCACACACACACACACACACGTAGATAGATAGATAGATAGATAGATAGATAGATAGATAGATAGATAGATAGATAGATAGATAGATAGACAGACAGACAGACAGATAGATAGATAGATAGATAGATAGATAGATAGATAGATAGATAATTGCAGAGATAGATTGATATGTGTGTGTGTGTGTGTGTGTGTGTGTGTGTGTGTGTGTGTGTGTGTGTGTGAGAGAGAGAGAGAAGAGAGAGAGAGAGAGAGAGAGAGAGAGAGAGAGAGAGAGAGAGAGAGAGAGAGAGAGAGAGAGAAGGAGAGCGAGAGACTTGGCTTATTTGCCTGCTTTCTTGCTTGCTAAAAACCTCCTCCACCGTGTTCTCGACTCATTTACGTCATTTCCTCCAATAAAATCACCCATGCTAACAGAGTGACCTACCCTCTTTTGGCGCGGTCACTGCGGTCCACCACCATGTGGCGTGGCTGTTGGCCGCAGTAGTAGTAGTTGCGGTAGTCTTTGGGCACAAAGTCGGTGTCGTGGATGGCGAAACAGTCAAAGTTCTCCACCTTCAGGGCTTCCACGAAGCCGATGTTGATGATCATGCATTTGTTGAAGTCGAACCACGGCACCTGCGACCGTCGACAGAGAGTTGTCATAGGCAAAGTAGGATGTTGTCTTTGAAGAGAATGTGTATGCTGAGCATAGAACCGATGGGGAAAAAGACCGGATAGAATGAAAGGCAAAGAAACAGACAAATAAACAAGCAAACGAACAAACAGACACCCGTCTGAGACATGACTGACAACGGAAGAAGCACACACCGACTGCAAACGAATGAAGAATTTGACCCACACTCCTACGTAGGGAAACAACCACCCTGAGTGCTTCCTTCCCAACGCAAAGACAGACTTCTCGTCTTGGCTTAAGGCTGTGTCAGACCAATTGACATAGGCTACAACACCGAGGTTACATCAAAATGTTGTTATGCTCAGCATAGTTATGCCTTGGCTTAATTAAGGCTGTGTCAGACCAATTGACATAGGCTAGAACACCGAGGTAATACATCAAAATGTTGTTATGCTCTGCATAGTTACGCGGGGATTGTCTTCAGTTGTGACAGCTCTAGCATAATACCATCAGTTCCAAAATCCTATTGAAGTTGGAGTGTGACTGCCCGTGTGGCGGGGTAATCAAAACGGTCACACACGTAATGTTCTCATCCCTAGCTGATGTAATTTGTACCATAGTGCTCATGTACTTCCGCTGTTCGGATGATCCCTGTGGTCTTTTAGCCAGGTACGACAACAACAACAACAACAACACACAAGCGTGGGTGAAGGGGTCATACCATATTGCACCAACAACGCCAACACTCAAACCGGGACCGGGGCAGACACACCTTGACATCAGTGCTACAACACCCTCATGTTCAGTCACATGACCAGGGTTCGACCCGTGGTCGTGTGCACTGAACGCCAGTTCACCCAGTAGCACACCACGCTAAAGAGACGGACAGAGGTCTGTCGAAAGCTCCAAGTAAGTGCTATTCCTAGCTGAGTGACCTGTGTAAATTGGTAGTCGTTATAACAAAGACATACTTCCTCCAAACCTGCCAGCTTAGCTTCCAAGTCTGCCAGACAGTTGAACTGACTCTACATGCTGCAACATGTCCTAAAAACCACGCTGAGAGGACGTTGAACTCAGCCATCTATGGCGCTAGCTTCTATCCTCTCCACGTAAATGTTTGTGAACTTTTCCCGCGGGCCGATGGCTCCTAACGAACTCATGCTGGACGACGATCCGCGTGTTTGCATGCCTCTGCAGTTCCCTGGCACCAGTATGGCAGGCCACACGTAGTCTCCGTCATCCAAGTCGGACGCATGCAGAGCGAACTGGCAATCACTGGAGCAGACAGGCAAGGCTATCTGGTGGACTGGAGTCAGGTGACGGTGATGGCTAATGCATTCTGGAGTCGGAGAGGTTTTCGTTTCTGTTGAGTATGTTCCAATGTCCAATGCAGGAATGTGCTGCCTTTCGACAATGACGTCTCTTGTCACGGCTCTCGTTTGGGGAGTTAAGACGCTTGTGGAAGTGATCCACTTCAAGATTTCATTATATTTTGACTTGACTTTGACGTTACAAGATTCAGGTCCTTTTAGTCATAGGACCATGTTCAGGTTCTCACAACTGAAAACTGATTGGCCTGGGTGGTTTGAGGATGGTGCTAATCAGATCACTTACTGAGCAATTTAATCTAGGCATTCTGGGTCGTACACTGAAGGTAGTGCTGCCCAGTACTTGTCCAGTCTTCTCTTGAAGGCGTCTACCGATGGCACTGTTACCACATCATCTGGGAGGCTGTTCCAGAGGTTCACAACTCTGTTTGCAAAGTAGTTGCCCCGTACGTTGAGACGATGCCTTGGTTTCTGAAGTTTCAGGGAGTTGCCTCTGGTGGATCTCAGCTCATTCGTGGCGACAGGGAAGTCAGGGCGTGACACCTTGTAGAAGCCATGCAGGTTGTAGACTTCAATTGCGTCTTCCCGCTTTCTCCTGTGTTCCAGACATGGAAGCTTCAGGTGACGTAGCCTTTCGAGGTATTGTCTGTCAATTAAACTTGTGTACTGACTGACATTCGTTGTCCGGATGTGTTGATTAAGATCGGGATTTTCTCAGAAAGACAAGATTCACCTCTATTCCGTGTGTTTTACATGCATTTTCTTTCTGGGAGGGGAAGGGGATGATGTGGTGGTGGTGGTGTAGTAGTAAGTTCCTGGACTTGAGTCTGCTTCGTTGCTTCGTCAAAGGTCGACGTCGTCAACAAAACGTAGGTTACAATGAGATCGCCATTCATGCAGTGGGTATGGAGATTTCACGTCCTGTTAGACCACTACTCTGCAGTGGGTATGGAGATTTTACGTCCTGTTAGACCACTACTCATGCAGTGGGTATGGAGATGTCACGTCCTGTTAGACCACTACTCATGCAGTGGGTATGGAAATTTTACATCCTGTGAGATCGCTATTAATTCAGTGAGTATAGAGATTTCACGGCCTGTTAGACCACTATTCATACAGTAGGTATAGAGATTTCACGGCCTGTTAGACCACTATTCATACAGTGGTATAGAGATTTCAGGCCTGTTAGACCACTATTCATACAGTGCGTATATAGATTTCAGGCCTGTTAGACCACTATTCAACAGTAGGTATAGAGATTTCACGGCCTGTTAGACCACTATTCAAGCAGTAGGGTATAGAGATTTCACGGCCTGTTAGACCACTATTCATACAGTAGGTATAGAGATTTCAGGCCTGTTAGACCACTATTCATACAGTGGTATATAGATTTCAGGCCTGTTAGACCACTATTCATCAGTGGGTATAGTAGATTTCACGCCTGTTAGACGCTATTCAAGCAGTGGTATATAGTTTCACGTCCGTTAGATCGCTATTCAAGCAGTGAGTATAGAGGTTTCACGTCCTGTTAGATCTATCAAGCAGTGGGTATAGAGATTTCACGTCCTGTTAGATCACTATCATGCAGTGGGTATAGAGATTTCACGTCCTGTTAGATCCATATCATGCAGTGGGTATAGAGATTTCACGTCCTGTTAGATCGCTATTCAAGCAGTGGGTATAGAGATTTCACGTCCTGTTAGATCGCTATTCAAGCAGTGGGTATAGAGATTTCACGGCCTGTTAGACCACTACTCATGCAGTGGGTATAGAGATTTCACGGCCTGTTAGACCACTATTCATGCAGTGGGTATAGAGATTTCACGTCCCGTTAGATCGCTATTCAAGCAGTGGGTATAGAGGTTTCAAGTCCTGCCGCGTTTTGAACATAGTCTAGCACTGGTGATTTTTCTCCTTCCGTACAAGGCAGTGAGGTCACCTTTCTTGCATTTGGGTATAAGGACCTTGAAATCCTGAAACGTTACATACATAGTTCAGCACCGTTCACTGTTCTCCTTACGTAACACGTTGTGATGAGGTCTCTGTTGATTTCAGGGGGCCCATGGAGAACTGAGGCGTCCTGAAGCGTTACGTCATAGTTTGGCACTGATAATTGTTCTCCATTGATAGTCTTTTGTTTGTTGTTGTTGTTGTTGTTTTAGTTAACTTTCGAGCCCGGTAGCAGTGTGAACAACTTTCCCCCTCCCGACCAACACTCACACAACAATAGCGACACCGAACAATGTTTCCAGGAAACCATTATCAACAACAAAATGAACAAAGATCGGACTGTAACAAGAATACAAAAGTAAATGTAAATATATGAATAGGTAAATAAGTCAATAGGTAAATAAGTCAATAGGTAAATAAGTCAATAGGTAAATAAGTCAATAGATAAATAAGTCAATAGGTAAATAAGTCAATAGGTAAATAAGTCAATAGGTAAATAAGTCAATAGGTAAATAAGTCAATAGGTAAATAAGTCAATAGGTAAATAAGTCAATAGGTAAATAAGTCAATAGATAAATAAGTCAATAGATAAATAAGTCAATAGATAAATAAGTCAATAGGTAAATAAGTCAATAGGTAAATAAGTCAATAGAGAAATAAGTCAATAGGTAAATAAGTCAATAGGTAAATAAGTCAATAGAGAAATAAGTCAATAGGTAAATAGTCAATAGGTAAATAAGTCAATAGGTAAATAAGTCAATAGGTAAATAAGTCAATAGATAAATAAGTCAATAGGTAAATAAGTCAATAGGTAAATAAGTCAATAGGTAAATAAGTCAATAGGTAAATAAGTCAATAGGTAAATAAGTCAATAGGTAAATAAGTCAATAGATAAATAAGTCAATAGATAAATAAGTCAATAGATAAATAAGTCAATAGGTAAATAGTCAATAGGTAAATAAGTCAATAGAGAAATAAGTCAATAGAGAAATAAGTCAATAGGTAAATAAGTCAATAGATAAATAAGTCAATAGGTAAATAAGTCAATAGGTAAATAAGTCAATAGAGAAATAAGTCAATAGGTAAATAAGTCAATAGGTAAATAAGTCAATAGGTAAATAAGTCAATAGGTAAATAAGTCAATAGGTAAATAAGTCAATAGGTAAATAAGTCAATAGGTAAATAAGTCAATAGAGAAATAAGTCAATAGGTAAAATAAGTCAATAGGTAAATAAGTCAATAGAGAAATAAGTCAATAGGTAAATAAGTCAATAGGTAAATAAGTCAATAGAGAAATAAGTCAATAGAGAAATAAGTCAATAGGTAAATAAGTCAATAGGTAAATAAGTCAATAGAGAAATAAGTCAATAACTAACTAAATAAACAGCGTCAAAATGAAGATAACAACGTTACTGAAACACAGTGACGAGAAAAACAAGAAAACAAAACAAGCAACGCAGATGACAGGACTCTGTCCCCTTCACATATACCCATCATCTCAACAAAGATACGTCGCGGACTCCCGGCTGGGAGGTCGTGGGTTCGAATCCCATCAGAAGTCATGTGGGTTTTTTCTGCCCCGACCCGCTCCTACCCAGAGTTGAGTTTGCTGCGGACTCAGTTGGGAAGACTGGGACCACACAGTCGAGTTTCATCCACTTAATGGATGCGTTTCTGAGAGTGTTGCTCAGATTTCCTGACCAGCACTGCAGGTGCCTGTATCTCTCGGGCCTGGTTGACGCCGGGATATATTATGAAAGGAAGCGTAGAGTACAGCCCTGTCATGTAGTCTCAGACCGAAATGGAAATCCGTAACATCATCTTAACCATCTTCATTCTCATCGATCAGCATAAAAAATGTCTCAAATCTGTGGCCCTTCATGCCCTGCTCTCACGGTGACCTCAGTTTCGATGTCCTCTCCACGTCTGTGCCTTGGTTTGGTTCCGTCGGGGTCACCGGTATCGGTCAGTTCATGGGGGCTGTCGTTGGACGGACGTGGTGGCGCTTCCGGAGGGAGAGCTCACTCACGCCGGCCCCTGCGACTAAGCAATTATTGTCGTCAGTAGGGGATTTAGTAGACACCACCTGCTCGACGATGAACACTGGAACTCAATGTTCTGGGCCATGAGGAAAGGATGAGGTTGTTGAGCACCAGGAAGAGGTTGCGCTCCCTGTCGCGGTACGGGAACAGCACGGCCATCTTCTGCCGGGACTTGCAGGTCTTGGGCACGAACCGGCCGCCCTCCTGGAGGTCTGGGAAGGCGTGATTTAACTCATCGAAGTTGGTCACGGGCGTCGTGTTGACCTGGACTTTGCTGACTTTGAACATCCAGAGAAGAGAGAGAGAGAGAGAGAGAGAGAGAGAGAGAGAGAGAGAGAGAGAGAGAGAGAGAGAGAAGAATGAATGAATGAAGGACGGAAGGAAGGAAGGAAGGAAGGAAGGAAGGAAGGAAGGAAGGAAGGAAGGAAGGAAGGAAGGAAGGAAATAATGAATAATGTTAAAATCTATTCATTAAGGCCATTGCCCGTCAAGAGAGAGAGAGAGAGAGAGAGAGAGAGAGAGACAGACAGACAGAGAGATAGAGAGAACGTACGAACGAACGAACAAAAAATTTTTATTCAGTATAGACAATGGCCCCTTCTGATGGGGGTACAATATAACATCAACAAAAGTAACATTAAGGTAGCATAATATAGTTGACAATAATAAACCACAATGTAACAATAACAATAGTAACATTTCATACAGCAAGGTAGCATAATATAGTTTGACAATAAGAAACTGACAATTAAGCATACTAAGTGCACACAGTAAATACTACAGTTGGATGTATTCAACTGTCCATAGCTGTGTGCCTTTTGAAGGCCTTGTAGAAATAAATGCATGTGTTTTTCAGTACTTCATATCTGTTTTGCCCTGAGCAAAGCAGCTCGGAATAAAAAGGGTTTTCAAATAATTTCCGAGGAACATATTCATACCTTAAATCTTGCGGCACATGACAACAAAGTAGAAAATGCAATTCGTCTTCACTTGCCTCTTTTGTATAAAGGACATTGCATATGAATGGTTTAAGTATTTGCAAATCTTTACTGATGCGCTTTGATGTCTGTAATTCCTAATCTAAATCTGATCAGGTAACTTCTAATATGCCTGTCAATATTAAGTGAGAGATATTTTTCACAACAAGCAGATGTCCTAAAAGTTCTATAAAATAAGTATCGCTCACTGTTTCATATGAGAAGAGAGAGAGAGAGAGAGAGAGAGAGAGAGAGAGAGAGAGAGAGAGAGAGGGGGGGTATGTAATAACTTATTAAGGACTACAGTCATAAAGTAAGTGATATTTATCCATGGAGAGAGAGAGAGAGAGAGAGAGAGAGAGAGAGAGAGAGAGAGAGAGAGAGAGAGAGAGAGAGAGAGAGAGAGAGGATGTATGATGGCGTATCTGGGATTGTGGCCAGACAGAGATGTGTATCCCTCAATTAAGTGTAGCAGGTTTGTTTCTATGTTTTATGTTTGACTGGACGAACTATAATGACCGACATGTCTTACACGACACATGAAGACAGTAACGAACCAATAAACACCCAAAATGCAAGGCTAGGTTTGAATGACTAGATGTGTGTACCAGACAGACAGACAGAGAGAGAGAGAGAGAGAGAGAGAGAGAGAGAGAGAGAGAGAGAGAGAGAGAGACAGACAGACAGACAGACAGACAGACAGACAGACAGACAGACAGATCGGTGGAATAGTTTCAGCCTAATCATGCTAATAGACAGCCACAGAAACCGACAGACACGAAAACGTTATCCTTTTGGCGGATGTTGAAAACATAAACAAAATAACATGAAATAAAATAAAGCAAAATGAAATGAAAAAAGTAAGATAAAATGAAATGAAATAAAATAAGATAAAATGAAATAAAATAAAATAAAGTAACATGAAATAAGATAAAGTAAAATAAAATGAAATGAAATGAAATTAAATAGAGGTGTGCGGCCGGAGACGACTTTCACGGACGCGAAACTCGCGAGCTGCAAAAGCTTAAACTGGCGGCGAGGAATGGTAAGAGCGAGAGTCATAATGAAACGGACGCAGACAAAATCAAATGAACAATATTATATATATATATAATATATAACCACTTCACCGAGCTGTGGTTGTTGATGTGGGGTCAATGTTCGCTTAAACCACCACAGTCAGATAGCGTTACAACTTCGATCACAGGATTTTACAACTGTAGCCATTTTTCTTTTTAATCTTTTCTCGCAATGCGAGGGAGCCCCTAAAACAGACGAGCGACGAATTCTTGCCTACCCCCCCCCCCCCCTCCCCCCAGCTCAGATCGCGCGCCAGGATGTAGTTAAGAAACGCCGACATTCGCCCGGCGAGCGAGATTGTCGCCATCTTGCCATACACAGAGAACACGTCTCCGTTTGGCGGGCAAAACACCAACGACTCACTGAAGAACTCGGGTTTCTTGGAACACAGCGGCAAGTCCTTGCGAGCGTCGTCGCCTGCGCCGCTGTCGTTCCCCTGTTGCCCCGCCTCGCCCAGGTCTCTCTTGGTGTTCTCCACCGGCACGTTGACGACGGTGTAGACCAGCGTGTACATCAGCACCGACGCCACGAACACCGACACCATCAGCCCGATGGTCGTGTCCACGGCTCGTCTGCCCATCCTGTGCAAAAACCACAGGAGAGGTCTGGTTTCGGGGTTGTTGTTGTTTGGTTTGTTTTGTGGTTCGCTGGTTGAGTCGCATTGGTGGGTGGGTTGAGTGGGTTTGTGTGGTGTTCTGTGCTCGGGATGTCGAAACGTGCATGGAAACCTTCAAAAACGGAGGGCATGTGGCTTGTTTGATTTGATTTGTTCATTTACTTTCATTCATTCATTCATTCATTCATTCATTCATTCATTCATTCATTCATTCATTCATTCATATCTTCATTTGTGTATATATGTATGTATGTATATACTCGTTTATTTATTTATTCATTTATTTATTCATTCATCTCTCTCTCTCTCTCTCTCTCTCTCTCTCTCTCTCTCTCTCTCTCTCTCTCTCTCTCTCTCTCTCCCACACACACACGTATCTCAGTTCATGGAGAAAAACAAACTATTTCACCCACTCCAATCTGGATTCCGATCTAATCATTCCTGCCACACAGCATTATCACGATTGTGTGACTCATGGCTTTCAAATATGAACCAATCACAAATGACAGGGGTTGTCTTTCTTGACTTCAAAAAGGCGTTTGATCTTGTTGATCATTCCATTCTTCTAAAGAAACTATCTGTCTACTTGAACCATACCCCGACAATCTCATTATTCCAATCATACTTGAACGATAGGACTCAGTATGTGGCGCTTAATGGAAAACCTCCACTTCAGACTTTGTCAGACATGGAGTCCCACAGGGCTCTGTACTAGGCCCCCTACTATTCTGCAT
>CM031621.1:4608144-4615644 GCA_018398815.1 Conus ventricosus
CCTGTCTTTCCTATGTTTCCTGCCCCTTCTACTTCCCCTTGTCTTTCCTATGTTTCCTGCCCCTTCTACTTCCCCCTGTCTTTTCTATGTTTCCTGCCCCTTCTACTTCCCCTTGTCTTTCCTATGTTTCCTGCCCCTTCTACTTCCCCTTGTCTTTCCTATGTTTCCTGCCTCTTCTACTTTCCCCTGTCTTTCCTATGTTTCCTGCCCCTTCTACTTCCCCCTGTCTTTCCTATGTTTCCTGCCTCTTCTACTTTCCCCTGTCTTTCCTATGTTTTCCTGCCCCTTCTACTTTCCCCTGTCTTTCCTATGTTTCCTGCCTCTTCTACTTCCCCCTGTCTTTCCTATGTTTCCTGCCCCTTCTACTTCCCCCTGTCTTTCCTATGTTTCCTGCCCCTTCTACTTCCCCCTGTCTTTCCTATGTTTCCTGCCCCTTCTACTTCCCCTTGTCTTTCCTATGTTTCCTGCCCCTTCTACTTCCCCCTGTCTTTCCTGTGTTTCCTGCCTCTTCTACTTCCCCCCTGTCTTTCCTATGTTTCCTGCCCCTTCTACTTCCCCCTGTCTTTCCTATGTTTCCTGTCTCTTCTACTTCCTCTGTCTTTCCTATGTTTCCTGCCCCTTCTACGTCCCCCTGTCTTTCCTATGTTTCCTGCCCCTTCTACTTCCCCCTGTCTTTCCTATGTTTCCTGCCCCTTCTACTTCCCCCTGTCTTTCCTATGTTTCCTGCCCCTTCTACTTCCCCCTGTCTTTCCTATGTTTCCTGCCCCTTCTACTTCCCCCTGTCTTTCCTATGTTTCCTGCCCCTTCTACTTCCCCCTGTCTTTCCTATGTTTCCTGCCGCTTCTACTTCCCCCTGTCTTTCCTATGTTTCCTGCCCCTTCTATTTCCCCCCTGTCTTTCCTATGTTTCCTGCCTCTTCTACTTCCTCTGTCTTTCCTATGTTTCCTGCCTCTTCGACTTCCCCCTATCTTTCCTATGTTTCCTGCCCCTTCTACTTCCCCATGTCTTTCCTATGTTTCCTGTCTCTTCTACTTTCCCCTGTCTTCCCTGTGTTTCCTGCCCCTTCTACTCCCCCTGTCTTTCCTATGTTTCCTGCCCCTTCTGCTTCCCCCTGTCTTTCCTATGTTTCCTGCCCCTTCTGCTTCTCCCTGTCTTTCCTATTTTTCCCTCCTCTTCTACTTTCCACTCCTCTTCTTCTCTCCCCTTTCCCCTTTCCTATTTTTCATGTCTCTTCTACTCTTCTCTCTCTCTCTCTCTCTCTCTCTCTCTCTCTCTCTCTCTCCTCTCTCTCTCTCTCTTCTCTCTCTCTCTGCTTCCTCTTTTTCACGTCTCTTCTAATTTTCCCCTACTTTTCTCACTTTTTTCTGCCTCTTCTAGTTGTGCCTGATTTTCTCACTTTGT
The DNA here is from genome assembly GCA_018398815.1 of Conus ventricosus. Lineage (NCBI taxonomy): Eukaryota > Metazoa > Mollusca > Gastropoda > Neogastropoda > Conidae > Conus > Conus ventricosus. The sequence continues at coordinate 4,609,546 of CM031621.1, forward strand.
CTGCCTCTTCTGCTTTTCCCCTGCTGCTTTGATTTCTCGTGCCTGTTCTACTTCTTGCTTTTCTTACTTTTCCTGTTTCCTCTTCTAGTGTTCCCTGTCCGTCTTGATGTTCCCGCCTGTCCTATTGCTCCGGCCTTTCTACTTTTCCCTATACAGTTTTCTGTTTTCTTTCATTCTTTTTTTTTTTTTTTTGGTTCTTCTTTTTGTTTTGTTTTGCCTCATCAATTGTTTTTTTGGCTTCCCTCTTGTTCCCCCCCTTTTCCTTCTTTCCCAGTCTCACTTTCCAACATTCTGTACCTTTTCCTTCTTTCCCAATCTCATTTTCCAACATTCTGTACCTTTTCCTTCTTTCCCAATCTCATTTTCCAACATTCTGTACCTTTTCCTTCTTTCCCAATCTCATTTTCCAACATTCTGTACTTTTTCCTTCTTTCCCAGCCTTACTTTTTCTACTCTTCCCCCCCCCCCCCCCTTCCCCAACCTGACTTTTCTACTCTTTTCCCACTCCCCCCCCCTTCCCCAACCTGACTTTTCTACTCTTTTCCCACTCCCCCCCCCTTCCCCAACCTGACTTTTCTACTCTTTTATCCCACCCCCCCCCCCCCTTCCCCAACCTGACTTTTCTACTCTTTTCCCACTCCCCCCCCCCCTTCCCCAACCTGACTTTTCTACTCTTTTCCCACTCCCCCCCCTTCCCCAACCTGACTTTTCTACTCTTTCCCCCCCCCTTCCCCAACCTGACTTTTCTACTCTTTTCCCACTCCCCCCCCCCCTTCCCCAACCTGACTTTTCTACTCTTTTCCCACTCCCCCCCCCCTTCCCCAACCTGACTTTTCTACTCTTTTCCCACTCCCCCCCCCCTTCCCCAACCTGACTTTTCTACTCTTTTCCCACTCCCCCCCCCTTCCCCAACCTGACTTTTCTACTCTTTTCCCACTCCCCCCCCCTTCCCCAACCTGACTTTTCTACTCTTTTCCCACTCCCCCCCCCCCTTCCCCAACCTGACTTTTCTACTCTTTTCCCACCCCCCCCCTTCCCCAACCTGACTTTTCTACTCTTTTCCCACTCCCCCCCCCCTTCCCCAACCTGACTTTTCTACTCTTTTCCCACTCCCCCCCCCTTCCCCAACCTGACTTTTCTACTCTTTTCCCACTCCCCCCCCCCTTCCCCAACCTGACTTTTCTACTCTTTTCCCACTCCCCCCCCCCCTTCCCCAACCTGACTTTTCTACTCTTTCCCCCCCCCCCTTCCCCAACCTGACTTTTCTACTCTTTCCCCACTCCCCCCCCTTCCCCAACCTTACCTTTCTACTCTTTTCCCATCTTTTCCTCCTTCCCCAACCTTACCTTTCTACTCTTTTCCCACTGCCCCCCCCCCTTCCCAACCTGACTTTTCTACTCTTTCCCACTCCCCCCCCCCCCTTCCCCAACCTTACTTTTCTACTCTTTTTCCCATCTTTTCCTCCTTCCCCAACCTTACCTTTCTACTCTTTTCCCACTGCCCCCCCCCCCCTTCCCAACCTTACTTTTCTACTCTTTTCCCACTCCCCCCCTTCCCCAACCTTACCTTTCTACTCTTTTCCCACTCCCCCCCCTTCCCCAACCTTACCTTTCTACTCTTTTCCCACTCCCCCCCCCCTTCCCCAACTTGACTTTTCCACTCTTTTCCCACCCCCCCCCTCCCAACCTGACTTTCTACTCTTTTCCCACCCCCCCCCCCTCCCCAACCTGACTTTTCTACTCTTTCCCACCCCCCCCCTTCCCCAACCTGACTTTTCTACTCTTTCCCACCCCCCCCCCTTCCCCAACCTACTTCTACTCTTTTCCACTCCCCCCTTCCCCAACCTGACTTTTCTACTCTTTCCCACCCCCCCCCTTCCCCAACCTGACTTTTCTACTCTTTTCCCACTCCCCCCCCCCCCTTCCCCAACCTACTTTTCTACTCTTTTCCCACTCCCCCCCCTCCCCAACCTACTTTCTACTCTTTTCCCACTGCCCCCCCCCCTTCCCAACCTACTTTTCTACTCTTTTCCCACCCCCCCCTTCCCCAACCTACTTTCTACTCTTTTCCCACTCCCCCCCCCCTTCCCCAACCTACTTTCTACTCTTTTCCCACTCCCCCCCCCCTTCCCCAACTGACTTTTCACTCTTTTCCCACCCCCCCCCTTCCCCAACCTGACTTTCTACTCTTTCCCACTCCCCCCCCCCCCTTCCCCAACCTGACTTTTCACTCATTCCCCCCCCTTCCCCAACCTGACTTTTCTACTCTTTTCCCACTCCCCCCCCCCCTTCCCCAACCTGACTTTTCTACTCTTTTCCCACTCCCCCCCCCCTTCCCCAACCTACTTTTCCCACTCTTCCCCCCCCCCTTCCCCAACCTGACTTTCTACTCTTTTCCCACTCCCCCCCCCCCTTCCCAACCTGACTTTCACCTCCCCCCCCCCCTTCCCCAACCTACTTTCTACTCTTCCCCCCCCCCCCTTCCCCAACCTGACTTTCTACTCTTTTCCCACCCCCCCTTCCCAACCTGACTTCTACCTTTCCCCCCCCCCCCTTCCCCAACCGACTTTTCTACTCTTCCCACTCCCCCCCCTTCCCAACCTACTTTTCTACTCTTCCACTCCCCCCCCTCCCACTGACTTTCTACTCTTCCCCCCCCCCCTTCCCCAACCTACTTTCTACTCTTTTCCCACCCCCCCTTCCCCAACCTACTTCTACTCTTCCACTCCCCCCCTTCCCCAACCTACTTTTCTACTCTTCCACCCCCCCCCTCCCAACCTGACTTCTACTCTTTCCACTCCCCTTCCCCACTACTTTTCTACTCTTTTCCACCCCCCCTCCCCAACCTGACTTTCTACTCTTTCCCACTCCCCCCCTTCCCCAACCTGACTTTTCTACTCTTTCCCACTCCCCCCCCCCTTCCCCAACCTACTTTCTACTCTTTTCCCACCCCCACCCTTCCCCAACCTGACTTCTACTCTTTTCCCACTCCCCCCCCTCCCCAACCTGACTTTCTACTCTTTTCCACCCCCCCCTTCCCCAACCTGACTTTTCTACTCTTCCACCCCCCCCCCCAACCTACTTCTACTCTTCCCACTCCCCCCCTTCCCAACGACTTCACCTTCCCCCCCCCCTTCCCAACCTGACTTCTACTCTTTCCCCTCCCCCCCTTCCCAACTGACTTTTCTACTCTCCCCCCCCCTTCCCAACTACTTTTCTACCTTTCCCACCCCCCCTTCCCCAACCTACTTTTCTACTCTTTCCCATCCCCTTCCACCCTTCACCACCCTTACCTTTTCTACTCTTTTCCCACTCCCCCCCCCCCCCCTCTCTACCTTCCCCCCCCCCCTTCCCCACCTACTTTCTACTCTTTTCCCTCCCCCCTTCCCCACTACTTTCACTCTTTCCCACTCCCCCCCCTTCCCCAACTTACTTTCACTCTTTTTCACCCCCCCCCCCTTCCCCAACCTGACTTTTCTACTCTTTTCCCCCTCCCCCCCCCCCTTCCCCAACCTGACTTTTCTACTCTTTTCCCACTCCCCCCCTTCCCCAACCTGACTTTTCTACTCTTTTCCCACTCCCCCCCCTAATCCCCCCCCCCCCTTCCCCAACCTGACTTTTCTACTCTTTTCCCACTCCCCCCCCCTTCCCAACCTGACTTTTCTACTCTTTTCCCACCCCCCCCCCCCTTCCCCAACCTGACTTTTCTACTCTTTTCCCCCACTCCCCCCCCCCTTCCCCAACCTGATTTTTCTACTCTTTTCCCCACTCCCCCCCCCTTCCCCAACCTGACTTTTCTACTCTTTTCCCATCCCCCCCCCCCTTCCCCAACCTGACTTTTCTACTCTTTTCCCACTCCCCCCCCCCCCTCTTCCCAACCTGACTTTTCTACTCTTTTCCTCACCTCCCCCCCTGTTCACCCCCTCCCCTTCCCCAACCTGACTTTTCTACTCTTTTCCCACCCCCCCCCCCCTTCCCCAACCTGACTTTTCTACTCTTTTCCCACTCCCCCCCCTTCCCCAACCTGACTTTTCTACTCTTTCCCCCCCCCCCCCCTTCCCCAACCTGACTTTTCTACTCTTTTCCCCACTCCCCCCCCTTCCCCAACCTGACTTTTCTACTTTTTCCCCCCCCCCCCCTTCCCAACCTGACTTTTCTACTTTTTTCCCACTCCCCCCCCCTTCCCCAACCTTACTTTTCTAACTCTTTTCCCATCTTTTCCTCCTTCCCCAACCTTACCTTTCTACTCTTTTCCCACTGCCCCCCCCCCCTTCCCAACCTTGACTTTTCTACTCTTTTTCCCACTCCCCCCCCCCCTTCCCCAACCTTACCTTTCTACTCTTTTCCCACTCCCCCCCCCCTTCCCCAACCTACCTTTCTACTCTTTTCCCACTCCCCCCCCCCTTCCCCAACTGACTTTTCCACTCTTTTCCCACCCCCCCCCTTCCCCAACCTGACTTTTCTACTCTTTCCCCTTCCCCACCACCTCCCCCCCCCCCCCCTTCCCCAACCTGACTTTTCCACTCTCTCCCCCCCCCTTCCCCAACCTGACTTTTCTACTCTTTTTCCCCCTCCCCACCCCCTCCCTCTTTCCCTCCCCAACCTGACTTTCTACTCTTTTCTCCCACTCCCCCCCCCCCCCTTCCCCAACCTGACTTTTCCACTCATTTCCCCCCCCCCCGCTTCCCCAACCTACTTTTCTACTCTTTTCCCACTCCCCCCCCCCCTTCCCCAACCTGACTTTTCCACTCATTCCCCCCCCCCCCCTTCCCCAACCTGACTTTTCTACTCTTTTCCCCCCCCCCCCTTCCCCAACCTGACTTTTCTACTCTTTTCCCACCCACCCCCCCCCTTCCCCAACCTGACTTTTCTACTCTTTTCCCACCCCCCCTTCCCCAACCTGACTTTTCTACTCTTTTCCCACTCCCCCCCCCCCTTCCCCAACCTGACTTTTCTACTCTTTTCCCACTCCCCCCCCCCCCTTCCCCAACCTGACTTTTCTACTCTTTTCCCCACTTTCCCCCCCCCCCTTCCCCAACCTGACTTTTCTACTCTTTTCCCACCCCCCCCCCCTTCCCCAACCTGACTTTTCTACTCTTTTCCCACTCCCCCCCCTTCCCCAACCTGACTTTTCTACTCTTTTCCCACCCCCCCCCCCCCTTCTCCCAACCTGACTTTTCTACTCTTTTCCCACTCCCCCCTTCCACAACCTGACTTTTCTACTCTTTTCCCACCCCCCCCCCTTCCCCAACCTGACTTTTCTACTCTTTTCCCACCCCCCCCCCCCTTCCCCAACCTGACTTTTCTACTCTTTTCCCACTCCCCCCCCCCCCTCCCCCCCCCTTCCCCAACCTGACTTTTCTACTCTTTTCCCACCCACCCCCCTTCCCCAACCTGACGTTTCTACTCTTTTCCCACTCCCCCCCCTTCCCCAACCTGACTTTTCTACTCTTTTCCCACCCCCCCCCCTTCCCCAACCTGACGTTTCTACTCTTTTCCCACTCCCCCCCCCTTCCCCAACCTGACGTTTCTACTCTTTTCCCACTCCCCCCCCTTCCCCAACCTGACTTTTCTACTCTTTTCCCACTCCCCTCCCCCCCCCCCCTCCCCAACCTGACTTTTCTACTCTTTTCCCACTCCCCCCCCCCCCTTCCCCAACCTGACTTTTCTACTCTTTTCCCACTCCCCCCCCTTCCCCAACCTGACTTTTCTACTCTTTTCCCACTCCCCCCCCTTCCCCAACCTGACTTTCTACTCTTTTCCCACTCCCCCCCCCCCCTTCCCCAACCTGACTTTTCTACTCTTTTCCCACTCCCCCCCCCCTTCCCCAACCTGACTTTTCTACTCTTTTCCCACTCCCCCCCCCTTCCCCAACCTGACTTTTCTACTCTTCCTCCCCCCCCCCCCCCTTCCCCAACCTGACTTTTCTACTCTTTTCCCACTCCCCCCCTTCCCCAACCTGACTTTTCTACTCTTTTCCCCACTCCCCCCCCTTCCCCAACTTGACTTTTCTACTCTTTTCCCCACTCCCCCCCCCCTTCCCCAACCTGACTTTTCTACTCTTTTCCCACTCCCCCCCCCCTTCCCCAACCTTACTTTT
>CM031621.1:4623144-4661081 GCA_018398815.1 Conus ventricosus
CCACCATGTTTCCTAAATCCATGGTGAATCTGTTACTGGTTCAACCACTGCCACCACCACCACCACCACGAGAAAAGACAGATCGACTCCAATGATATGCACACATGTCAGTAACCACATCAATGCCGGCAATCCCACAGGTGTACAGGGAAACAAACAGGTCCACTTTAGCCCGGACTCTTTTTACGATCCACATCTTTCACAGCTCAGAAGCAGACATTTCAAGACAACTACATATCCAGACCGTCCTGGTCCATCATCAAGCATTGCAAACCACAGTCTTTAACACGCAGACCATTCACTGATGATCTGATGTAAGAAATCAATGTGGGACTGGAGAATCTATACACAATACCAGTCACCTGCCTTTTTCTGTTTAGTGTGTGTGTGTGTGTGTGTGTGTGTGTGTGTGCGTGTGCATGTATGTGTGTGTGTGTGCGTGTGCGTGTGCATGTGCCCCCACACATGCTAGAGGAAGACAGTGTGGTGGAGAGTGAGGGGGGACTATTTGGTAAGGAGGAGTTGGGAGAAGTGGAGAAGACAAGAAAGAGCAACTGGTACATGTGCGACACTGCCATAGAACAACAAAAAAAAAAGTTTGAGATTGGCAGGAGCATATTCATATGTATATATACATAAAAGAATTCAACAACAACAACAAAAAGAGCATACTGAAAAGAAAAGATACCAAGTGTCAACGAAATTCACTCAACAGAATAGGCGATACCGCAACCGCATGGTTCACAATGCTAAATAGTCTAAGTTCTAGGGGCCCTTTCTCTGCCACAACTTAACACACAAGAACCCTTGATCTTAGGCTTCATGGGTGGTGTTTGGTTTCTCGGGGAACTACTGAAGAACACTGAAGTGACTGTATAGCAGAGACTCATTCAACCAGCTGCCTTACAGCAACCAGATACTGTTAGCTCTCTGAGAGCCACTGGAGCTGGCTGTGTGACAGAGCGAACTGGGGTGTGGCTGTGCATCTGGTGGCCCAAGTGAGCAGCACAGCAGCAGGACCATCCAGGGGGCACAAAAAGTGAGACATAAAAACAAAACTCTCTAACTCCATGCCAACACACACACGCCGCACTCGGCACAGCAAGTCTTGAAAGTCGATAAAAAGGCTTAGAAGGAGCTGTAATAACGGCGTACCTCCATCGCACGTAGATGTCCATGTTCAAGGGCCACAGCTGCGCCCAATAAGGATGAACAAATGATACCTTAGAAGACTATTTCAGCGTGCTACGATCTTGAATACCTGATGTACATGGATTTCCTTCTTCTGTAAACATGTGGCACATAAAAAGATACAACCCTGATGCTTCATCTTCCAAGAAAAAGATCTGACTTTTTAAGAACTTGCACTCTGTCTGTCACACACACACACATGCACACACACACACACAATCTTGAAAGTGAACAATATACTGATGTTAAGTTTTTCAAACAAACGCTACCATATCAATAGTTGTTAAAAAACAATGTCAAAGATGCATCATACACAAAATCAAACTTTTCTTTTAATCTGAAGATAAAGGAAGTACATTGTCAGAGCTGCCAACCTGCTCATGCGGCTTACAGTAGCATTTCACAATTTTCACAGTAGCATTTCCAATTTGACAGTAGCAATTTAATTTTGCGCGCGTTCTAAAAAGAAATCGGGCCTATAACCAGTTTTACGGACCACATTAAAGCTACAGTACTCTTAGTATATCTATAAATGTTATTATACAGAGATGAAGCAGAGGAAGAGGGCAAATTGTAAAACAAAATCTATCTGCTACAGTAAAACCGAAAGCGGAAATGCAGTTCCGACAGACCGATAGAGACGTTACTTAGCGCTGTCCAAACAAAACGAAAGTATATTCGAATTTTTTTGTTTCGCCGTAGCAATTTAATGATCGTAGTAGCGTCGTAGCAAGCATTCTCTTGGCGTAGCAAACTACGGCGATATCGTAGCAGTTGGCAGCTATGCATTGTTTCAAACCTTTTGGCCTTCCTGTATGTTCATCTATCACACACACACGCACACACACACACAAAAACACACACACACACACACCATACCATGCTCGCTCGCACGCACGCGCACACGCACACACACAAACACACACCATACCATGCTCGCTTGCACACACACACACACACACACACACACACACACACACACCACTCCAATCATATGCTGTAAGAGCATTCTGATTTTGTCACTGAAAATGTCATAAGGACAACAACAACAAAACCAACAACAAAGGACATCACATAGGTAAAATCACTGTTTCAATTCAAAGAATTCTTTTTGTTACTTTGAACGAAAACACAAAAAGGACAAAGGATTTAGTCTTTCCCAGCCATGACTTGATGGCACTGATTCTTTAAAACACACACACACACACACACACACACACACACACACACACACACACAGAGTTAACAACTTCAAACCAATAAATGTAAAAAAAGCCGTCAAACAAAAGAGATAAGGTGAATCTACATGATCAAAACTGTAATACAGAAAACTGTTTCCAATCCAAATGGATGTGAAACAATGCAAGCTGACGGGAGCGCTCTATAAGCAAAACAACGTCAACTCAGACAACCAATAACCAGCCTGACAGCTTTACACCAAGAGTCAAATGTAAACTGTTTGAGTGGAAAGTCGCACTGAAAAAGACAATCATCAACTTCATGATTTTCGCTGGAATCAAAAAAAAAAAAAGTCAACCAGCATCACACCACCATTACATCGGAAAAGAATGTCTTTGTCTAGTTTGTGTTCAAAATCTTTTGGATGGTTGCATGCATATGTATGTCCATCATCATACCCTGTATATGTGCTTGGGCAGGAGTACGTGTGTACCAGAGCATCTGCACCTGATTGTACAGTACATACGCACTGTCAGAACAAAGCTTTCATGTCGATTTTTGTTGTTTTAGAGCCAGGCCAACCAACCAGAGTTAAATATTCCACATTCAATACACGAACTATCATGATATTTTATTTGTTACATGTGACAGGATGACAGTGAAAGACAAACATAAAGCTGGACAACATTGGGGGTGGGGGTGAGGGAAGTGTGTGTGTGTGTGTGTGTGGGGGGGGGGGGGGGTCTGTTCTATACACTGATAACACTATGAGCCCACATGAAGCACACTACATGTAATCAACATTAATGATAAAGAAGCGAAATTTCTTTCAACACACACACACACACAGGGTGCATAAGCAGTAACCGTTGAGAAAGATGAACTGTCAAGTGGAATAACACCATGGCAACATCATAAATCACTGGTAGATTTGTGATACACTGGTTACACAACATTTCAACGTTACCTATTTACATGCAGTCATTGCAATGACTACTTCAACAGACTTCACTGGGAAAAAAAAAAAAAAAGTCCATTTCTATAGTGCTGCAGTGAAGCATTCAATCTCTCTTTCAAACCATTGTGCGTATCAGGCAGGAGAGGACATTTTGTTTCCACACATAACATTACGCATTTTCTTGATGCACTAGACCAAACGCACACACAAACACTGTAACAACCATAACTTCATCATCATGAAACGACCAAAAAAAAAAAAGATATCTTGAAACACACAGCTGGAGATGTCTTGAAATACAAAGAAAGTGATGGATAAAGAATGCCTAGAGTTACAGAACAGTCATTACATCAATAAAGAGACCAATAACAGTCATGATAGTAACAATGATAATGATAAAGTGGAGAGAAAAAAAACAACAGAAACAGTGGCAGATGAACACAGACAAGCCAAAGAAAACAATACAAATAGTACCAACTAATATACAATTTGGGGGAGGAGGGGGGTGGGGGGCAAGACAATGCTCTAACTGGCAACACTTGAAAAAAAAATGTAGATACAAAGATTATAATCTGACCGCAAGACTTACACACAAACATCAATGCATATACAGAGATCACAATCGCAGAATCAGGCGACAGCTGAAACTCTCTTCATATATTTGCAAAAAAAGGCAGCTGGCAAAACGGTTCATGTTCATGTTGTCAACACATCGCTTTAAAGGTTACCCTACACTCCAGGTGTCACATGACCCACATATTTCATGAAGAAACACATCGTTGCCAAACATTACAGGCGTCAAGTAACCTTTTTTTCTTTTTTTTTAAACAAGCAAAGCTTTACAACAATTTGGTCCTAACAACTCAAAACAATATATTCTGTAGTTGTAGTTCACAACTGTTGATGCAAAGCAACATACACACATACCCAGAAAGAATATCAAACATCCAGTTAAAAGGAGGCAGCGAAGACTGCAGATAACACACATGTAATCGAAATGGCCACAGAAAACAGTAACAACTACTGCATGTGTGTTGCATCACACACACAAGATGGAATGGACCAGCCTACACCTTGTTTCAAGCCAGCCACGCCTTCACCACGCAGTGAAAGAAAGAAGATAGGTGGACCAGCCTATGTTGTGTCTCGCTTTTCACTGTCAGTCTTATGATAGCTCAGCTGATGAAACTTTTTTGACTGTAACCACGACGATATACACAAACGATACAAGATGGACTGAGCAGCCTGTGTGGCATTTCTCTCTGTTTCCGTGTCAGTATTATGTCAGTCCAGCGGACCACTCTCTGCTGTCGTCATGTACAGAAAGAAACAAGATGGACAGACCTGGCTGTATGTCGTTTCTCTCTGTTGAAGAGTTAGATGAGTTGCAGCCAGCCAACTACACTTTCCTGGCTGTCACCGTGTATGACAGAAACCAGATGAATGGACCAACCTACACGTCAATTCTCTCTGTAAGAAACAAGATGAATGGACCAGCCTATACGTCATTTCTCTCTGTAAGAAACAAGATGAATAGACCAGCCTATACGTCATTTCTCTCTGCAAGAAACAAGATGAATAGACCAGCCTATACGTCATTTCTCTCTGTTAGAAACAAGATGAATGGACCAGCCTACATGTCAATTCTCTCTGTAAGAAACAAGATGAATTCTCTCTGGAAGAAACAAGATGAATAGATCAGCCTATACCTCATCTCTCTATAAGAAACAAGATGAATGGACCAGCCTATACGCCATCTCTCTATAAGAAACGAGATGAATGGATCAGCCTACACGTCATTTCTCTCTGTAAGAAACCAGATGAATGGACCAGCCTATACGCCATCTCTCTATAAGAAACGAGATGAATGGACCAGCCTATACGTTATTTCTCTCTTAGAAACAAGATGAATGGACCAGCCCATAATCATTTCTCTCTGTAAGAAACAAGATGAATTCTCTCTTAGAAACAAGATGAATGGACCAGCCTATAATCATTTCTCTCTGTAAGAAACCAGATGGATTCTCTCTGTAAGAAACAAGATGAATTCTCTCTTAGAAACAAGATGAATGGACCAGCCTATAATCATTTCTCTCTGTAAGAAACAAGATGGATTCTGTCAGTAAGAAACAAGATGAATTCTCTCCTAGAAACAAGATGAATGGACCAGCCTATAATCATTTCTCTCTGTAAGAAACAAGATGGATTCTCTCAGTAAGAAACAAGATGAATTCTCTCTTAGAAACAAGATGAATGGACCAGCCTATATTCATTTCTCTCTGTAAGAAACAAGATGAATTCTCTCAGTAAGAAACAAGATGAATTCTCTCTTAGAAACAAGATGAATGGACCAGCCTATAATCATTTCTCTCTGTAAGAAACAAGATGGATTCTCTCAGTAAGAAACAAGATAGGATAAGATAATGTTGCTTATAGCCCCATTATCTTATCCTATCTTGTTTCTTACTGAGAGAATCCATCTTTTTTCTTACAGAGAGAAATGATTATAGGCTGGTCCATTCATCTTGTTTCTAAGAGAGAATTCATCTTGTTTCTTACAAGATGAATTCTCTCTTAGAAACAAGATGAATGGACCAGCCTATAATCATTTCTCTCTGTAAGAAACAAGATGAATTCTCTCAGTAAGAAACAAGATGAATTCTCTCTTAGAAACATGATTAATGGACCAGCCTATAATCATTTCTCTCTGTAAGAAACAAGATGAATTCTCTCTGTAAGAAACAAGATGAATGGACCAGCCTACATGTCAGTTCTCTCTGTAAGAAACAAGATGAATGGACCAGCCTACACGTCATTTCTCTCTGTAAGAAACAAGATGAATGGACCAGCCTATATGTCACTTCTCTCTGTAAGAAACAAGATGAATGGACCAGCCTATATGTCATTTCTCTCTGTAAGAAACAAGATGAATTCTCTCTGTAAGAAACAAGATGAATGGACCAGCCTATACGTCATTTCTTTATAAGAAACAAGATGAATTCTCTCTGTAAGAAACAAGATGAATAGACAACCCTATATGTCATTTCTCTCTGTAAGAAACAAGATGAATTCTCTCTGTAAGAAACAAGAAGAATTCTCTCTGTAGGAAACAAGATGAATAAACCAGCCTATACGTCATTTCTCTGTAAGAAACAAGATGAATAGACCAGCCTATATGTCATTTCTCTCTGTAAGAAACAAGATGAATAGACCAGCTTAATGTCATTTCTCTCTGTAAGAAACAAGATGAATTCTCTCTGTAAGAAACAAGATCAATTCTCTCTTGAAGAAACAAGATCAATTCTCTCTGTTAGAAACAAGATCAATTCTCTCTGTAAGAAACAAGATCAATTCTCTCTGTAAGAAACAAGATGAATAGACCAGCCTATACGTCATTTCTCTCTGTAAGAAACAAGATGAATAGACCAGCCTATACGTCATTTCTCTCTGTAAGAAACAAGATGAATTCTCTATGTAAGAAACATGATGAAGTCTCTCTGTAAGAAACAAGATGAATTCTCTCATGAATTCTCTCTGTAAGAAACAAGATGAATTCTCTCTGTTAGAAACAAGATGAATGGACCAGCCTATACGTCATTTCTCTCTTAGAAGCAAGATCAATAGACCAGCCTACATGTCAATTCTCTCTGTAAGAAACAAGATGAATAGACCAGCCTACATGTCAATTCTCTCTGTGAGAAACAAGATGAATGGAGCAGCCTACACGTCATTTCTCTCTGTAAGAAACAAGATGAATTCTCTCTGTAAGAAACAAGATGAATGGACCAGTCTACCCGTCAGTTCTCTGTGTTCCAGTGTCGGTGTGACTAGAGCCCACTGACCACGCTGTCATGGCTCTCACCATGTAGAGAGAGAAACAAGATGAATGGACCAGCCTACACGTCAGTTCTCTGTGTTCCAGTGTCGGTGTGACTAGAGCCCACTGACCACACTGTCATGGCTCTCACCATGTAGAGAGAGAAACCAGAAGGATGGGCCAGCCAATGACATCACTTGCATGTCTGCAAATGTTTCTCTCTTCCTTCTTCAGCTACAACTCTTACCTTCAGCACTGTTCTTCAGCTACAACTCTTACCTTCAGTACTGCTAAGTGTTTTTTGTTTTTGTTTTTTGCAAATGCAGGCTGTTTTCTCTTCAACCATCAATGCAGACACATTCCAACTTTGGGGATGAAGTCTAAATAAATATTACACCAGCATGCATGCGTTTCACTTTCATGTCCACCATCTCACCAGCAATGATGGACTGCCCTTTTCAGGCAGTTCATCTTCCTTATCGCCTCGCCGACCTTATGGGGCCATACCAGGGGCCCTTCCTGGACAGACTGAGCGGGATTCTAAATGCATGAAGATTGGTTTGTTTTTTTTCATGCGTGTCTTCATGCATAGGTCTTCTGCTGAACGTCTCGTCCGAATAAACTATGAGGGAGCACAGACGTTCTGCACAGACGTCGATTTTGAAGAGCAAATCTCTTCTGAATGGCCTGCCTTGCGCGGGACTGAAACCAGATACTTTGGAACAAGACTCATGTCGCTTTACCCAGTTGACCAACCATGCCCCTGCAAATCTTTCAACTGGTTGGTTTCAATTTCTTTCTAACTAACCCCTTGTCTATGAGCTGATTTTGGTGATGGACCAGGAACAGTAAGTGGAGAGTAAGATAAGTTGGCAATTTTTTCTCTCTCTTTAAAACTGTCATAAAGAATAAACTCATGAACAAACATGGTAGAAAATATATACGCTACATCAAATGCATATATTCATTGAATAACTTCAGTATTCTCAAAGAACCAAATCGAGATATAAACACCCATACACACATCAAGCACTGGCATTTATCAACACACTAAAACAATTTATATCTTACAACCACTAAGTAACAAGCTTTAGATATTAAAAAAAAAAAAAAATTGTACAATATGGCCACCAACAAATATTTCCATGAGAATAATGAGTCTAATCATGGTGACAGAGTAGCAAGAGATCGCCAAATGTGGAGGCGAAACGATCATGATCAACTAAGACCTCCCTTCCAACAGTCTCCTTTACACACTCTGTTGAGCATACCACTGTCAAAATCAAGACAACTCAAGAGCCATCATGGGGCCATTTTGAACTCAATTTAGAAAAGGACATTAAAAAGAATTGCACATTAAACGAAACTTCCCGAGACGGCAGCAACTCCAAAATAACAGAATGAGATTCTGTCAATCTCTGACACAGTCACCTGATTCACTACGACAAGCAGGATTAAAACAGAATTTGTGCTATGGGCATAAACATAGACACCTACGCATGTAACACTTTAAGTTTACCTGGGCATGTAACACTAAGTTTACCTAGGCATGTAACACTGTAAGTTTACCTAGGCATGTAACACTGTAAGTTTGATGTTTGAAACCATTAAAGGTAAAATGCTAGGAGTTCCAAAACTTGATCGGCTCAGAATCCATCATGAGGCTTTCTACAGCTTAAAACAGCACAAATCTGATTGGTTCAGAATCCATCATGAGGCTTTCTACAGCTTAAAACAGCACAAATCTGATTGGTTCAGAATCCATCATGAGGCTTTCTACAGCTTAAAACAGCATAAATCTGATTGGTTCAGAATCCATCATGAGGCTTTCTACAGCTTAAAACAGCATAAATCTGATTGGTTCAGAATCCATCATGAGGCTTTCTTACAGCTTAAAACAGCACAAATCTGATTGGTTCAGAATCCATCATGAGGCTTTCTACAGCAGAAAACAGCACAAATCTGAATGGTTCAGAATCCATCATGAGGCTTTCTACAGCTTAAAAACAGCATAAATCTGATTGGTTCAGAATCCATCATGAGGCTTTCTACAGCAGAAAACAGCACAAATCTGAATGGTTCAGAATCCATCATGAGGCTTTCTACAGCTTAAAACAGCACAAATCTGATTGGCTCAGAATCCATCATGAGGCTTTCTACGGCTTAAAACAGCACAAGTCAGATTGGCTCAGAATCCATCATGAGGCTTTCTACAGCTTAAAACAGCACAAATCTGATTGGCTCAGAATCCATCATGAGGCTTTCTACGGCTTAAAACAGCACAAATCAGATTGGCTCAGAATCCATCATGGGCTTTCTACAGTTTAAAACAGCACAAATCTGATTGGTTCAGAATCCATCATGCGGCTTTCTACAGCAGAAAACAGCACAAATCTGACCAAATTTACAGCGCAAAATATGACAATTTTTGTGTGTGAAATCTTCATGACCCAAAAAGGTAAGCTACCCGGTGCTAACATCTCAGAGGTGCTCTGTCAACATCTTAAAACACAAAGAAAAACTAGGTTCAGAAATACCAGAGACACAAGCCTCGGAAACATTACCCCACACATGCTTTGTAGGCACACAGATGCATGTACAGGAAGCAAGGGTTCATCAAAAATTCTGAACATGTTGCAATTTTCCCTTAAAGAAAGAAAGAAACAAAGAAAGAACATCGAACAAACAAAACCCCACCATCACCACAACCCTCCCCCTCCCAATCTACGAACACATCATCGTCAAACATCCACACAATAAATTCACATCAATTAATGCTCTGACCAATTCAAACAAAAGGCGTATGCAAACACACCGTTCGGTGAATTCTTTTCATTGTGTTTTGACAGTGTTGCTCTGGTGAATGTAATGAAATTTGTCAACGGGCTACAAAGGCAGAAAAACAGTCCAACAAAAAAAAAAAAAAAGAAAAAAAAAAAAAAAGACTCAAACAAACAGCAACAAACTGACAACAGTAAGGAGAGATAGAAATCAACATGGCAAACTCAAACAAACTGCAACAAAGTGATGACGATAAGGAAAGATAGAAATCAAAACAGGAGAGTCAAAGAATCACAAGAATGGGGACAGAACCAGAACAGAACGTCCAGAAGGTCAGAACCTTCACTCTTCCTTCACGCAAACACATAACCCAAAGACAGCGAAAAGTCTCTCCAATATACGATGCATCCTTTCATTCAGAAAATCAAAAACCATGTCATGGGGCACATCATGAAAACCGAGTAACAGGCTAAACTCCAAAGTGTGGATGAATTCACAACCATGACATATGGCAAAGGCTACCTGCCTTCTTTACACCGTTTACACAGCCCTGATTCATTTACTGCTTGGAGAATGCTACAGATTTTGAATGATTAAATTGGGAATTTGTACATACACATACACATACTGGCACATAAAGCTGAGGTCAGTCCCAAATAAGATCTAAAATGCTATATGGAAAAAAAAAAAATTCTGTCGTTAAAACATATGATAAAAGAACTTGGCACGTAAAGATAAAGAGTATCCCCCAAAAATCACAGCCTCAGAAAGCATAGGAAAACTCATTAAAAATTATTTTTTTAAACCACCCTTAGTTTCTGTTATTTGTTTATGACTTATTTCTCTAATCATTCACAATCCCCATGGAGATTCATTCCTTTTTACATGTTTTGAATGACAGGTAAAATAGTCAAGCGGTTAGCACGTTGGTTTCCAATACAAGGAAACCAGGTTCAATCCCACAGGGCTCTCGTTGCTCTGAACCCATCACCTGACCCTCACAACAGAATCTGAAACTTGTTTTTTTATGGTCCTGACAATCAAGTCAGTTCACTCTCTTAAAGTTTGTTTCATGTGATATCAACGGGGAACAGCGTTTTCCTTGCCTAGGTTTTTATGCTTGGGAACATATTGTCGTTCGTGTAAAGTTTGCTCTTGTATGAATAGATTTTTGAGAGGTGTCTTTTTCATGATCTCATGTGTGGCTTGAGAAGGAGAGAGAGAGACTGAGTGAGACAAAAGAGAGAGAGAGAGAGAGAGAGAGAGAGAGTTTACAATTATAGCATGCTTCATTATCACTGAAGATACAGTGTTTGAGGTTGGAAATGAAGAATGCAGCCATGCCCTTAGAAATGACCCAAAACAACTTCATCAGTATCTAACGACCCAAAACAACTTCATCAGTATCTATGTTCCTCAAAACATCACAGCGTAGAATCATACGATTCACTGGGCACAATGTTCCCCGTTTGTGTCAAAAATCCGAGGGCTGGCGAGAAAATCCAGCCAAGGATTGCCAGGCTCACACAGCAAACTCTTGACCTGATATGGTTATGTGCACTGCCTGCTTTTCAACGAGTCAACCGACTGCTACTTTTCGAAGGGCTGACACCTGTAACCCATTCTTAAGGGGTGTCTGGTGAGTGAAGACATCCAAAATGTGAGTTCAGTGGAGTCCTGGTCTAAGGCAGCACCTCACAGGCGAGGTGTGGAGAGCAGTTTTTTCCTCCATCAGTCAACACTGTAATGTGCCCACCTGCATGTGTCTAAATGCCCACTGCACACTCAAAAGATCGGTTATAAACATGTCGAAAACCCTATGACCCTTCCCGGTGCCCCTTTTTGGGGTGGGTTAATAACACCCACCTGATGAGCAGATCCCCGTCCACCTGTGCTTCATTCTGAAATGGACCCTTCTCAATCTTTTCTCATTTCTTTTCTTTTTTTAACCGTTCAAAAGGTTCACATGTTGACAGATGCAAACGAAAAGGTACCCGTCTTGTTGATAAACAAAACGCGAGATTTCCGACTTTTGATCCCAACACCCGAGTGGAGCTGGCTTGTCTTTAACCAATCAATCAAGGCAAATTTCCACACCAGTCTACGACAGAGATAAACTTCTGCAACAATTTCAATCTTATTGTCAGTGCCGTCAAACTTGCAAAAACAGCATACTACAGGTTCATCGACTTGACAGCAATGGCCCCAGTGAGATCAAAACAAAGCATAAACTGAAAATAAAACAAATGCATTCATAAATACATATAAGCAAAGATGTATAACACACATAACCATTTACTGATGAATTTAAAACACACACCACACACACACACATAGATCACACATAATTAACGTGTAAACGAAAATTGTCAACGAAGAACTAGTAAGCATTTGTCACAAAGCTGGTTATGACTAAAAACCATTTTTTCGCAGCTCAAGCACCTTGCCCATGCCTCTGCACACACAGCCTGCCTGCCTGATGGGGAAGGCTGGACATGGTCACCCACTCCTGTGGAGACGACCTACAGCACAACCAGGCTCCCTTCCACAACAGGACTAGTGAAACCTTGAAACCTTGCAGTGGTCATTAACCATGAGCAGGAGTAAAATTAATGCTCTGGCTTTCCAACCTTCATGACAAAACAGAAAATCAGACATAAACCAAAAAAAATTCATTAAAAAAAAAATGACAAGAAAAAAAAAAACATAGATATTAATGCCGCAAAACATATAAATAAAGATTTCATACACAACAGACAAACAAACAAAGAAAACGCATTCACACATATACACAAAACTTAGATATTGTATACGAACGAGTGAACAACACAGATCTGAATGCCCCCAAAAAGATTTGAATATAATAATAATAATAATAATAATAATAATAATAATGAATACTTATATAGCGCCTATTCTCGGCTAGAAACCAAGCTCTAAGCGCTTTACAATCAACACTCGTTTACACAATATACATGTAAAATGAAAAAAAAACAAACACACACACACATACACTCCCACAAACATCTCTAATGCCAAACAGTGATTTCAATGGCTGCCACAGATCTATAAACACAATACAGACACTAAGTAATCACATGTCACACGTACAGCCAAGTGCTTACCATGCTACCACTGCCTAAATATATCTCGCACGTTAACAGGTGGTGAAGCGTAAGTTCATACAGGTCATCACCATCTTCATGATCAAGTTGAGATTTATAAATAGAAATGTCACACCAAGACTAGACACAGCGAAACCAACAGAACTTACAACAAAAGAAAATAAAGAAATATATTCCTTAAAAAAAAAGAAGAAAAATAAATCGTCCATGCCCACAAACTTGCCCGCCCTCCTCATCTTCCCCTCAAAGAGAAGGTACACACCAAGCGACTCCAGCAAAAGCACATACGTTCCTACAACACACAGACACACCACCTATCCACACGCGAGCACAGCCATAAACATGCCCCTACACTCACCCGTTTTAAAAACATGCAGACTGACTGACTACATCATCATGGAAAAATGCCTTTAAACAGATTGTCCATACAGAATGCATTTCAACTACTTGATCTGGTGATCCAAAGCCTGCGTTTGACTCTTAGGAGTGAAGCCCTGCATTGGTGTGCTTACCATTTTAACTCTTTCATCCCTACAACCCGGTTTTCAGAAATCCTACCCTTCCTTCCTGCAGCCCGGAAAACCGGGCAGCACAAAATCCCTCCTTTCCTTCCTGCAGCCTGGAAAATCGGTTCTCGTGGTAAGCGCTTTGAACTTCGCATGAGTCGCGTCATCGGTACACATCATGACCGGGTCGCTCGCGCGGCAGTGTTTATGAATGGAATGGATGCCAGACGGCCCCTACAGCATGGGAAAGTGGTTGCCACTCTATTCTGGCCGGTTTGCTACTGCATACGTGGCAGTTCTCACTTTACACTTCTTTCTTTTTTTTCTCTAAATCTAGGAATGAAGGGAATACTCGTATTATAAGAATCTACGAACAAGAGGAAGTAACGGTTCATAGAAAAGTAGGAATGAAAGAGTTAACTGCTCTTTGAACCAGAGTTTCTATGCCGATTGCAATCCATCTCTCAGAAATCACACTTCTCACTTCTCCTCATCCACGGCTTACACACTGAAGAACTGACAGATCTGCAGCAACTAGCAACCACTAGCACTTGCATGTCACTTCTCTTAAGACCTACCACACCTTCATCCCAGTGTTACCACTAACACTTGCATAGAACTTCTCTTCAGACTGACCACACCTTCATCCCAGTGTTAAGGACATTTGTTGCGACTGTTGGTGTGTCAGTGCATTTCAGAACTGGAAAGCCTCTCAGGTGGCTCCACCATCTGCCCACTGCACTCTTCATGTCTCTTGAGAACTTTTCAAAACTTTGCGCTTCGATTTTAACCTGAAACGGTTGGCGACTTCCGTCATTTTCATTTGCTGCGCACCAAACACAGATTACAGGCAGAATTCATTCCAGCTAAAAACAGCAAGAGACCAGGATCCAGAAAACTGCCATCTGCTTTTGAATTCAAAAGAAAAATAGTAACAACCTCCCCCCCCCCCCCCCCCCCCCCACCTTACCCTAAAAAAAAACCCCTGTTTTGTTTTTAACATAGCATTTACCAGGGTTCGTACGCCCCCTTATTTTCTTGAAAAGTGCTTGAGATTTGACATGACCATTTCAAGGCCTGGAAAAGTACTTAAAAATAAGCTGAAGGCCTAACCCCCCTGGAAAAGTCCTTGAAATTTCAAAATCGGTCACAATCTGTCCTCTCAAAGCAAGGAAGTGACTGTCACTCAAGAAAATGTTTTTTATACGAAATAAATCACAATCTCTGTCACTCCATGTGGCTTCGTGATCGCCGATCCCGTAGCAACCGACAACAGCCTAGCTGAAGCAGAAGGGAAGTAACTCGTCAGTGACTAGTGTTTGACTTACTATAGACGTGAGTGTAGAAGCCAACAGAGTTCTTTCCCTTTGGTTACCATCGGGGTTGTGTCGACGGTCGATGTTTTGCGCCAAATAGTGCTACTGAGCCTGCAAGATGGGGAAAGGAGACTGCGTTTTCAATGATATGTGGGCAGAAAAAGATGCTTTCAAAGGTTGGTTAGCTCGTGGAGAAAACGAACACTCAGCAAGGTGCACATTGTGCAAGAAGAGTTTTAGTATCTCGGGTATGGGCATCAGTGCTGTGAAGAGTCATGCTGATGGAGTGAAACACAAACGGTTGGTGGAACATGAACATGAGAATAAGAGAAATGCCGGTGGTGCCACACAGCTGACCATGCATGGATTCACTCTTGGAAACCGAAACTCCTCACCAAGATCTGAACCACCGGGTGCGAGGCAGGAGACTGGCAGTCAACTGCCTTCAACTTCAAGTTTTACTGCAGTGACAGGGGGGTCTCAAGATGCACCTTCCACATCAGCAGCTGCAGGGTCTTCAAGCAGCTTTTCTAAACAGAAAACGATCGACGAATCGTGCACCAAGAACGATGTCCTAACTGCTGAGGTGTATTGGACTTTGTTTGCCATGGAGAAGCATTACTCTTATCACAGTTTCACTGGTGTTGGGGAGATATTCAAAAAAATGTTTCCATCGTGTTCTGTTGCTGACAAGTTTGCCTGCAGTGAAACGAAGGCCAGGTATTTGAGCACATTTGGATTAGCACCCCACTTTCTGGTGGTCAGCTCTGTGCTGGTTGTGTTAAACTGTAAAGTCACAGTGTAATTCAGAGAAAACAATGACAACTGTACCTGCCTTCTTCTTCCATCTACTGGACCTGACCAGTTGTGCTAGCATGAATACGAGGTAAGAAATGATGTTAAGTTAATGATTGATAGTAACAGGCTGCTCATAGAGTTTAATAAACATAACTTTGCAAGAAAGTTGTTAATTACTACCCCTTGAATGAAGCTGCTAACCCCTGGAAATTCCCTTGAAAACCCCTTGAACTTTTTTTTCTGATATCTGTGGGAACCCTGATTTACTGTGCAGCGTGGACCAAAAGGCTGCTGAGCCAGGACTTCTTACAAACTTGATCTCAGTATGCTCTCCATTTCATGCTCTCCATTTCGATGCTTGCTGCGCCTTTGAAAAAAAACAACAACAACAACAACAAAACTGCGGGAATATCTTCCAAATCTCAGGCTAGTGAACACTTTGACGGACTAGAGACATTTTTCATCCGCTAACTAACACGGCTGGCTGGTGAAGAATTTCAGCTTCTCCAGCCCTGCCGGAGCTGCCCAACACTCTGCTGCTGGTGGGGATGGGTCTGGTGACTAGGTTAACCAGATTGGAACGTCTGTAACTTAACGACTGGTCCCACTCGAGGCCAAGTCCTCCCAGACTAGGTGAGTCGACTCTCTGCAACAGCAGACTAGCTCCCCTTGTAGCCATGCTGTCATGACTAGGTGCGGTTGTAATTACACTGTGCACAGACGAGCAACAGTGTGCCTTGCTCCTTCTTCCTCCGTTCTTTGGTTGGTTGGTTGGTTTTTCCATGTACCTTTTTTTTTTGAAGAGTTCATCTGGAATGCTACCTGCACTACATTGTCAAATTATCAATGAACAAAGGAACCCAAACAAGCAACAACTTCTCCATGGCACTGATCTGTGTTGGAAATGAGAAAGAAAAACAGAATGCATTCAACACACATGCATGCATCCATTTGTACATGACTATGCTCATGCATACCTACATGCAAACACACACAATAAACCAACACACGCATTCAACTTCACACTGACGCAACTCACACCCATTGTAACCCACACAGATATCCCTGACAGATGATTCACACAGAAAAGCCACTTTTAGAAAAAGAAAAAAAAATAACACTTATCACACATGATGAACCATTAAAGCGTAACACAGCACTGCTTTAAAAAAAAAAAAAGTTAAATAAATTAATCCACCAGAGATTTGAAATTCAGATCAAGATGTCATCAGAAGCAAACAAGACAACTGTAAATGAATGCCTCTGCCTCCAACTGAGCAGAACCACATGCATGCACGAATCTATGCATTCACACACACACACACACACACACACACACACACACACACACACATACACACACACACACACACACACACACGTGTGTGTGTGTACATGTCTTTGCACACATAGACCCAAATTTAAAATCCATGGAGGAAAAATATGTCCTGTTCACTTCCTCCCTTCTTTTTTCAAACATGAATTGAGACCAGAGTCCAATTTCTAGTTTAAAAAACACATATCAGAATCATTCAAGACACAAAGATAAAAAAAAAAACCACACACACATATCAGAATCATTCAAGACACAAAGATAAAAAGCCATCGACATGCCCCTTTCTCAGAACATCTGGCTGGTTCTAAAATCAGGGTGTCAACGATGTCGATGATGATGCTGTGAATATTCCAAAACACTGCTCTACACAAAATGCTGGGTCAGTTTTGTTCCAAGCTCTGATGAGAATCAAGGTCAGTAATTCATGATAATGAATCATTCCCATCCTGTCTCCCTCCCACCACAGAACGGCGTGGGGTCTCTCATCCACCCCAACCTCTCGCCCACCAGAACCACTGGCAGCACCTGCTTTGCTTTCATTCCCGCTCTGTGATGGTTTCAGCTTCCAGAGGACCACACACTCAACAACAGATCCTGAAAAGTGATGTCATTCACATGTCCATGATGATGACAATTTTGACAAAATATCATAAGTGTGAGTCACAGATCCTAAAGTCTGAGTTAATTCCCATGTCTATGATGTTTTCCCGTTTTGCTTGCACAAGTACAAAATGCTGAGCCACAGACCCTAAAATTTCATCAGTTCAGAGTACACTGAAAAACAAAACAGAAAAATTATTAAAAAAAAAAAAAATTGATCCTCACAAATAATTACTTACACAGGGCACTGACTCCATCAATCTATCATGAAGTCACCATAGTGGCCCCTCAAGCACAGTATAAAAATAAAGGTGAAAAAAAAAAGAAAATGAAAAAAAAAAGCAATACAGAAGACATATTAGGATCTTCCAAGTCAACAGCAACAAACTAAAAAACAGACCTGTCGCCATCTCATCATGTCCCATTTTGCCTGTGTTTAAAAGGATTCCTCTAACTTACAGAAAAACGGCCACAGCAAACAGAAAACAGCCACAGCAAACAATCTATCTGAAAAGCTATCATGCTTATTTTCAAAATGTCCGACCAGATTATTCATGGTGCTGCTTACAAATTAATTCCTGCATTTAAAAAAAAATCATGTCATTCAATTCTAAAAAGACGCATGAAAAGCAAGAATACTCATCTTTGAATCCTTCTACTGTCCTGAAGAGTGATACGATTTTTTTCCTAAATAACGTCCCCTTCTTATAAACACGTTAAATGTCAGAAACTTTACCTATCGCAAGTTTGACTGCCACTCAGAATGAGAATTACCTTTTTTCCCCAAACACCTTATTTGGCAACAGAATGACCTCTGACCTGTCTGAAAACAACACTATCTGAGAGAAAACTGCATTCTCTCCAGTCCACAAGAAAGAACTATGTGCAATCACATGGGCAGGCCGATGACCTGAGCAGCTTCCCTTGTACATAGAAACAAAAATTCTGCCTCCAGCCAAATTCACAACTGCAGCACGTAACTTCTTCTGCGTTCAATTTTCATTGGCTGCGTCAGATCTTCAATCCTATCGCCACAATGAATCCCACAGTCTTCTCGAGGTTTTGACGCCTGCCCCAAAGCTGCATCGGCAGCTCTGCACCCTCTGGCCAGGTTTGATGCTGCAGAACATCATGGGCTGTGTTGGAGGATGTGTTCTGGGGAGCATGTCACAGTTTGTCTGTGAAGTGCTGAAATTTAAACTTCAGCACTTTTGCCACTGAGCCGAGATCTCAAGAAGCCTTTGGATATAAAAGGGCGCAAGATAAGCACCACTTCAGCCTGGAGCTATGCTGGAAACAGACACATACTAACATGACAAAATTTTACAAGAACAAAAAAAATCAACGAAAGAAATGTGAAAACTGATTATTTACAGAAAAAGGAAGAGACAAAATCTACGATAAACACCTGAAGAAACTCTAGTTGGACTCTGCTCTTTAAATATCATCACTGTGCAATGCCTTTTTCTAGAGAGAGACCCAATGATGTTCTGACGTCCTAAATCTGTCCAACATACCATGCCTTTATGAAATTCTTTGCAGCCATTCAACAACACCACAGGAATCTACTGTTTATTGACGTACAGGCACATGGACCCCCTGTGTCTTTCTTCAGAAAGGTCTGTTACATACATCTAGAATACACTTCATTATGCACAGACAAAAAAACACACACCTAGAACAGGTTTCTGACAAAAGAGGAGGACAGGGTTTAGGTTGGGAGGAGCATGTTTCACAAGCAATATTCTGGCCATTTCATTGGGCAAGAGTCTGACACGATTTTCCCTGAAGCCTCGCACCCTAAAAAACCGTCAGAATCTATAACAAAAATCCTCTGCCACCTCCTCTAGGCTTACCTCCTTCTGTACTCAAATCTCTTTCTCACATACACATTCATTCATGTGCTTTGACACAAAGCGTGTGCCAGGAAACAAAGCAAAAGAAAAACATCACCACAACAGTGCTTTCCCTTTCATCGACACATCTTCACACAGTGCTTTCCCTTTCATCGACACATCTTCACACAGTGCTTTCCCTTTCATCGACACATCTTCACACAGTGCTTTCCCTTTCATCGACACATCTTCACACAGACACCCCCGTCTTTACCACCCTTGTACGTCACGCAAGAAGAAAGCCTGCAGAAGGGCAGACCAAAACTACAAGACTGTTCGTCCCTCTCCTCACCAATCGTTTGTTTCTCGCTTCACCGACTGTGCCCTGTGCTTTTAGCCAGCTTGGAAAGAGGCACTGCCTGGGAGATGCAGGCAATGTATGCCTGCTTGTCTCAGGGGGAACTCTGTGCCCTTTTGAACACGTCTGTTAAGTGCTCTGTGAGACATCCACTAACGAAGCTTATTCCACTGGACGTTCTCTATGGCGATGCACAAACCCTGTTGGTCAGTCTGCTTTGTCTTTGGGTCATTTCGTCTTTCTGGTCAACAGCACACAGCACAGTCTTCGAGATTTAGAAGAAGAAAAAAAAAATCTTAAAGCGGAAAAAAACACACTGTCTACGTTGAAGATTTTTCACTGACAGCGAGGCTTTACTTCTTACTGTTCGAGTATGAAAAAAACGCTTCTGTGATGACTTGCTGGTAGATCTCTGTTCACTTCTGTGATGACTTGCTGGTAGATCTCCGTTCACTTCTGTGATGACTTGCTGGTAGATCTCCATTCACTTCTGTGATGACTTGCTGGTAGATCTCTGTTCACTTCTGTGATGACATGCTGGTAGATCTCTGTTCACTTCTGTGATGACTTGCTGGTAGATCTCTGTTCACCTCTGTGATGACTTGCTGGTAGATCTCTGTTCTTCCCACGTGTCAATAGACACCAGCAAACTTTTCACCGGCAGTTGTGAATGGCTGGCCTCACTGGCTGAGAATCTTTATGTGGTCTTCACAAATAAAGGCTTCACTACAACTGAGTAAATTAAAAGAATAACATCTCAGTCTCTTTTTTGCAGACAAAACAATGAGACTTGACATTTAGAATTCAGGGAGGAATTAAATCTGCTTCGTAACTGAACACAAGAAGGAGACTTCAGTATGAATGTAAGCAATTAAGAAAATATACATATATATTTTTGAACAACAAGGAGATGTAAGAACACTCTCCAGCAAAATACTGGCCTAGTCAAAAATATAAACATATCATTTTCATCTATCAGAGTACAGCCCAATATAAAAAAAAAATGTTTCTGCACACAGAAAATGTTTGTGCACACGGAGGAGTTCTCAACTTTCATGTCACATGAACAACTTTGAACACACGCTGAAAAAAAAAGGAAAAACAAAACAAAACAAAAACGACAACAAACCACCATACCCAAAATGGAAAAACTGCTTTGAAATCAAACTGGGAAATGAAGGAGAAGTGCAAAACAAAACACAAACTCAGTGATATAAATGCTGCGACTGCAATCATCATCACCATAATTCTTATCAACATGTCAGAACTTAAAAAATACACTAGCTTACATGTTGAGTTCAATCTTTTTAAAAAAGAAAAAAAAAATGAAAGAACAAAACTTGTCACAGACTGCAACTCAAGTGAACTGCTGTTCAGCACCCATCTCTTCAGTCTTTCTCTTCGCACATGATCATCATCGTCACACAAACATCCACACAGAAGGACAGAAATGGATTTCTTCTCTTCACACGGGCTTTCAGTCTGAGGGCAGAAAATCACTTCTCCTCTTCCTTCATTCAGAAGGAAAAAAAAGAGAGGAACAAAGCAAATAACCCTCCCGCTACCAGCCGCCTCTGCTTTGATGTCCTCTCCACACCCACACCCAGAGTGCATGTGTGGGTGTGTAGTTCCAGCACCCAGGGTGGCTCTGTGATGTCATCAGCCAGCCACCGGCACTGTGGCTGGATGGACATGGTGAGGCCGTCACTAGGCTATACCTGTCCTATCGGGGGCTCAGGAGATGATGTCCTGTGTACGGTGGATGAGAGCAGACCACACTACGCAACGCCCGAGGTGACCAAGCGACAGAGCAGGGTCTGCTCAGCTGGGTTGTCTCACGGACATCGTGTCCATGACCGTCTTTTGAGCACAGCCCGTGCGCATGCCGGGAGAGGACGGCAAGGAAGGTTTCAGATTACACCACCTTAATCAGAGAAGATTTGAAACAAGAAAACCTTACTTAGCAACGAACTGATTCTCCAAACCTGAGTACCCCAAAACGGCCACTGTGAGCAAGAGTAAAGCATAAAAAGGGTGTATTCTGGAATCTCTTCTGTTGCTGACAGTTTCTGTACCAAAACTCTTCTTCACTGAGACTGCAGATGACTTACACTTGACCATGAATACCATGGTATATTAACACAACTGTTGAGCATGGCAATGTAAACAAAACAAAAACAAAACATACACACACTGGTTGTGAAGCCATTAACAACTCCCCCCCCCCCCCCCCCCCCCCCTCCCCACTCTACTCCCCTCCCCCAGGAAGACGAGAGAAACCAGCTTTAACATCAGTTATAAATGTACAATACTTTCAGGTATACTTTTTGACACATGCTGTATTAGTCATAGTTTTCATGGTGTGCAATGCATGATCGCACAGTCTAAAAACTTCTGTTTTGCTTTAGTTTTTTTCCCATTTTGATTTGAATTTGTCAGACAGCTTCGCTCTTCCTCTGACACTCGCATTCTGCAGATCCCTCGTTTTCAGGCCAGAACACTCGGTGAACGTTCTTTTTCTTTTCAGGCTCCTTCCTGCTGGAACAATCTCCCTTCTGCACTCCGAAACTCAAACAGTCTTTCTTCTTTCAAGTCCTCCCTCAAAACAACTCTCTTCAAAACATAATTTTTCTGCTCCTTCGCTGGTGTGTGGGGGTGTGCGTGTGTGTGTCTGTTTGTGTGTGTGTGTGTGTGTGTGTGTGTGTGTGTGTGTGTGTGTGTGTGTGTGTGTGTGTGTGTGTGTTAGGGCTTATTGCTGTAAGCGCTTAGGGCTTTTGTTTAAGATTAAGCGCACTAAATGTTCCTTATTATTATTATTATTATTATTATTAAATATTCAGAAAACTGATTTTAAAAAAAATTGCTGAGCAGATAGTGAATGGTATGACATTCCCCATGGCTAGGGCATTGCATCATGGGAAGGAGCCCACCCATCCTCCCCTATCTTCTCTGGCCTGAACTCAGAACTCTTCTACTGTTGGTGGACAGAGGTTTTCAAGCTGCACAATACTGAACCCCAAGAGCTGGTCCACAAGGCTGAAGGGCGGGAGTCTTTAGTTTGGTTTTCACTGGGAGCTGCCACTGAACATATCAATCACACACACACACACACATTCACATACAAAACACTTGTACACACACACACACACACACACACACATGCACGCATGCACACACACATACACACACATACGCACACACACTCACATACACACCCCCACACACCAGAAAGAAACAATGTGAATGGAAAGGAAAGCCAGCCGTTTGTACGCACACAAGAAAAGGGAGAACTAGACACATTGCAAAAAAAACAAGAAAAAGAAAAAAAAAAAGTGAGATCCTTCAGATTCATTACCCACATACGACTGCAGGCAGTGGGAGCCCTAACATGAATGCAGTGAACACCCAGCAGACAGCAGAGCACTGCACAGATTCATTACCCACATACGACTGCAGGCAGAGAGCCTTAACATGAATGCAGTGAACACCCAGCAGACAGCAGAGCACTGCACAGAACAAGTCATGCAGCTCATAGCCCCACTGACCATAGAAACCAACACCAGGGCAGCTGAACAGAACACAATACGTGATTGCCAATATAACACATCGTTTTAAATTATTAAAAAAAATTTTAAGAGAGAGAGAAAGAGATAGAGAAGACGAGTAGACTGAGGTATGACCAAAGCAGAAAATTACACTGATTGTAAACAGGAACGCACTTCCTGATTTTTCAGGACAAAAACATTTTCTAAAATTCATGAGAAAGAAAATAAGTATATGCACTTGTCACTTAGTTTGTTCAGATTCCTCTCTCATCAACAGATTCTCACTCTGATAAAGCAGTAAAAAGAAACTAACACTGAAAATACCCTGGACAAATGCACACAATATTGCAAAACTTCTCATCTCTTTGACAAACCTCTATTAATGTAAGTTCCTATTGTCCTTCTTTCTATCCTTTATCACTTCTAAGCAGTTACATTTTTTTGTGAACAGGCACAGATGGGCATATAGGTTTTTTTTCCCCCAAAGAAACATCATTCTCTCTCTCTCTGACAGTGCAATACACATGCGTTTCTGTAGCAGGTACATTTCCCTCTGTCATTCTCTCTTATGTACACCCACACAAACTCACTTTTCATCAAATGAGGCAAGCACATATGGATGTATGCACACTTGAGAAACATCTATCACATAAAAACTAATGAACGTGTGAAATATCCACGTCTAGAGATTTACTTACCTTTGTGCACATCAGACACACAACACTCACTAACACAGAGTCATGATGCAGACTATTGCACTTTGAAGCTCAGATTTCCCCATTTCGAGTGGAATCAACTATCCATCCATGTAAACCCATTTTGTACTACGCAACCACCGTGCATGGATGGTGGAAATGGGGGCAGAACTCTCTCTCTTGTCCCTTCAGCTGGTCTCCCCTCCCCCAACACACTCACACATAGGCATGCACGCACGCACGCACACACACACACTTCCCCAAACACACTCGCATATACATACACACGCACATGCACATGTGCGCACACACACACACACACACACAGAGTATACCTCATCATCATACTATTCCCAAACCACTCATGGCCACGGGAGCAGTCCAGCTAATACAGTGCAATTCAACAAACCGCAGAAACACAATGCGATTCAACCGACTGTGCTTGTCTGGGGGACACAAGGCCAAGACCTGGCCAACAGCAAAGTTCGTTTTTGTGCATTTGTTTGGGGTGTGTTTTCCACCCAGTTACTTCTCTGTCATAAGACCAGACGACACAACCCTCATAACAACTGGATGTGCAAGCTGCCTGTCAACTCTTCCCATCACAGACTGAGAGACACACTTGCACACCCTCAGGCACAACATGTACATACTGACGCAAAATAGTTTCAAATACTGAAAAAAAAAATGAAATCTAGAAAACGCACCTGCACACACATTCACAAAGACACAGAATTTCCACTTTTCTCTTGATCTCAGTCTGCTATGCCCATGCACATGAGCTAACTCTCTGCCTCAGATTTCACAGTAAACAAGATTCTCTTCCAGCCACATCCCCCCTTCACACTTCACTGATGAGAACTCACCCACTCCAGACACATGCACACGGAGAATATCGTTGCACTATCCACCTACTGTTCCAATGTAACGGCGTCTGGCTAAGCAGCCAGTTAATCCGCCTGGTGCTTGTCACTCCGAGTGCATGGAGGCGGTCAACAGTTTATGGTTCACAGCCGAGCTGCCCTCATTGGCCGTGGCCAGAGAGTAGAACAGACTGTGAGGGTCAGCCAGCAAGTCCACAGGGGGAGCAAACTCCAACAGGAAGCCGTTGTCCAGAACCATCACTCGATCATACTGCTTGATGGTGGAGATTCGATGCTGGAACAGAAACAATCCTAAAAAGTTTTTCTTGTGTTTAAATACTGAATAAACATTTGCTGCGATGCCGACGATAAAACTGATACGACCACAGTGAAAGGTGAACATGAAGGGCCACAGTGAAAGCAGGGCATGAAGGGCCACAGTGAAAGGTAAACATGAAGGGCCACAGTGAAAGGTGAACAGGAAGGGCCACAGTGAAAGCAGGGCATGAAGGGCCACAGTGAAAGCAGGGCATGAAGGGCCACAGTGAAAGCAGGGCATGAAGGGCCACAGTGAAAGCAGGGCATAAAGGGCCATGGTGAAAGCAGGGCATGAAGGGCCATAGTGAAAGCAGGGCATGAAGGGCCATGGTGAAAGCAGGGCATGAGGGGCCACGGTGAAAGCAGGGCATGAAGGGCCACAGTGAAAGGTAAATATGAAGGGCCACAGTGAAAGGTGAACATGAAGGGCCACGGTGAAAGCAGGGCATGAAGGGCCACAGTGAAAGCAGGGCATGAAGGGCCACGGTGAAAGCAGGGCATGAAGGGCCACGGTGAAAGCAGGGCATGAAGGGCCATGGTGAAAGCAGGGCATGAAGGGCCATGGTGAAAGCAGGGCATGAAGGGCCATGGTGAAAGCAGGGCATGAAGGGCCATGGTGAAAGCAGGGCATGAGGGGCCACGGTGAAAGCAGGGCATGAAGGGCCACAGTGAAAGCAGGGCATGAAGGGCCACAGTGAAAGCAGGGCATGAAGGGCCACGGTGAAAGCAGGGCATGAAGGGCCACAGTGAAAGCAGGGCATGAAGGGCCACAGTGAAAGCAGGGCATGACAGGCCACGGTGAAGGCCATACATGACTGGCCACACTTTTATTCTTCAAATTTCTCTTGGATATTTTTTTGGCTCAGGGCAAAACAGATCAAATTCATGCTTTGGCACGATTTTGGAGGCAAATGAAATAAACAGTAACTGCCCACTGGAACTCGGGTCAAAATGGTGGACTGGCCATTTACAGCTGCTGTGTGAACTGAGTGATCAAGGTACAGTGAACCCAGTGATCATGAACCGATGATCATGATACAGTGAACCAAGTGATCAAAATACAGTGAACCAAGTGATTATGAACCAAGTTATCATGATACAGTGAACCGAGTGATCAAAATACAGTAAACCAAGTGATTATGAACCAAGTTATCATGATACAGTGAACCGAGTGATCAAAATACAGTGAACCAAGTGATTATGAACCAAGTTATCATGATACAGTGAACCGAGTGATCAAAATACAGTGAACCAAGTGATTATGAACCAAGTTATCATGATACAGTGAACCGAGTGACCATGATCCAGCTTTTTTCCCCGGCACAGACTGATTTTTCTTTCTTTCTTTCTCTTTTCAATCCAACAGTCTAATGAAGTGAGCTTTAGTGGGCTGAACTCAGCTGAAAATGGAAGGGTCGGTAAGTCTGAGTCTACTGCTTGCTTTGCATTGGACTTTCAGCCATAATCATATGTGCTGAAAGGGCCAACATGGACTGGGGCTGGGGAAGGGAGATATGCTTTTCATCAGCAGTGAGAGGCTTAGGCACCCAATCATGATATGTCTCAAATGTTCATGCATCCTATCATATCATATCTCAGGTGTTCATGCGTCCAATCATTATACATCTCAGGTGTTCATGCATCCAATCATCATACATCTCAGGTGTTCATGCATCCAGTCATTATCTATCTCAGGTGTTCATGCATCCAATCATTACACATCTCAGGTGTTCATGCATCCAATCATTATACATCTCAGGTATTCATGCATCCAATCATTATACATCTCAGGTGTTCATGCATCCAATCATTATCTATCTCAGGTGTTCATGCATCCAATCATTATCTATCTCAGGTGTTCATGCATCCAATCATTATATATCTCAGGTGTTCATGCATCCAATCATTATATATCTCAGGTGTTCATGCATCCAATCATTATATATCTCAGGTGTTCATGCATCCAATCATAATATCTCTGGTGAGTTGTGAAGAAAATGCAAAGGCAAAAATTACCACAAACATTTGCACTGACAGACAGACAGACACACACACACACTGACAGAAGGCAGGATGACCAAGAGACCGATGAACACGGACGACCCGACAGACACACTCACAGCAATGGTGATGACAGTGCGGCCCTGGAAGTCTGCCCCACGCACTATGTCCTGCACAGCGCTCTCCGTCTCGTGGTCGATGGAGGCGGTGGCCTCATCCAGGATGACGATGCGCGAGTTGCGCGCCAGCGCTCTCGCCATGCACAGCAGCTGCAGCAGCGACAACGCAGGACGGATGAGAGGTCAGGTGTGACAGTCGGGTGTTTTTTTTTTGTTTTTTTTTTGTTTTTTTTTGCATCTTGTTTTGGTGTGACAGTCGTTAAGTGGACTATCATAACCTGGAAACTAAGCCTGTCCCTGAATATACCTATTTTCACATAAATCAGTTCTATACCCACCTAATTGTTAAACCACTTTTAACATCCATATCCATCTCAGGTGATTTGGCAGTGGGAGAGAACCACCCTATCAGAGTATTGGGGTGGGGCTGGGGAGAGGGAGGTGGGGGGGGGGGAGGGGTGTTCTTTAACTCTGCGGTTACTCTATGACAACAGGTTGAGAGGGGCAACAAAAATACTTATTTCATGTTGGGCTCCTGGGATTCAAACTCTCTAGCTCCTGAATACAAGCTTGTTGCTCTGGCCCACTGCCCTGTTCATGCCCCTTGAATCCATCCAAAAGGAAGTTATACAACAGACTTTACCTGAACATCTTACAATATCAGTTGAATTTTTCAGATGATACACAGTACGGCTACAAAGTATTCACAGCTGAAAATCAAATGACAAATCACGAAGAAGCAAGGGGAGCATATTCTGCTAAAATGGGATGCAGAAAGACAGATTATGAGCAGAACAGAAAGATTTTCAATATCATACATATCACAGTAATCCAATTACAGTAACAATTTATAGCGATCTGTGTCAAAGAACTTTACAAGAAAATGAACAAGAGTTAACAATGATAACAAAACAAGAATAATATGGTCCACTGTAAGGATAATTTTTGGTCTCGAAAAAGGAAGATGTGATTAGTTTTACTATTACCCAAGTTAAATGTTTTCATGTACTGCACTTTAAGACTGTTGATAAATAGCACTGATGCCCATTTTCTCAGCAGAGATTCACTGTCTTCTAAATAATTCTCTCAGACTGATTAATGTAAAAAATGAACAAATAAACCGACTATTCCTCCACAATTGCCGTAAACGCATTTCCTTTGCATGGACAAATATCACAAATACACAAGCTTCACACATACAATCGAACACACAGATGCACATTTTTAACTGGAAACAGAAACACTCAAAAAGGGCACTAACTTGTCTTTGGCCAACACTGAAATTGCTGCCATTTTCTGTCACTTCAGCATCTGTAACATTGCAATCATTCTCAACATCTGTAACACTGCAATTGTTCTCAACATCTGTAACATTGCAATTGTTCTCAACATCTGTAACATTGCAATCGTTCTCAACATCTATAACATTGCAATCATTCTCAACATCTGTAACATTGCAATCGTTCTCAACATCTGTAACATTGCAATCATTCTCAACATCTGTAACATTGCAATCGTTCTCAACATCTATAACATTGCAATCGTTCTCAACATCTATAACATTGCAATCATTCTCAACATCTGTAACATTGCAATCGTTCTCAACATCTGTAACATTGCAATCGTTCTCAACATCTGTAACACTGCAATCGTTCTCAACATCTGTAACATTGCAATCGTTCTCAACATCTGTAACATTGCAATCGTTCTCAACATCTGTAACATTGTAATCATTCTCAACATCTGTAACATTGCAATCGTTCTCAACATCTGTCACATTGCAATCGTTCTCAACATCTGTAACATTGTAATCGTTCTCAACATCTGTAACATTGCAATCGTTCTCAACATTTGTAACATTGTAATCGTTTTCAACATCTGTATTCAATCCGTAAACTGAAGCTTTCCATTACAAACTCTCCCACACTTTACTTTAGTATCAATCAAGTTTGCCCTATTTTTTAAAAAATTGTTAACGAGTAAACAGCCCATGCTCATAGGCAAACAGCACTTACAGCAGCCAATCAAAACAGACCAAGCAATGCTCTTCCAATCGAAAGTTCTGCACTTTGATGCTGCAACCTCTGGCTGCGGACCCACTCTACACTGACTGAGACTTGTCGCAATGGCTGACTCATACGCTCGCATTGGCTGATCTGGTCAAACGACCATGCGCCATCCTAAACATTCATGCGTCAATGGCTTGGGTGCGCCAACATTCTGAAGCTCTGCTGATGACAGGCAGAAGATGAATATGGACCCAATCAGTAGTAACCATATCAATCTATAATCTTTTTTTAATTTTACCCAAGACGATAGAGATAAAGACTCCATGGTAAGACCTAAAATACAAAACGAAGAGTGAAATTAATTCACAGAACAATTTGAAAGATTTCTTGAAGACAAAATTCCAATTAATCAAGCAAAAAAAAAAAAGGAATTAAAAAAAAACCCTCCCCCCCAAAAAAAAACCCCCCAAAAACAACCTTTGGGGAGCAAAATGAAGTCCTATCTGGATTTTTAAAAAAAAGTGAATATGCAAAAGTTAGGAGCATGAAAGGAGAAGATGTTCACCATCAACTAACAATGCTCACCTCTCCACACACAGAACCCTCCACACACGTACCTAACTTTTCAGGCAACCCCTGCACCGTGTCCTTCATCTGCACTGATTCCAGAGCCTGCCACAGCCGCTCCTCAGGCCACTTGTTGTCTGGATCCAGGTTAAACCTGAAGCCAACCAGCAAAGGGTCTAACCCAAATCTCATGGTTACAGAATCCTTAACGCTACACCCAGAGACAAAAAAAACCCCACTCTCATGGTTACAGGGTCTGTAACATCACACACAGAGACTGAAGCCCAGTTCTGAGGGCTGCAGGATACAACATACTCTCAGAGACAAAAGCCCCATTCTTTTGGTTACAGGATACCAAACACTATGTGCACAGACCAAAAGCCTCATTTGTTGGGTTACGGGATCTATCAAATCGTACACAGAGACAAAAGCCCCATTCTTGGGGGTTTATAGGCTCCAAGACATTGTTCCCAGAGACAAAAGTCCCCGTTATAGGCTCTGTGAAATTGTTCCCGGAGACAAAAGTCCCCGTTATAGGCTCTGTGACATTGTTCCCAGAGACAAAAGTGCTCGTTATAGGCTCTGTGACACTGTTCCCGGAGACAAAAGTCCCCGTTATAGGCTCTGTGACATTGTTCCCAGAGACAAAAGTGCTCGTTATAGGCTCTGTGACATTGTTCCCGGAGACAAAAGTGCTCGTTATAGGCTCTGTGACATTGTTCCCGGAGACAAAAGTGCTCGTTATAGGCTCTGTGACATTGTTCCCGGAGACAAAAGTGCTCGTTATAGGCTCTGTGACACTGTTCCCAGAGACAAAAGTGCCCGTTATAGGCTCTGTGACACTGTTCCCGGAGACAAAAGTGCTCGTTATAGGCTCTGTGACATTGTTCCCAGAGACAAAAGTGCTCGTTATAGGCTCTGTGACATTGTTCCCAGAGACAAAAGTGCTCGTTATAGGCTTTGTGACACTGTTCCCGGAGACAAAAGTGCCCGTTATAGGCTCTGTGACATTGTTCCCAGAGACAAAAGTGCTCGTTATAGGCTCTGTGACATTGTTCCCGGAGACAAAAGTGCTCGTTATAGGCTCTGTGACATTGTTCCCGGAGACAAAAGTGCTCGTTATAGGCTCTGTGACATTGTTCCCGGAGACAAAAGTGCTCGTTATAGGCTCTGTGACATTGTTCCCAGAGACAAAAGTGCTCGTTATAGGCTCTGTGACACTGTTCCCGGAGACAAAAGTCCCCGTTATAGGCTCTGTGAAATTGTTCCCAGAGACAAAAGTGCTCGTTATAGGCTCTGTGACATTGTTCCCGGAGACAAAAGTGCTCGTTATAGGCTCTGTGACATTGTTCCCGGAGACAAAAGTGCTCGTTATAGGCTCTGTGACATTGTTCCCGGAGACAAAAGTCCCCATTATAGGCTCTGTGACATTAATCCCAGAGACAAAAGTGCTCGTTATAGGCTCTGTGACATTGTTCCCGGAGACAAAAGTGCTCGTTATAGGCTCTGTGAAATTGTTCCCGGAGGCAAAAGTGCCCATTATAGGCTCTGTGACATTGTTCCAGAGACAAAAGTGCTCGTTATAGGCTCTGTGACATTGTTCCCGGAGACAAAAGTGCTCGTTATAGGCTCTGTGACATTGTTCCCAGAGACAAAAGTCCCCGTTATAGGCTCTGTGACATTGTTCCCGGAGACAAAAGTGCTCGTTATAGGCTCTGTGACATTGTTCCCGGAGACAAAAGTCTCCATTATAGGCTCTGTGACATTGTTCCCAGAGACAAAGTGCTCGTTATAGGCTCTGTGACATTGTTCCCGGAGACAAAAGTGCTCGTTATAGGCTCTGTGAAATTGTTCCCGGAGACAAAAGTGCCCGTTATAGGCTCTGTGACATTGTTCCCAGAGACAAAAGTGCTTGTTATAGGCTCTGTGACATTGTTCCCGGAGACAAAAGTGCTCGTTATAGGCTCTGTGACATTGTTCCCAGAGACAAAAGTGCTCGTTATAGGCTCTGTGACATTGTTCCCGGAGACAAAAGTGCTCGTTATAGGCTCTGTGACATTGTTCCCAGAGACAAAAGTGCTCGTTATAGGCTCTGTGACATTGTTCCCGGAGACAAAAGTGCTCGTTATAGGCTCTGTGACACTGTTCCCGGAGACAAAAGTGCTCGTTACAGGCTCTGTGATATTGTTCCCGGAGACAAACGTCCTCATTATAGGCTCTATGACACTGTTCCCGGGACAAAAGTCCCCATTATAGGCTCTGTGACATTGTTCCCGGAGACAAAAGTCCCATTCTTGGGGTAACAAGGTCTGTGAGACCCTGACAAAAACCCCATTCTTGCGGTTACAGGATCCTAAACAGTGTCGACAAACAAAAACCCATTCTTGCGGTTACAGGATCCTAAACAGTGTCGACAAACAAAAACCCATTCTTGCGGTTACAGGATCCTAAACAGTGTCGACAAACAAAAATCCCATTCTTGCGGTTACAGGATCCTTAATATTGTCGACAAACAAAAACCCCATTCTTGCGGTTACAGGATCCTAAACAGTGTCGACAAACATTTAACCCATTCTTACAGGATCCTAAACAGTGTCGACAAACAAAAGCCTCATTCTTAGGGTTACAGGATCCATGACATTGCAGGCAACGACAGAAAGTCCATTCTTGAAATTTTAAGTTCCATGGAATTGTACACAGAGACAAAAGTTCCATTCTTGCAGTTTCATGGTCCACAACGTGATAGGCAGAGACTAAAAAAACTCATTCTTGGATTTACAGGATCCCTGGTCTTGTACACAGAGACAAAAGATCCAGTCTCGAGGTTACAGGATCTGTGAAATTGTACACAGAGACAAAAGCCCTGATCTTGGGGTGATGGGATCTGTGACACAGTACCCAGAGACAAAAGCTTCTTTCTCCTGGTTACAGAGTCAATGATGTCACACCCGAAGACAAAAGCCCAATTCCTGGGTTTACAGGATCCCCAATATCACACCTGGAGAGGTCACCAAGTCCCATGATCACAGAATCCGTAACACTGTACCCAGAGGCCAAAGCCCCATCCTAATAGTAACAGTCTTCATAACATTGTAACCACCCTCTATAAGAGTAACAGTCTTCATAACATTGTACCCACCCTCTATAATAGCAACAGTCTTCATAACATTGTACCCACCATCTATAACAGTAATGGTATTCATAACAATGCACCCACCCATCTATAACAGTAACAGTCTTCATAACATTGTACCCACCCATCTATAACAGTAACGGTATTCATAACAATGCACCCACCCTCTATGATAGTAACAGTCTTCATAACATTGTACCCACCCATCTATAATAGTAACAGTATTCATAACATTGTACCCACCCATCTACAACAGTAACAGTCTTCATAACATTGTACCCACACCATCTACAACAGTAACGGTATTCATAACAATGTACCCACCCATCTATAAAAGTAACAGTCTTCATAACAATGTACCCACCCATCTACAACAGTAACAGTCTTCATAACATTGTACCCACCCATCTATAACAGTAACGGTATTCATAACAATGCACCCACCCATCTATAACAGTAACGGTATTCATAACAATGTACCCACCATCTCTAACAGTAACAGTACTCATAACATTGTACCCACCCATCTATAATAGTAACAGTCTTCATAACATTGTACCCACCCATCTATAACAGTAACAGTATTCATAACATTGTACCCACCATCTCTAATAGTAACAGTACTCATAACATTGTGCCTACCCATCTATAATAGTAACAGTATTCATAACATTGTACCCACCCATCTATAACAGTAACGGTATTCATAACAATGTACCCATCCATCTATAATAGTAACAGTATTCATAACATTGTGCCTACCCATCTATAATAGTAACAGTATTCATAACATTGTGCCCACCCATCTATAATAGTAACAGTATTCATAACACTGTGCCCACCCATCTATAACAGTAACAGTATTCATAACATTGTGCCCACCCAACTATAACAGTAACAGTATTCATAACATTGTACCCACCCATCTATAACAGTAACGGTATTCATAACAATGTACCCACCCATCTATAATAGTAACAGTATTCATAACATTGTGCCCACCCATCTATAACAGTAACAGTATCATAACATTGTACCCACCCATCTATAACAGTCAGTATCTATGACACTGTACCCACCCATCCATAACAGTAACAGTATTATAACACTGTACCCCCAAGACAAACCTCCCATTCCTTGGGTTACAGGATCCAAAACACTAAACCACGAGACCAACTCCTCCTCGAGGCCTCATTCCAAGGATCACAGGATCCTTGATGTCCGTCTCTGCTAATCATCAAACCCATGACAAAAGCCCCATGCCCCAGGATCTCAGCATCACACACTGAGATATCAAGCCTATCATCATGATCACAGAATCCTAACATTAGCAGAGACAGACATCAAGCCTATCACCATGATCACAGAATCCTAACATTAGCAGAGACAGACATCAAGCCTATCATCATGATCACAGAATCCTAACATTAGCAGAGACAGACATCAAGCCTATCACCATGATCACAGAATCCTAACATTAGCAGAGACAGACATCAAGCCTATCACCATGATCACAGAATCCTAACATTAGCAGAGACAGACATCAAGCCTATCACCATGATCACAGAATCCTAACATTAGCAGAGACAGACATCAAGCCTATCACCATGATCACAGAATCCTAACATTAGCAGAGACAGACATCAAGCCTATCACCATGATCACAGAATCCTAACATTAGCAGAGACAGACATCAAGCCTATCATCATGATCACAGAATCCTAACATTAGCAGAGACAGACATCAAGCCTATCACCTTGATCACAGAATCCTAACATTAGCAGAGACAGACATCAAGCCTATCATCATGATTCACAGAATCCTAACATTAGCAGAGACAGACATCAAGCCTATCATCATGATCACAGAATCCTAACATTAGCAGAGACAGACATCAAGCCTATCATCATGATCACAGAATCCTAACATTAGCAGAGACAGACATCAAGCCTATCATCATGATCACAGAATCCTAACATTAGCAGAGACAGACGTCAAGCCTATCATCATGATCACAGAATCCTAACATTAGCAGAGACAGACATCAAGCCTATCATCATGATCACAGAATCCTAACATTAGCAGAGACAGACATCAAGCCTATCACCATGATCACAGAATCCTAACATTAGCAGAGACAGACATCAAGCCTATCATCATGATCACAGAATCCTAACATTAGCAGAGACAGACATCAAGCCTATCATCATGATCACAGAATCCTAACATTAGCAGAGACAGACATCAAGCCTATCATCATGATCACAGAATCCTAACATTAGCAGAGACAGACATCAAGCCTATCATCATGATCACAGAATCCTAACATTAGCAGAGACAGACGTCAAGCCTATCATCATGATCACAGAATCCTAACATTAGCAGAGACAGACATCAAGCCTATCATCATGATCACAGAATCCTAACATTAGCAGAGACAGACATCAAGCCTATCACCATGATCACAGAATCCTAACATTAGCAGAGACAGACATCAAGCCTATCATCATGATCACAGAATCCTAACATTAGCAGAGACAGACATCAAGCCTATCATCATGATCACAGAATCCTAACATTAGCAGAGACAGACATCAAGCCTATCACCATGATCACAGAATCCTAACATTAGCAGAGACAGACATCAAGCCTATCATCATGATCACAGAATCCTAACATTAGCAGAGACAGACGTCCCTCCCTCTCAGTCCCAGGATCTCCAGCACCACACCCTGGGGATCCCCAGCT
This sequence comes from Conus ventricosus, assembly GCA_018398815.1. Taxonomy (NCBI): domain Eukaryota; kingdom Metazoa; phylum Mollusca; class Gastropoda; order Neogastropoda; family Conidae; genus Conus; species Conus ventricosus. Next base: position 4,658,943 of record CM031621.1, read on the forward strand.
TCGTGTCTTGAGATAAATCCCTGTTCTCCTCATGACAGCATGCCAACATCGTACCATGCGACAACAGCTCTGTTCTCATGGTTATACAATCCCATTGTTATACCTAAGACACCATCTCTATTTCAGTGGTTAAGAATCCCACTGTCATACCACAGACACCAGCTCTATTTCAGTGGTTATAGAATACCACTGTCATACCTGAGACACCAGCTCTATTTCAGTAGCTATAGAATCCCACTGTTATACCTGAGACATCAGCTCTATTTCAGTGATTATAGAATCCCACAGTCATACCTGAGACACCAGTTCTATTTCAATGGTTATAGAATACCACTGTCATACTTGAGACACCAGCTCTATTTCAGTAGCTATAGAATCACACTGTTATACCTGAGACATCAGCTCTATTTCAGTGATTATAGAATCCCACAGTCATACCTGAGACACCAGCTCTATTTCAATGGTTATAGAATCCCACTGTCATACCTGAGACACCAGCTCTATTTCAGTAGCTATAGAATCCCACTGTTATACCTGAGACATCAGCTCTATTTCAGTGATTATAGAATCCCACTGTCATACCTGAGACATCAGCTCTATTTCAGTGATTATAGAATCCCACTGTCATACCTGAGACACCAGCTCTATTTCAGTGGTTATAGAATCCCACAGTCATACCTCAGACATCAGCTCTATTTCAGTGGTTATAGAATCCCACTGTTATACCTAAGACACCAGCTCTACTTCAGTGATTATAGAATCCTACAGTCATACCTGAGACACCAGCTCTATTTCAGTGGTTATAGAATCCCACAGTCATACCTCAGACATCAGCTCTATTTCAGTGATTATAGAATCCCACTGTTATACCTCGGACATCAGCTCTATTTCAGTGATTATAGAATCCCACTGTTATACCTCAGACATCAGCTCTATGTCAGTGATTATAGAATCCCACTGTTATACCTAAGACACCAGCTCTATTTCAGTGGTTATAGAATCCCCCAGTCATACCTCAGACACCAGTTTGGCGTCATATACTGTACCATGTCAGACAATAGCATTCACGGCAGTTAGTCTGCTCTGCCAGGCCGAAGTTTTTGTGTGGCTAATGCAGTGATAAGACAGTCACGTGGTGCCCAACCCACTTCCGCCGTAGGGAGAAGCCAGTGTCAGTCTCCCATACGTCATTTTCTCTCTCGGCCTGCCGTCCAAGCAAGATAAGTCTTGTGCTCTGTCTCGCCTTCTCTTTGCCGTTGTGTTAAGATAGCCTTGTGTTTGCTTCTTTGCTTATTTGTTGTGGCTTGCGCGCTTCACCCTTTCATTCTTGAACCGGTGGAGCTTTTGGTTTGGTGTGCTTTATTCATTTGTTTAACCAGCCATCCTCGCCTTTGTGCCTTTGTCTCGGCACTCGCGACTTCGCATTCCGCTCTTTTCGATCTTCGAAAGTCGGAACTCCATCGCCGGTTTCGCCCTTTCTCCCAGTTTTGGCTTTTACGGCCCCTTGTTCAACGAATCTCGGTCCCTTCTCCTTCCATTTGGACTCCCGATTCGCCTAACTTTCACGTCGTCCACTCGGCTTCCATTTCTTCGCCGGTCGTTCCGCCATCTTGTTTCGACGGCCAAAACCGCGTCACTTACGATCGACCTGCCTCGATCTATCACTGAGATCTCGTTGCATTTACTACAATTTCAGTGTCTCTCCCGAGGTTGGTTGAGCTCTTTATATCCCTCGATCCACCTCTTTGTCTCCCCTTTGCGATCGTGCGTTCCGTGTTTGTTCCCCACCACCAGTGCCCAACATGGTGAAGGACACTAATGGCTCGAGGCGCTCCACTCTTCGGCAGTCGCTCTCTACCCCGGAGGGGCCGCGTGTCGATTCCACGGGACAAACCGCTCACGCACACGATGAGCGTACGGTCGGTGTAGAGGAGGGTTCCGCGCAGGGGACGCGCGACCATCATTCCGATTCCCCCTCTACCGACCGGCGGATACACGATCGTCGCGATCGAAGTCCAACAGTCAGTCCCAGTCGGATGGACAATCGGCAGTCATTGCCGACTGTTTTTCATTTGCTTCTTTCCCTAAGCCAAATCAGGCAGGCTCCATGAAAGGACCTTCCGTTCTAAATCTTCCGTT
>CM031621.1:4661181-4680139 GCA_018398815.1 Conus ventricosus
AAAGAGGTGAAGGGAGAGCGGACAGAAAAGAAAGAGAACTAGCGAAAGAGACTCTCACCTCCTGGTACAAACTAAAAACAGTGAACGTGACATCAAATTTATCGTTAAGTCTTCACCAAGGCACACCCTCCTGCCCTCCCCAAAGGAATTCACACTATCTCACCCCTTCCCTACTTCCCCACACCCCTGTTCCAGCCACACTCACCTCATGGGCAGATGCATAACGTTTCTCAGCATGTTGAGGTACAGCACTTTGCCTCCATGGGTACCTGAGATGAGGACGATGAAGGTGGCCAGGAATGCAGCGACGACCGACAGGGAAGACAAGGTGACGTACACCATGAGGTAATGTCTGTTGTCAAAGGACTCGTCCTGTGAAGCAAAAAAAAAAAAAAAAAGATTATTTTTTAAAAAAGAAAGAAGTCATCCAAACAGCCTGGAATTGATGTGAAAGCAGCAACAACGATGACAACTACAACAGCAACGACGATGACAACTACAACAAACAGTTCAAGCCTTGTCAAGTTTGCAACATAGAAAGGAGTTTTAAAACATCCATTCTGTCCTTCATTTGATGAACGCACCACCACCTCATCTGTCATGCACACATTCATATGTACCAAGTTTACCTGTTCTCCTATTCATTTACACCTTACCTTTAAAGGTACCTACAGATTCCTACAGTACTATGCACGCATCAACACCTTTGTGTGATGGTCACATGACTGTGTATTCATCGCATAGTGTCAAGCACTCTGAGGTGCTGTAAAGCACAACAGGAATGATCCATTCTCACATTATTGTTATGACCATTACATCTAAGCATACACATCTGCCCACACTCATCACATACACCTTTAGTTGTTTTTATTCATCCAGACCTGCCACGGTGAAATGTTCTGATGCTCAGTGTGGCATGCTGTGATGCTAATGTTAAAGTGGCAGATTTAGATCGCTGACTGGCACGAAACATGGACACTTCTCCAGCTATATATTCATCTCAGAGTCTGATTTTCTGTCCTCTTCTAACTTCACATTGCCTCATGTAACGAGTTCTTTACTTTGCGCTTGCCATCATGGTTGTTTCCACTGAAGTGAACAAAAGTTTTCAGATGTCCCTCATCAATCACACGCCACAGACAGCCTTTCAGATTTGTGAATCAGTTGAAATGAACACCGCACTTCATCATTGTTTTCCCCTCAGGGGGATATCTTCCCAGGTAAGTGGAAGAGCAATCGACCGGAACAAATTCCATTGAGAAAAGACGCATTAGCAAGTACGCATGCATCCATGCACATTCTCACAGGCAACCCCCCCCCCCCCCCCCCCCACAGGCACACCCCCCACAGACCCACCCACACACAGACCTGCTCAGCAGAAGGAACAGTGACATTGGGCATGACCAGCATGCTGCTGCTCCGGTTCCCATTCCCCGCACTGCTGTACACTTGCACACCACCACCGCCCGGCCGCGTGCGGTTCCGCACCACGGCGTCCGACGCACCAGACCACAGAGTCAGCCAGTAGTTGGCGTGACCAGGATCCCGTGATAGATGATTTGGAAGAAGACGCTGATGATGCACAGAGTGATGGAGCAGGCTTTGAAGTAGCGCAGGTAGACGGACGCATCACCGCCCCCGTCTCCTTGTGTTCCTGCTTGATCATCCCCCCCTTCTCCTCAATTCCATCTTTCGGTAGAATACAAGGGAAAAAAAATTCCGTCTTTACTTAGTATACAAAAACACAAAAAATAAAGTATCTTGCGTGTAATTGAAAAATTTAAAGTGCCTTGTGTGTAATCTTTTTTCAGGTCCAGTTTTATCATAGTCCAGCGAAAAACGCAGGACAATTTCAGGGCTTTCACCGTATCAAAAGGTCACTCCTGCCCAGCTGCTACACACATGGCTATGTATATAACGGTACACAAAAAAATTTTACAAGATGAAAATCTAAACATGTACGTCCTTAACTCTTTTAACTGCCAAATTTTCTTACATAACATTCAAGCATCAACCAAACATAATTTTTTGAAACACCAAATGAACTTACAACAAAGAATGTTTACACCCAGGTACCCCAGACAAAATTATAAAAAAAATATGTGAACCCTAAACTCTACCAAATTTCGACGAAAAATCTAGAAGTGGATGTAATTCACTGTGGCAGATATACGTTATTATGTTGTGTCTGTTTCTGTGTTATGATCATCAAATACTGTCATTTATTCAACCTCATTCTGAAAATCTTAAATCCACCTGTAACCTTGACCTTCACTCTGCACTTTCTGATCATCCACACAGTTGTCACCTGAGCTGCAAGTGAGTCAGGTGCACAAGACCACATTGCACCTTTCCCATTCCATCTTTCTTTGGACCACATTCCATCTGTCCTTGGACCACATTCCATCTTTCCCTTTGGGCCACATTCCATCTGTCTTTGGACCACATTCCATCTGTCCCTGGACCACATTCCATCTTTCCTTGGACCCCATTCCATCTTTCCCTGGACCCCCATTCCATCTTTCTTGGACCACATTCCATCTTTCCCTGGACCACAATTTCCCCCTTTCCTGGACCACATTCCACCTTTCTTTGGACCACATTCCACCTTTCCCTGGACCACATTCCACCTTTCCCTTTGGGCCACATTCCATCTTTCCTGGACCACATTCCACCTTCCCCCGGACCACATTTCCATCTTTCCTTGGACCACATTCCATCTTTCCTTGAACCACATTCCATCTGTCCTTTGGACCAAATTCCAAACCTTTCCCCGGACCACATTCCATCTTTTCCTTGGACACATTCCATCTTTCCTTGGACCACATTCCATCTTTTCTTGGACCACATTCGACTTTCCCTGGACCACATTCCATTTTTTCCTTGGACCCCATTCCATCTTTCCTTGGACCACATTCCCTCTGTCCTTGGACCACATTTTCCCTCTGTCCTTGGACCACATTCCATCTTCCTTGGACCCCCATTCCATCTGTCCTTGGACCACATTCCATCTGTCCTTGGACCACATTCCACCTTTCCCTGGACCACATTCCACCTTTCCTTGGACCACATTCCATCTTTCCTTGGAACACATTCCATCTTTCCCTTTGGACCACATTCCATCTTTCCTTGGACCACATTCCACCTTTCCCTGGACCACATTCCATCTTTCCCTGGACCACATTCCATCTTTCCTTGGACCAAATTTCCCCCTTTCCCTGGACCACATTCCATCTTTCATTCCATCTTTTTTTGGACCACATTCCATCTTTCTTTGGACCAAAATTCCATCTTTCTTTGGACCACATTCCATCTTTCCCTGGACCACATTCCATCTTTCTCATTCCATCTTTCTTTGGGCCACATCCCATCTTTCTTTGGACCCCATTCCACCTTTCCCCGGGCCACATTCCATCTTTCTCATTCCATCTTTCTTTGGACCACATTCCATCTTTCCTTGGACCACATTCCATCTTTCCTGGACCACATTTCCCTCTTTCCTTGGACCACATTCCATCTTTCCCTGGACCACATTCCATCTTTCCTTGGGCCATATTCCACCTTTCCCCGGACCCCATTCCATCTTTCCTTGGATCACATTCCACCTTTCCCTGGACCACATTCCATCTTTCCCATTTTCCATCTTTCTTTGGACCACATTCCATCTTCCCATTCCATCTTTCTTTGGACCACATTCCACCTTTCCCTGGACCACATTCCATCTTTCCATTCCATCTTTCTTTGACCACATTCCATCTTTCCCATTCCATCTTTCCCTGGACCACATTCCATCTTTCCCTGGACCACATTCCATCTTTCCCATTCCATTTTTCCTTGGACCACATTCCGTTTCCTTGGACCACATTCCATGTTTCCTTGGACTTTCTTGATCTTACCAATTTCATATTTTTCTTCCAGGAGGCCTTACCTGTATCATCTTTCTCTTCCTGAAAGCCGTACCTCTAGCATACTTTTCTTCGTGATCTTACCTTTTGATTACTTCTCTTCCTTGTGATCTTACCTGCATTAGGATCTCTTCCTTGTGATCTTACCCATATGATCTTCTTTTTTCCTGACTGGTTCTACCTGCACCGTGTTTCTCTCCTCCAATGACCCTGCCTGAATTGTTTCTCTTCCTGTTGATCCTGAGCCATGTAACCAGTATAATTTTTCCCCATCCTGATGTCACCAGTTATCACCTTCCTCTTCCTGGCAGCGTTACCTGTACATCCGTTCTCTTCTTGCCTGAATTACCTGTGGCATCTTTCTCTTCCTGACAGCGTTACCTGTATCCCCTTTCTCTTCTTGCCTGAATTACCTGTGGTATCTTTCTCTTCCTGGCAGCGTTACTTGTATCCCCTCTCTCTTCTGCCTGAATTACCTGTGGCATCTTTCTCTTCCTGACAGCGTTACCTGTATCCCCTTTCTCTTCTTGCCTTGAATTACCTGTGGTATCTTTCTCTTCCTGCAGCGTTACCTGTATCCCCTTTCTCTTCTTGCCTGAATTACCTGTGGTATCTTTCTCTTCCTGGCAGCGATACCTGTACCACCTTTCTCTTCTTGCCTGAATTACCTGTGGTATCTTTCTCTTCCTGGCAGCGTTACCTGTACATCCTTTCTCTTCTTGCCTGAATTACCTGTGGTATCTTCTCTTCCTCCCCTTCCTCCTCGGCCTGCTCCTCGTTGCTGGCCTCTGTCATCACCGACATGTGCGACATCTGCGACATCTTGCGCGAGTTGATCGTCACACCTGGCACGCTCAGCTGCGACTGAAACACAGGCAGACAAGGCGTGCCACAGAGATGACTTACACTGACTGGAAAAATTGGGGAAGGGAGAGAGCTGGGGCAGGGTGGGAGAAGGAAACTGGGGGGTGGGGGTGGGGGTGGGTGGGGGGTGAGGTGGGGAATGGGGGCTTTTGAATCTTCTGCGCCCTCTTCATTGCATCACTACAACAACCCTTCATCCTAGTTCTCTCATACACAGGCGCACCCAGACTCGTTCTTTCGCAATCCCACCACCAGCAGTCCACAGGAAGCTAAAAGCATCGATCTGTCCTGAGGCTACCAGCGAAAGAGACTCTGCAGTGCTACAGGGTCACTTTAGCCGTGCACTTTGGTAGTTCTCATTGGTGTTGTTCCATCTAACAACATTTGCAAGAAAGTACCAATCACGTTTCTGTGCACTTTAGTAGTTCTCATTGGTGTTGTTCCCATACAACATTTACAAGAAAGTACCAATCAAGTTTCTGTGCACTTAAGTAGTTCTCATTGGTGTTGTTCCCATACAACATTTGCAAGAAAGTACCAATCAAGTTCTGTGCACTTAAGTAGTTCACATTGGGGTTGTTCCCATACAACATTTGCAAGAAAGTACCAATCACGTTTCTGTGCACTTAAGTAGTTCACATTGGTGTTGTTCCCATACAACATTTGCAAGAAGTACCAATCACATTTCCAAAAAGACTTCACCTGCTTTGTCACCGAGCCAATATGAATTAGTGTAACTCATCCAGGAGGAGACCACCGACATATCCCTCCATTCATAAAAATTTGCCAGAACTTGGAGGTTGTGAAACACCAGAGAGTTACGGACAGATGCAAGACAAGACCAAAACTCTCATGTCGTATTCAAATCTTGTCCTAACTGACATCAAGACCATGCAATGCAAATGCTGAGAATGCTGGTGTGATGTGCACTATTAGGTTTGATAATCCCGTTTTATACTCAACATCAAAGGGACTGGTGTCCCTCTTGGTGCATCATTCATTCAAAGAATCTTCAGCACAAATGATCTGCCTTCTGTATGCACGTTTGTTTGATATGCATACATGTCATCGCTTTGTCAATCACATCGCATGTAAAACCAACATGGGGAGTTTGTATTATACTCCCTGTTTGGCTAGTATACTTACCATGTCAGACAATAGCATTCACGGCAGTTAGTCTGCTCTGCCAGCCGAAGTTTTTGTGTGGCTAATGCAGTGATTAAGACAGTCACGTGGTGCCAACCCACTTCCGCCGTAGGGAGAAGCCAGTGTAAGTCTCCCATACGTCATTCATCGAGGCCTACGCGCAAGGTAACCCAGAACCTTGGCGCTAGCGGGGAAGGTAGGGCGGGCATTAGAGTCTGACATGGTAAGTATACTAGCCAAACAGGGAGTATAATACAAACTCCCCATTTTGGCGTCATATACTGTACCATGTCAGACAATAGCAGAATTCATAGTTAAAGGAGGAGGGCGAGTGCCCTAGTGGTTCCTGGGTTACCCGATATGGATGCATTAGCCGCCACAAAGGATATCCCATTAGAACCATCAGCCCTGGTCATTGCGGATGTCCCTCAGATAAAATTTTATGAAGGGATTCTCCGAACGCCAGAAGGCTGCCTCCAGGAGGTGGCGCATGGGAACAGAGTGCTGGAATGCTGCCGAAGTGGCCAGCGCTCTGACCTCATGGGCCCGGGGGGAAGAGACGGGGAATCCTCGGATGCCTGGGAATAGGCAGTTCTGACCGTCTTGGAGAGCCACCTAGAGACAGTGCAGCTGAATGTCTTTCGTGTTACTGGGGTTGATGAAATGAGAAGACGTCTTTGTGAAACGCGCCTGGGGCGCGAGCGTTCCCAGTAGTGTGTTAGACATCGAGAAGGGCAAAGGGCTATGTCCGAAGAGGGTGTCGCCCCCTAGTGTATCCGCCAGCGGGCGGATGATGAGGTAAGGGAGGGACTGCCGGGTTCCTGGTTCTTGGCTAGGAACTCGGGAAGGAACTTAAGAGAGACGGAGCCGTCTCTGTGGAAGGCAATGTCTCTGGGGTCCCCGCTAAGGGCATGGATCTCGCCTCGCCGTCTCGCGGAAGCGAGGGCGAGAGGAAGGTAGTCTTCATGGACAGAAGGTCGAAAGGAATGGAGGACAAAGGCTCAAAGGGGGGTTTATTGAGGCGTCAAGTACAGTGAAGAGGTCCCAAGGGAACACGTCTAGGGGATTGGGCCTCACGAAGAGAAGCCCCTCTGGAGATCTCTCTGAGAAGGAAATCATTCTCAAAGGAAGGTCCGGCCATTTGGAGGATGGTCGTGCAGATGGCCGACCTGTAGCCCCTGATGGAGCTAGCAGAGAGGTTAAGTTGGGACAGGAAATTTCCTATTTGGATGTTGGTGGGCGAATGTGAGGGACAGAATTGGCTTTGCACCATGAGACCCATTTCCTCCATCTGCAGTCATAAAGGGACTCCGTGCTAGCTCTGCGAGAGGACATGGCTAGTCTCGAGTTCCTGAGAGGCCCCGGCGATGGAGAGGGTATGAGGACGGAACGGGACCTGTCGTTCGAGAGGGGGATTTGGATGTTCGCAGCGGGCTGACACAGAAGCCAGGCGTGGAGGTTGAGAACCTGGGATTGGCGTGAGGGAGGCCCGAACGGGTTGCTGAGCATGTCCCACCTGGTGTTTCAACTGGAGAGGGGGTTCGTGAGTGAGGGACTTGAGGTCCGGGAACCAGGACTGAGTGGGCCACCATGGGGCTATGAGAATGGCCTGGGTCTCTCGAGTCTCGCCTTCCTGATCACCTTGTGGAGGATCGGGAGGGAGGAAGGCGTAGCTATGAGGCCGGACCAAGGAAGGGACGGGCGTCGATGGCGTAAGCCTGGGGTCCGGGACGGGGACACATACACTGGCAGACGATGGTTGAACCGTGTGGCAAAGAGGTCGATCATTGGTGTGAACCAATGTTCCCACACGGTTGAAAGGGTAAGCCGGCTGAGGGTCCATTCCGTTGTGGAGGACAGACTTGGATCGGCTGAGAGAGTCTGCCAGGATGTTGTGAGTCCCTGCATGTGTCTCGCGCGAAGGGTGACCCCCTGCGTGTGACACCAGCGGAGGAGGGCCTCTGTACGGAGGAGAGGCCGATGGAGTGTGCCCCCCCCCCTTGTTGATGTAACAAGCTACCGAAGTGTTGTCCGTGAAAAGGAGAACAAATCGGTGGGCGACTATGGACTGGAAACTGGAGGAGGGCGAGTCTGACCGCCTCCAGTTCCAAGATGTTGATGTGAAGACGAGCAGTCAGAGGATCCCAAACCCCGAGGCGTGACTGCTCTCCAGATGGGCCCCCCAGCCCGAGTTGGAGGCGTCTTGTGAAAAGTTCCAGGGCCTGGGATGGGAGGGAGATGGGAACTCCGGGGGCCAGGGTGGATGGGCTGAGCCACTCCTCCGTGGCCCAAACGAACCAAGGCCCTAGGGGACGGGCTGGTTCCAGCTGTCGTTGGTCTGGGACCAACGACGGCGGAACTCCCTCTGAAGCTGTCGCTTTGGAACTCTGCTAGGGAAAGAGAGGAGACAGGGACTCCATCATCCCTAGGAGGGAGGAAAGTGTCCTTGCCGAAGTGAGGGGAGAGAGGCGAAGGTGGGAAATGAGATCACTAGGCGAGCGGACCTCTCCGGGGTCGGGGAGACTACCATGGAGGTGGTGTCGAAGCTCATGCCCAGGAAGGTGAATTGCTGACTGGGCGAGAGCTCGCATTTTGCGGGGTTGGTGACGAACCCCAGAGAGGAGCAAAGCTGAAGTAGCTTTGAGGTGTGGGATTGGGCTAGGGCCTGAGAGGGGGCCAGGACGAGCCAGTCGTTCGAGGTAGACAAGGAGCGAATGTCCTCCTGTCTGGCAAGGGAGGCCATCTCCTTGACTACCTTCGTGAAGAGGAAGGGAGCAGGGAGAGTCCGAATGGGAGGGCCTTGAATTGAAACACCGGCCCCGCCAGACGAAACGAAGGTATCGTCTGTGGGACGGGTGGATGAGGATCTGGAAGTAAGCATCTTTGAGATCTATCGAGGTGGCCCAGTCCAGATGGTGGATGGAGTCCCTGATCTGGGCCGGGGTCTCCATCTTGAATCTGGTGTCCTGAGGAATCTGTTGAGAGGGGAAAGGTCGAGGATGGGCCTCCAGCCGCCCGAGGCCTTTGGGACTACAAAGAGGCGAGAGTAAAACCCGGGGTTGGGGTGTGGTACCTCGTGATGGCGCCCTTGCGGAGAAGCTCTCGATTTCCAGGCGAAGGGCCTCCGCCTGGGCGGGAGGTGGGTCGCCGGTGGAAGGAGGAGGGGGAGACAGGAGGGGAGGGCGTTCGTGTGCCCAGGGTAGACGGAACCCATCCTGCAGAACAGAAACCACCCAGGGGTTGAGACCATGCGCCGCCACTGGTGGGCGTGCCGGGACAGACTGCCTGCCAGGGGGCAGAGGGGCTGAGGTGTGTCTGGAAGACTGACATGTCCCGCCCCTCGGAAGGTGGGTCCGCTAGTCACCTCCGGGGCCGGCCTGTTGGCCGAACCGAAAATTCTGTTGGGGTTTTTTCGGTTTGGGCGTAGGGGGTTTGGCGGGCCTCGAGGGACGCTGCTTGGGGTAGGGCTGGGGTCTGGCTGTGGGTAGGGCCTGACGAAAGAATGGTCTAGAAGGGCGGTGCTGACGAGGGTTTGTGGTCGCAAAAGAAGCGGCCTGTTTGCGCTCCTCGACGGCATGGGAAATGACCGCAGAGGAATAGTCGCCGAAAAGCGACTGCTCCTGACCCGGAATGCAGCGTAAGGCCGCCTTGAGCGCTGGGGAGAGATGGGCCTGTGATAGCAGGGCGTCTCTCACTGCCAGAAGGCAGTTAAAGTGACTCCTGGCTGCGCTGTCCGCCGCAGCCCCAAGGTGGTGCGCTATCTTGTTGACAAGAAAACGCATAAGGGGGTCATCAAACAGGCTGGGGCCTGCCTCAGTGTCGCCCGGGTCTGAAGACGCTGAGACAATGCCTCCCTCATTTGGCCAGAGTTCCTCCGCTCGCTGTAGGAACATGTCAATGAAGGCATGCCCGCGGTGGTGTGCAGAATGCCAGCTCTGGCGATTCTGTCCCACTCTGTCAGGGTTTTGATAGAAAGAGAGGTGGATGTGGGAGGGGGGCGTTAGGAGTGAGCCTGAGGTCAGCCGGGGAAATGGCAATCTCCCTGGTGGCCGGATTGGCAGAAAAGAGAGAAAAGACATGAGGGGCCTGACGCGGGTCCTTGAGGAATACTCCTATTGGGGCCGGTTGGGGCTGAAAAGAAGTCAGTCCCGGTGGGGGAACGGAACGATGTGATACCCTGGCGAGGGAGGCCGATCTGCCAACAAAGGAGTGATGGTCTGGGGGGCGGCTATCCTTGACCGTGATCGCTGGGTAGGGGGTGACCCAGTGAAACGGGAAAGGGCGAAGATGTTGTTAAGGGAGGGGATTCCTAACAACAAGATCAGGGCGCCAGCTCTCCAAAATGGAAGGTCCAGACTGGGGGAGGAATTCCTCAAGCCCCTCCTCCAATTGTGGGTCAGTCTGATCGTGAAGGGGAAGTTCAGGTCCACCTTCGGAAGGCCATGACAGGGGTGCGTGGGAGTCGTGAACTCGTTGGGAAGAGGGTGAAAACGAGGACGACTCCCCGGTGGTTCCGTAATCGGCGTGAAACTAGGGGACTGCCGATCGGACAGCGCCCGAGAGGAATGGGGCCCCCGGTCGATCCAGCTCTGGGAGGCCGGATGCCACATGAGGCCAAAGATGGAGTCAGGGGAAGAGTCCGAGCTAAGCCACTGATTCCTCTCGGGGGAATAGAACCACCGGTCCCCGGGGAGAAAGGAGGGCTGTGGAGGCCCAGAGGCAGAGTCTCCTCGGGGACCCGGTAACCTTGCGCACCCCGGGAGAGCACTGCTCCTGCAATCTCCACGGGTGGGGTCCGCACCGGCCCCTTGCGTGGCAGAGGGGTCGGGGAGTGTTACGATCGCCGAGCCTCCTGGCCGTGTGGTAGCGGACGGGGATGGCTGAGACGACGCGTAAAACTAAGGGACGAGGGGTTACCCCTGGTCCCGCTGGTCGATCCTCCCTCCTGAGGAACGGGACCCGCGGACGTTGCCCAATAGGGGAGCGGAAGAAGAGTCGGCTCCCCAACGTCCTGTACCCCTAGGGGAGATTGAGACGATCGATCGGGGCGGTTCGACCGTCGGGGGTGAGGTCGCAGATCCGAGCTACTCGATGCCTGCGTACCTGACCCGGGATTGTGGTCAGTGGGGGGTTCCACCGAAGACTGGCACATTCCTCCACCCCGGAGTGTTGACGCTCCTCGTGTCCGGGTCGTGGCTGAACCCGGACCCGGTTGGGGAGAGCGTCCTGAGACTGTGTGACGTTAGTGGAGGTGCTAGCGTCACAAGTCTCAATAGATCGGGTGACGTGCGGTGATTCCGTCCGCAGAGTCGCCACCCGTGCCGGTCCAGGGTATCGGCAAGGGTCCCTGGGCCGATGATCGCGGACGCGGCATGATGGAGAGGGTCTCCTTACGCGGTCGAAGTCGAACAGGCGAACCAGTCAGGGAACGTGAAGATTTAGAACGGGAAGGTCCTTTCATGGGAGCCTGCCCTTGGAGGATTTGGGCTTTAGGGAAGGAAGCAAATGAAAAACAGTCGGCAATGACTGCCGATTGTTCATCCGACTGGGACTGACTGTTGGACTTCGATCGCGACGATCAGTGTATCCGCGGTCGGGTGAGGGGGAATCGGAATGATGGTCGCGCGTCCCCTGCACGGAACCCTCCTCTACACCGACCGTACGCTCATCGTGTGCGTGAGCGGTTTGTCCCGTGGGGGAATCGACACACGACCCCTCCGGGGTAGAGAGCGACTGCCGAAGAGTGGGAGCGCCTCGAGCGTTAGTGTCCTTCACCATGTTGGGCACTGGTGGTGGGGAACAAACACGGAACGCACGATCGCAAAGGGGAGACAAAGAGGTGGATTGAGGGATAGAAAGGGCTCAACCAACGTCGTGAGAGACACTGAAATTGTATTAAATGCAACGAGAAGTCAGTGAGAGATCGAGGCAGGTCGATCGTAAGTGACGCGGTTTTTGGCCGGTCGAAAACAAAATGGCGGAACGACCGGCGAAGAAATGGAATCCGAGTGGATACGTGAAAGTTAGGAGAATCGGGAGTCCAAATGGAAGGAGGAGGGACCGAGATTCGTTAAACAAGGGGCAGTAAAAGCCAAACTGGGGAGAAAGGGCGAAACCGGCGATGGAGTTCCGACTTTCGAAGATCGAAAGCGCCGAATGCAAAGTCGCAAGTGCCAAGACAAAGGCACAAGGCGAGGATGGCGTGTTAAACAAATGAATAAAGCACACCAAACCAAAAGCCCCACGGTTCAAGAATGAAAGGGTGAAGCGCGCAAGCCACAACAAATAAGCAAAGAAGCAAACACAAGGCTATCTAAACACAACGGCAAAGAGAAGGCGAGACAGAGCACAAGACTTATCTTGCTTGGACGGGAGGCCGAGAGAGAATGAAGTATGGGAGACTTACACTGGCTTCCCCCTACGGCGGGAAGTGGGTTGGGCACCACGTGACTGTCTTATCACTGCATTAGCCACACAAAAACTTCGGCCTGGCAGAGCAGACTAACTGCCGTGAATGCTATTGTCTGACATGGTACAGTATATGACGCCAAACACTGTTTATGACAAGAGAATGTTCAGTGCATAAGGGAAACAACTGAGATGGAGGAAAAGGGCCAGGGGATGAGGTGGCGGTGATGTTTAAAGAGCCAAGATATGTTTACACATAGCAAGAATACAGGTAGGGGGAAAACGCCACCAATGGTGCATTATGGGACAAGAAGAAATTGGCGCAGGCAAGGGGTCAGTGTGTGCCTTGCTGTTAGCATTGGGAAGAAAACCTGACAAAGCCTCATGCATTGGGAAGAAAACCTGACAAAGCCTCATGTCCTTAAGAATGGAAAGGTGACAAAACGAGGTGTCACACAAAATATTATACACATAACAGAACACGGATGACACAAATTAGCACTCTGTGTGTGTGTGCAAGCGTGCGCGCGCGTGTGTGTGTGAGTGTGTGTGTGCATGTGTGCATCACATGCCTATGGGAACAGCAGCGGCTAAGTCTTCACACTGATGTATACTACACAGATGCTCTCACCTGCACGGAGGCCGGCCGGATCAAGGGGTCATGTCCAATGCCGCTACTGCTGCTGTGTTTTCTCTCCACCGCCAAGTGGTCTCCCCCTTCCACTCTGAACACAGCAACTTCACATCTACACTTTTGATGGGCAAAACCCTTACCTCTGCGATTGTTTGTACAGTGTGTGTGCATGCATGTGCACATGCATATATGTGTTTGTAAATATGTACCTAGAAGCGTGGATGACAATGTGTTTGTGTCTTGTGAATGTAAGTGCATGTGTATGTATATGACTGTCCTAGAGCATATGCGTCCACCTCCGTATGTAATGTGCATCTCTGTCTTCGTGTGCATGCTCATGTATGCATGTCTCTGATCCTATGACTGCATGTGTGTTGTGTGTGCGTGCGTGCGTGCGTGCGTGCGTGTGTGTGTGGGTGTGTGTGGGTGTGCGTGCGAGTGTGTTTGAGCATGAGTGTGTGTGTGTGTGTGTGTGTGTGGGGTGTGTGGTGTGTGTGTTTTATGTGTGTGTGTAAATTTGTATGTGCATTATACGAGTATGTGTACACGTGCAGACTTTTGTGTTCGATATGCACTTGCACCTTGTCTGCACAAGTTTCATTCCTTCTCCTAGCAAGTGACTAGCAAGTGACTAGCAAGTGACTACTGTTCTCGTGTTGAAGGAGTCAAAAAAGAGGAGGGAGTGCAAGGGTGGCGAGGGAGGCAGCAAAGCCAGCAGGGAAAAGCAACAGGAAAGAAAAAGACCACAGTGAGACAGCAAAGACGCAGAGACGGATCACTGGGACATGAAGCAATGGGAAAACAGAGAGAACCTGTGCCAGGTAAGGTTCCCATCTGACAAACAGACCTGTTTTGCCTAAAACTGCTGTTGGTGTAAATTTCAACAAAAATGAGTTCATTTTTCTACAAATTGTGTGTACACAATTCCAATTTTGGTTAAAAACAGGAGGGGGGGGGGGGGGGGGGGGGGGGGGGGGGGGGGGGGGGGGGGGGGGGGGGGGGGAGGGGAGAGTGAGGCACACATTTCGTTTTCACTGCCGTCACACAGCAGAGGCTTTTTCTGGGTAGTAGCCACCAGATCTTAACTATATTAAACACATTAAAATAGGCTATTTGTAACAAATTATTTTCAAACCTGATTCGTCAGCATACTTTGACACAAACTCACACTCTCTCGCCATTTTTGTTTTTTTGTTTTAAAACATTTCAGGGCATTTGTCGAAGAAGCAGCACTGCCTGATACGATTTTTGCACGTGTAAGTTAGCAAAAAACTTTTTGCTCTTTGGCCAAAACTCCCCATCCCCCCTGTCCCCCCCATAGTTACAGTCTACAAGTGCAACTGCTACTCCAGAACTTCCTTCACTAAACATTTTTTTCGACATTTTTGTTTGTTTGTCATATTTTCACCAAACACGCGCACAAAACATGGTAAGATGGTATGGGTCAACAGGTCTGCACAAGGCAACGACAGGGCAAGAGGGCAACAAGTCACAACGTTCTGGGACCACTTGTGCTCTGAAGGGCGAGCGTCCCGGATGGCTTTTCTCCAAGACTCGTAGAGATCTGGGTCAAACTTTTTGACGTCGCCCACCTTGCCTTGGTAGTACACCTTCCCATCCACCATTATGATCACCTGCACAGACAGTTTATATGGCGCATGTTGGTAAACATTTCTGCGTGTGTGTGTGTGTGTGTGTGCGTGTGCGTGTGTGTGTTCGCGCACACACATCATGTGCATCTGGAAAAGAATGAGAGTAATATCTTAACTTTACGCCCATGTATTCTGTCTGAAAACATACTAAACAAGGAATCCGACAGACCAAAGTCTTTGACCATCAGTTCCAGAGATTTCTTCTCCCTCTCTTTATCGCCTTTCTAAGAACGTACAAGTCACTGATCTCACCACAGTATGCTCCATGTGCCAACAAACACATAACAATGTTACACACACACACAAAACACACACACTGCAACACACAGAAATTGAGCAAGGCACACCTTTCTCCACCCTCCACACTTCCCTGCACCCTCCCAGACTTCATTTCAGCCCATACAAACACAAACACAAACCTGACAGGCATGAGGTAACTAACACATGATCCTCATTCTTACCCAACTAGTCAATAGCAAAAGCCTTGAAGTCGACCGGGCAGTGAACTATCATGAGGGTCCTGTGTGTGTCACATGGCAAGGCATTATATGGAGGCATAAACCATCCCTCTCCTTCCCCTGCTTCAACATCCCTGACCTGAATCAGTACCTGTGTATTACTGGGTGGACAGCGAGGGTTTCCACACCGTATAATAATCCAGTCCCTCGTGGGGTTTGAACTCATGACCATCAAGCTTTGCAGGCATTCGCTCTAACCATTAAACAACAGGCCCCCTTACCTGATTAGCATTAGGGACACATCGCACACTGTTTCACTCTTACCTGTCCAGTATCAGTAGATATTGCACATGATACGTCACTCTTGACTGATTAGCATGAGGTAAATATTGCATATAATAGGTCACTCTTACCTGACTAGATGAGGTAAATATTGCATATAATAGAGATCACTCTTACCTGACTAGAATGAGGTAAATATTGCATATAATAGAGATCACTCTTACCTGACTAGCATGAGGTAAATATTGCCTATAATAGGTCACTCTTACCTGACTAGCATGAGGTAAATATTGCCTATAATAGGTCACTCTTACCTGACTAGCATAAGGTAAATATTGCATGTGATGTTTCACTCTTACCTGACTAGCATGAGGTAAATACTGCACATGACAGGTCACTCTTACCTGACTAGCATGAGGTAAATATTGCACTGACAGGTCACTCTTACCTGACTAGCATGAGGTAAATACTGCACATGACAGGTCACTCTTACTGACAAGCATGAGGTAAATATTGCACATGATGTGTCACTCTTACCTGACTAGCATGAGGTAAATACTGCACATGACAGGTCACTGTTACCTGACTAGCATGAGGTAAATATTGCACATGACCGGTCCACTCTTACCTGACTAGCATGAGGTAAATATTGCTTATAATGGGTCACTCTTACCTGACTAGCATGAGGTAAATATTGCATGTGATGTGTCACTCTTACCTGACTAGCATGAGGTAAATATTGTACATGACAGGTCACTCTTACTTGACTAGCATGAGGTAAATATTGCATAAGACAGGTCACTGTTACCTGACTAGCATGAGGTAAATATTGCACATGACAAGTCACTGTTACCTGACTAGCATGAGGTAAATATTGCACATGACAGGTCACTCTTACCTGACTACATAGCTGCCAACCTCCAGAGTCAAAAAGAGTAACATCTCACGGGGGGTGGGTTCAGGAGGGGGCTGGCCCCCCTGCTGATCAGCGGGGGTGAGGGGGCGCAGCCCCCTGAAGCTGAAGCCTTTTTTTACACTCTGACAGGCATATTTTTCATCTCCTGATAGGAAAACTAATCAAAAGCAAGCTATTATTAAACCATATCAAGCATGCATTTAGTATGTTGCATACAATGCAATATTTTGAGTTAAAAAAAGCCTCTTACGTAGGTAGCCACCATATTTTTTTCTATAGATTAATATACAAAACACACAAAATAAGACTTACCCAAACAGCTTTTTTATCTTCCATATTGATGTAGGATGAACATAAAAGATGCTCTGCCCTCCCAATCAACAGCACTAACAGTCCTGGCTTCCATCAGCTACACCCACATTTTCGTTTCAAGTTCCATCAACTTCACCCTTCTGCCCTTATGATCTCACAACTACACCCCATAGCATGTGAAGATTGACGGAGTGTTTTTGACGGCTGCCGATCCTCAGCTTCGTTGTTTTTTTGTGCTTCGTGGTCTTCTCGTGATCGGCCAGATCATTTCTTCCCCCATGTGAATATATTCACCGGACATCGACACACGGTGCAGACAGCAAACTTTTCACCTTTGAAGGGCAAGAAGTGACCCATGGAAACTTGTCTTTATAAGCTGGCAGATACCGCTGGAATCGTTTAGGTTTTGTGGTTTTCTCCATGCTACCACTTGAAGACGCCATGTTGACTATTAATTTGAACAGCAGCTATGCGCATGCGCGGAATGGGCCTAGTTATACCCCTTTCATGCTGACTTCCGAGTTTTACGATTTCTGTTCAGTCGGACCAGTTGCCAAACGTTCTTTTATTTCATTTTGGGCTTTTTTTTTTTTTTTTTTTTGAAAAACTCGTAAACCGGAATTTTTTCAGCAAACAACGAAAATAGGGACAAATTAAAAAAAACGATATGTCCCGGTTTTCCTGTAACAGTTGGCAGCTATGTGACTAGCATGAGGTAAATACTGCACATGACAGGTCACTCCTACCTGACTAGCATGAGGTAAATATTGCATGTGATGTGTCACTCTTACCTGACTAGCATGAGGTAAATATTGCACATGACAGGTCACTCTTACCTGACTAGCATGAGGTAAATACTGCACATGACAGGTCACTCTTACCTGACAAGCATGAGGTAAATATTGCACATGATGTGTCACTCTTACCTGACTAGCATGAGGTAAATACTGCATATGACAGGTCACTGTTACCTGACTAGCATGAGTAAATATTGCACATGACAGGTCACTCTTACCTGACTAGCATGAGGTAAATATTGCCTATAATAGGTCACTCTTACCTGACTAGCATGAGGTAAATATTGCATATAATAGGTCACTCTTACCTGACTAGCATAAGGTAAATATTGTACATGACAGGTCACTCTTACCTGACTAGCATGAGGTAAATATTGCATATAAAAGGTCACTCTTACTGACATAGCATGAGGTAAATATTGCATAAGACAGGTCACTCTACCTGACTAGCATGAGGTAAATATTGCACATCATGTGTCACTCTTACCTGACTAGCATGAGGTAAATATTGCACATGATGTGTCACTCTTACCTGACTAGCACGAGGTAAATATTGCATAAGACAGGTCACTCTTACATGACTAGCATGAGGTAAACATGCACATGACAGGTCACTCTTACCTGACTAGCATGAGGTAAATATTGCACGTGATGTGTCACTCTTACCTGACTAGCAGAGGTAAATACTGCACATGATGCGTCACCAGGATGACGGTTCTCTTCCGCTTCACAAGTCGCTTCAAAATGGCCTCCTCCAGCACATGGCGGCCCGTGTGAGCGTCCAGCGCCGAGAGGGGGTCATCCTGTCACAGCACAACACACAGGCTGACACCACCTTGTTCAGCGCGCAGCCATGACGACACCAATACCCCCCCCCCCCCCCTTATCTCCAGTCCAAAGAGAAGCGAGTCTACAGACAAGGAAGGAGGGAACCAGAGGGAAAGGAGGAAGCATGGCGTGGAGGGTGTGAGGAGAGGGGGTGGGGGAGGTGGGGAGGTTAAGGCCCTGACACAACAGATTCAAGGAGGATGGAAGGTCGGGAAGGAAAGTCTTGACACACACACACACACACAGTTTCAGACTGTCGGCATGCCTGCGACATTTTCACGTGATGTTTGTACAAGGCACGTCACATATCAAGCTTGTGTGCCACGATGTTGCGCGCCTTTTGCCATTCTACACACACAGGAATCGGTTTTTATCTCTCTCACTCAAAACTTGAGGATCAGAAGTGAAGAATCGTGCCTGTCTACACAACCACAGTTCCTTCTGAAATAACGATGATCAAATTTTATTCCATTTGGAATCAAAACAAGCAACAAGAGACCAGGATTCGAGGAAGAGCAGAGCAGCGTCCCTTTGTAATTGTTGGCTTGACTGCCATCACCGTGTCATTCAATCATTCAATCAGCAGTAACAAAAATACCACAGAGGTGAACCCGTCAACAGAAACATGAAGAAAGATATTTTCAGCAACTGAAACTGCAAAGACATGTACGTGCTGGCTACAGGCTCCAGACCCACAGGAGGCCCCCCTACCCACAAAATGTATGCAAGTGCGACTGAGCAGGCAGCCTCCCGACC
>CM031621.1:4698688-4706188 GCA_018398815.1 Conus ventricosus
CACACACACCTACACACACACACACACACTCGCACTAACACACACACACACACACATACACACCACACACACATACTAAATTTGTCTAATATCACTTAAAGTGAACAGACGTTAAATTGAAGAACTAACTAACATACACACCACACACACACTCGCACTAACACACACACACACACACACTCGCACTAACACACACACACACACACACACACTAACACACACTAACACTCGCACTAACACACACACACACACACACACACACACACACACACACTAACACTCGCACTAACACACACACACACACACACACACACATAACACACACACACACACACACACACACACACACACACACACAGAGCCCTGTCTGGCACTCACTCTCCTCAGCTTCAGAGATGGGTTCAGCAGGGATGTCGGTGTACTCCAACACTCGCTCCACAGCATTCATGGCCATCTCCACCTCCGTGGACACCCTGACAATCCAGTTCAGCTGACCCGACACCTGACACACACACACACACACACCAGACATGGTGGGGAAAGAGCTCCACAGATCATCATCTGTCACATGCTGTTGAAGTTCTGAGGACTGAGAACAGCAGACACTGTGTTCAAACAGCAAAGTTTATGTGTACAATTGTTCATTCTTAAACTCAACATCTATTTCCTAAAGTGATATGTGATGAAAGTGTGTGTGTGTGTGTGTGTGTGTGTGTGTGTGTTGTGGTGTGTGTGTGTGTTGTGTGTGTGTGTGCGTGTGCATGCGCGTGCGTGTGTGTGTGTGTGAAAGTGTGTATTATGATGGGAAAAGGAAATGTACAGATAAATTTCAGTGTTATCATGATAATCAATATTTAACACTTTATTCAATGACATTCTTTCAATGTTCAAGAGATGCATATGATCCTTGTGTGCATGTATGTGTGTGCATGAAAATAACATGAACCGGGGTGTGTGTGTGTGTGTGTGTGTGTGTGTGTGTGTGTGTGTGTTGTGTGTGTGTGTGTGTGTGTGCGCGCGCGTGCATGCATGCGTGTGTGCGCGTGTGCGTCTGTTTTCCTGAAAATAACATGAACTGGTGTGTGTGTATGTGTGTGTGTGTGTTGTAGTGTTGTGTGTGTGTACGTGTGTGGTGTGTGTGTGTGTGTACATGTGTGGTGTATGTGTGTGTGTGTGTGTGTGTGTGTGTGTGTGTGTGTGTGTGTGTGTGTGTAGTGTGTGTCTGTAGTGTGTGTGTGTGTGTGTGTGTGTGTGTGTGTGTGTGTGTGTGTGTGTGTGTGTGTGTTGTGTGTGTTACTGGTAAAGAAGAAGTGTGAAAGAAAAAAACGAAAGAACGCCATAATGATATCTACTGATTTACAAATGTAACAAAGTGTTTCTGTCATTGCCTTCTGCCTTTCCTGACATCTATAGCATGGATCAACAATACAACTATCAAAAATACATGACAGAAAAAACCACCTTGCTGCCCCACTGTCAAAACAATGTACACCTGTCACCTGACTACCTCACTGTAAAAGACACATAACACAGTAGTCACCTGACTGTCCTACTGTCAAAACAATGTACAACCTGTCACCTGACTACCTCACCTTAAAAGACACATAACACAGCAGTCACCTGACTGTCCTACTGTCAAAACAATGTACACCCTGTCACCTGACTACCTCACCTTAAAAGACACATAACACAGCAGTCACCTGACTGTCCTACTGTCAAAACAATGTACACCTGTCACCTGACTACCTACCTTAAAAGACACATAACACAGCAGTCACCTGTCCTACTGTCACCTTCTGCCTAACTGTTGAGACACATGACAGAACTGTCATCTGACTGCTGAACTGTAAAGACACATGACACAACTTTCACCTGACTGCACACTGTCAAAAATACATGGACAAATCTGTCACCTGACTGCCCAACTGTCAAAGACACATGAAAAAACTTTCACTTGACTGCACAACTGTCAAAGACACATGAAAGAACTTTCACTTGACTGCCCAATTGTCGAAGACACATGAAAGAACTTCACCTGACTGCCCAACTGTCAAAGACACATGAAAGAACTTTCACCTGACTGCCCAACTGTCAAAGACACATGAAAGAACTTTCACCTAACTGCCCAACTGTCAAAGACACATGAAAGAACTTTCACCTCATGGCCCAACTGTCAAAGACACATGAAAGAACTTTCACCTCATGGCCCAACTGTCAAAGACACATGAAAGAACTTTCACCTCATGGCCCAACTGTCAAAGACACTTGACATAACTTTCACCTCACTGCCCAACTGCCAAAGGCACATGAAAAACTTTCACCTCACTGCCCAACTGTCAAAGACACATGAAAGAACTTTCACCTCATGGCCCAACTGTCAAAGACACATGAAAGAACTTTCACCTGACTGCCCAACTGTCAAAGACACATGAAAGAACTTTCACCTGACTGCCCAACTGCCAAAGACACATGAAAGAACTTTCCCTTCACTGCCCAACTCTCAAAGACACATGAAAGAACTTTCACTTGACTGTCCAACTGTCAAAGACACATGAAAGAACTTTCACCTCACTGCCCAACTGTCAAAGGCACATGAAAGAACTTTACTTCACTGCCCAACTGTCAAAGGCACATGAAAGAGCTTTCACCTGACCGCCCAACTGTCGAAGACACATGAAAGAACTTTCACCTCACTGCCCAACTGTCAAAGACACTTGACATAACTTTCACCTCACTGCCCAACTGTCAAAGACACATGAAAGAACTTTCACCTCACTGCCCAACTGTCTAATGCACATGACACCTAAACGACTGTCACCTGAACGGCCAACAGTTGAAGGCACATCAACAGAATTGTCACCTGCTGCTCAACTGTCAAAGACAGATGGATCAAACTATTTTTCCATTGACACCCTGACCTTGCACCTTTCAAGTTGAAAAAAAAAACAGCCACGAACCAACCCCAAGTCACCATCATGATGATGGAAAAATTGTCTGCACTTGTTTTGCTCCTCTGCTTTATTGTTATAAACATTCAAATATTCTGAACTGTGATATCAAGTTCTCCCGAATCTAGACTGCAGCTCAGATTGCCTAGACAGTGCATGTCCAAAGGTGTTTTTCATTTCAAACAGCTGACCTTGTCAAGAACAGCATCATGGGCCAATGGTGCCGAAACCAGACTGATTCACAAATGGCCAAACACTGTCCCCCTCCCCTTGCCCCAACTGTGTATTTAAACAAGTTCTTTCTTGTATTTGATCTAATAATATCATATCTGGAAGACTTTTTTTCCATGCTAAATATAGAAAAATCTAAGGGGAATACAATCTGCACATGGGGAGATGCAAAATGAGGAACTGACCACAAAAAAAAAGAAAAGGTTCAGCTCTACTGTGAATTACTATTCTTTAGTCAAACACACAAAAATCAATGATTCTCTCCAACCTGTTTCATCAGAGTTTTGAATAATTAAGAAAAAAGGTTACTTTAACTATACAATCATCACTCTTATACTATAAAACACACACACACATACACACACACACACTCACATATACACACAGAGTAAAGGAAGTACACATACCATGAGGGAGTAGGTGATGCAGAGGCCGATGAAGGCGGGGTCGATGCTGCCTGTCACTCCAGCACTCAGACTGGCGATGGCAGAGGCAAACCCCAACATACAGCTCATGTAATCCTCCCACAGCCCAAACCCAACATGAAAACTTCCTCGCCTTTTTTCCTCCGCCCCAAAGTCTCAGCTGCTCCCAACACACCACCCTGATTGTCAAGTTTCGGGAAACGACCGCAAGCCGGGAGAAGGAAGCTTGGCTGTTCGCTCCTTCTAATTACCTGGGCAGGTAGGGGGTTCCTAAAGAAAATAAAAACTTCCCAAGCCGCCGGGCCCCGAAGGGGTTAGCGTCAGGGCTCCCGGCTGGGAGGTCGTGGGTTAAAAACCCCATCCGAAGTCTTGGGGGTTTTTCGCCCCGACGGGCCCCTTTACCCAGATTTGGATTTGCTGGGGATTTCAGTTGGAAAAACTGAGACCACGAAAGTCGATTTCACCACAAAGGGTTTGGCGCTCTGAGAGTTTTTCTCAAATTTCCTGACCAACACTGCAGGTCTTATCCCCTCGGCCGGGTTGACCCCCGGGAATATTATAAAGGAAGGGGAAATACACCCCCGCAGTATCCAGCCAAAAAGGAAATCCAAAAAACACATCTTAATCACCCTCATTCTCTTTCCCGGGGGTTCAACCTAAAGCACCCCAAAAATTCCCAAAAATTTTTCCCAAAAATTTCAAAACCACTTTTGGTTTTTTCAAAGCCCTTTTAAAAAAGGGCCCCTTAAAACTAAAATTTAATAGATAACATGGACACTAAAAAAAGCACAAACACACACAACACACCCGACAGACAATTCCCTTTTTAAAATAAAAACAGTTCCTCTTTATCACACCCAATTTTCCCGGCTTTATCACTGTCTTTTCCCAAAATGACCCAAAAAAATGTAGACTTTACTTTCCCTTTTTTTTTCCACCCAAAACAAGGCACTGCCGTTGTTTGAAAAACGAATCAGGGGATTCGGTCCAATTTTTTAAAAATTTTTCAACGGAAAACCCAAAAGGCGTCAATGTTTTTGTGGGTTGACCCCCAAGTTCTTTTAAAAATTTAAAGCAAAAGAACTAACAAAACTATTAAAAAACAGGGGTAGCAGAATTTCTGGCTCTTTTTTCCCCTCCATTTTTTTTTCAGCAATGACCTTGTCGAACTCATTCCACCCACACATTTTTCCCTTTTTTTTAAGGGGCAAAAATCAACCTAAAAACTTAAAAAAAAAACAAAAAGGTTGAGGGATGGGTGGGGGAGAGCGTTTGGATAGCTTGGCTAACTACGGGAAAAAAAAAGTTCCCCAAAAATCAATTCTGGCTTTTTCTCTTTTTTTCCCCTTTTCTGGCCAGAGAATGTGACCTGTGATCCGGCCCCGAGGGGAAAACTCTTCTTTTCTTCTTCCGCCGGGAAAGGGCGGGTTTTACCAAAAAAAGTAGGGCAAACCCCGCGCATTTAAAATAAAATAAAAAAGTGCGACTCAGCCGTTGGGCCCCCCGGAGCAAAAAATTTTGGGAACAGGGGGCCACACGTTTTTCAAAAATTTAAAAACAATGGCCGGTTTGGGCCCAAATAACCATAAAAAATCGGGGGGAAATTAAAATAAAAAATTTTAGTCCCAATTTTGCAGATCTCAAGACTTCGTAATTTGATTTTTAAATGGGAAAGAATTGATGGCCCCCGGGAGTGAGGTTTCCCCACCATCAAAAACTAAAAAATGAATGTAAATGGGTTTCAAAATTTTTAAAAGCCGGTATGGCAAAAAAATTGACCGCCACTCCAGTGCTACTTTTTTTTCAATACTGGGTTTTTCCCTTGGGATATCAATTAGTTTTTGCTCTGCCCCTTTTAAAAGGGTTTTTTTTACAAAAGCTCTTCTCCTTTTTAAGGGTTTTCCCTTCTAATTTCCCATGTTCTTCCTATATTCCCCTTTTTTTCTGATGGGGTTCCCTGTTTTTGAACCAGGGTGCTCTCCTTTTTTTAAACTTTTTTAGGGTTTTCAATGTCCCTTTTGTTGGGAAGGGTTTCCCCGACTGACAACCCTTTTTCCAGTACGGTCAAACCCTGGGGTTTTTTTTGCAGTCCTCCCTTTAAACCCCCTTTGGGGGAGTCCCCTGATATTCCTGTACAAAAGAGAGCAAAAAGTTTTCTTTTTTTACATACAAAAGGGAATTTCTTTTCCCTTTTAACGACTTGGCTTAGTATCTATAATCAGGGCCCAAAATTTTGCAACATTGGTTTTCCCTTTAAAAAGGGTTTTTGTTAAAGAAAATTTTGATCTAGTTGGGGACGTTTATTTTATAACACAACACCCTTTGGGACTTTTTGGGGTGAAATTTCCGGGGGTTAAGGCCCCACTCTTTTAAAGCGTTTAGAAACTTTTTGTAGAAGGGGTGTATCATTTTTCTTCTATTTTTCATAAACTGTCATCTGCAAAAAGCCTTTTAAATTGGGTTCCCAGGAAAATTTTTACTTAGGGCTTTATAAAATTTTTAAAAAAAAGGGCCCCCCCGAACATTTTCCCCCGTGGGACCCTGACCCAAACTGGTTTAAAAATGGGGTTTAAAGACCCTTCCACCAAAAACTTTCTGCGGGGGCCCCCAAAATGGAAAATCCAAAATATTTTTTGCAAAGAACCCGCCATTTTTTCTATTTTAAACACAGGGCCCCCATGGTCAACCTATTTTAAAGGGGTTAAAAAGTCAATAAAATTGCATCTATTTGCGGGGGGGGGGTTAAGGGCAGTTATTAAAAGCATTGGGGAGTTGTTTTTAACTGATCCCCAAACTCCTTTGCGTCAAAACCATGCTGGGCTTAAATTTTAAAAAATCATATTTGTCAAGAGGGGCCATTATTCTACAATATTAGTGTTCAAATAATTTTGGGGATAGGATGTAAGAGATACAGGGCTATGTTTCCAACTTTTGGGTTTGGGCACCCTTTTTTAAAAAAGGGGCAAAAGCCCAGCAATTTGCCACTCATCAGGGATTACTCCCTGGTCCAGGGAAACTTGAAAAAGTGTTGGTAAAAACCCCAGTCAATTTAGGGGGACATAATTTTTAAAACTTTCAGGGAAGCCACAGGACCAGTTAGCTTTGTATAAAATTTCCGCCATAATGGCTGGGTGAGGCTCCCACCATCAAACCTAATTTGAATTTTTTTTTTTTTTTTAGCTGCACAGTAACCCCAAAACTGCTTTGGGTTTCAGCATTTTTTTCCCCAGCCATCCTTTTTAACACAGATTTTTAGGGCCCAAAACCCGCTTAAAACACCTGGCCCGGGATTTTTATTCCGGAAAAGACCCGGGAAATTTCCCAAAGGGAAGGGAACTTGCGTTACGCAAAAAACGAAAGTTTCATTTCTGCCAATTCCCGCTTCCCTCCACGCATTCATTTTTTTTCTTTGTCATTTCTCTTATATTTTGAAATTCCCCGGTCCCCCGGGTTTTTTTGTCTAAATGGATTTTTTAAATTGGGACAAAAATCCAAATTCACAAACCCTTTTACAAACCAAAATTCACGGGTTTTTTTATTTTTCAAAGACTTTTTCCCGGGGTGGAAAAAAACTCCCTTTTTTTCCCAAACCTTTCCCCAAAATTTCCCCAAAAGCATGAACCCTGTCATCGATCAGCATAAAAAAAAGTCTCAAATTCTGTGGCCCTTCATGCCCTGCTCTCATGGTGACCTCAATTTTGATGTCTCTCCACGTCTGTGGCCTTGGTTTGGTTCCGTCGGGCCCCGGTATCGGCGATCCATAGGGCTGTCGTTGCACGGACATGGTGGCGCCCTCCGGAAGGAGAGCTCACTCACACCGGCTCCGCAAACTAAGCAATTGTTGTCAGTAGGGGGCTTAGTAGGCGTTTGTCCTGCGTATGTTAGACTAAAACAGG
>CM031621.1:4711188-4863688 GCA_018398815.1 Conus ventricosus
CCAGGAATGCAGCGACGACCGACAGGGAAGACAAGGTGACGTACACCATGAGGTAATGTCTGTTGTCAAAGGACTCGTCCTGTGAAGCAAAAAAAAAAAAAAAAAGATTATTTTTTAAAAAAGAAAGAAGTCATCCAAACAGCCTGGAATGATGTGAAAGCAGCAACAACGATGACAACTACAACAGCAACGACGATGACAACTACAACAAACAGTTCAAGCCTTGTCAAGTTTGCAACATAGAAAGGAGTTTTAAAACATCCATTCTGTCCTTCATTTGATGAACGCACCACCACCTCATCTGTCATGCACACATTCATATGTACCAAGTTTACCTGTTCTCCTATTCATTTACACCTTACCTTTAAAGGTACCTACAGATTCCTACAGTACTATGCACGCATCAACACCTTATGTGTGATGGTCACATGACTGTGTATTCATCGCATAGTGTCAAGCACTCTGAGGTGCTGTAAAGCACAACAGGAATGATCCATTCTCACATTATTGTTATGACCATTACATCTAAGCATACACATCTGCCCACACTCATCACATACACCTTTAGTTGTTTTTATTCATCCAGACCTGCCACGGTGAAATGTTCTGATGCTCAGTGTGGCATGCTGTGATGCTAATGTTAAAGTGGCAGATTTAGATCGCTGACTGGCACGAAACATGGACACTTCTCCAGCTATATATTCATCTCAGAGTCTGATTTTCTGTCCTCTTCTAACTTCACATTGCCTCATGTAACGAGTTCTTTACTTTGCGCTTGCCATCATGGTTGTTTCCACTGAAGTGAACAAAAGTTTTCAGATGTCCCTCATCAATCACACGCCACAGACAGCCTTTCAGATTTGTGAATCAGTTGAAATGAACACCGCACTTCATCATTGTTTTCCCCTCAGGGGGATATCTTCCCAGGTAAGTGGAAGAGCAATCGACCGGAACAAATTCCATTGAGAAAAGACGCATTAGCAAGTACGCATGCATCCATGCACATTCTCACAGGCACCCCCCCCCCCCCCCCCCACAGGCACACCCCCCACAGACCCACCCACACACAGACCTGCTCAGCAGAAGGAACAGTGACATTGGGCATGACCAGCATGCTGCTGCTCCGGTTCCCATTCCCCGCACTGCTGTACACTTGCACACCACCACCGCCCGGCCGCGTGCGGTTCCGCACCACGGCGTCCGACGCACCAGACCACAGAGTCAGCCAGTAGTTGGCGCTGACCAGGATCCCGTGATAGATGATTTGGAAGAAGACGCTGATGATGCACAGAGTGATGGAGCAGGCTTTGAAGTAGCGCAGGTAGACGGACAGCATCACCGCCCCCGTCTCCTTGTGTTCCTGCTTGATCATCCGCCCCTTCTCCTCCATTCCATCTTTCGGTAGAATACAAGGGAAAAAAAATTCCGTCTTTACTTAGTATACAAAAACACAAACAATCAAGTATCTTGCGTGTAATTGAACAATTAAGTGCCTTGTGTGTAATCTCTTTCAGGTCCAGTTTTATCATAGTCCAGCGAACAACGCAGGACAATTTCAGGGCTTTCACCGTATCAAAAAGGTCACTCCTGTCAGCTGCTACACACATGGCTATGTATATAAACGGTACACACAAAAATTTACAAGATGTAAAATCTAAACATGTACGTCCTTAACTCTTTTAACTGCCAAATTTTCTTACATAACATTCAAGCATCAACCAACATAATTTTTTGTAACACCAAATGAACTTACAACAAAGAATGTTTACACTCAGGTACTCCAGACAAAATTATAAAACAAATATTGTGAATCTAAACTCTACCAAATTTCGACGAAAAATCTAGAAGTGGATGTAATTCACTGTGCAGATATACGTTATTATGTTGTGTCTGTTTCTGTGTTATGATCATCAACTACTGTCATCATTCAACCTCATTCTGAAAATCTTAAATCCCCCTGTAACCTTGACCTTCACTCTGCACTTTCTGATCATCTCACACAGTTGTCACCTGAGCTGCAAGTGAGTCAGGTGCACAAGACCACATTGCACCTTTCCCCTTCCATCTTTCTTTGGACACATTCCATCTGTCCCTTTGGGCCACATTCCATCTTTCCTTGGACCACATTCCATCTGTCTTTGGACCACATTCCATCTGTCCCTGGACCACATTCCATCTTTCCTTGGACCACATTCCATCTTTCCCTGGACCACATTCCATCTTTCCTTGGACCACATTCCATCTTTCCCTGGACCACATTCCACTTTCCCTGGACCACATTCCACCTTTCTTTGGACCACATTCCACCTTTCCCTGGACCACATTCCCCCTTTCCTTGGACCACATTCCATCTTTCCTTGGACCACATTCCACCTTCCCCTGGACCACATTCCATCTTTCTTGGACCACATTCCATCTTTCCTTGAACCACATTCCATCTGTCCTTGGACCACTTCACCTTTCCCTGGACCACATTCCATCTTTCCTTGGACCACATTCCATCTTTCCTGGACCACATTCCATCTTTTCTTGGACCACATTCGACTTTTCCCTGGACCACATTCCATCTTTCCTTGGACCACATTCCATCTTTCCTTGGACCACATTCCATCTGTCCTTGGACCACATTCCATCTGTCCTTGGACCACATTCCATCTTTCCTTGGACCACATTCCATCTGTCCTTGACCACATTCCATCTGTCCTTGGACCACATTCCACCTTTCCCTGGACCACATTCCACCTTTCCTTGGACCACATTCCATCTTTCCTTGACCACATTCCATCTTTCCTTGGACCACATTCCATCTTTCTTGGACCACATTCCACCTTTCCTGGACCACATTCCATCTTTCCCTGGACCACATTCCATCTTTCCTTGGACCACATTCCACCTTTCCCTGGACCACATTCCATCTTTCTCATTCCATCTTTCTTTGGACCACATTCCATCTTTCTTTGGACCACATTCCATCTTTCTTTGGACCACATTCCATCTTTCCCTGGACCACATTCCATCTTTCTCATTCCATCTTTCTTTGGCCCCACTCCCATCTTTCTTTGGCCCACATTCCACCTTTCCTGGACCACATTCCATCTTTCTCATTCCATCTTTCTTTGGACCACATTCCATCTTTCCTTGGACCACATTCCATCTTTCCCTGGACCACATTCCATCTTTCCTTGGACCACATTCCATCTTTCCCTGGACCACATTCCATCTTTCCTTGGACCATATTCCCAAACCTTTCCCTGGACCACATTCCATCTTTCCTTGGATCACATTCCACCTTTCCCTGGACCACATTCCATCTTTCCCATTCCATCTTTCTTTGGACCACATTCCATCTTCCATTCCATCTTTCTTTGGACCACATTCCACCTTTCCCTGGACCCCCATTCCATCTTTCCATTCCATCTTTCTTTGGCCCACATTCCATCTTTCCCATTCCATCTTTCCCTGGACCCAATTCCATCTTTCCCTGGACCACATTCCATCTTTCCCATTCCATTTTTCCTTGGACCACATTCCGTCTTTCCTTGGACCACATTCCATGTTTCCTTGGACTTTCTTGATCTTACCAATTTCATATTTTTTTTCCCAGGAGGCCTTACCTGTATCATCTTTCTCTTCCTGAAAGCCGTACCTCTAGCATACTTTTCTTCGTGATCTTACCTTTTGATTACTTCTCTTCCTTGTGATCTTACCTGCATTAGGATTCTCTTCCTTGTGATCTTACCCATATGATCTTCTTTTTTCCTGACTGGTTCTACCTGCCCCGTGTTTCTCCTCCAGATGACCCTGCCTGAATTGTTTCTCTTCCTGTTGATCCTGAGCCATGTAAACCAGTATAATTTTTCCCCATCCTGATGTCACCAGTTATCACCCTTCCCCTTCCTGGCAGCGTTACCTGTACATCCGTTCTCTTCTTGCCTGATTACCTGTGGCATCTTTCTCTTCTGACAGCGTTACCTGTATCCCCTTTCTCTTCTTGCCTGAATTACCTGTGGTATCTTTCTCTTCCTGGCAGCGTTACTTGTATCCCCTCTCTCTTCTTGCCTGAATTACCTGTGGCATCTTTCCTTCCTGACAGCGTTACCTGTATCCCCTTTCTTCTTGCCTGAATTACCTGTGGTATCTTTCTCTTCCTGCAGCGTTACCTGTATCCCTTTCTCTTCTTGCCTGAATTACCTGTGGTATCTTTCTCTTCCTGGCAGCGATACCTGTACCACCTTCTCTTCTTGCCTGAATTACCTGTGGTATCTTTCTCTTCCTGGCAGCGTTACTGTACATCCTTTCTCTTCTTGCCTGAATTACTGTGGTATCTTTCTCTTCCTCCCCTTCCTCCTCGGCCTGCTCCTCGTTGCTGGCCTCTGTCATCACCGACATGTGCGACATCTGCGACATCTTGCGCGAGTTGATCGTCACACCTGGCACGCTCAGCTGCGACAGAAACACAGTCTGACAAGGCGTGCCACAAGAGATGACATACACAACTGGAAACATGGGAAGGAGAGAGCTGGGTCATGTGGGAGAAGGAAACAGGGGGGTGTGGGGGGTTGGGGTGGGTGGGGGGGAGTGGGAATGGGGCTTTGAATCTTCTGCGCCCATCTACATATGGCTCACTACAACAACCCTTCCATCCTAGTTCTCTCATACACAGGCGCACCCAAACCCGTTTTTCCGCATCCCACCACCACATCCACAGGAACCTAAAAGCAATCGATCTGTCCTAAGGCTACCCAGCCGAAAAGAGACTCCTGCAGTGCTACATGGTCCACTATAGCCGTTTACGCACATTTGGTAGTTCTCAATGGTGTTTTTTTTTTTTTTTTAGTGTTTTTTTTTTTTTCCCCCCCCCATCGAACACATATGCAAGAAAGTACCTAATCACTTTCGGTGCGCTCTTAAGTTATTCTCATTGGTGTTGTTCCCATACAACATTTAACAAGAAATAACAATCAATTTTCTGGTCACTAAGTATTTCTTCATTGGTGTTGTTCCCAAACAACATATTCAAGAAAGTACCAATCAGTTTCTGAGCACTTATGTAGTCACAATGGTGTAGTACCCATTCAAACATATTCAAAGAAAGGTACCAATCACGTTTCTGTGCACTTAATTAGTTCACAATTGGTGTTGTCCGCCAATACAACAT
This sequence comes from Conus ventricosus, assembly GCA_018398815.1. NCBI lineage: Eukaryota > Metazoa > Mollusca > Gastropoda > Neogastropoda > Conidae > Conus > Conus ventricosus. The sequence continues at coordinate 4,716,347 of CM031621.1, forward strand.
TTGCCAAAGAAAGTACCAATCAAAATTCCCAACGACTTCACCTGCTATGTCCACCGAGCCAATATGAATTAGTGTAACTCAACAGATGAGACCAACCGACATATCCCTCCCATCATAAAAAAATTTGCCATAACATGAGTTGTGAAACACCAGAAGAGATACCGAAGATGCAGAGAGCAAGACCAAAACTCTCATGTCGTATTCAATATCTTGTCCTAGACGACATCAAAGACCATGATGCACAAGCGGAGGAATGCTGGTGTGAATGTGACTATTAGGTTATGATAATCCCGTTTTAACTCAACAACAAAGGGACAGGTTCCCTCTTGGTGCATCATTCATTTACGAAAAGAATCTTCAGCACAAATGATCTGCCTTCTTAAGCAACGTTTGTTTGATACTGCATACATGTTCATCGCTTAGTCCAATCACATCGCATGTAAAACTCAAACAAGGGGAGTTTGTAATTATACCCCTGTTTGCTAGTAATACTTACCATGTCAGACAATAGCACTTCACACGGCAGTTTAGTCTGCTCTGCCAGGCCGAAGTATTTGTGTGGCTAATTCAGTGATAATACAGTCACGTGGTGCCCAACCCACTTCCGCCCGAGGACAAAGCCAGTGTAAGTCACCCATAAGCACGTCATTCAATCGAGCCAAAGCGCGCAAGTAACCCCAGAACCTTGGCCTAGCGGTGAAGGTAGGGCGGGCATTAGATCTGACATGGTCAGTAAATACTAGCCAAACAGGGAGTATAATACAAACATCCCAATTTGCGTCATAAACTGTACCATGTTCAGACAATAGCATAATTCAAATACAATGAGAGGGTCGAGTGCCCTAGTTGTTTCTGGGGTATACCCGATATGGATGCATTAATGCCACCACCAAAGGTAAACTCCTTAGAAACCATCAGCCCTGTCTGGCGGATGTCCCTCAGATAAACATTGTATGAAGGGATTCTCCGAACGCCAAGGACGTCTGCCTCCAGGCGGAGGCGCCTGGGAACCGCAGTGCTGTCCCAGGCTTAGCGAAGAGTCCAGCTCACTGACCCTCATGGGCCCGTGGGGCATCGACAGTGGTAAATCCACGCAGCATTTGTAATAGGCAGTTCTGACCGACTAGGATAGCCACCTAGAGACAGAGCCATCTGAGAATGTCTTTCCGTGTTACTGGGTTGATGAAAAGCAATGACGTCTTTGTGACACGCGCCAGGCGCGAGCGTTCCACAGTAGTGTGTTTATGACATCGAGAAGGGCAAAGGGCAAAGACCGAAGAGGTTACGCCCCCTAGTGTATCCGCCAGCGTGCGATGAATGAGGAAAGGGGAGGGACTGCCGGTTCCTGATCTTGGCTAGGAACTCGGGAAGGACCTTAAGAGAGACGCGCCGTCTCGGAGGAAAGCACTGTCTCTGGGTCCGCCGCTAAATGGCATGGATCTCGCCTCGCCGTCTCGCGGAAGCGAGGGCGAGAGAAGGTAGTCATCATTGGACATAAAGGTTCGACAGAATGAGGACAAAGGCTCAAAGGGGGGTTTATTGAGGAATCGTCAAGTACAGTGAAGAGGACCCCAAAGGGGAACACGAGCTGATGGGATTGGGCCTCACGAAGAAAGCCCCTCTGGAGAGATCTCTCTGAGGAGGAAATCATTCTCCAAAGGACAGGGGACCGGACCATTTGAGGATGGTCGTGAGATGCCGACCTGTACCCCTGATGAGCTAGCATAGAGGTTAAGTTGGGACATGAAATTCCTATTTAGGGAAATTTTGGTGGGGCGAATGAGAGGACAGAATTGGCTTAGCACCAGAGACCCAATTTCCTCCATCTGCCAGTCATAAAAGGGTACTCCGTGCTAGCTCTGCGGAGGACATGGCAAGGGTCTCGGTAGTTCCTGGCAGAGGCCCCCGCGAAGGAGAGGGTATTGAGGAAAACGAACTGACCTGTCCGTTCGAGAGGGGATTTGGAATGTTCGCAGCCGGGCAGACACAGAAGCCCGGCGTGGAGGTGAAGAACCTGGGGATTGGCGTGAGGAGTCCCGAACGGGGTTTAGCCTGAGCATGTCCCACCTGTGTTTTCATCTGGAGAAGGGTTCGTGAGTGAGGACTTGAGGTCCGGGAACCAGGACTGAGTTGGGGCCACCAAGGTGGCTAATGAGAAAGAGCCTGGTCTCTCGATCTCGCCCTTCCTGAACACCTTGTGGAGGATCGGGAAGGGAGGGAAGGCGTAAGCTATGAGCCGACCACGAAGGTACAGGGGCGTCGAATGGCGTAAGCCTGGGGGTCCGGGACCGGGTGTCCACATACACTGTGCAGACGAAGGTTGAACCGTGTGGCAAAGAGGTCTATCATTGGTTGAACCAATGTACCCACACCGTGAAAGGTAAACATGGCCCCGGCAGAGGGTCCATTCCGTTGGAGGACAGCCCTTGGATCGCTTGAGAGAGTCTGCCAGATGGTTGTGAGACCCTGCTATTGTCCTCGCGCGAAGTGACCCCCCTGCTGTGACACCACGGAGGAGGGCCTCTGTACGAGGGAGAGGCCGATGGAGTGTGCCCCCCCCCCCTAGTTGATTAACAAGCTACCGAAGTGTTGTTCCCGTGAAAAGGAGAACAAATCGTGGTGCTACAATGACTGGAACTGGGAGGAGGGCGAGTCTGACCGCCTCCAGTTCCAAGAGTTGAGTGAAGACGAGCAATCAGTTAGATCCCAAAACCCCCGAGGCTATGACCTGCTCCTCCAGATGGGCCCCCCAGCCCGAGTTGGAAGACGTCTGTGAAAAGTTCCAGGGCCTGGGCTGGGAGGGAGACGGGAACACCGGGGCCCGGGTGGAAGGGCTAAGCCACTCCACCGGGGCCCAAACGAACCAAGGCCCTAGGGGGGACGGGCTGGTTCCATCTGTCGTAGGTCTGGGACCAACGACGGCGGACTCCCTCTGAAGCGTACTGCTTTGGACACTCTGCCTAGGAAATGAGAGGATCCAGGGACTCCAACAACCCTAGAGGGAGGAAAAGTGGTCCTGCACAAGTGAGGGAGAGGCGAAGGTGAATGAGATCCACTAGGCAGCGACCTCTCCGGGTCGGGGAGACTACCATGGAGGTGGAGTCGAAGCTCAAGCCCAGGAAGGTAATTGCAGACCTGGCCGAGAGCTCGCCAATTGCGGGTTGGTGACGAACCCCAGAGAGGAATGCAAAGCATGAAGTAAACTTTGAGTGTGTGGATTGTGCTAGGGCCTGAGAGTGGGCCAGGACGAGCCGTCGTCGAGGTAGACAAGGAGGCGAATTTCCCTCCTTCTGGCAAGGGACGGCCATCTCCTTGCACTACCTTCGTGAAAAGAGAAGGGAGCCAGGGAGAGTCCGAATGGGAAGGCCCTTGAATTGCAAACACCCCGCCCCGCCCGACGAAAACGAAGGAATCGTCTGTGGACGGGTGGATGAGGATCTGGAAAGTAAGCATCATAGAAGATCTAATTCGCGTTGCCCCCTTCCAGATGGTGATGGAGACCTGATCTGGCCGGAGTCTCCCATCTTGAATCTGGTTTGTCCTAGGAATCAGTTGAGATGGGAAAGGGTCAGAGGAATGGGCCTCCAGCCGCACCGAGGCCTTTGGGACTACTAAGAGGCGAGAGAAAACCCGGGTGGGGGTGTGGTACCTCGGTGCAGCGCCCTTCGGAGAAGCTCCTCATTATCCACGAAGGGCTCCGCCTGGGCGGAAGGTGGGTTCGCCGTGGAAGGAAGGCGGGAGGACAGGAGGGAGGGCGTTCGTGTCCCCCAAGGTTTTTAGACGGAACCATCCTGCAGAACAGAAACCACCCAGGGGTTGAGAACCCATGCGCCGCCACGTGAGGGGCGTGCCGGGACAGACTGCCTGCCAGGGGCAGAGGGGCTGAGGTGTGTCTGGAATACTGACAAGTCCCGCCCCTCGGAAAGGATGGGTCCGCTAGTCACCTCCGGGGCCGGCCTGTTGGCCGAATCCGAAATACTGTTGGGGTTTTTCGTTCGGCGTAGGGGGTTTGGCGGCCTCGAGGGACGCTGCTTAGGTATGGGCTGGGTCTGGGGCATTGGGTATGCCAGACGGGCGAAAGAATGGTCTAGAAAGGGCGTGCTGACACGAGGGTTTGTGGTCGCACAAAGAAGCGGCCTTTTTCGCTCCTCGATCGTCAAATGGGAAATGACCTGCAAGAGGAAATAGTCGCCGCAAAAAGATCTGCCCTGCGCTATCCTGACCCGTAATTGCACCGTAAGGACCGCATGAAGCGCTGGGAAAGATGGCTGAGATAGCAGGGCGCTCTCACAGCCAGTAGCAGTTAAAGTTACACCTGGCTGCGCTGATCCCGTCCCGCAGACCCAAGGTGGTGGCGCTTCTTGTTGACACAAGAAAACGCATAAGTTGGTTCATCACACAGCTGGGGCCACCTCATTCGCCCGTGTCTGAAGACGCTGAATCGTACAATGCCTCCCTCATTAGCCAGAATCCTCCGCTCGCTGTAGGTACATGTCAATTGAATTCATGCCCCGCGTGGTGGCAGAATGCCAGCTCTGGCGAGTCTGGTCCCACTCATGTCAGGGTTATGATAGAAAGAGAGTGATGGGGAGGGGGGCGGTTAAGAGTGACCTGAGGTCACCGGGGGAAATGGGCACTCTCCCGGGATGGCCGGATAGGGCGTAGAAAAGAGAGAAAAGACCTGAAGGGGCCTGACGCGGGTCCTTGAGGAATAACTCCTAATGGGGCGCGTTGGGGGGGGGGGGGGCCTGGAAAAGACGTCAAGTCCACCCGGTGTTGTAACGCAATGTGGAACTCCCTGGCGAGAGGCCTATCTGGCCCAACAAAGGATGAAGGTCTGGGGGCGGCTATCCTGACATCGTGATCGCAGGGTAGGGGGAGACCCATGAAAACGGGAAAGGCAAGATGTTTGTTAGAGGTAGGGGATTCCCTAACAACAAATTCAGGCGCCAGCTCTCCCAAAATGGAAAGGTTCCCCAACTGGGGAAGAATTCCTCAAGCCCCTCCTCCAATTGAGGGAACAGTCGATCGAGAGTGACGTTCGAGGTCCACCTTCGAAAGGGGCCATGAACAGGGGTTGCGTGGTAGTCGTGAAACTCGTTGGGATAGAGGTGAAAACGAGGACTACACCCCGTGTTTTCCGTAATCGTCGTGAAAACAAGGACCTGCCGATCGACTAGCGCCCGAGAGGAATTGGGTCCCCAGTCCGATCCCGCTCTGGAGGCCGAATGCCACATGAAGCCACAGAAGTAGTCAGGGGAAGAGGTCCGAGCTAACTCCTGATTCCCCTCGGGGAATAGAACCAACCGTTCCCCGGGGAAAGATGGCTTGTGGAGCCCAGAGGCAAGTCCTCCCGGGACCCGGTAACCTATTGCGCCACCCCGAGAGCTACTGCCTCCTGCATCTCCCGTGTGGGGTCCGCACCGGCCCCTTGCGTGGCAGAGGGGTCGGGGAGTATTTTACGATCGCCGCGCCTCCTGCCGTGTGGTTACGAACTGGGATGCTGAGACGACGCGTACAACCCAAGGGAAGAGGGTACCCCCTGTCCCGCTGGTCGATCTCTCCCTCCGAGGAACGGGACCGGCGACGTTGCCCCATAGGGGACGGAAGAAGTCGGCTCCCCAACGTCCAGTACCCCTAGGAGCATGAGACGATCGAGTCGGGGGTTCGATCCGCTGGGTGAGTCGCAGAACCGAGCTACTCGATGCCTGCGAACCTGACCTCGGGATTGTGGTCAGTGGGGGGTTCCACCGAAGAACTGGCCACATTCCCTCAACCGAGTTTTGAACGCACCACGTGTCCAGGGTCGTGGCTGAACCCGACCCGGTTTGGGAAAAGGCTCCTGAGACTGTGTACGTTGTGGAGGTGCAAGCGTCACAACGATCTCAATAGCATCGGGTGACGTGCGTGATTCCGACCGCGAGTACGCCACCCTATGCCGGTCCGGGAATCGGCCAATGGCCCCGGTGGCCGATGATCGCCGTACGCCTGGCATGATGGGATGAGGGTCTCCTTACGCGGTCGAAGTCGAACAGGCGAACCAGTCGGAACGAGAAGATTTTAAAACCGGAAGGTCCTTTCAATGGAGCCTTGGCCCTTGGAGATTTTGGGCATAGCAATGGAAGCAAATGAAAAACAGTCGGCAATGGAATGCCGATTGTTTCATCCGCACTGGGAAACTGACTGTTGACTACGATCGCGAACGATCGTGTATACCGCCGTTCGGTAGAGGTGAAATCGGAATGATGGTCTGCAGCGTCCCCTGCACGGAACCCTCCTCTACCACCGACCGTGAAACGCTCATCGTGGTGCGTGACGGTTGTCCCGTGAATCGACACACTCCCCTCCGGGTAAGAGCGACTGCCGAAGAGTAGCGCCTCGAGCCGTTTGTGTCCTTCACCATTTTTGGCACTGGTGGTGGAACAAACACGAACGCACGATCGCAAAGGGAGACAAAGAGGTGGATTGAGGAATAGAAAGGGCTCAACCAACTCGTAGAGAGACACGAAATTTGTATTAAATGCAATCGAACGTCAGTTGAGAAGAATCGAGGCAAGGTCGATCGAATGACGCGGTTTTGGCGTCGTAAACAAAAGAAAAAATGGTCCGGAACGACCGGCAGAAGAATATGGAATCCAGTGTTACTAACGTGAAAATTTAAGGAGAATCGGGATTCCAAATGGCAAAGGAGGAGGGACCGAGATTCGTTAAACAAGGGTCAGTAAAAGCCAAAAACTGGGAGAAAGGCGAAACCGCGATGGAGTTTCCGACTTCGAAGACCGAAAGCGCCGAATGCAAAAGTCCAAGTGCCAAGACCTAAGCACCAGGCGAGAAGCGTGGTTAAAACAAATAATAAAGCTCACCAAACCAAAAGCCCCACCGGTTCAAGAAGAGACATGGTGAAAAGGCGCGCAAGCCACAACAAATAAGCAAAGAAGCAAACACAAGGCAAGTCTAAACACATAACGGCAAAGAAAGGCAAGACAGAGCACAACACTTACTTGCTGACGGAGGCCGAGAGAGAAATGAAGTTGGGAGATTACACTGGCTACACCCCCCACGGCGGAAGTGGTTGGCCAACCACGTGAACTGTCTTATCACTGCATTAGCCACACAAAAACTCGGCCTGGCAGAGCAAACTACCTGCCGTGAATGCTATTGTCTACCAAGGTACAGTATATCCGCCAAACACTGTTTATGACAAGAGAAAGGTTTCATGCATAAGGGAAACAACTGAGATGGAGGAAAATGCAAGAGGATGGATGGTGCAGGAGATGATTAAAGTGCCAAGATAGTGTTTTAACACATAGCAAGAATACAGGTATGGGACCAAACTCCACAATGAGCATTATGGGACAAAAGAAATAGGGCGCGGCAAGAGGTCATGTGTGCCTTGCTGTTAGCATTGGAAGAATAACCTGACAAAGCCTCATGCAATAGGGAAGAAAACCTGCAAAGCCTCATGTCCTTCAAAATGGGAAAGGTGGACAAACCAGGTCACCCAAATATCATAACACATAAACAAAATCAAACGGATGACACAAATACACTCTGTGTGTTGTGCAAAGCGTGCGCCGCGCGTTGTGTGTTGATTGTGTGTGTGCATGTGTGCCTATCCACATGCCTAAGGAACAGCCAGCGGCTAATTCTTACACACCTGATGTATAAACTACACAGATGCTCTCACCTGCAACGGAGGCCCCGTCGATCAAGGGTCCATGGTCCAATGCCGCTACTGCTGCTGTGTTTTTCCCTCTCCACCGCCAATTGGCTCCCCCTTCCACACTGCACACAGCAACTTCAACACTACACTTTTGATGGCAAACCATTACCATCTGCGATTGTTTGTAACATGTGTGTGCATGCATTGCACATGCATATATGTTTTGTAAATATGTACCTAGAAGCCGAGTGATGACAATGTTTTTGTGTCTTGTGAATGAAAGTTGCATGTGTATGGAAAATGACTGTCCTAGAGCATAATATTGCGTCCACCTCCGTATGTAATTGCATCTCTGTCCCTTCGTGTGCATGCCTCATGTATGCCAGTCACAGAATCCTAAGACTGCAAGTGTGTTGTGTGAGCGACGTGCGTGCGTGCGTGCGTGTTGTTGGGTGTTGTGTGGGTGGCGTGAGAGTGTGGGTTTTGAGCAGAGTGTGGGATGTGTTGTGTGGTGTTGTTGTGTGTGTGTTGTGTATTGTATGTAATTATGTATGTGCATTGTAAAAACATAATGAAAAACGTGCAGACATTTTGTTCGATATGCACTTGCACCTTGTCTGCACACAGTATCATTCCTTCTCCTAGCAAAGTGACTAACAAGTGACTACAAATACTACTGTTTCTCGGATGAAAGGAGTCAAAAAAGAGGAGGATGCAAGGTGGCGAGGATGCAGCAACCCCAGGGAAAAAGCAACAAAGGAAAGAACTAAAGACCACAGAGAGACAGCAAAAGACGCACAGACGGATCACTGTACCATGAAACAATGTGGAATACAGAAGAAGAACATGTGCCGAGTAGGTTTCCCACTGACAAACAGACCGTTTTGCCTAAAACTGCTGTTGGTGTAATTTCAAAACAAAAAATGAGTTCATATTCTACAAATTGTGTGAACACAATTCCCATTTTTTGGTACAAACCATGAGGGGGGGGGGGGGGGGGGGGGGGGGGGGGGGGGGGGGGGGGGGGGGGGGGGGGGGGGGGGGGGGGGGGGGGGGGGGGGGGGGGGGGGGGGGGGGGGGGGGGGGGGGGGGGGGGGGGGGGGGGGGGGGGGGGGAGGGGGAGATTGGAGCACACATTTCTTTTTTCACTGCCGTCACCAGTCAGAGGCTTTTTCTGGGTATACCACCAGATTCTAACTATATTAAAACAAAACAATAAAATAGGCTATTGTAACAAATTATTTTCCAACCAGATTTCGTCAGCATACTTTTACACAAAACTCACACCTCTCGCTATTTTTTGTTTTTTTGTTAAAAAACTTATCACGGCATTTGTCGAAGAAGCCAGCACTGCCTGATACGATTTATGCACGTGTAAAGTTACAAAAAAAACATTTTGCTCTTTTGCCAAAACCCCCCATCCCCCCCTGTCCCCCCCATAGTTACAGTTACAAGTGCAACTGCTACTCCAAAAACTTCCTCCTAAACATTTTTATTCGAACATTTTTGTTTGTTTTCTAAATTTTCACCAAATCACGCGCACAAAAACCATGTAAGATGGTATGGTCAACAGTCCATGCCACAAGGCAAAACGACAGGCAAGAAGGGCAACAATCAACAAACGTTCTGGGACCAATACCTTGTGCTCAGAAGCGCGAAGCGTCCCGGAAGGCTTTTTCTCCAAGACTCGTAAGAGATCTGGGTCAACTTTTATGAAACGTCGCCCCCCTTGCCTTAGGTAGTACACCTTACCCATCCACCAATAAGATCACCTGCACAGACAAGTTTTATTGCGCATGATTGGTAACATTTCTGCGAGTGTGAGTGTGTGTGTTAGCGTGTGCGTGTGGTGGTTCGCGTCAAGCACACAACAGATGTAGCCATCTGGAAAAAATGAAGTAATAATCTTAACTTTACGCCCATGTATTCTGTCTGAAAACATACTAAACAAGGAATCCGACAGACCAAGTCTTTGACCATCAGTTCCAGAGATTTTCTTCTCCCTCTCTTTATCGCCTTTCTAAGAACGTACAAGTCACTGATCTCACCACAGTATCTCCATGTGCCAACAAACACATAACAATGTTACACACACACACACACACACACACACTGCACACACACAGAAATTGAGCAAGGCACACCTTTCTCCACCCTCCACACTTCCCTGCACCCTCCCAGACTTACATTTCAGCCCATACAAACACAAACACAAACCTGACAGGCATAGGTAACTAACACATGATCCTATCATTCTTACCCAACTAGTCAATAGGCAAAAGCCTTGAAGATCGACCGGGCATGAACTAATCATGAGGGTCCTGTGTGTGTCCATGGCAAGGCATTATATGGGAGGCATAAACCATCCCTCTCCTTCCCCTGCTTCAACATCCCCTGACCTGAATCAGGTACCTGTGTATTACTGGGTGGACAGCGAGGGTTTCCACACCGTATAATAATCCAGTCCCTCGTGGGGTTTGAACTCATGACCATCAAGCTTTGCAGGCATTCGCTCTAACCATTAACAACAGGCCCCTTACCTGATTAGCATTAGGGACACATCGCACACTGTTTCACTCTTACCTGTCCAGTATCAGGTAGATATTGCACATGATACGTCCTCTTGACTGATTAGCATGAGGTAAATATTGCATATAATAGGTCACTCTTACCTGACTAGAATGTGAGGTAAATATTGCATATAATAGAGATCACTCTTACCTGACTAGAATGAGGTAAATATTGCATATAATAGAGATCACTCTTACCTGACTAGCATGAGTAAATATGCCTATAATAGGTCACTCTTACCTGACTAGCATGAGGTAAATATTGCCTATAATAGGTCACTCTTACCTGACTAGCAATAAGGTAAATATTGCATGTGATGTTTCACTCTTACCTGACTAGCATGAGGTAAATACTGCACATGACAGGTCACTCTTACCTGACTAGCATGAGGTAAATATTGCACATGACAGGTCACTCTTACCTGACTAGCATGAGGTAAATAACTGCACATGACAGGTCACTCTTACCTGACAAGCATGAGGTAAATATTGCACATGATGTGTCACTCTTACCTGACTAGCATGAGGTAAATACTGCACATGACAGGTCACTGTTACCTGACTACATGAGGTAAAAAATTGCACAGGGACCGGTCACTCTTACCTGACTAGCATGAGGTAAAAAATTGCTTATAATAGGTCACTCTTACCTGACTAGCATGAGGTAAATATTGCATGTGATGTGTCCACTCTTACCTGACTAGCATGAGGTAAATATTGTACATGACGGGTCACTCTTACTTGACTAGCATGAGGTAAATATTGCATAAGACAGGTCACTGTACCTGACTAGCATGAGGTAAATATTGCACATGACAAGTCACTGTTACCTACTAGCAGGGGTAAATATGGCACATGACAGGTAAACTCTTACCTGACTACATAGCTGCCAACCTCCCAGAGTAAAAAAGAGTAACATCTCACGGGGGGTGGGTTCAGGAGGGGGCTGGCCCCCCTGCTAAATCAGCGGGGGTGAGGGGGCGCAGCCCCCTGAAGCTGAACCCTTTTTTACACTCTGACGGGCATAATTTTTCATCTCCTGATAGGAAAACTAATCAAAAGCAAGCCAATATTAAACCATATCAAAGCATGCATATTAGTATGTTGCATACAATGCAATATTTTGAGTTAAAAAAAGCCTCTTACGTAGGTAGCCACCATATTTTTTCTATAATTAATATACAAAACCACAAAATAAGACTTACCCAAACAGCTTTTTTATCTTCCATATTGATGTAGGATGAACATAAAAGAGCTCTGCCCTCCCAATCAACAGCACAAAACAGCCCCTGGGCTTCCATCAGCTACAACCCACATTCTTTCCTTTTCAAGTTCCATCAACTTCACCCTTCTGCCCTTATGATCTCACAACTACACCCCATAGCATGTGAAGTTTGACGGAGTGTTTTTTGACGGCTGCCGATTCCTCACTTCGTTGTTTTTTTGTGCTTCGTGTCTTCTCGTGATCGGCCAGATCATTTCTTCCCCCATGTGAAAATATTCACCGGACATCGACACACGTTGCAGACAGCAAACTTTTCACCCTTTGAAGGGCAAGAAGTGACCCATGGAAACTTGTCTTTATAACTGGCAGATACCGCGGAATCGTTTAGGTTTTGTGGTTTTTCTCCATGCTAACCACTTGAAGACGCCATGTTGACTATTAATTTGAACAGCAGCTATGCGCATGCGCGGAATGGGCCTAGTTATACCCCTTTCATGCTGACTTCCGATTTTACGATTTCTGTTCAGTCGGGCCAGTTGCCAAACGTTCTTTTATTTCATTTTGGGGTTTTTTTTTTTTTTTTTTTTTGAAAACTCGTAAACCGGAATTTTTTCAGCAAACAACGAAAATAGGGACAAATTTAAAAAAAACGATATGCCCGGTTTTCCTGTAACAGTTGGCACTATGTGCTAGCATGAGGTAAATACTGCACATGACAGGTCACTCCTACCTGACTAGCATGAGGTAAATATTGCATGTGATGTGTCACTCTTACCTGACTAGCAGAGGTAAATATTGCACATGACAGGTCACTCTTACCTGACTAGCATGAGGTAAATACTGCACATGACAGGTCACTCTTACCTGACAAGCATGAGGTTTAAAAATTGCACATGATGTGTCACTCTTACCTGACTAGCATGAGGGTAAATACGCCAATGACAGGTCACTGTTACCTGACAAGCAAAGAGGTAAATATTGCACATGACAGGTCCACTCTTACCTGACTAGCTGAGGTAAATATTGCCTATTTAAAAGGTCACTCTTAACCCGACTAGCATGAGGAAATATTGCATATAATAGGGCACTCTTACCTGACTAGCAAAGGTAAATATTGTACATGACAGGTCACTCTTACCTACTAGCATGAGGTAAATATTGCATAAAAAAGGTCACTCTTACCCGACTAGCATGAGGTAAATATTTCATAAGACAGGTCACTCTTACCTGACTAGCATGAGGTAAATATTGCACATCATGTTCACTCTTACCTGACTACATGAGTAAATATTGCACATGATTGTCCCCTCTTACCTGACAAACCCCGAGGTAAATATTTCATAAGACAGGTCACTCTTACATGACTAGCATGAGGTAAACAATTGGGACATACAGGTCACTCTTAAACCCGACTAAACATGAGGTAAATATTGCACGTGATGTGTCACTCTTACCTGACTAGCATGAGGTAAATACTGCACATGATGCGTCACCAGGATGACGGTTCTCTTCCGCTTCACAAGTCGCTTCAAAATGGCCTCCTCCAGCACATGGCGGCCCGTGTGAGCGTCCAGCGCCGAGAGGGGGTCATCCTGTCACAGCACAACACACAGGCTGACACCACCTTGTTCACGCGCAAGCCCCTGACGACACCCAAAACCCCCCCCCCCCCCCCCCTTATCTCCATCCAAAGAGAAGCGAGTCTACAAGACAAGGAAGGAGGGAACCAGAGGGGAAAGGGGGAAGGCTGGCGTTTGGGGGGTGTGAGGAGAGGGGGTGGGGGAGGTGGGGAGGTTAAGGCCCTGACACACAGATTCAAGGAGGATGGAAGGGTCGGGAAGGAAAGTCTTTACACACACACACACACACAGTTTCAGACTGTCGGGATGCCTGCGACATTTTCACGGATGTTTGTACAAGGCACGTCACATATCAAGCTTGTGGGCCACGATGTTGCGCCCTTTTGCCATTCTAAAACACACAGGAATCGGTTTTTTATCTCTCTCACTCAAAACTTGAGGATCAGAAGTGAAGAATCGTGCCTGTCTACACAACCACAGTTCCTTCTGAAATAACGATGATCAAATTTTATTCCATTTGGAATCAAAAAAAGCAACAAGAGACCAGGATTCGAGGAAGAGCAAGCACGTCCCTTGTAATTGTTGCTTGAAATCCATCACCGTGTCATTCAATCATTCAATCAGCAGTAACAAAAATACCACAGAGGTTTAACCCGTCAACAGAAAAATGAAGAAAGATATTTTTCAGCAAACTGAACACTGCAAAAGACATGCTTTCGTGAGCTGGCTACAGGCTCCAGACCCACAGGAGGCCCGCCCTACCCTACAAAGATGTATGCAAGTGCGACCTGAGGGCAGGGAGCCTCGACCCAGTACACCTGGATAAAAGCAACTTCAGACCGGGGCAGCTGGCGATCCGCCATCAAGGCCGGCATCAAGCAAGCAGAGCAGAGCAGGGAGTGAGGCCCAGTTGGGGAAAAACAGAGGCCCGCAGACGGCAAGAATTGTGTCAGCACCCACAGACACCCATGACCGCGACTTCACCTGCAGCAACTGCAACAGAGTCTGCCAATTCAGGATGAGGCTCTTCGGTCACAGCACATGCAGCAACTCCACAACCGACTAATCCACGGCGCAACACCATTGTCTCTCGAGACAGATGGATGCCACCTCTCTCTTCTCTCAAATGTGGCACTTTGCAAATGTGATCACAAATCTTCCTTGATGACGCAGTTCAGGAAGATGATGCACACAAATACACCCTACACCCCTACCCACCTGCATTTCCCACCCCACCCACACCTTTCCCTCCCAAACCTTTTTTATTCCTGTTTTTTTTTTTTTAATGTTTAACATCACAATTGTGAATGGACAATTCTTTCTCAAGGATGTTCACGTCTCTCCCCCCCCCCCCCCCTCTCTTTCTCTCCTCTCTCACATACACTCACATATACACACACACACACTTCAGCCCTGATGTGGCCCTTTGCGGTTGGCTGGGCTATAAGCAACATTTTCCTAACACAGCACTTGATAAACGGTCTACACATAAACAGTGTCCACCATGCAAACAAGTACAATGAAAGCTGGTTAAAACAGCATAAAAGCTCTGAGATATTCTTAAGATTGACTCGTGCTTTTGCGTTTTGTCCCCTCAAGTTTAACCTGCCATGGGACATGTGTCCCATGATGATTGAAAAAACTCCAAGGCTCTTCATACAGAGTCAAAGAAGTTTGTCCTGAACTGTTTATGTTTCTGTGTTTGGTTCATACGAACAATCCCATCCATGACAAACCAACCAACCAACCAAACAGGACTGACTGATTTCCTGAGCTCCTGTCCAACTCTGCTCTACTACACTAAAACTGCTCAGTAAGACTCCCACTCACACAAAAGACCCCCATCACTTGTTCTCAAACATTTTTCTTCAACAGTATTAAATCTGTCTCCCATTACAGACTTCTCTCCCTTTAATGACCTTTTTTTTTTTTTTTTTTTTTAAAAAAGACTTGTCATTATTCAAAGGTGCCTTTGAATGCATGCAGTCAAGGACTTACCATGATCACAGTATCAGCTCCCGAGTACAGGGCGCGGGCGATGGCCACTCGCTGCTTCTGACCTCCACTCAGATTGATGCCCTGCAAAGGAACATCACTTGAACAAGATTTCTCTCTTTGTTTCCATACTGGCTTTCAGTGAAGATGGTCATCATTTTTCAGGTACACTTTCCTTTCACCTTTTAGTTACCACTCTGCACCCTATACCGCCTGTCTGTCATCACCAGGTAACTACCGTCCTACTCTATGCTGCCTGCCCATGGTGATCTGTACTTCATTCCCCGAGAGTTATTTGGGAAGTTTTGAGTGATGAAATGCACCATTTGAGGGTTAACAGCTGTCGCAGAAGTGTCTTCCATAACCATTGATATGATGCAAACATTCTGCATAGAATGAAAGTGTAACTACAATGGTTGGCTTTAACATACACAACAACTCACACACTGGCACAGGCACAGCAAACTACATCCTTTTCTACATTGTACACTAAATTTGCTGTGATACAGACCTAAAAAACCATCTGGTGTTTTTAACCAAGTCTGAAAACCTCAAATCAAATTTCTTTCATGCTCTAGAAACGCATTTGGTAGCTGAAGGAATGTCACATTAAACAACAAAAACGCCTTCATGGCCTGGTCGTTAACCCTCTCACCACAGAACACAATGAGCCAAAAGACAATGCAGACTACACATACACACCCAGTGGCACTCAACTGTTCAGCTACCTCCCACTAGTCTTCTACTGCATCTTCTTAACACTCACCTTCTCGCCGATTTCCGTGAGGTCAGCATTTGGGAGCTGCTCCAAGTCCGGCTGCAAGGCGCAGGCAGCTATCACCTTTTTGTACCTGAACACCAGAGTCATACCTGTCTTTCACCCTGTCAGTTCCTTCACACGTTTGTCGGGGATGCACAGACACACACACACACACTGATTCACAGAGAAGTCAATGTATTCAATGTGGGAATAAATTGGTACTCATTTTGTAGCATAACATTAGACACAATCAATCTCAGTCATACGTCTCGGAATGAATTCCTTACAGTGTAACTTAAACATCTGATACAATCAATCTCCGTCATACGTCTCGGAATGAATTCCTTACCACGTTCACTGCTGTGTAACTTAACATCAGACACACACAACTGCAGTCAAACCTCACTGACTTGTGTACATTTTGTGCTAAGTAACAAAACACCAAATACACTTAACTGTAGTCAAAACAAACTGACTTGTTTATGTAAAGTGCTTTATCACGGAACACCAGACACAGAATATTTCAGACATACCTCACTGGACTGCTTATGTTGGATGCTGTGTGATGATACACCAGCTACAGACAACTTCAGTCATATCTCAATGATTTGCTCACGTTTAACGACGTGCAATGGGACACCAGATACTTATACTATCAGTCATACCTCACTGTATCACTTATCACATTCACAGACACACACAACGCTAGTCATATCTCACTGAATTACTTCAGTCAATCGTCATGAAACAGAAAACCAGGTATACGTAGCCTTAACTCTGCGTCACTGAACTGCTTATCATGTTAATTACTGTATAGGATTTGCAGTCTACAAGTAACCATCACAGCCATCCTCTTTGTCACTACCCACTTTCTCCACACGTATGGTGACCCAAACAAGATGTTGTCCCTCAAGGAAGCATTGAGAAGCCATGGAGTCTGAGAAACGTAGGCCACTTTCACATCACTGAAACAGGGAGAAAACACACACACACACACACACACACACACACACACACACACACACACACACACAAAATCAAGTCTTATTTCTCTAATGCTCAAACTGGGCAACTTCCATACTTACAAAGCAGGCAAAAAGTATGGAACACAAGCAAAACAATTTTTTTTTTGCAACTTTTTTTTTCTTGGAATAAAACACACACACACACACACACACACACACACACACACACACACACAGAGATACGCAAAAACCCACAGTCTGACTGAAATGAATACCGTCCACAGCTGGGTGAACTGGGGTGGTGTATTCAAGTGATGGCATGAGTCTGGTGGCCACATTCCATTATGTTTAACCCTTTCAACCCCATGGCGGAACTTTGCTCAGACACCACTGAACAGCGCTCTGAGCCTGAGCCCTGTCTGGGCATCTAAACTCGTTTCATCAAACTGGCTTCAACACCCATACATGTGACAGTAAAGGGAAATAACTACACAGGCTATTTTCCTGCTGATTCCACACCAATTTCTGTGTAGTTTTGGGGGTTGTTGTTGTTGCTGGGTTGTTGTTGTTGTTGCTGTTGTTGTCGTACCCTGGCTAAAAGACTCCAGGGACCATCCGAACAGCCAAAGTATTTGAACACTATGGTACAAATGCATCAGCTGGGATGAGAACATTGCGTGTGTGACCGTTTTTGATTACTCCGCCACGTGGGCAGCCACACTCCGACTTCGGGGGATTCTGGAGACTGATAATGTTATGCTAGGAGCTTGTCACAACGGAAGACAATCCCCGCATAACTATGCAGAGCATAACAACATTTTGATGCAGCCTTGGTGTTCTAGCCTACGTCAACTGACCTGACACAGCCTTAAGCCAAGGCGTTGCAATTCTGGTCAAATGGTGTGTGTGTGTGTGTGTGTGTGTGTGTGTGTGTGCGTGTGCGTGTGTGTATGTGTGAGTGTGTGTGTGTGTGTGTGTGCGTGTGCGTGTGTGTGTGTGTGTGTAAGTGTGTGTGTGTGTGTGTGTGTGTGTGTGTGTGTGTGTGTGTGTGTTTGTAAGTTGTGTGTGTGTAAGTGTGTGTGTTTGTACACAGCCAAAGGACATCGGCTGACTGGCTTACAGTTCTTGACCAGATCCCAATAGATCTAGATGTAATTTCATATGAGACTTTGATGATCTGATATATGAATCATCAGAAAATTCTTCCAGGACTGACATGTGATGAAATGCCAACATTGTCAAAGCAAACACTTGGCAATATGACGGAAAAAAAAAGCTGTCCACATTCTTCCACATTAATGGGGATGCAAAGTAATTCTAAGTAGATTCCTCAGAAGGGAGTCTCACAAAAAATGACAGCAGCCCCTTAAACATGCACGCAAAAAGTACCAAATTTATAACCGTTAAAGAAAAACGATAGTTTTATAACATGTGAAAGTTTCAAAGTCTCAGGACATAAACTATGTCTCTCACTGACTTCCTAAAACGAAGTCATGTAAAAATGTTTATATACCACATCTGACTTAACACATCGAAAGTCACTAGAATGCATCACACTACATAAAATTTCAGTTTTTTGAGGAATGCGTACACTGAAATGAATTTCTTTGCCTATCAGTTTAACATCTTTTTGAGATACTGGAGCTTTAACTCTTTCATTCCTACTTTTATATGAACCATTACTTCCTCTTGTTCCTAGATTCTTATAATACGAGTATTCCCTTCATTCCTGGATTTAGAGAAAAGAAAAAGAAGTGTAAAGTGAGAACTGCTACATGTGCAGTAGCAAACCGGCCAGAATAGAGCGGCGACCACTTTCCCACGCTGTAGGGGCCGTCTGGCATCCATTCCATTCATAAACACTGCCGCGCCAGCGACCCGGTCATGACGTGTACTGATGACGCAACTTGCGCGAAGTTCAAAGCGCTTACCGCGAGAACCGATTTTCCGGGCTGCAGAAAGGAAAGGAGGGATTTTGTGCTGCCCGGTTTTCCGGGCTGCAGGAAGGAAAAGTAGGATTTCTGCAAACCGGAAAACCGGGTTGCAGGGATGAAAGAGTTAATGAAGTATCCCTTCGCACAGGTCAGCCGAAACATGCCAAGCTGAAAAGGCTGGTCACACTGTAAACAACAAAACCAACAAAAGAGCAGAGCTCAGACAGGCTTCAGGAGTTCCAGTTAGAGTATCATCGATCAGCGCACACTCACCATCCATGCTGTCCAATGTTAGTGTTTTATCCCAGCAGAGTTACTCACCTTGACCACTCCACAAAGCCGTTGACCTGGACCATCTCACCCAGCAAGGCCGCCAGCAACGAGGACTTTCCCATTCCCACCTGCCCCACGATCATCGTCAGCTTTCCTGCAAACAAATTCTTCACAGTTCAAATAGAAACAACTGAAGAAAGAGAAGAAAAAAGAATCTGTCATGAACAACAACATTATAAACATGATCACCTATCCATAAGATATAGACTTAAATTCATACTTAACAACTAAACATATAATCTCCATAAGGCAGACAGAAGTGGAACGATGCTGAGGGTGCTTGCCATTCAACTTAACGTATCCCCCTCATGTCACAAAAATTAGCTTTAACAAGTTTGAGAACAACTCCACTGTGCCCCAGACATAAAGAGAATCGATAACTAGTTTTGGACAGTGTCTTAAGCCTTAGTGTCTTGCTGCCAGATCACAACAAAAAAACAACAACAACGTAGGCATGTTCTAATCTGTATCGAGAGAAAATGGTGTGAAGACTTTCCAGAATCAAGACAGTTGATCAAGTGTGTGGGGGAAAAAATGTGAATGACATTTAAGATTTTTTACCAGGTCGTCAGTGACAGCAACAGAAAAGTAAAAATCCCTGACATAGAAAAAAGCTGGGGGCAGTCAAAAAAATACCTTTCTATGCTGAACAAAAAAAATCTGCTGTGTTGTCCAAAAAACAGTTTTATACATTATAAGGGTTGTAGAACACAAACTACCTAAAATTCTCCTTAGAAGTTGTAGGAAATTCAGTTAACCCCAACACCCCCACCCCCTTCCCCGCAATTTTCTGTAAATAATTTTCAAAAATGCTTCTGGAAATCTGCTGTTTGGCAATGACTGGAACTACAATAACAAACATTCATAATGATATACTAGATCTCATGCTAGATTTGAAAGTATAATTATGACAACAATAATACGGCTTTTTTTTTCTCCACAAAAGTTGATAATGGTGGATGGGTCTGTGGATTGTAATGTTTCCTATTCATAAAGTTCAACCCAAATTAGGAGATATCATATACATGACAGTGATTTATAAATACGGCAGTTAATGACAAATAACTTTGACTGTACAATACTTGCATTGAACATGGTAACTAAGAGGACACACACACACACACACACACACACACACACACACACACACACACACACACACACACACACAAAGGCCACTCGAACTCACTCCAAACCTTCGATTACCTCCAGGAATTTTTATGTTAATGTCTTTCAAGGCCAGCTCTTTGGTCTCCAGGTCCCAGGAGAAGTTGCCGCTGAAGACCTCCACGACACTGGCTGGCTCCAAGAAGGCCAAGTCATCATGCATGTCCTCCAAGTCCCCCGTGGACACGCCACTGTGGTGACGGCGGCGGTTGTGGTCCACCTGTCCCTCACTGGAGCTGAAGCAAGGCAGGAACAAGCACCCCGGTACAGCAGACAAATACACAAACACAAACACTAGCCAACGGATCATCTGACATGCCTCGCCTATGCCCCGCCCACATAAGCAACAAAAAAATCTGGCAAATGACTGAAAATGACTCGACACTTTGAAAAAAGACGGTTTTTCCTACACAACTGTCCACCTCACTGTTTGATAAAAATGTAAGGGAAAAAGGCTCTCCAAACTTCAATGAAATACCCTTTGTTTTCTTCATCAAGTTTCTCTCTTTTGACCGCTTGATTTTTTTGGATGATTTAGTCCATTTCTACGACACTTCAGTATCTTTTTTCTGCTGAGACAGTTACACATTTTTTCTGTATGTAATGTATTATCACTGTCCTTCAGTTCTATACGAACTGATCCAATTTCACTTACATGCAACAGTCAAAAGCTGGGAATGACAACTCCATGAATTTAATTCTTAAAAACAGAAAGAAAAACATACATAAAAAGCTCTGCAAGGAAAAAAAAAAAAGGCAACATCTGACAAAACTGCCTAGATGACAGCACCAGCAGTTAAAAACCACAAATAAACTGACAACTAAGGATGTGGAACTGAAAAAATGTGTGATGGATAGAGACAGCAGGGGTGATTGGAAGGGGGTACCCAGGTCTACACCTTTTTTTTCTACATGCAGTCTTCATTTTCCACACTACACATCAGACTATCCAAACATGTACTGTTCCTGCTTTTCGTTTGATCAAGTTCCATTCAATTTTGAACTTATCTGTATGAGAAAAAGCACTTGACAACTACTAAACCTGTTTGGTTGTTTTTTTTGGGAGGGGGAGGGGTGGGGGGCTTAATTTTCATTTTTATTTCATCTTTTTTTACTTTACACCGAAAAAGCCAAAATTTGTTTCGGCATAAATCTGTGAATAAAACTGAAAATCCATGAAAAAGCAGGCAGTTGGAACCTCTGAAAACAAAAAGACAGAACACCGCATTCCATCAAAACAACCAGAAGCAATTCTACCTGGGAAGGTAACAGCACCCATGTAACCCCATTTACCTCAAAACCGGAGCGCTGGACTTTCTAATCAACGTCAGAGGCTTGACGTCCAGCAGCTCCGAACTGGTGGCGTTGCGATGGAGGCTGCCGGCCTTCATTTCAAACACGTCCAACAGAGAGTCCCCCGAGTTCTGCGGCTGTGACACTTGCCTGTGGCACCCCCACTGCTGAAGGAGATGATGCTGCTGCTGCAGCAGGAGTCGTTGTCCCCTTGGTGGCGAAGGGGCACCGTCTCCGGGCTGCTGTTCTCCGCATCCATGCTGACCACGGTGTCGAATTTGTCCTGAAAGAAAATGCAAATCCTACTCAGTAACGACATTCCTGTGTCTTGATGTTTACACAACATCCATGTCCTATTCAGAACCCAGCATGTCTGCTGAGTCTGCATCCAAGATCCCTGCAAGTCCAGACAGATCTGAGTACAACTCAGCAGCTGAATCCTGTGATTGTTTGTTTGTCATGGTGCTAGGACAGGGGCTTTAAGGAGAAAGGGAGTTGTACGGCCCTCTGTTCTCTCAGTCATGTGTTGTCGTTAGTCCAGTCCTTCATGTTGTCTGTCACTGGATTCCTTTGGTCAGTCTCCAAGATTGTCGTTAGTCCAGTCCTTTATGTTGTCTGTCACTGGATTCCTTTGGTCAGTCTCCAAGATTGTCGTTAGTCCAGTCCTTTATGTTGTCTGTCACTGGATTCCTTTGGTCAGACTCTGAGATTGTCGTTAGTCCAGTCCTTTATGTTGTCTGTCACTGGATTCCTTTGGTCAGTCTCCAAGATTGTCGTTAGTCCAGTCCTTTATGTTGTCTGTCACTGGATTCCTTTGGTCAGTCTCCGAGATTGTCGTTAGTCCAGTCCTTCATGTGGTCTGTCACTGGATTCCTTTGGTCAGTCTCCGAGATTGTCGTTAGTCCAGTCCTTCATGTGGTCTGTCACTGGATTCCTTTGGTCAGTCTCCGAGATTGTCGTTAGTCCAGTCCTTCATGTGGTCTGTCACTGGATTCCTTTGGTCAGTCTCTGAGATTGTCGTTAGTCCAGTCCTTCATGTGGTCTGTCACTGGATTCCATTGGTCAGTCTCCGAGATTGTCGTTAGTCCAGTCATTCATGTGGTCTGTCACTGGATTCCTTTGGTCAGTCTCCGAGATTGTCGTTAGTCCAGTCCTTCATGTGGTCTGTCACTGGATTCCTTTGGTCAGTCTCCGAGATTGTCGTTAGTCCAGTCCTTCATGTGGTCTGTCACTGGATTCCTTTGGTCAGTCTCCGAGATTGTCGTTAGTCCAGTCCTTCATGTGGTCTGTCACTGGATTCCTTTGGTCAGTCTCCGAGATTATCGTTAGTCCAGTCCTTCATGTGGTCTGTCACTGGATTCCTTTGGTCAGTCTCCGAGATTGTCGTTAGTCCAGTCCTTCATGTGGTCTGTCACTGGATTCCTTTGGTCAGTCTCCGAGATTGTCGTTAGTCCAGTCCTTCATGTGGTCTGTCACTGGATTCCTTTGGTCAGTCTCCAAGATTGTCGTTAGTCCAGTCCTTCATGTGGTCTGTCACTGGATTCCTTTGGTCAGTAACGGAGATTGTCGTTAGTCCAGTCCTTCATGTGGTCTGTCACTGGATTCCTTTGGTCAGTCTCCGAGATTGTCGTTAGTCCAGTCCTTCATGTGGTCTGTCACTGGATTCCTTTGGTCAGTCTCCGAGATTGTCATTAGTCCAGTATTAGTCCAGTCCTTCATGATGTCTGTCACAGGATTCCTTTAGTCAGTCTCGGAGATTGTCGTTAGTCCAGTCCTTCATGTGGTCTGTCACTGGATTCCTTTGGTCAGTCTCTGAGATTGTCATTAGTCCAGTCCTTCATGTGGTCTGTCACTGGATTCCTTTGGTCAGTCTCCAAGATTGTCGTTAGTCCAGTCCTTCATCTTGTCTGTCACTGGATTCCTTTGGTCAGTCTCGGAGATTGTCGTTAGTCCAGTCCTTCATGTTGTCTGTCACTGGATTCCTTTGGTCAGTATAGATTGTCGTTAGTCCAGTACTTCATCTTGTCTGTCATTGGATTCCTTTGGTCAGTCTCCAAGATTGTCGTTAGTCCAGTCCTTCATGTTGTCTGTCACTGGATTCCTTTGGTCAGTATAGATTGTCGTTAGTCCAGTCCTTCATGTTGTCTGTCACTGGATTCCTTTGGTCAGTCTCTGAGATTGTCATTAGTCCAGTCCTTCATTCCTTTGGTCAGTCTCCAAGATTGTCGTTAGTCCACTCCTTTATGTTGTCTGTCACTGGATTCCTTTGGTCAGTCTCCAAGATTGTCGTTAGTCCATTCCTTTATGTTGTCTGTCACTGGATTCCTTTGGTCAGTCTCGGAGATTGTCGTTAGTCCAGTCTCTCATGTTGTCTGTCACTGGATTCCTTTGGTCAGTATAGATTATCATTAGTCCAGCCCTTCATGTTGTCTGGCACTGGATTCCTTTGGTCAGTCTCCAAGATTGTCATTAGTCCAGCCCTTCATGTTGTCTGTCACTGGATTCCTTTGGTCAGTCTCTGAGATTGTCGTTAGTCCAGTCCTTCATGTGGTCTGTCACTGGATTCCTTTGGTCAGTCTCTGAGATTGTCGTTAGTCCAGTCCTTCATGTTGTCTGTCACTGGATTCCTTTGGTCAGTCTCTGAGATTGTCATTAGTCCAGTCCTTCATTCCTTTGGTCAGTCTCCAAGATTGTCGTTAGTCCAGTCCTTCATCTTGTCTGTCACTGGATTCCTTTGGTCAGTCTCCAAGATTCAGGGATGAAAACAGTTTTTAAAAAAAAAGAGGAGATTGGCGGGGATCTGGGGGTTCACCATGGGCCCCCAGTGGGGTCCATGGGCAACAGCCCGGCGGGGGTCAGGTGGCACCGCCCCCTGAAGCTGAAGCATATTTTGTATTAAATAAGGCATAAAAATCTTTAGAAATCACTTTCTTGCTTCTAAACAACTCATTCTATAAAACAGCTTTCAACACCATGAAGACTGAGACTGATGTGGAAAGAAACTATGTCAATTGAGACAAAGCAAACATTTAGTGTGATGAATCCTCAGAACTGTAGCTGTAGAAAATTTGACAAACAGTGCATTCAGGACATAAAGAATAAGACCTGTAGACAAGTAAATCAGAGTGGGAAATCAAACTAAGTAAATGAGATGTATGAAAACGACTGCTGGACTTCAATAAACACAATATGAAAAATGATTACTTTGAAGTCCTTTTAAAAAAAAAAAAAAACCACTCAAGCTTTTGGGCCTTAGACCCTTCGTCAGGAAACACTAAACACAAAAAAGAACAAATGACATCAAAACAAACTGATGTCACAACAGTACACCACACACAACCCCCCCCCCCCCACTTCCCCCTTACAACTAATCATTCCCCCCCCCCCTTGACAAGTTTGTGTGTGTGTGTGGGGGGGGGGTGCTTGTGGGGGTGGGGTGGGGGGGTGTTTGTGTGTGTGTGTGAGGTGGGGTAGGGAACGGGGGTGGGGGGAGGGGGCGAAGTGTGTGGGGTATGTGTGTTGTGGGGTGAGGGTGGGGGTTGGGGGAGAAGGAGGAGGAGTAGAGGAAGTATATAGGTAGTGTGGGGAGTGGGCTGGTGGAAAAGGATTTCATAGGGGGGCTGTTAGCAGACACCTAACACATGTAGCAAACGTTTGCATTATACCAGGGGAAAAGTGTTACACAATACTGTTGTGACATCAGTTTATTTTGATGTCATTTGTTCTTTTATATTCTTTTTGTCACTTTGACGTTTTTCCCTTGCTTTGAAGACTCTACGAGTGGAAGTACTCAATTCCTCATCTCTCCAGTGGGTTCGAAGTTGTTTTTTTTCCTCCGTTGTTTTGTTATCCTGTTTTTCCCTTGTGTTTACTGTTTCCTGATGAAGGGTCTAAGACCCGAAAGCTAGAGTGTTTATCTTCTTCTCTTTTTTGTTGTTGTAAAATAGGACTTCAAAGTACTCACTTTTCATATTAAGTAAATCAGAGTTTGAATCAAACTATCATGGAAATGGAACTTGTAGAAAAATCAGAGTAGGAGTCAAACTATCATTGGAAATGAAACGTAGATTGTTGCATACCCAATGATCTGAAAACATGCTGTAATGGTGTGGGAAACACATTTTCTGTTGGTGACTGGGACGCTCGATGTGATCTCTGATTGCCACAAAGCCACGACTACCAAAGTAGACACGTTTTTGGCAAAGCTCGCAAAACACTTCAAATTCGCCGTCTCTGTCATGTTTTCTTTTTACATCCGCGACTCTGCGGTCACACACGTCCTTCTGCTGCCACTCGGTCTTCTAGTGGTTCACATACTTCTTTCCCTTTTTTTTTCGTTTTGTTTGCATTCACTGGCGGCAAACTCTCGCTGTGAATCGACGCCATGATGAGAAATGATACTGGAAGAAAGCAGAATGAGAACTACGCCGTTTGAGAACATTACCGACAGAGAAGAAATTCGCGGTGCAGACAAGTTGAGATCGTTTCTGAGCTTCACTCTTCGAATAATTTTTCGGCGGAGACTTTTTCTTTCGGCGGAGATGCGAAAAAATAACGGCGGAGACGGCGGAAAACGGCGGAGGAGTTTTCATCCCTGAAGATTGTCGTTAGTCCAGTCCTTCATTCCTTTGGTCAGTCTCTGAGATTGTCATTAGTCCAGTCCTTCATGTTGTCTGTCACTGGATTCCTTTGGTCAGTATAGACTGTCATTAGTCCAGTCTTTCGTGTTGTCTGTCACTGGATTCCTTTGGTCAGTCTCCAAGATTGTCGTTAGTCCAGTCCTTCATGTTGTCTGTCACTGGATTCCTTTGGTCAGTCTCCGAGATTGTCATTAGTCCAGTCCTTCGTGTTGTCTGTCATTGGATTCCTTTGGTCAGTATAGATTGTCGTTAGTCCAGTCCATCATGTTGTCTGTCATTGGATTCCTTTGGTCAGTCTCCAAGATTGTCGTTAGTCCAGTCCTTCGTGTTGTCTTGCACTGGATTCCTTTGGTCAGTATAGATTGTCATTAGTCCAGTCCTTCATGTTGCCTGTCACTGGATTCCTTTGGTGAGTATAGATTGTCATTAGTCCAGCCCTTCATGTTGTCTGTCACTGGATTCCTTTGGTCAGTATAGATTGTCATTAGTCCAGCCCTTCATGTGGTCTGTCACTGGATTCCTTTGGTCAGTCTCTGAGATTGTCATTAGTCCAGTCCTTCATGTTGTCTGTCACTGGATTCCTTTGGTCAGTCTCGGAGATTGTCATTAGTCCAGACCTTCATGTTGTCTGTCACTGGATTCCTTTGGTCAGTCTCGGAGATTGTCATTAGTCCAGTCCTTCATGTTGTCTGTCACCGGATTCCTTTGGTCAGTCTCGGAGATTGTCATTAGTCCAGTCCTTCATGTTGTCTGTCACTGGATTCCTTTGGTCAGTATAGATTGTCATTAGTCCAGTCCTTCATGTGGTCTGTCACTGGATTCCTTAGGTCAGTCTCCAAGATTGTTATTAGTCCAGTCCTTCATGTTGTCTGTCACTGGATTCCTTTGGTCAGTCTCCAAGATTGTCATTAGTCCAGTCCTTCATGTGGTCTGTCACTGGATTCCTTTGGTCAGTCTCGGAGATTGTCGTTAGTCCAGTCCTTCATGTTGTCTGTCACTGGATTCCTTTGGTGAGTCTCTGAGATTGTCGTTAGTCCAGTCCTTCATTCCTTTGGTCAGTCTCTGAGATTGTCGTTAGTCCAGTCCTTCATGTGGTCTGTCACTGGATTCCTTTGGTCAGTCTCTGAGATTGTCATTAGTCCAGTCCTTCGTGTTGTCTGTCACTGGATTCTTTTGGTGAGTCTCTGAGATTGTCATTAGTCCAGTCCTTCGTGTTGTCTGTCACTAGATTCAGGGATGAAAACAGTTTTAAAAAAAAAAGAGGAGATTGGTGGGGATCTGGGGGTTCACCATGGGCCCCCAGTGGGGTAGATGGGCAACAGCCCGGCGGGGGTCAGGGGGCGGCGCCCCCTGAAGCTGAAGCATATTTTGTATTAAATAAGGCATAAAAATCTTTAGAAATCACTTTCTTGCTTCTAAACAACTCATTCTATAGAACAGCTTTCAACACCATGAAGACTGAGACTGATGTGGAAAGAAACTATGTCAATTGACACATTTAGTATGATGAATCCTCAGAACTCTAGCTAAAGAAAATTTGACAAACAGTGCTTTCAGGACATAAAGAATAAGGCCTGTAGATAAGTAAATCAGAGTGGAAAATCAAACTAAGTAAATCAGATGTATGAAAACGACTGCTGGACTTCAATAAACACAATATGAAAAATGATTACTTTGAAGTCCTTTAAAAAAAAACACCTGAAGCTTTTTGGCCTTAGACCCTTCGTCAGGAAACACTAAACACAAAAAAGAACAAATGACATAAAAACAAACTGATGTCACAACAGTACACCCCCCCCCCCACTTCCCCCTTACAACTAATCATATCCCCCCCCCCCCCCCCCCTGACAAGTGTGTGTGTGGGGGGGGAGGTGATTGTGTGTGTGGGGGGGGAGGGGGTGTTTGTGTGTGAGGTGGGGACGGGGGTGGGGGGAGGGGGCGAAGTGTGTGGGGTATGTGTGTTGTGGGGTGAGGGTGGGGGTTGGGGGAGAAGGAGGAGGAGTAGAGGAAGTATATAGGTAGTGGGGGGAGTGGGCTGGTGGAAAAGGATTTCATTGTGGGGGCTGTTAGCAGACACCTAACAAATGTAGCAAACGTTTGCATTATACCAGGGGAAAAGTGTTACACAATACTGTTGTGACATCAGTTTATTTTGATGTCATTTGTTCTTTTATATTCTTTTTGTCACTTTGACGTTTTTCCCTTGCTTTGAAGACTCTACGAGTGGAAGTACTTAGAGTAGGAGTCAAACTATCTTTGGAAATTAAACGTAGATTGTTGCATACCCAATGATCTGAAAACATGCTGTAATGGTGTGGGAAACACACACATTTTCTGTTGGTGACTGGGACGCTCGATGGGATCTCTGATTGCCACAAAGCCACGACTACCAAAGTAGACACGTTTTTGGCAAGGCTCGCAAAACACTTCAAATTCGCCGTCTTTGTCATGTTTTCTTATTACATCCGCGACTCTGCGGTCACACACGTCCTTCTGCTGCCACTCGGTCTTCTAGTGGTTCACATACTTCTTTCTTTCTTTTTTTCGTTTTGTTTGCACTCACTAGCGGCAAACTCTCACTGTGAATCGACGCCATGATGAGAAATGATACTGGAAGGAAGCAGAATGACAACTACGCCATTTGAGAACATTACCGACAAAGAAGAAATTCGCTGTGCAGACAAGTTGAGATCGTTTCTGAGCTTCATTCTTCGAATAATTTTTCGGCGGAGACTTTTTCTTTCGGCGGAGATGCGAAAAAATAACGGCGGAGACGGCGGAAACGGCGGAGGAGTTTTCATCCCTGAGATTCCTTTGGTCAGTCTCGGAGATTGTCGTTAGTCCAGTCCTTCATGTGGTCTGTCACTGGATTCCTTTGGTCAGTCTCCAAGATTGTCGTTAGTCCAGTCCTTCATGTGGTCTGTCACTGGATTCCTTTGGTCAGTCTCCAAGATTGTCGTTAGTCCAGTCCTTCATTCCTTTGGTCAGTCTCTGAGATTGTCGTTAGTCCAGTCCTTCGTGTTGTCTGTCACTGGATTCCTTTGGTCAGTCTCTGAGATTGTCATTAGTCCAGTCCTTCGTGTTGTCTGTCACTAGATTCCTTTGGTCAGTCTCGGAGATTGTCGTTAGTCCAGTCCTTCATGTGGTCTGTCACTGGATTCCTTTGGTCAGTCTCCAAGATTGTCGTTAGTCCACTCCTTCATGTGGTCTGTCACTGGATTCCTTTGGCCAGTCTCCAAGATTGTCGTTAGTCCAGTCCTTCATGTGGTCTGTCACTGGATTCCTTTGGTCAGTCTCCAAGATTGTCGTTAGTCCACTCCTTCATGTGGTCTGTCACTGGATTCCTTTGGCCAGTCTCCAAGATTGTCGTTAGTCCAGTCCTTCATGTGGTCTGTCACTGGATTCCTTTGGTCAGTCTCTGAGATTGTCGTTAGTCCAGTCCTTCATTCCTTTGGTCAGTCTCGGAGATTGTCGTTAGTCCAGTTATTTATGTTGTCTGTCACTGGATTCCTTTGGTCAGTCTCTGAGATTGTCGTTAGTCCAGTATTAGTCCAGTCCTTCATGTGGTCTGTCACTGGATTCCTTTGGTCAGTCTCGGAGATTGTCGTTAGTCCAGTCCTTTATGTTGTCTGTCACTGGATTCCTTTGGTCAGTCTCTGAGATTGTCGTTAGTCCAGTCCTTCATGTGGTTTGTCACTGGATTCCTTTGGTCAGTCTCGGAGATTGTCGTTAGTCCAGTCCTTCATGTTGTCTGTCACTGGATTCCTTTGGTCAGTCTCTGAGATTGTCATTAGTCCAGTCCTTCATTCCTTTGGTCAGTCTCGGAGATTGTCGTTAGTCCAGTCCTTCATGTGGTCTTGCACTGGATTCCTTTGGTCAGTATAGATTGTCGTTAGTCCACTCCTTTATGTTGTCTGTCACTGGATTCCTTTGGTCAGTACAGATTGTCGTTAGTCCAGTCCTTCATGTTGTCTGTCACTGGATTCCTTTGGTCAGTATAGATTGTCATTAGTCCAGTCCTTCATGTTGTCTGTCACTGGATTCCTTTGGTCAGTATAGATTGTCGTTAGTCCAGTCCTTCATGTTGTCTGTCACTGGATTCCTTTGGTCAGTCTCCAAGATTGTCGTTAGTCCAGTCCTTCATGTGGTCTGTCACTGGATTCCTTTGGTCAGTATAGATTGTCGTTAGTCCAGTCCTTCATGTTGTCTGTCACTGGATTCCTTTGGTCAGTCTCTGAGATTGTCGTTAGTCCAGTCCTTCATGTGGTCTATCACTGGATTCCTTTGGTCAGTCTCCAAGATTGTCGTTAGTCCAGTCCTTCATCTTGTCTGTCACTGGATTCCTTTGGTCAGTCTCGGAGATTGTCGTTAGTCCAGTCCTTTATGTTGTCTGTCACTGGATTCCTTTGGTCAGTATAGATTGTCGTTAGTCCAGTCCTTCATGTTGTCTGTCACTGGATTCCTTTGGTCAGTCTCTGAGATTGTCATTAGTCCAGTCCTTCATGCTGTCTGTCACTGGATTCCCTTGGGCAGTCTCCGAGATTGTCGTTAGTCCAGTCCTTCATGCTGTCTGTCACTGGATTCCTTTGGTCAGTCTCCAAGATTGTCGTTAGTCCAGTCCTTCGTGTTGTCTGTCACTGGATTCCTTTGGTCAGTCTCCGAGACTGCCATTAGTCCAGTCCTTCGTGTTGTCTGTCACTGGATTCCTTTGGTCAGTATAGATTGTCGTTAGTCCAGTCCTTCATGCTGTCTGTAACTGGATTCCTTTGGTCAGTCTCTGAGATTGTCGTTAGTCCAGTCCTTCATGCTGTCTGTCACTGGATTCCTTTGGTCAGTCTCCAAGATTGTCGTTAGTCCAGTCCTTCATTCTTTTGGTCAGTCTCCGAGATTGTTGTTAGTCCCGTCCTTCATGTTGTCTGTCACTGGATTCCTTTGGTCAGTCTCCGAGACATCCAGCCTCCACAGCAGAACCACCTGAACAGGCTCTCCAAGGGTTGATGCATACCCTTTACCTTGCCAGAAATATAAGATAATGCCTTTCTTCCAAGGTATAGACGGAAAACTGAAACAACAACAGGTTTTGTGTTTGCTTTGTACATTTGTTTGAATTTTTTTTTTTTTTTAATCATAAACCTATCAATGCTTTTTTCCTATGGCTTCTGTTTCCGTCATCTCCATCCCTGCAAATGTATTAAAAATTAAAAAAAGAGAGGGGGGGGGGGGGGGGGGTAGGTAACAGAAAGCATGCAAACAAAGGATGGACAAACAAACAAACGTAAATACCCAGCACCCCTTGTCCTCCACCCCCTCTGTGACAACCACTGGCTTCTCCACGATGGGGTCGGGGATGGCCACCGTAGTAAACCTGCGGCTGGTCATGCTGGTTGAGGAGTGGCGCGACACCTCCTCCGCCAACAGCAGGGGCATCAGGCGGCGGCTGCTGACGCTGGCGTTGGCCACGGCCGCCGACACCAGGGTGAGCAGCTGCAGGGGGCCTGACATGAGGTTGAAGAGCGCCAGGATTGTCAGCGACGCTCCAGCTGTCAACGGCTGCGAGCTCAGAACAGGGTGCAGGACAAAGGTCTGTGGACACAGAGAGAGAGAGAGAGAGACACGGAGAGTGAGAGAAAATGAAGTCAGCAACCGCTCACTGGCCGTGTTAAGAATACCAGTTGAAAAGCTTATGTACCTGTGGATACACTTACCAAACCGTCCAGGCAAAGAAATAAAAGAGTTACAAAGAATGTGTTACCAATTTGTGTGCAATACGAAAAGAGACAGAGAATTACAAAGAATGTGTTACCAATTTGTGTGCAATACGAAAAGAGACAGAGAATTAGAAGAAAATATGCGGTGCATGCCACTGAAAATGGAGGTATGGGAATACCAGATATAGAAAAATAAGCACAAGCACTAAAGATGACTTGGATTAAAAAGATAAAGCACTGCTAACCTAAAATGGAAAACAGCAATTGAAGCACTCGGTCTAGAAGTAGATTCGTTGAATTTACATGGTCCTAGAAAATTTCTTTCTCACAAACTCAACATTTTATCTTACCAAAACTTTGATAGAATTACAAACTTTACAAGAGGTCCTGGCAGAGCCAATTTTCTATAACGAGAAATTTAGAGCAGGTGATGATGTTATTGATTTAAAAACTGGACTGGCAAACAAACTGTTTTGGTAAGAAATATCTTTGATGAAAAAGGAGATTTCTTGGATCATAAAAGATTTTTTTTAAGTATCGCATTACATAAATCATCTTTATTATATGGCATGCGTACTGTCCATAAAAAGCTATTTTAAGAAAAGAGATATCATGATTAAGCATGGAGAACGTAACCAAATGACAAAAGCACTACAAGTTACATCAAATGAAACCACAGGTTCAAAAGTTTACAACAGTGCTCTCCTGGAAGAGTTAATGATATCTGACGTTAACTCATCTGCCAAAAACATAAAATCAAAATAAGAAAAAAAGAATACCAACTGATCAGTACAAACTGAATGGTAAGGCGAACAACGTCATACAATAATAACATCCAACAATTCTGTTGGAATCTGTGGTAGCCGAGTCAAGCGGCGCGGGCTCCACAGTGGTACAATCACTAGAACTGAAGGCGCTGACCAAAATACACACACACACCAGAGGGCAGAGTACCGCCCATCTTACACATCACACAAAACAAACAATTTTCAAGCAAAGGTATCTCCTCCAGACATCACAACCAAAAAACATTTTTTTTAAAATGCACAAAGCAAGTATTTTCCCGATGGCAGTCAGCATGAGAATCTTTCTTTCCTTTCTTTCTTTCATGACAACACTGGATTCAGTGACAGTCCATAACAGTGGTGCTATCACTAGAATAAAAGACACTGAGCTGAGGCAGAAAGGAGGTGCATTCCTCGGCACTGGAGATACTGGGTTATGGTCTTTCTTTCTTTCTTTCGTTCTGCATACGCAGGCTGATACTCCTGTGGACACTCCAGGTGTAGACAGGCAAGGATTAATCCCATCTACCCAACAAAGGGAGTGGAGTTTTGTGTGTAGGACCGTTTTGTATCCCGCCATTAAGGCAGCCATACTCCAACTTCGGGGAAGTTGCATGCTATGTGTAATGTGTCATCCATACCAACACGCATGTGTGTGAGAAGAACAACCGACCTTCTCCAAAAGTTGGTGATGGAATTTTACGTGTGTGCAAGATGTTATGCGTCCGTTCACACACGGAACCACAGTTTATAGTCTCATTCGAAGGACTGTACGGGAAATGGAGTCAGAACCAATGTTAACTCTGAGGGAAAAATTCCCCTGTACCAAAACGGCCCGGCGGAGATTCAAACCCGCAACCTCAGGATGACCAAGATTACGAGTCCGGCACTCTACCACTGGGCTATTCCGGCACCTCCCTGTGTTATGTAGAAAGGCTGAAAAGCGGCAAAGATGCTGGATTCAAAGTGAGGCTGGAAAATGGTACCATCACTAGAACTGAAGAACCTGGGTTAAGTATTAAGGTTGAAAAGTGGTACATTCACTGAAGTATAATGACTGTCACTGGGCAAAAGTGTGTGTGTGTGTGTGTGTGTGTGTGTGTGTGTGTGTGTGTGTGTGTGTGTGTGTGTGTGTGTGTGTGTGTGTGCGTGTGTGTGCGTGCGTGTGTGTGCATGCACGCATGCATGTGCATGCATGTGTGTGCATGAGCATGTGTGCGCGTGTGTGTCCATGTGTGTGTGTGCGTGTGTGTGCGCGCGCGTGCACGCATGTTTGCATATTCTTAAATTTAACATGCATTCATCAGCATGTTCTTGATTTCTGCCCCCTTGTACTCCCCCAACACCTCCCCTTCTGTTGCATATGTGCACTGCTTGTAATTGATCTTTGTCCCACTCTATACATACTCACCAACATTGCACCTGCTACTGGAGCAGCCATACCAATCACACCTGCAACACAAACAAGATTTATGAGTCATCATCAACCTCTACACACATTCTCACACAGACACATTCACACTACCACTTACACCATCAACATCTACATACGTAAGCACACAGACACACACACACACACACACTCGGTCAGTTACACCTGTGGCGCAAACAAACAAGTGTCAAAACTGGCATCGGCATTTACACACACACATGCATACATGCGCACATGGACACCAATACCACCAACTGCACCCGAAACACACCAAGCAAGTATCTAAATCAAATTCAACACATTCACTCACACACAAAGATAAACGCCTACGGCTTGTTACACCTGCAACACCTGAAAAAAAAAAAAGACTTCACTCTCAACAGTTCTCTCCCTTGATTTTCTTTTACTGGTGATTGATGCGAAAGTAAACATGAAATGAGGCAGGGAACAGTAAACAATAAACTACTTGTTCATTTACTTTCGTTTCAATTTACTGGAGGTTTTTTGTATTTGTTTCTGTCCGTCTATGTATTTGTCTGACTTTATTCAAGTTTAAAAGGCTGTGCCAGTATTGAGTAAAAGTTACTTCATATTTATTCATTTCTCCAGTTCTTGCTGTGTAGAAGTGTTTGGTATGGGGTATATGGGCAAGCTTGGAGCATCCTTTCTGGGGGATGTTTCCTTGTTTGTTCTGTGTGTTCTGTGCCGTCATGTCTGCTAGGCAATTTGGTGGCGTAAGCAGCATTCCTTTGGAGTTATGTTTTCTTGTGGGAACAAGAGTTACCCTAGTTGTTTATTGGTGATTGAAGGGTTTTTTTTGTGGAATCATCATTCTAACAACATATCTCTCATTATTTGTGGAATAGTTTCCTTAAAAAAAAGAAACATACACATTTACCAAGAAAAAAAAATCCTTTAAGAAATTTTAATGTTTCTGAATACTTATTGCTTAAGAAATGAAAAAGAAAAACATACTGAGAGTTATGTAACCATTAACATACACATGCACACACACACACACACACATTCTGCCATCAACACCTGCAACATGACCAAATTTAGTCACCAATATCCAAACATGCCAACACTACACAGACACATCACTTATTACACCTAAAACAAATCAAATTTAAATCATCAACATCAAAGCACACACACACAAAGACACACACACACATACATACACACACATACACACAGTGCCTATTACACCTTTAACACCACTTGTCATAAACATCTTTTCACATATAGGCACACAGATACACATACTGTCCATTACAACTGTAACACATCAACTCCATCCGTCATTATCACCTCTATTTACACACATGCATGTGTGTACACACACACACACATGCATGTGCACACACACACACACACACACACACACACACACACACACACACACACACACACACACACAGCCAAATTATGAATCACATCTGCTGCACATCAAACAAAGTTCAAGTTCTCATCAACATATACACACACACATAACTACCTACTATCACTTTCAGAGAATCACTATAAAAAGAAGGGGAACGATCACATCATCGCCCACACACATGCAAACTACAAACATTTGATGAGGAAAGCCCATCTAAAGCTTCACTGCAGTCCCGCCAGCCTTCCTGGCCAGGGCGGTCCCTCCCCTGTCTACCGTCTCTGTGATAACTCACTGCCTTACAAAATCTTCAAAACATTTCAGCAATACATCCGCCAAACATGAACAAACGAATAACACGACACGTTTCGACCTCTTAGGTCTTCTTCAGGCAAGACAAACAACACGGAGGACAACGAAAATGAAGAACGAGCAATCACTTATCTTGTCAAATTCAGCGCCAGATGGGTGTTTAGCACAAAATGGGCGTTTCAACGTCCATCTTGCGCCAAATTTGACCAGATAAGTGATTGCTCACTCTTCATTTTCGTTGTCCTGAGTGTTGTGTATCTTGCCTGAAGAAGGCCTGAGAGGTTGAAACGCATCGTGTTTTGTCTTGCGATTCATTTGTTCATCTTTGGTGATGTATTACTTAAAACTTTTTTAAAGATTTGTTCAGATTTCCTCCTGCAGTCGCCTCACCTCACTTTGCAACTAACTCAGCGTCATATATCACACCAATCGACACCTGTATTCATGAATCAACTGCCATCACACCCAGCAGACAGCAACATTCCAAAGGCCTTCATCTGTAAAACAGCTCATCTTGTGGCCAAACCAACACTAGTTCCCACCTCAACAAAGACCCGTTTGACTCTCTGTCGACTCCACGAGTCATGTTTCACACGCGTTTGCCATAGTTCAACAATATCCTCGCCCGGTTGCCAAAAAAAACCCTCTCTCCAAGCAAACAACCGCCTCCGGTGGGTGCCGCGACTTACCCATCAGTCCTTTCAGACAGGCATGAGGGATGAGGTAGCCGATCTCCTCTTTGCGAGTGTGCTCCACGCTCTGAACGAAGGCGTCCTCCCAGGCCAGAAGCTTGGCCACTTTGATTCCCTGGATCACTTCGTTCACCTTCTTCACTCGCTTGTCTGATTGTATCTGCCACAGATCAACATTTCACTTTGAAATACATCATATAAACCTGTACTTCACTTTGGTGTCAAGCAGACATTTTCTTTAGTTTGGTCCCTTTGCCATAGAGAGCACTAGTTTGGAGCTATGGACGTGTCATTTTTTGTTTTTGTTGTCATAATAGGAGCAAAATTACTTTCCTTCTTGTTTTCATTGCTTTTCCAGTGTCAACCACTTTTAAACAGTTGGTGGAAACTCCCTCTTTAGTCAACCTGGCTGTATTTTTTGTTTCGCTTTCATGCAGCAGAGGGTAGAGGGATACCTGGTAAGCCATCTTGATCTGACCCCCAGCAGACCTTCTCCATCGCTGAGAGGTGCTCATCCTCTACCAGCGCCGAGGCACCGACTGCTGCGGGGCAACCAGAAACAAGCAGCGCTGATGTGACTGAACAGGAAGAGCCTGCTGCTGGTCTGACATGGAGGGTTCCTCACCGTCACCAGTGGAATGTCCCGACTTCTACTACTCAAGACGAAGGGGTGGGCTAAGGGAGTGTCCAGCAGAGGCACTGGGGCTAAGCAGCAGGGACGTGTTCTGCAGGAATGGTCCCAGACCCCTGCTTCCTGCGCTAGGAATAAATGCACCTGTCTTAGAGGCAGCGGAGCTTGTTGGCAGAGCAACCTGAGCCTAGCATACCCATCCGGAGTTACAAGCCTATTATGTGGCCTGGGTTATGGTCCTTGTTCCAGAGACTGGGCTGCTGAGGAACTCACCGATTGCTAAGCCACCAACTGTGCGAGGACCTTAAGTCCCAGCATTGCTGTGGCTCCTCTGAACAGTCATAGCATCTGCATCTGACTGAATCGCTTCACACAGTGCATCAGCATAAAATTGTACACATAAACTAGAAGTTGAGGATCTGCCGACAGATTACACCAACACCCAACCCCTTTCCCAGACAAAAGTGGGATGTTGAGTGAGTGAAGGAATGGCAGAGAAGAAGGGAATGTGCAAGTGCATACGCAAATGTGCGTCTGTATATGCATGTAAGCAATTTTTTTTTTTTTCCCGTTTGACCAAGAACATGTTTATTGTTAAGCTTTTCTCAAATACATATTGTTAACAGTTTTGCTTCTGAACTGAAGCACTGGACGGCTTAGCATTTGCACTGTGTGTATGTAGTACAATGTACTTCGCTGTACTGCCTTGTGGTGTCCTGCACTGTACCACATTACCTTTTAAAAACAGGGCTGGAGACAGAGATGGGTCTACTTTTGTTGTTAAGATATCAACAGGAAATTCCGCACACCTCTCACCTCTCCATGACTCACTGGTGACAGGAGTCTTATTCCTGCAAAATACTACTCCATATAGGACAGCAAATCTAAACCTAGTTCTAAGGGAGTCTTATTCCAGCAAAACTTACTCTTCCACACAGGACAGCAGATCTAAACCTAGTTCCGAGGACAAAGCAAAAGCATCGGCTAAGTGGCCTTACTGCTGTATCCAAACAAAACCCCTCTTTTCCACAGTAACTATCTTGCTTTGCAAGTATTACTGGTGCTTGTGGCCAAGTATTTTCTGACCTCCATTAGCTGCTGATCGATTCTACTGGTCATTTGCTGTTCAGTTTAAATGAGGACACTAAACATCCACAAACCACAATGTGCCCTTTCAGCCACAAATCCAGCCAGACCCTCCTGTAACCCACTGCCCCTTGGCTACAAAATCAGCCCATTGAGGATGATTCTGTATTCCATTCCTCAGCAGATCATTTGTGAAGGGGCCACTATTTAAACATGGCATTTGGCAGCGTCCACTAAAACACTGAGCAGTCATTTGTGATGGGGCCAGTGTTTAAACATGGCATTTGGTAGCGTCCACTAAAACACTGAGCAGTCATTTGTGAAGGGCCACTATTTAAACATGGCATTTGGCAGCGTCCACTAAAACACTGAGCAGTCATTTGTGATGGGCCAGTGTTTAAACATGGCATTTGGCAGCGTCCACTAAAACACTGAGCAGTCATTTGTGAAGGGGCCACTATTTAAACATGGCATTTGGCAGCGTCCACTAAAACACTGAGCAGTCATTTGTGAAGGGGCCACTATTTAAACATGGCATTTGGCAGCGTCCACTAAAACACTGAGCAGTCATTTGTGATGGGGCCAGTGTTTAAACACAGCATTTGGCAGCGTCCACTAAAACACTGAGCAGTCATTTGTGATGGGTCCACGAAAACACTGAGCAGTCATTTGCAAAATGCTTTAGTTCGAGCCAGGCAAAGACTTTTTTCCTTCTCCACTCATATCAAGTATAACATGAGTGACAGTGATAGAAGAAAGCCTATTTAACATGAGACTGGACGATGTGGCAGTCCAGACACCGCTGAACTGATAACGATGGCTTAGAGAGCAGTGTAGGCAGCAGGCATGTGTGCTACAGGTTCAGAATTCAGTGGCATTGTGTAAGATGACCAAGAGCTGGGGAGCTGACAGCATCTTACACAATGATTCCAGATTTTCCAGTTCAAGGCGAGTGACATCAAAGAGCAGTTACTAACATCAACAAACATGGTAGTAAAATGCATAAAAAGCACACACACACACACGCACGCACGCACACACACACACACACACACACACACACACACACACACACACACACACAACCTTAACACACTCCATCGTCACAATCCCAACTCACCAATACTTTCTTCTGCATTCTGGACATCCAGACCCCCAGGAAGTACATCAGGGGGGCACAGGAGACCACAAAGAGCCCGCCAATCACAGCGCTGGTCCCCAGCTTCCAGTAAAGAATGCCCAGAGTGATGGCCACCTGCAACATCCACCAAGGTGCCAACCACTTCAACATCCACCAAGGTGCCAACCACTTCAACATCCACCAAGGTGCCAACCACTTCAACATCCACCGAGGTGCCAACCACTTCAACATCCACCGAGGTGCCAACGACTTTAATATCTACCGAGGTGCCAACGACTTTAACATCCACCAAGGTGCCAACCACTTCAACATCCACCAAGGTGCCAACCACTTCAACATCCACCAGGGTGCCAACCACTTCAACATCCACCAAGGTGCCAACCACCTCAACATACACCAAGGTGCCAACCACTTCAACATCCACCAAGGTGCCAACAACTTTAACATCTACCGAGGTGCCAACCACTTTAACATCCACCAACGACTTTAACATCCACCAAGGTGCCAACAACTTCAACATCCACCAAGGTGCCAACCACTTCAACATCCACCAAGGTGCCAACGACTTCACCTGTAGGACACCTCAGGACCACCCTCTGCCTAGCCTATCTGCCAATAGCGGCCAAATTAGGCTCCTTGCTCTAACCCCCCCCCCCCCCTCCTCCCCCTTTTTTTCTCTCCAAATCTTGATGATCTAGGGTTGTTGCATCCAACGTGGGAATAAGGCGTTTGTTTGCACAGGCAAATATGAAGAGAAACTCCCGGCGGTTTCCTCTGTGATAAATGAAAGCCTAAAGCACATCCTTTTAGTCACACAAATGCCAGACCATCAGTGGACCGTGTGGGAGTCTCGCCACTGGTTCCCACTTCATCCGGCCATGGCCTGGTCTTGTACATCCAATAAGCTGGTTGTTGGGTGGTAAACACGTGTACCGGTCCAACAAACCAAATGGTTTCTCCGAACATCTCGAAAGCATTCTGCTGCTTCAGCCAACTCCAATCTCGGTCCGTCCATTCAACAGTTCAAATTACAACAACAAAACTACTGCAAGTGACAATTACCAGGCAAACTTCCTCAAACGCACCTTGAAGAAAACAGCCGGAATTCGCAGTCATCGCCATGTTTAGGGACTTGGATTCCAGAAGGAATCAACTCCTGTTAGAGGTCGGTTTCCTCACCAGTCTCCCTCCTTCTCCCTTCACCAGTCTCCCTCCTTCTCCCTTCACCAGTCTCCCTCCTTCTCCCTTCACCAGTCTCCCTCCTTCTCCCTTCACCAGTCTCCCTCCTTCTCCCTTCACCAGTCTCCCTCCTTCTCCCTTCACCAGTCTCCCTCCTTCTCCCTCCCTCCCAAACACTTTCTCCTCTTCCCTTCCCCTTCATTCCTTCTCTTTTTCTTCCCCCCTACCCCCCCCCCCCCCCACCACACCCTCTCCCTGCTCCCCTCACCCATGTCAGTGCCAACACCCCCTTTCTTTGTCTACTGCCAGCTCTGGCAGGAACGCCGCTCATCTTTCCTCTCTTCGTTTCTATGTCCTGACATTCACACTGTGAACGTGAACTGTCGTCGCATTCTTCAGTCTTCCTCATTCTCCGCCTCGTCAGCCACCAACAAAACTGAGAAGCAGCTTCTCTTCAAACGTCCCCCTGTCTGCCTCTCTCAGGGATTCCCATCACTCCTCCGCCCCACTAGGCTACTTCTCTTCATGCTTTCTTTTCCTTCTCAACAAACCAATGACCTACCTCTAGTTTCATGGACTTTGATGCAGCAAACAACAGACACACGAGTTCATGAGAACATGGCGTCTGTGATTCCAAGCAGAGTCCCCTTGCAACAGCTGAACACATACACTCAGTGGTCGTAAAGCCAGCTCACCTGGATAGGGACAGCCCAGATGTAGTGAATGAAGAAGAAGAAATACATGAGGAAGGTGGAGTCGACGGACATGTTGTTCATGATCTGGCCCGGGCTCAGCTTGCCGTTGCTCAGCACCAGCGAGGACAGCTTCAACGACTTGCTGTACACCATCGCCTGCACCCACAGGGTCAGTCCGTGACATGGAAAGAACATACAGAATGAGAAATAATGAAAACACAAGCTCACAAACACATGCACATGCATTCGCATGCACGCATGCACACACACGCACGCATGTACACACGCACGCATGTACACACACTCACAACATACACACACACACACATACACACACACACACCACAACAACAGGGAGAAACTGAATTTTTCTTTCCTTCATGTTTAAATCAGGCTTAGAACAAGTTTCGTTCATGAGCCTCCCCTCACAAACTCTTTGCTTGTTTTTCACTGTAACCTCTGTGCTTTTCACTGTAACCTCTGTGCTTTTCACTGTGATCTCTGTGCTTTACACTGTAACCTCTGTGCTTTTCACTGTAACCTCTGTGCTTTTCACTGTAACCTCTGTGCTTTTCACTGTGATCTCTGTGCTTTCCACTGTAACCTCTGTGCTTTTCACTGTGACCTCTGTGCATTGGGGCCTCATGGCTAAGCGGGTACAGTGTGGCAAGTATGAACAAGTCCATGTGCAGGACTGCCTTTTAAGTGAAAATGAAGGAACTGACCTCGCCCAAAACACACACACACACACACACATTAATGTGTACATGTATTCATGTGTAAACACAGTAGTGAACACACATTCACTTTCACACATACACACGCACAGACACAACACACACACACACACACACACGAAAACACACACACACACACAAAAACACACACACACACACCCCACTCCGTACACACACACCTCCCAATGACACCTACCTGAATGGCCGAGCGGAGACGCACCCCTTCCCTTATGACCAGGAAATGATGGTTCTGCAGAAAGGTGTTCTGCAACACAGCAGCCAGGAACAGCAGCACAGACAGCGTGTAGCCATTCCAGAAAAAACTGGTTCACTGTCACCACGGGACCCTGGGGTAAGAGACTGGTAAACATCATGGCAAGAACAGACTCATCGAGCAGGTACCACATAATAACCCATTCAAAAAGACTCAGAACAGACTCATCAAGCAGGTACCACATAATAACCCATTCAAAAAGACTCAGAACAGACTCATCGAGCAGGTACCACATAATAACCCATTCAAAAAGACTCAGAACAGACTCATCGAGCAGGTACCACATAATAACCCATTCAAAAAGAGCTCAGAACAGACTCATTAAGCAGGTACCACATTATAACCCATTCAAGAAGAGTTAGGAACAGACTCCTCAAACAGATGCCACATGATAACCCATTACAGGTACCACATAATAACTCATTCAAGAAGAGTTAGGAACAGACTCATCAAGCAGGTACCACATAATCACTCATTCAAGAAGAGTTAAGAACAGACTCATCAAGCAGGTACCACATAATCACTCATTCAAGAAGAGTTAGGAACAGACTCATCAAGCAGGTACCACATAATCACTCATTCAAGAAGAGCTCAGAACAGACTCATCAAGCAGGTACCACATAATCACTCATTCAAGAAGAGTTAAGAACAGACTCATCGAGCAGATGCCACATGATAACTCATTCAAGAAGAGTTAAGGACAGACTCATCAAGCAGATGCCACATAACTCACTCAAGAAGAACCAAGAACAGACTTCAACAAGTAGGTACCACATAACTCCTTCAAGAAGAGCTCAAACAGACTCGTCAAGTAGGTACCACATAACTCCTTCAAGAAGAGCTCAAACAGACTCGTCAAGTAGGTACCACATAACTCCTTCAAGAAGAGCTCAAACAGACTCGTCAAGTAGGTACCACATAACTCATTCAAGAAGAGCTCAGAACAGACTCGTCAAGTAGGTACTACATAACTCATTCAAGAAGAGCTCGGAACAGACTCGTCAAGTAGGTACTACATAACTCATTCAAGAAGAGCTCGGAACAGACTCGTCAAGTAGGTACTACATAACTCATTCAAGAAGAGCTCAGAACAGACTCATCAAGTAGGTACTACATAACTCATTCAAGAAGAGCTCGGAACAGACTCCTCAAGCAGACACCACATAATAACCCATTCACGAAGCGCTAAGAACAGACTCATCAAGCAGGTACCACATAACAACTCATTCAAGAAGAACTAAGAACAGACTGGTTAAGCAGACACCACATAATAACTCATTCAAGAGCTAAAAACTTATTACACTGTGAATTAATCAACATCAAATAACATACACGCCATAAATTTTTTTTAAAAGTCCAGGTAAACAATCTTTCAACAGTCCAGTTACTGATTGAATAAGTTTTTCATCTTGAAATGTTAATGCTCCAGAGTCTGTTTGAAATGTTTCAAACTTAATATAAAACCTTCTGGTTTTGACATAAGAAAGATATGTGATAAGACACGAGCTCCCTAACGTTTCGAATGTTCTTTCACATTCAAACTGAGTAATTAAAAAAAAAATTTCTATCCATTTCTTCAATAACATTTCCTTGAACCTGATTTCTAGTTTAACCCTCTTAACAGTAGAGCGCCCGCTAGCGCCCGGCCGGAAGTCACACAGCCAAAACGCTGAGCGCCCGCCAGCGCCCGGTAAAACACGTGGCAACAATGGGCGCCGCCATATTTCTCGTAGAAAAGGAAGTCTCGCGAGAACGTGACTTCCTTCTTCCTGTGGCCATCTACTTCCGTTTGCAAAAAACCGCGAGTCGATACGTGCCGTAGTTCTCGAGTTACGAATTTTTAAAGTTTTGTGGTCGAAATGCTGTTTTTCGCCATCGCTAACATTGATTTCTGCCGTTCTATAACGAGATCTAGTGATGAAGATACTGTGATTTGTAGGATTTAGGGCATAACACTTAGTGAAAGTGCTGGGTAATGAAGCTTAGAGTGACCTAGATTTCGACTGGGATGATGTTTCAGGTAGGCCCTATGATTCGGAAGAAAGTTCTGAAGAAGATTTTTTTTTTTTTCCCCCCTGAGTAAATGGCTCATGTGATATTCTTCAAACTTATG
This sequence comes from Conus ventricosus, assembly GCA_018398815.1. Taxonomy (NCBI): domain Eukaryota; kingdom Metazoa; phylum Mollusca; class Gastropoda; order Neogastropoda; family Conidae; genus Conus; species Conus ventricosus. Next base: position 4,760,641 of record CM031621.1, read on the forward strand.
ATGTAGCAACATATATATTCGTAGGACTTTTAAAAATTATTTTCATTTGACTATTTCCTTTCCTCTCTTTAAATTAATTTTTTAATTGGGTAACCATGTTCAAATTACGGAGTTACTTACCTTGCCGACGGTTTTTCGGCGTAACTAAGCTAAGGTAAGTGCATGCAAAAGAGGGTTAAGACACTATGACAGGTAAATCAGTAACTGAAACTTTTCAAGGATAAAAAAAAAAATCAGATGTTAGTCTGCTCGCCTGGAATAACTCATGTTTTTTTCCAGTATTTACGACTCTATCATTCCAATGGAGAGCTAATACTTGCCCGTCTTGAAGTGGAGTTGGCAAACGATTCTTGATGTTTGACGTCATATGCATAGTTGACGATGTGCTCGATGCAGATGGGCCCCACAAAAGCCAGCAGGTCCCCCAGCAAACGGTAGAGGCCCGCCAGCAGCAGAAGCTTCCAGAAGGCCTTCAAGTAACTCCTGGTCAGCGAGGGCTTTCCGTTTCGTTGTGCCGCTCTAGTCTGTCAACACACCATCGACTGATGTTATCAAACAAGACTGACCGGGAACAAGACTGACCGGGAAATGGATGTTTGATGTCAATAGTTATCGGGACAGGACTCCACATAATCTCTGGTACAGTTAAAAACATCGGCTTTTCAATTCTTGGATCAAATCTGTGTCTTAATGACAGTAGTGTGATACGCCTTATTCCTCAGTGTTCCTTGCCCAACCCACCCCCATGCCTGCCCCCGCTCCACCAAACCACAAAACTACCCCCTTTCTCACACTGACTGCCCTCACATGGACTCCTTAGCATACAGCAACATCTTGAGAGATAAAACAAAAAAAACATTACAATCAAGTTATCTGTTCTAACCTAATGTGGTAAAGCGCAGGTCAAAAGCATTCTGCCCAGCAAGATGAGGTACATCTTTAGAAGTGGAAAAAACAAACAAAAAAACTTGTGTACACCCAGACAAAACTGTTTTTTTCCTATTTAAAAAAAAAAAAAAAATGCCAGCAGCCCCTACTCACAACAGACAGATGTCTTGGTAAGTGTGTGGTGTGCATGTACGAGAGCGAAAAGTGGAGGGCACCCTCTTCTGATTCCAGCCATACAAGAGACAGTTTCTCACAGGAAGGTGTTCAATAGTATGGTAAGTGTGTGGTGTGTATGTACGAGAGGGAGAATGGAGAGCACCCTCTTCTGATTCCAGCCATACAAGAGACAGTTTCTCACAGGAAGGTAATCAATAGTATGGTAAGTGTGTGGTGTGTATGTACGAGAGGGAGAAGAGGAGAGCACCCTCTTCTGATTCCAGCCATACAAGAGACTGTTTCTCACAGGAAGGTATTCAATAGTATGGTAAGTGTGTGGTGTGTATGTACGAGAGGGAGAAGAGGAGAGCACCCTCTTCTGATTCCAGTCATACAAGGCAGACTGTTTTTCTCTGAAAGGTATTCAACAGTATTCACACACACACACACACACACACACACACACACACACACACACACACACACACACACACACACACAAAGTTACTTTACTTTTAAAAAAAAGAAGTCTTGTTTCTGTCAGAGATTTCTTCAGTTTTCAGTGGACTGATGTGCACTATGATTGTGACCTCCTGAAAATGCTAATACATTGAAAGAAAGTAACTCTGAGGATTGTTCTTTCTGTAAAAACGTGAGAGACAGTATTAGTCACATGTTATGGGCATGTCCACATGTAAAACGTTTTGGGGGACAGTTAGAAGCATGTATCAACTCCAGCACAGAAAATAGCTTTAACCTTTTACTTAACGAAACGTTTGTGCTGTTTGGATATGAAAAGAATACAAAGTCAAGTCATGTCCTTGATTATATTATAATCCTTGCAAAATTTTTCATCTTCAAATGTAAAACGGTGGAAACTCTACCGCTCTATGTTAACTTTAAATCCTTCTTGAAGATTAAGTATGAAACTGAAAAGTACATTTCTTTAACAAATATGAGATATAACAGTTTTCAGGCAGAATGGTTTTATTTCAAAAAACTTTTTGAATACATAAAGCAACGAGCTAGCAAACCCATCATGCCATTACTTGTTTTTTGCCATACTTGTAATGTGTATGAGACATATAAATGTTCATGCCTGTCACCAGGAACACTACAATGTAACTACAGATTCTTGTCCATCTACTATTCAAGCTGCAGTTAATTTCGGTCTAGATGTTTACTTGTAGTGCCCTTTTCATTGAATAATTTTTTTTTTTTCGTTGCTTTTGTTTGTACGGTCTCCTATGTTGTCATTTTCAATTATGTATGGAAAATGTTTTAAAAAAAAGTTCAATAAAAAAAAAAAGAAAAAAAAGTAAAGCATTCTTCAGCAGTGCCATACACAATAATGACAGTTTCATCTTAATGTACACTGATACAAGACGGCGCCAATGTCATTTACATACTACCAGTCTCTATTCATCATCTGCTGCATGCATGAGTGCCATCTCTGCCAGCTCTGATGGCAGTCAGTGAAAGTGTTAAAGACATTTTAAAACAATCTTTTCCAGTGTGAGTAAATATAATTGATTAAAAATCATGTTGATTTCACCTCTTTTCCCCAATCACATGACGCTTTTTTTTTTTTAAATCTGCTTTGGCTTTCTCCTTATATACATACATAAAATTAAAATTCACATCTACAACACAAAAACAACAACAAACAAACACAAACCTTGGGGCTTTTTTTTTTTTTCAGTGCGTGTGCCGCATTCATTACCATAACGGAGCCCCCCCCCCCCCCTCCCCCCCCACCCTCCAACCCCCTTTTGTTTTTTTCTCTCTTCCAAACCCACGGTACTTAACCATGCAAAGTAGTTACCTACATCACTTCAGGTGAAACAACCACATGATACAACTCATACAGGCTGCCTTTCCCTTGAACATATCATGGTATGCAACACCCCTACTAATCCCCTTCCCTACAACTGAGGCATGTATGACGCTGAATAACTTGAAAAAGGAAAGACCTCCACCGACCCCTGATGATCCATCTCATCACCATGTCATGAACCTTCTCTGAACGCATGTGGAACACCATACTAGCATGTGGTCTCTCACTTTCACCCTTGCAGCAATAGAGAAGGAGAGGAAGAAAAACAGCTTGAGGCTTCCATTATGGAATCCTAAGCATGGGCTTGTTCTGATCCAATAAATGCACAACACCAGTTCAAAAGTCCTCTTCTGATGCGCTCAGTCACGAAGCAAGAACGACAGGGATTTTCCTTTTCCAGTTCATTTAGTTTAGCCCTCTTTCTAAACATGTGCACACTGCTAACCATAAGGGGTGTGTGTGTGTGTGTGTGTGTGTGTGTGTGTGTGTGTGTGTGTGTGTGTGTGTATGTGTGTGTGTGTGTGTGTGTGTGTATGTGAGTGTGTATGTGTGTGTGTATGTGTGTGTGTGTGTGTGTGTGTGTGTGTGTGTGTGTGTGTGTGTGTGTGTGTGTGTGTGTGTGTGTAGTAGTAGTACTTTAATTTTACGTCTTTTCACAAACTATGTGATATTAGACAAGAAAGGAGAGATAGACAGGCAAATAGAGGGAGATAGAGTTTGTTCATGTTGCATACAAGTGTGTGTGTGTGTGTGTGTGTGTGTGTGTGTGTGTGTGTGTGTGTGTGTGCGTGCGTGCGTGCGTGCGTGCGTGCGTGCGTGCGTGCGTGTGTGCGTGCATGCGTGCGTGCGTGCGTGCGTGCGTGTGTGTGTGTAGGAGGGGGGTGGAGATGGGAGTGAGCGGAGGGTGGTGTACATAAAATCAGAAAACAATCAGACGCACAAACGAATAAACAAACAAACCTACACACACTAACAATATCAGATTAAAGCAAATACCTGACTGGACTACAAATCAAGCAGAAAGTAACTTTCAAAGCAAAATCAATATCAGAAAAAATATCTGTCACAGACATGCCTGATAAATATGGCAGAAATGCCTTGAGAGGCACACATTCGAACAAAACATGATCTCTTGTCAATTTTGTTTCCCCGCATATGCATTGTGTTGCAGAGCTATATTTAGTTCTAAAAGCATCCAGTTTGTGTGTGTGTGTGTGTGTGTGTGTGTGTGTGTGTGTGTGTGTGTGTGTGTGTGTGTGTGTGTACTTTCTGGTAATCTTTTTGTTCTTGGAAACTTGATTAGTTTCAATTTCTTTGTACTTTCTTTTGGCAGTGGTGTAATTTTTCTTTTAATTTTCTTATGAACTAGTAAAACTCTTATTATAATTTTGTAAACATCAATTAACGTAACACAAAAAAGCCAGCAACAAAGAAACAGAATCAACATGATTATGGAGGCAGGAGAATTGGTGATTCAAAATACTGTAAATAAACCTGGTTCAAACCTCAATGCAACCAGGGTAACACTCTGGAGGGAAAGGTCGAACAAGACGAAGCGCCCCAGCCAAAATTGAATCTGACCTTTTTTTAAAAGACGCTTTTGTTGTCTCTCATGCAGCATGCAAAAACAAAACAGAACAACTGTCCTCCACTTACTGATGGATACGGCAGTTCCTGAGCTTAATATTTCTGTCAAAACAAATTCAGTCCAATTAACAGCGACTGTCCAACGCCATCAGATTCATCACTCACAAACTTCTTCAACATGAAAATTTCAGATCAGTCAACACTCAATTTTCTGGCAATCCAGGCCTGTTTTGTAAGGAGGGGCGTGGAATGCATGTGTCCCAACAGTGTGTTGATCCCTGATCAGCATTGTTCAGCTCCTTTCCGTTTAAGGCAAACAACATGCCATTCTCAGATGGTTCACTTACGAGAATAGTTTGTGGGCTCTTCAGTCCACTATTCTGCGATCTCCACCTCAACTGAGCCCCTCTCAAACTTCTCACCAGAAATTTGAAAAGTGAGACATGCAAGACATCATGATACTTTGGATGGTTTTTTTTTTAAAGACTAAGTACATGCATTAGTACCAGAAAATGACAGAGATACGCCCGTCACATCACTCATTTGATAAACTTGAGCCGAAGTACCGTCCCTCATACACCGAATTAGGCACCAGCAGCTTTGTCTTCCAAACCTGGATACTGACATGGATTGTCTTCAAAACCTGGATACTGACATGGATTGTCTTCAAAACCTGGATACTGACATGGATTGTCTTCAAAACCTGGATACTGACATGGATTGTCTTCAAAACCTGGATACTGATATGGATTGTCTTCAAAACCTGGATACTGACATGGATTGTCTTCAAAACCTGGATACTGACATGGATTGTCTTCAAAACCTGGATACTGACATAGATTCAGGGCAACCAAGCATTCTGATTTTTCTTTTCAACCCACAGACGTATTTTTTTTCTGGGATGTTTGTTATTCCACCCGCTGCAAATCAGACGTGTTTCTCTGAAATCTATGCATCCAAGGAGAGTGCTCCAACGAGATCATAAAAGCACACAATGAAAAAGTCATTTACTGAACAATTCCAAGACTAACTTCCTAGGATCTGCACATGGGAGTTTATGAAAGCTGGCAAGGTCCGCTTGTCTGAACAAAATATCATCAAAGAAAATACCAGCCGCCTCTCCATTAACTTCCACAGCCTATCAGTAACAGTCTCTTCTCAAAAGCGGGTTGAATAAGAACAGACATGGTTTAGATGCAACACACAACATATCAAAATAACTGGTGCACACACACACACACACACACACACACACACACACACACGTTCCCACAACTGTTTCTCACTAACACAAAGTCATCAACAAGTTCAGCGCTTATCCACATGCCTCTCACCCCACCCCACCCCCCTCGCCGTCCCACTCTATCCCCCCCTCCAGTGTTACCCCCAACCACCACCACCCCACTCCTCTCCCCATTTCTGTCCACCTCAATGTGATGAAAAATGGTCTCAGCTGGCAGTGCACGTTCATCAACACTAAGAGAGAACATCAATTTTGTTTTTCTCCATTCATACATGTAATGGGCAGGCATCACCCCCAGCAGGCCGTGTTTTTCAATGCTGTATGCACTCTGTGTCTGCATGTTGCGGCTTTCACGCAGTCAGTGGCTGCTTATGGATCTTGTTTGTTTTTGTTCTGTTTTGTTTTTTACATCAGAATCATCTGTGTCACATTCATCCAAGGGGTTTTTACAGCATAGGGACAACTGCTTCTGTGTTACCTCCCCATCTGTTCATTCTTTCACTAAAGATGCTGTGTAGCAAAGCCTTTTCCTTGCCGACAGACAAGCATTTTAACTTTTACGAGTCCCAATACAAACAAACAAAAATGATCAGCAGAAAGTGTATCTTTCACCCCCACCCCACCCCCTTGCCTCCTCCCTCCCCCCTCCCACCCTTACCAATTACTCTCCTCACCCAAACTCTTAGTTATACAATCAACCAGATCTCTCTTCTGAATGCACGAAGAGGACATGGGTTTAGAACATGCAAGAAGCTACAAACTACTACATATTACAACAAGAATGAAGAAAAAAAAAAAAGGTTCACACATTACCTTCTCAGCCTCGAAAATCATCTGCATCTTCTTGTACTGTTTCATGGCTCGCTCACTCTGTGAAAAAAAGAAAAGCATTGCAACTCCAGTTTCAAAGTTCAGAAAGAAAAAAAAAACAAAAACCAGACAGACAGACCGCAGAATGTATAAACATTTTCAATGGAAAAAAAAGAACAGTTATGATTCTTTTCCTTTTTTCATAATCAAACCAAACGATAATCTGGACAATAAATTCAAAACATCTAATAATTGTTCTAGGCTAGCTTTCTGCTGACATTGTTTGTTCAACTTTTTGATGTAATCAAGAAACATAATGCAATATCGTTAACAAGGCTTCTATGTATGGTGAGACCTCTCACTAAAGGCCTTCCCTGTATATGTAAATCTCTGTGTGTGTGTGTGTGTGTGTGTGTGTGTGTGTGTGTGTGTGTGTGTGTGTGTGTGTGTGTGTGTGCATGTATGCACACCTGTGCATGCATATGTGCATGGTATATGTATATATGCATGCACGCGTGTGTATGTACAGATAAACACTGCTAAGTCTGTGTACATTTTAAGACCTTTTCCTAAGTCTGTGCACATGTACGCGCTCATGCTGTCCAAAGTTCCAGATCTGACGTCTGTTTCAAAAAGGACACAAATTGAAACCAACATTCTGACTCAATTGCCCATACAGTCCTTCGAATGAGACTATAAACCCGAGGTTCCGTGTGTGAACGCACGCATAACATCTTGCACACACGTAAAATCCCATCACCAACTTTCGGAAGAGAAGGCCAGTTTGGCCGTTGGTATGGATGACACGTTACACATAGCATGCACCTTCCCCGAAGTTGAAGTATGGCTGCCTTAATGGCCGGATAAATAAAACGGTCATACACACAAAACTCCACTCCCTTTGTTGGGCAGATGGGGTTTAATCCTTGCTTGTCTATACAGGGAGTGTCCGCAGGAGTATCAGCCTGCGTACGCAGATGAAGAAGAAGAAGAAGAAGGAACCAACAATTTTAAATGCACACAAGGAAAAAAAAAGTCAGAGAAGAAATCATATTCTTCAAGCCTACACTCACCTTCGGCAGCTCCCCTAAATCTGATAGCGACAGAGGCCGTTTGTAACCCAACACCAGAATGTCCGTTATCCACCAGTACAATGCTTTGGACAGCAGATTGACGTAGGACTGAATGTAGCGGGTCTTTTCCAGATCTTTGGGCGCCTTCAGCCGACAGCTCCTTGAGAAGAAGGCGTATTTCTGGAACAGGCCAAAGACGTGACAATGAGTCTCCTGATGTGGTGCTGGCTGAGAGATGGAAGGAAAAGTCGCAGGGAGTATCTCTTTGTCACTGGTTCTTACTCCGTTTGTCTTTCCAAAGCAGATAGTACATACTCTTACATGGAAGAACACAATTCCTTCTCTTCTTCCACCACATGTATTTCTCCGCATCCTTGCACCCTCCTCCCTCCACCCCACCTCCTCCCCTCTCTCCACCCTAACTTTCCTCTCCCTTTCTCTCTCTCCATTTTTCCCCTCTCTCTCTCTCAAGTGTCCAAAATACTTGTGAAAATTGTTAAAGAACAGGTCAAGAATGTTACGCCAGGCATACAGATATGAAGGCTGAGTTTGCCCCTATCCACAACTCTTCAATCAACCCAACTGTATGATGCATAAAGATTGGCTTTTTGGGGGGTCTAATTCATGATGAATGTGATCAACATTCCAGAATGTATCATGTGAAATAGAGAATTCTGGTTCCTATTCATTTGACACACACAGACACACACAGACACACACACACACAATATATATATAATATATATATATATATATATATATATATATAATATATATATATATATAAATACATGTGCGTGTATGTGTGCATACCTATATATACATATATACATCTGTGATGAAATATTTTTTTAAATGTTTTTTCAATATAAGTCATATATATATATATATATATATATATATATATATATATACACACATATGATTGCCTTTTTTTTTTTTTAATTTGATTTTCCATCGTAGCAATTTTTTCAAAACTAGCACTAATAACATAACATAAGCATGCATACTGGCACACCCAAATAAAGAACACACAAACTCAAAACACACACACACACAAACTCAAACACACACACACACATGTACGCGCACACACATGTACGCATGCACACAGACACAGACACACACACATGCATGCATGCACACAGACACACACCAACCCACACACACATGTACGCACACACACACACACACACACACACACACACACACACACACACACACACACACACACGACACACACACACACACACACACACACACACACACACACACACACACACACACACACACACTGTGACACACACACACTAACCTGCAACCGCAACAGATTCAGCTCCACCACGTACACATGTATGTACACACACACGCACACACACACTAACCTGCAACCGCAACAGATTCAGCTCCACCATGAACACATGTATGTACACACACACACACACACACACACACACACACACACACACACACACACACACACACAGGCACACACACAGGCACACGCACACACACACACAAACTCACCTGCAATCGCAACAGATTCAGCTCCACCACGAACAGAGCAATGTAGAGACAGATCACCGCCCATGCCAGCCACATCTTCAGGTGCAGCCAGGAGATGCTGTTTTTGTACATGGAAAACACTTTCAGAAACTTCAGGCTGATGGACGCCGGCCAGTAGATCAGCAGGGCCAGGAGGAACTTGGGCGAGTTCCAGATCTCCACCTTGTGGTAGTAAATGATCCCCACCAGGGCCCCCACGAACGCCAGGCACTGGGGGATGAAGGCATGGTAGTTGGTGGTGTCCGGATCGTTGGCGTCAGAGATGAACCCTTCAGCGATTTCGATGATGAGGACGATGACCAGCAGGATGGTGAGGATCCAGCGGAAGTTGTGTCCCTGAAAGCGGGATGGAATCATACCGAGGACCTATATTTGCAGGAAAAAGAACAAACAAACAAACAAACAAACAAAACCTTCCCCGGCCGCCGTTAGGACTGTTTCCACTTGCTTGACCAATCCTGTTTGTTAAGCAACAAGCCAAGTCACCCGGGAAAATCAGTGCAGGCAAACAATGTCTCCGTCATAATGACAGTGACCTGGCAAAGGTTTAGAACTAAAAGAAAACAAGATGCAAAGCACATAAACGTGCTCCCAGTTTAGATCTATCTTGAACAGGGGTGTAAAAAAAAACACGTCACAATCAAACTTGCATCATAATGCATTTCGTCACTGGCCAAGTACTTTCTGAGATATTCCATAAAGAAAAAAATGCGTTTTGGACCGTTACACCCATTAGTAATGGCTATTCTGGTAAAATAAAACATCGGGCATCATCCGTGACCCATAATGAACATACTGACAAATTTTCAGAAAGATCGGCCCAGAAGCTTTGTCTGGAGCGTGTGGAACACATTTTGACCACCAACACACAGACAGACAGACAGACAGACGGACTGTCAGACGTGCATTTCTTCCTTCTCATTGTAAAGTATTCCCTGTTCTATAAGAACTGGGAGTACAAAAACGGAGAGTGGGGTTGTTTGCCTATTTGCCCATTTGTGTTTTGATGCTGTTAAGTTCGGACAGCACAGTACTTTTAAATGAAGTGCACTCCCTGATTTTCGAGGGGAAAATCTATTTCGCCCATAAATAAGATGCTTCTGAATACGAGATACATTAATTCCACTGCATGCAAAAAGTAGTAGAGTTTGCAGTCAGTATGCCTGATATACCAGGAATGTTATTCATGTGACCATACCTGAGCACAAAGAGCAGAAACACAGTGTGGTGTATGTGCTGGATTTCTTTACAGACTAAATGATCACGCCTGGAGTGGTACCTGACCATGACTGCTGGTTATGTGTACAAGCTGGCTGACACAGCCAGGTGCAAAATCTGATTTAACAACGTACATGGAGCTTCTGAATACAAAACACCTTGGCGTGAACTTAAGAAAAAAAAAAGTTTCCCCTTGCATTCCAGCTCCAACTGCTCGCTCTCTCTCTCTCTCCTCTCTCTCTCTCTCTCTCCTGTCTCTCTCTCTCCTCTCTCTCTTTCTCTCTCTCTTAGTATGCCTGATATACTTGAAATGTGGACGGTTGAGTCAGTCTTAAAATTTCTGTTTGTTTCTTGGTGGTTTTTTTTTCTAACTAAGTTACTCCTGGTGTGGAGACACCTGGACATGTGACCATTTCATGTTTTTGTTCACTTTTGATTTGACACTCACTGGGAATAAGTGGGTAATATTTGCTTGCAATGAAAGAAAGAGGTAAACGTTATTGTCCTGTTGCCCCCTCCCACCTTTGTCAAAAGACCTCTTTGATTATGACAATAAAATATCAAAGTGTCAGTGTCAGCTCTCTCTCTCTCTCTCTCTCTCTCTCGATAATCGGGTGCTGTACCTTCTACAAGGACAAGGTAGAGTTACTTAGGGCGAGAGGGAAATTGAAAGGCACTAAGATTTTCATTGGGGAAGATTTTTCTTTCAGGGTTAGAGAAATTAGACGGAAACTGTTACCCCATTTCAAACAAGCAAGGGCAGCCAATAAAAAGGCGTCAATGGTATTTGACCATCTCATCATAGAGGGTACTAAGTTTTTTGTAGACACAGAGGGCAAGCTGAGTGAAATGAAATAGGACAGTGGCCGCTCTTCTTGTGAAGGTGTTTCTTCTATGTTTTGTTGTGTGAATAATGTTTTTTTCCACATTTAGTTTAGGCGGAGCATCCAAAAAGTTGACGCCGGTTGAACAACCAGAGAACATTTGTGAGGCTGACGCTGCACATGCTTGTATGTTTGAAGCTTGTGACATTGTCAGTGACAGTGAAGAATGTGTGAGCGAGCGGTTACAGGCCGTGCGGCCGTGCAAAAAAGTTCACGGTCGCGCTCTGTGTTAGGTCAAGTTAATTCTGATTGTGAAGCACGTGCGTTTTCTATTAAGCGTTTTAAAGTCTTGCAATGGAACGTCAATGGACTGCTCCCTAAGTTAAAACATAAAGATTTCGTTTCTTATGTTCGTTCCTTTGACATCATTTGTTTTGTTGAAACCTTTACAGAGACATTTCAGTCAGATTTATTTGTTGATTATATGATCTTTTGTAAATCTGCTGTTAAATTGTCTAAACATGGTCGTTTTTCTGGTGGAGTTGTGTGTCTTATTAAGAGAATGTATGCTCCATTTGTTCGATCTATTGACGTAGATTACTCTAATAATATTGTTTTTCTTATAGACAAAGCTCTATTAGGTACCATGAGAGATATATTGTACATGTGTGCATATGTTCCGCCTGAGGGGTCACCATTTTATTCTTTTTTTGATGTAAACAATGGCATTGGTCTTCTGGAAGAATGCTTAGCAGATTGTTCAGTTGCATTTCATGATGTATACATTGTATTGTCGCGAGATTTCAACAGTCGAACTGCTGATATAAACGTTGAAGATTTTTGTAGTGAAAATTTTATTTACTCATTAAAAACAAGCAGTTCGATCAGCAAAAGGAATTCTCAAGACAAAGTGCTGAATAAATATGGTAAGCTTATGTTGAATTTATGTACTACATTTGATTTACGTATTCTGAATGGTGCATGTAATGGCGACCACTATGGTTGCTACACATACATCTCAGATTCAGGCAGTAGTGTGAATGATTACTTTTTCATGTCAAATGACTTGTTTGCCATATTTGAATCCTTGTGGGAACTCAATATTCATGATATGTTTCATTCAGATCATATGCCACTTGAATTACACTTAAAGTTTTCGGAAGAGCATGGCAGTATGAAATCTCCAGATGTGAAGCAAACATTAAATAGGATAGTCTGGAACAATGATGCAGCGCCAGTGTTTATTAACTCAATGCACTCTGAGAAATCTCGTAGAACATTAGAACTGGCTGTACGTTTAATCGACTATGATATTGACAAAGCTTTGTCTACTTTTAATGATTGTATTAAGCGATGCGCTAAATGCATGAATAAGCAGATCAGCACTGGTGACAATGATAAATCAGATGACTGGTACGATCATGAATGTAAAACAACAAAAAAAATTTAAGAAAGCTTACATAACAGCCCATCGAACAGGAGATCATGAAGACGAAAATGCTTTTTGCATTGCACGTAGAGAGTATAAGCTTCTGTTAAAACGCAAAGAGAATGATTTTCATAAGTCGTTGTTAAATGAATTGTTATCTTCTGTGAATAATCAAAAGCAATTTTGGGAAAATGTAAATAAAATTTCATGTAAAAGAAAACACATTAGTAATGATATCACTCTGGATGACTGGTTTCAACACTTTAAAAATTTACTCGAAAAAGAAAGTGAAGCAGATGATGACGAATTTAATGTTGATGATAATGATAGTTATTTTAATCGACCAATTTCAAAAGAGGAAGTTCTTTTAGCAATTAGAAAGATTAAAATGAAAAAAGCTGCTGGACCGGATGGAATAATTGGAGAGTTGTTAAAAAATGCAGGTGATTGTGTTGCAGATTTCTTTGTCATATTCTTTAATGCTTTGTTTCAGAAAGGTATATTCCCTAACACATGGACAGAAAGTATTGTATTTCCTCTGTACAAAAAAGGTGATGTCAACAATCCTAACAATTACAGGGGCATTTCGCTATGCAATATTAGTAGTAAAATTTATAGTACAGTTATTAATCATCGTTTACAAGATGGGTTGAAGAAAATAACATTACTGGGGAATACCAAGCAGGGTTCAAAAAGAATTATTCGACTATTGATCACATGTTTACTTTGTTAGCTCTTGTTCAAAAACAGTTCTCTTTTGACAGAAAATTATATGTTGCATTTATTGATTTTGAAAAAGCTTTTGATACTATAAACAGGAAAATTCTTTGGTCAGTTCTAGTAAAAAATGGTATAAGTGGTAATCTATACCATTGCATTAAAAGTATGTATAATAATGTTAAAGTTAAGGTACGGTGTGGTTATAAATTAACTGATTTTATCAAGTGCACTTATGGTGTTAAACAAGGTGATGTGTGCAGTCCGGTTTTATTTTCTTTGTTTATTAATGAACTTGCCATAGAAATAATTCAAAATGGTAAACATGGTGCAATGTTTACAATCGACTATTTTGAGCTCTTTATCTTACTACTCGCAGATGATGTTGTACTGTTATCAGAGACAATTATTGGTTTGCAAACCCAGTTAAATAGTTTGCAACGCGCAGCTTATTCTCTTGATTTGAAAGTGAATTTAAATAAGAGCAATATAATTGTGTTCAGAAAAGGTGGTTATTTAGCAGCAAGAGAGCATTGGACGTATAACCATGCTGTGATGCCTGTGGTAAATGCTTATAAATACTTGGTTATATTGTTTTCAACAAAACTCAGCTTCACATTAGCATGCAATGACCTGGTAAGTAAAGCAAAGAAAGCTCTGCTTTGTATTATGAGAAAACTTCATGTTTTGAAGAATTCTAGTTTATATTTGTTGTTGAAGTTATTTGATTCCCAGGTTCAGCCCATTGCTCAGTATGGTGCAGAACTTTGGGGACTAGACGTTGCAGCCCGTCAATGCGAAAAAGTACATCTTTTTGCCTTAAAGAAATTTTTAGGAGTCGAAATGCGAACACCCAATGACCTTGTCTATGGAGAGACCAATAGATATCCTATTTACATAAATTCTGTATTAAGCTGTATTCGATACTGGTTAAAATTAACTAAAATGAATGATTATAGATTACCACGAAAGCTTATGTGATGTTATATGACCTAGATGTAAGAGATAAAAGAAACTGGGTGTCAAATATCCGTAGTCAGTTATACAAATTTGGATTTGGTTATGTCTGGAAGAACCAAGGTGTGCAGAATGATAGATTATTTCTTTGGAATTTAAAGAAAGATTGATTGCGTGCAGGTGGCAAGAATGGGATGCTCACATCAAAAATAGCGATAGATTTACCATGTATCGGACATTTTGTACAGTTCACGATGTTAAACTTTATCTGCAAATGGATTTAGGCAAACACTTGAAGTTAATTATGACCAAATTTCGACTTGGAATTTCAGATATTGCACAGCACAGGTATCGCTACTGTAAACATGCTGGAATGGATCTGACTTGTCCACTTTGCAATGATGGAAAAGAAGACGAGTTGCATTTTGTTTTATGCTGCTGCAAGTTATCTAGTCTAAGAGCGCAATATATACCAGTTAAGTTTTTCAGGGATCCTTGTCAATTTCGGTTAAGTCTGCTTATGGCATCTCAAAATGAAAGTGTAGTCAGAAATCTCTCAATTTACTTGTTCAAGGCATTTCAATTTCGATCAGTTATGACTTCGTGAATGAGAATTTCATCCAGTCTTTGATGTGTTATGTAATGTTCATACATTGTTGTTACTTTCTCCATACCCCCCTTCATAAGGGCAATGGCCTTTATATGAAGTAAACCATCTGAGTTCTGAGTTCTCTCTCTCTCTCTCTTAATTTTAGCAACCCTCTCCCTCTCTCTCTCTCTCTCTCTCTCAATTTTAGCCACCAAAACGAATCTGAGGCAGAAGTGAGAGCTCAACACTTTCGCAGATCAGACTCTGGAGGACGTCTTCTTCACAAAACTGTAAATGGTCAAGTCTGCAAGCATCTGCCTTTCTAGTTGCTGAAACAATGTGAAGGACAAGGAGCATGGGCGGCAGACAAAAAAACTCTCCTCATTGAACTTCATGACTGATGAAATCCTGGCCAAGGACAATTACAACTCGCAATGGTTTTGTTTGGGCTTTCTATGTTTTTTCCTTTCATCTTGTTCTTGTTCTTTTTCTAGTTCTCCTTGTTCTTTTCTAAGAGGGCAAACTGCCACAATTACCTTTGTGTGTGCAACAGCTGAGTTATCATGACTGACAGACTCTCAGTTTCTGGTCAAGGTTCAAGTCTTCCTCACTTTACCCAAACCCTGATGGCCCACACAACTTGCTCACATTTACGCGTGAAAATCAGCACATACGTGTAATTCTGCTGGAGAAGGGGTTAAGGGGAAGAAGACTCCTCATTCCATGAGATCGCTGTCAGCAGGTTTCGCCCCACTTTTGTCAAAAGGAAAACAGACCAGATTATACACAACTGCTCTTCCAAAAAAATTCAAACACACAGATCAAAGAAAAACACCTTCTTCCTTTCTTTTTCCTGCCTTTATCTTCTCACTTTAAAAAAAAAAAATTCAAATTGGTGAAATTTATGTTTAAAATAAAAAGGCATTGAAAACCAAATTTGAAAATTTATTTAAAAAAAAAAATCTTTGATTGAACATTCTTAATAAACTGGTTAGCAGTATTATGGAGGAATGAAGCAGGATTTTTCTGATCTTCCGGGACAGCAACTGTGCAAGCTGCATGTCCGCTTGCACCTGAACCTCCTTTGTGTCATGTACTTTCACATGGGAGATATACAAGCAAAGATGTTATCCATCTACTAATCAAAGTGCTGTCCATGTCAAAGCCCCCCTCACCTCATGCATTTACACACATCAGAGAAATAAGCAAGTATATTAATTAAGTAGTCCATATGTTCTCCATGTGCAGGGGTCTGGTGGGTTGAGGAAACACAAAAATAACACTCCCCCCCCCCCCCCCCCCCCCCCCCCCCCCACTGAGAAACACTCAACAGAATCAATAGACCTACTGATTTGTATCTGATGACAGCATTTATCACTTTGCCTCTACAACCAGTTGATATTTGGTTACTGGATAATAATCATTATAATGAATATCAAGACACATAATGATGTCACAGTGATAAACAGGGCTTCATATGAAAAAAAAGGTATTCACACTCCAAAGTATGATTTTTGTGTGTGTGGAGATTTTTGCATTTGTTGGTTACAAGATCTAGGAGTTTTTACACTTTACTGTAATGTGAGGTTTTGACATACCTCTTTATCTGTAGACCTATCTCTCTCATTACAAGGCCTATGAAATGTCATACTTTAGTCAACTTTATTTGAATCAAGTTATGTTTTCTCAAACACTTAAGAAATGTTTGAAGAAAAACAATTTAGTAAACTTTATTTGAATCAAGTTATGTTTTCTCAAAGACTTATGAAATGTTTGAAGAAAAAAAAAAGTGACTTTTGTTTCACTAAACACTCTGCAATCTATTCAGCGTCACAGATATCTCTGCTGCTTGCCATTTACTTCTACGACGATGATGTGATGTACACAGCGTGGCCCTATCGACTATACATCAAGATCAAGATCAAGATCAACACACATTCCAGCTTCCTCTTGTTCCTGCGTGCTTGCTCTTCTCACTCCCACTCTCCTTCCCCCCCTCTCTGTCTTATGCCCATTACTGACGCCAAAAACAAGGCTGAGAGACTGCAGAAATGGCCTCAGGAGAGGTGTCTGACCGATTCCTGTCATCTCCAGCACTGCTGTGTCTGTGTGGATGCAGATGCATCATACGTAAAGATGATCTGTGTGCGAAGGAAAGGGGCAGATACACAGACTTGTACATCTCTCTCTCTCTCTTTCTCTCTCTCTCTCTCACACACACACACACGGACACACACACACACACACACACACACACACACACACACACACACACACACACACACACACACACACAACACTGTCCAATGCTTCAAAATCAGAGACAGGTGTATTCATCGCCTTTAGTAAATGAATGGGTACATTATGTCTCCAGCATGAATTTTCAGGTGCACAGATTAAGCAGAATCAAATGTTTTTCTTTAAATTAATAACACATTTGTTTGCTTCGCCTTCATGGCTATTCAAACTCTCAAAGGAAGGAGTGTGACTCTACAATAAGTTGGAACCTTTCAAAGACAGCATGCTCTTGTGGTACTGGACACAGTCCTTTAGTACACAGGACACAAACCCAAACTGTCAACATCAAACTCTTGTTTGTATTTGCTGACGATTCACTGACAGACAGTTTTGTGGCTAGCAGCAAAAAACAACAGCTTGCTCCTACCCAGAGCTTAGTGTGTGCTGGGGCTGGAAGGAAGGTCAGAGACTCATTCCAGTCAGAGGCATGTACTCTGTCCCTGCTTGCTCCTACCCAGAGCTTAGTGTGTGCTGGGGGCTGGAAGGAAGGTCAGGAGACTCATTCCTGTCAGAGGCATGTACTCTGTCCCTGCTTGCTCCTACCCAGAGCTTAGTGTGTGCCTTGGGCTGGAAGGTCAGGAGACTCATTCCTCTCAGAGGCAGGCACTCTGTCCCTGCTTGCTCCTACCCAGAGCTTAGTGTGTGCTGGGGGCTGGAAGGAAGGTCAGGAGACTCATTCCAGTCAGAGGCATGTACTCTGTCCCTGCTTGCTCCTACCCAGAGCTTAGTGTGTGCCGTGGGCTCCAACAGAATTGAGAAGAACCGCGCAGTTGACTTCCACACCCTTTATGGACACGTCTCTGAAAGCGCTGATCAAACTCCTGACCAGCGCTGTGCGTGTCCCAGTCTCTCAGGCCTGGCTGACAACACTGTGTGCAGCATGACACTGACAGGCAGAACACAGCCCTGTTATGTGGTGTCACACCAGAACGACACTCCCCGGCATGTTCTACATCACCCCCAGCCACACTGATCATCATCAACAAGATCAAAGATTCGTATTTTGTGGCCACTCACACCTTACTCTTGTGTTGACCCACAGCTTCCCGCCTTGGCTTAAGGCGTCAGACCAACTGACACAGGCTAGAACACCTAGGCTACACCAGAAAGTTGTTATGCTCTGCATAGTTATGCGGGACTGTTGTCAGTTGTGAAAAGCTCCTAGCACAACATGATCAGTCTCCAAAATCCGCCAAAGTCGGAGTGTGGCTGCCCACGTGGTGGGGTAATCAAAAACGGTCACACATGTAATGCTCTCATCCCTAGCTGATGCATTTGTGCCATAGTGTTCAAGTACTTCGGCTGTTTGGATGATCCCTGGAGTCTTTTAGCCAGGGTATGACAACAACAACAACAACAATAACAACGACCCACAGCTTCAATTTTCCTCTTCACATCTATACCTGTACTATGCACATGTCAAAGTCAATAACAGCAAATCCATGGGGGGGGGGGGGGGGGGTTTGACAGAGGAGGTAAGGCCTCACAGAAGGCATGCTCATTGGCACTGGCTCTCCACCACAAAGCAATTACTGTCGTCAGTATAGGGCTTAGTAGATGGTGTCCCATGTCACATGAATGTTCGAGTGAGCAGGCACCACTGCACACCACTTAAAGCAAGCGACAGGGCAGCCACTCCGTGCATCCTCTTGACAGCTGTCCCCCATTACGGCTTCATACTGATTGCTCCTCATGGACTGCCAAGGCTGGGGTCATGTCAGAACAAACCTGGGTGTGGCCGAGGGCAGAAAGCCAGAACGAACAGCAAAGGAAATCAGGCCACTAGGATGCCTGGGGATGAGACAAACACACACATACACACTCCCTCTCTCTCTTTCTTTCTTTCTCCCCCCCCCCCCCCCCCCCCCCCCCAGAACATTGGTCTTTGTCTTTCTCTGCCATCTAAAAAAAAAAACCCACCCTGCCACGTCCAGGCTTTCCCAAGCCAACAAAGGTCATGCGCGAAGCTAGTTCTATGTGACTGGCTGAACTGCAGTAGCACAGGACCGACTGACCTCCTGTGCATCATGCTGGTCTGTGGGACTCACGGCAGGTGAACAGGGTTACTGTCATGTGCGGGGTTTTTTTTTTTTTCCAACTTATTTCATACCAGAGCAATCGTGTTTGTCCTGGCTACACTTCTTTTAAAAAAAAAAAACTTATTTCATACCTGAACATTCATGTTTCTCTAGGCTACGATAATTTTTTTTTCAAAACTTATTTCATACCCAAGTATTCATGTTTTTCCAAAGCGCAAGATGTTCAGTTTCAATGCCTCCTCTCACAACACATGTGTACTCTCTCTCTCGCTCTCTCTCTCAGATCAATTAGAAAACGGTGCAAGACTAATATCTTTCTGTCCATGTAAATATGCGCAACCATCCAAAAAAGCATGCTCTATTATTAGCGTTCACACCAAACCAAATTCCTCAGCTTCTGTACCTAATTACTACATTAAACAAGGTTTGCAATGTCTTTTTTTTCCTTTCCCGGTTTCAGTTTGTTTTCTTCTACTTCTTTTTCCTTCTGGCAGCAGTAGATTACAGACTCAAACTAAGCCGGTTACGAAACGTCATTTAGCGGCTAATGCCCAGTCTGGACAGCAGCCAAGGATTTAAACGGCCAAACTGTTTGTGGATCATAACCTGCGGTATGCATGAATGCGTGTGTGTAAAAAACCGTTAATAATAAAGGTTAAAAACTGTGATGATGAATGACATGCATCTTCTGTGTCTGAACAATGATGTTGGTGGCTCTGTAGCATTGAAACATTACACAATTTCAAACAAAATAATTGATCACAGGTCAGTGAAAGAAAGAATGGTGGAAGAGTGGCGCGGCTGAAGGTAAAACTAAAAAACAACTTGGAAAAATGAGAAACAAAATAATCCTTCTGATAATATTATTTCAGTCTATTTCTGTTGTGCAAGCATGCATGCACCTGAAAACATACAAGCACAAACTCCACATGCATGCGTGCATGCACATGCGCGCACGCACTCGCGCACGCACACACACACACACACACACACACACACAGAATGACATGGCACGTGAGACTTAACACAGTATTTACACTTGCAGTTTCCATCTGATTTTAACTATCGTTAAACAACTATGTAGGCTTCCGCTCAAAACAAACAGCTGTACAGAGTACACAGAAAGACCAGGCACAACAAACACCAGAATGTACAAAGTACAGTTTCCATGACTTCACAAACACACTTTAAGACTACACAAGTATTCAGTCAAGTAGTGAAGTTTTTTGTAAACAAAAAATGGACAGTGTAACTGGCAAGCGCGCGCACAAACACACACACACACACACACACACACACACACACACACACACACACACACAACACACAAACAGATAAGTACTGACCACACTCAAAACACTGACTTTTCCCCCTACGTAAAAATCTCTTCCTGGGAAGACTGTTCAGCTGTGTAAGATGCTTACAATATCATTGCCAGAATGCTTCTTGCAAATCACGTAACTCTGGATTAGTGTAACAAAGTCCAACATCATTTAACAACTCAGGATTAGTGTAATTATGTTAGTCTGTGTAATCAACCTGTTCACCCTGTTTAAGCTGTGTGTGTGTGTGTGTGTGTGTGTGTGTGTGTGTGTGTGTGTGTGTGTGTGTGTGATGTGTGTGTGTGTGTGTGTGTGTGTGTGTGTGTGTGTGTGTGTGTGTGTGTGTGTGTGTGTGTGTGTGTGTGTGCCTGTTTAAGCTCTGTGTGTGTGTGTGTGTGTGTGTGTGTGTGTGTGTGTGTGTGTGTGTGCGTGCGTGTGTGTGTGTGCGTGCATGCATGCGTGCGTGTGTGCGTGCGTGCGTGCATGCATGCGTGCGTGTGTGTGTGTGCACGCGCGTGCACGTGTGTGTGGACTTGGTAAACTTTAACACTGGCATTTTCTCAGGAATTACAAGCGCTATCTATTCCAAACTTGACAAAATGATAACTACTGATCTACTGTTTCCAAACATCCCTAGCATGACGATGTAATTGAACAGCAAAGTCATCATATCTGTGATTGAACTTTTTCAGCAATAAAGAAATAATTTCACTATTACAGAATTCAGCTGTGACCTGTTAAAATTACTGCTTTATCATTGCTTACATCACTAAAAGTCACAACTTTCTTCGCAACATGATCAATCCATTTAATGCCATTTCAACAAAATAGAACAGCACATATGAATTACTACTAGGTAAGTCACCTACCAACCTTGCCAAATACAGCAAACTAAGAGTTTATCATCAGCGATGAATCAGCTTGATGGAAGTAAAACATGAACTCATCCAGTCAAACACAAACAAGTTCTGTTTCCCACAACAACAGTTGCTGAATACTAACATCAACGCATAATAAATTTGTCTCTGTGACCGGAACCATACAAAATCTAATTTACGCCAATAAAACTGGGGAATTCTGGCACGGATGCATCAAATGAAACAAATGTCACACATCCCATCGATGCTGGAGGAAAAAAAAAAGTGGTTAGAAGAAGTGTGTGTTAAACTGCCTACGTGACACAAGGCCAATAAGACGCAGGAAGGACGGCCTTTCTGAACACCTGGTCACTCTGGCCCACTGACACACGATGCCCTTTTCACCTCTGATGGAGGGAAACTGAAATTGAGGCATGCGCATCCTCCACTCTAGTAGTTGCTGCTGCCCCTTCATTGCACGCAGGTCAGAAAAAGCCAAATTGTCTCTCTGGCTTCCATTGCATCACATGTTGTTTGAAAAGCTGTTATTTTCTGTCATGTAGGTATCAAAAACTGAGGGTCTGCATATCAGATTGAGGGTCCCGCATATCAGATTTCACCCCCCCCCCCCCCACCCCCCTTTTTTTTTTCCCAATACTCTCAATTAAAAAGATGAACCTGAAATCAACTCCAGCATTTGGGAGCCTTGCAGTTTCACTGCTTCGAGTTAATTCATTTCAGTGTTCATGACTAAATGCATTATCTTTGCATACGTGCATACCATCACCATTACGTCAATTCTGTTCAATTCACGTTGCTTACAGCCCCGCCAATCACAAACAGGATATATCAGGGCTGTCACCTCATAAACAATCACTCTCTACATGGATGTGAAAACAAACAAACAAACACAAACAGAAAAAAAAAACTTGCACACAATTCATTGAAACATTTTCTAAAAACATGCTGAAATTGCTTTAAACTCAATTCTTCCCTAAAAACTTAGATCAGAAGAAAAATGTTGACCTGTTTCAGGGACTTTAAAAAAAAAAAAAAAAAAAAAAATCACATATTGGATGGGGCCTTTCTGGAAAAAGGTTTTCTTGGGAACTTCAGCACGAAGTGTGCAAAGCCTAAAATCAGTCCCAGCACTTGATCAGAGTAGTAATTTACAGTGAATGGTACATCAAATACAATGCACTCCTGAACTTTTTCACCCCTTAAAAGATACAAACGGGTGCAGAAGTGGTCTGCGTGACACTGGCACAAAACTTGTTTCTTCTTTTCGACCGCCAGTGGTTCATGGCAAAAACTGTTAAAAGGCTTGGACGTATCTGAAAGAATTTTTTTTTTTTTTTAACCTTCTGCCATATTATATTCAAGTCCTCTTCATCCCAAGAAATCTCCGTGGCGATGTTCATGCTGGCAAGACAGAAGCAAGAACTCCAATGTCCTGGCATCAGTACAGACACGCGAAGTGCAACAGGACTGGACAGGGGCCCAGTTAACCTTGTCCATTTAAAGCATTGTTGTTTTCACCTTTGATTCAAAAGACTGGGGTTCCATGCCCCCCCCCCCTAGGACAGCCAGATTATGGGAGATTTTCTTTCATCTGCAGTCGACATCTGTGCAAAGCCCAACACCACCACCCCCCCCACCCCCCCCCCCCCCCCCCCCCCCCCCCCCCCCCCCTCACCACCACCACCCCTTAAGTCCTTCGCATGAGACTTGAAGCAGAAGTCTCAAAAGTGAACACAATCATGTTAAAAAAAGGAGTAGTAAGCCATCATGTGCATTTGCACACACACACACACAAACGCACACACACACACACACCTACATACACACATACACCTATACATGCACACACTCTTAGATATCCCATGAGTAACCACAATACAAAAAAAAGGAGTAATCCACCATATACTGATCTGGAGTAATTGTATGCTCACTCGCTCACACATACATGCACACGCTCATACATGCATGCGCACATACACACACGCGCGCGCGCGCACACACGCACCACACACACACACACACACACACACCACACACACACACACACACACACACAAAATGCACGCACACACACACACACACACACATACACAGATATATACATACATTCACTTATACACACACACTCTAAGAGATCCCATTAGTAACTACAATACCAAAAAAAAAAAAAAAAAAGAGAGTAAATCAATATGTACTGATAGGCAGAAACAGCATGCTTGCTCACCGACACATACTTGCATGCATTCATACACGCATGTGTGCGCACACACACAAACACCCATGCTCGCACATACACACACACACACACACACACACACTGTGCATGTGGGAGTCATGTTTAGACCATCCCCAATGGTGGAATGTGGCTACCTCAATGCAGTGGAGACGGGATTAAAAACCACACAGTGACCGCGCTAGTAATGATCAAAATCAACAAACCAAATTCAGCCAAGCCAAATGGGTCAAACAAATCCTGTGGCGTGGTCACAGCAATCGATAAAAATCCAGCGCCATCAACACAACGGGCCACCTTCACACCACCACCATCCAATCAAACGACCGTTAAAATCAGCATGCAGTAACGATGGTCAACATTTCTGTATTTCTTCGTTCTGAGCCCAATAAAATACCACCAATTACCAGTCAATGCGAACTCTAAAACCATTCACATTATCTCGCATAAAACGCTCACCAATGGTGAACTCAGCTTCTAGCCATGGAGCGAACAACAGGCGGAAATGCGACCAACTTGGTAGTGAGCACAATATCATTCTGTAAGCCACCCGGTTTTGCCCCCAAATCAATATTACTGATGAATAACCAGGAGGTATGGGTTTCAAACCTGATATCTCATTCGTATATTGCACACTGAATGAGACTTCTGTGCACCTTTTCCAGTGCTGTGCCACTGACCCCTAAATGCTGAAACTTTCTCCAAACAAATAGCTGCAGAACTGACGGTTTGAACATTGACATCATGGTCTTAAACATGATTCTTTCAGAATTCTGATGCAACATAAACTCATCATCTTGTGTATACTATGCCAGCCACTATGTACTATGGCAAAGTGGTTAGCGTTTGCGGACTCTCGGCTGGGGAGTTGTGGGTTCGATTCCCATCAGAGCCATGTGGAATTTCTCTGCCCCGACCGGCTCCTAACCAGAGTTGAGTTTGCGATCGATTTGATTGGAAAGACTGGGACCACACAGTCGAGTTTCATCCACTAAATGGATGAGTCTCTGAGAGTGTTGCTCAAATTTCCTGACCAGCACTGCAGGTGTCTGTATCTCTGGGGCCTGGCTGATGCCGGGATATGATATGAAAGTAAGCGTCGAGGACAGCCCTGTCGTGCAGTCTCAAACCGGAATGAAAATCCACAGCATCATCTTCGTCATCCTCATTCTCTTCGATCAGCATTTCTTAAAATAAAATAAAAAGAAAGAAAAAAATCTGTGTGTACCATGATATCTCAGACTATCCCTGAATGAGCTGTCTAGCATACCTGGTTGAAAAGTGCTTGCTGATCTGGACAAATCTGAGCACAGACTTCTTCTCAGCTCTTTGGCTTTGCAAACATCTAAGCATAATGAGCCAGGAATACATCTCTTTGTCAAAAGACACTTACAAAGCAATGCAAAGACATGATTAAAATTGATACGACAGAAACCTCTCTGAAGTCAACAGGTCAGACCACACCAATCCTCTGGCATACTCATAGACCTTCAGACTCGGTTCGAGCCATAAAGAGACCTAGGACTCCACAACCATTCGGGTTTCAACAATATAAAGTCTACATGTATAGTGAGAGAGAGAGAGAGAGAGAGAGAGAGAGAGAGAGAGAGCACGAGAAAGAGAGAGAGACACACACATTGTATATACACACACACTATACATATAAACGCATTGTAGCATAGTGTTTGTGTGAAGCGACTGTGCCGTTTTCTCTCTCACTTTCTTTCTCCAATTGTGCATGCGTGCGTGCGTGCGTGCGTGCGTGCGTGCGTGCGTGCGTGTGTGTGTGTGTGTGTATGTGTGTGCAAGCACATGCATGCATACAGGAGTGCTTCTGTGTGTGTGTGTGTGTGTGTGTGTGTGTGTGTGTGCATGAGTGCATGTGTGTTATAAACATGATTATGTTGAAATCCCTTTCTTTCAAGGTTTTCGTTCTGTCTCTTTCCTATTTTGTTAACGACAAATTCTTGTCTCTCCTCTCTGCTTATATCTCTTTTTCTCCCCCCCCCCCCCCCCCCCCCCCCCCCCCTTTTTCACTGGGCATATTTGATCAAATTTGAGCAAAGGCTTTTTTTGGTTTTGTATACTGTGTGTTTCTGTTTGTTTGTCTGCTTGTTTCTCAGCTAGAATTCCACGGTTTACCACAGACGACATTTGTGTGTGTATGACTGTTATTAATCCCACCATCAACAACATGGCCACTTTCTGTCTTCACATATGACCACCATCAACAACATAAAAGGTTTACCACAGACGACATTTGTGTGTGTATGACTGTTATTAATCCCACCATCAACAACATGGCCACTTTCTGTCTTCACATATGACCACCATCAACAACATAAAAGGTTTACCACAGACGACATTTGTGTGTGTATGACTGTTATTAATCCCACCATCAACAACATGGCCACTTTCTGTCTTCACATATGACCACCATCAACAACATAAAAGGTTTACCACAGACGACATTTGTGTGTGTATGACTGTTATTAATCCCACCATCAACAACATAGCCACTTTCCGTCTTCAGGGACCACGTCTTCACACCGTACCAATGTGTATGCGTTTTATTTCCTCTCCTCCACCTCAATCATTGGCACTCGATGGCCGATTCTTCTTCAAAAAGTGGAATGGGTTTTAACTTACGTGTAAGTTCCGCATGAAAGCATTCATATAATTATGGGACATTCCTTAGTTCATTTTAAAGTCTCATCTGCACTGATGTTAAACCCTGAAGATGAAAACCTGTCTCTAGCTGGAATCGAACCTTAGACCACAGAAAAAGAAGAGGTCGATGTTTCATCCGCAAAGACAACCAGTCATCTGAAATGTCTGTTCTGTTCCGAGAGTAAACCAGATTTATGTTTCTCCCATTACAAGCTTTTCATCAACCCACCACTCAAAACCAGACACATGAGTGGCTGCATCATCAAAAGAGTCTAGACACACTGCCACTGTCAAAACTTATCACAAGTGGATTGCTCCAGATATCTATCTACAGTGCAAGCTCTTTGAACACTTTCCACACGTTCTTTGAACACTTTTCACAAATGTGCAGGCCTATCGTTATTGCCCACTCATGTTTAGAACTTCCATCACAGCCTGGGTTCAGGGGGGGGGGGGGGGGGGTTTACGATCTTCACTGCTTTCATGATGGCCTCAGTTCACCAGGAAACCTCACAGTCTTCAGGGTGCTGATGTTTCTACTTCATGTCTTGTCAATGCTATTTCAACAAATTCTGACGAACTGAATGGTAAGGTGAGGTAAGGTTGCTTATAGCCCAGCCGACCGCAAAGGGCCATATCAGGGCTGTCACTGCGTTGAAGTCAACTCACAAGTCATTCATTCACACGACTCTTTAAAATACATCTTCTAAAAACCCACCTGAAATTCTTTTTTAAATCTTTCCACTATAAAATCTCAGATCCGATGAAAAATGTTAATCTCTTTCAAGGATTCAAAGATCCCATCAGGTGGAGCATCTCTGTACAAGGTTTTCATGGAATCTGCTGTAAAATGTTTGTCTCACATCATGAAAATCCCAACACTCTGAAAAACAAAACATGTTTCATTGTGAGTGGTACATGACATGGAATGCACCACAGAGCTTTTTCACTCTTTAAAAGGTACGAATGGGTAAAATACGAATGGCCGGTGTGCAGCCAGCATTAAACCCTTTCTTCTTTGCAACCACCAGAGGTAGATGAGAAGAATTCTTTTAGGTTTGAACGAATCTAAAAGAGTTTGTTATCCGTCTGTGTATTCCAATCCTCCTGCCAGAGGTCTCTGACATAATCATTAACTTTTGGTTTTAGACCAGTGTAGGGGATAGATACGTTAAAACTGAAAAGCTGGAACAAAAAGGAACAAACTACCTATCCTCTAATAAACAGGAGTTGCACTGTGCAACCCACAGCCAGAACTTGAAATAAATCTCGAAGAACAGTTACCTGACACATGTCTACACATAAGACCCCTATCGTTAGTGAACTGTAGACTGTAAACTGATACTTTGGATGACATGCTCGTTTGAAAAATAATACAATCATATCAGCCTGTCCATAAAAAAAGACCCCCCCCCAAAAAAAAATGAAAGTGCTAAAACTTTACAAGAGAAGTCCAGGTCATCCTGGCAGAGACTGTTGAACTGAATTTCACCCTTCATCACCAGTTACATGGCAGTGTAACATCAAGCAGAACAATGACAGCAGCTGCTAGAACTATTATTTACTCATTACGTAGTTTGGTTTGCAATATCTAATTTCTTTCAGATGTAAATCCCCCAATTAAAAAGAAAAAAATCAAGGGATAAAATATAGATGGACACACTTTAAAGCAAGAAATTAATAGGTTAATTGTCTCTTTTGTCTTTCTCTCTCTCTCTTTCTCTTTTTTTTCAATAAATTTTGTTGTTGTTGTTGTTGTTTACTATGGAAAAAGCGAGAAGACAAAAGACGAATCATCTAAATAAGAAGTAAGGTATAATTCATAAATATGGCAAAGTCCATGACAGAAAGAATTAAAGAAAGACTGAAGAGAAGAAGTTTAATTCAACATGAAACAAAAATCATAACATACCATAAGTAAATATACTGCAACTCAATTAATAGTAATAACAGTGAAAACAACAAAGTTTACAAGACAGTACTGAAGAATTGAACACAGCATGTTACAAATATAACATTTTTGCCGACTATCCATGGATAAGAACAGACTCCGATTATACAGATAGCTCAAGAACAACTGGCTATCATTATCAAGAAAAAGATTTATTCACCTTTGACCCCTGTTCTAGGCACGGCGGATGCGATGCAATGCGATGAAGATGCTTCAGAAGATCCCACCATTGAAGCAAACCACTTCAAATACAGACAGACATTCAGGCTCAAGGATCACTCTGGTTTCTTCCAGTTTACTTCAGATGAACAGCTGTTCTATTTAGACAATAACATGCTTTTCATCTTTTTCAACACGTATCGTGACTGTGCTCACGACGAGCGCCTCACTGCTTTACCACATGTTGCGAGCATTTCTGCAGCAACGGAGAGGTGTACCTAGAGCTTGCAATTGCAAGTGTTAACTTCATCACCCAAGATTTACTTCCTCACAGAAACATTTCTCCTCTTTAGGCTGAAGGCTTCTCGCTGAAGATGATCCGCCCAAATCAGCAGGACCAGGTGAACTAAGCACTGGAGCAGGGCAATCAGGAAGGCTACAGCATCAAATTGTGAAAAAAATGTTTGGGTCAAATAATCAGATTAGCTGGCAAATCCTTGTTTGTTTTTTCTTGGGGGAGGAAAGGGGGGTGGGAGATACTGGTAAAATGATATCCAAAATACACCGAAAGGCCTATCGATGCATAGGTCTAAAAAAAAAAAAAGAAAAAAAAAAGAAGAACGACTGTCATGAAGCGAAACACGGCAACAAGAAATTCATACAGACACACGTTGAGACGGACACGACCTAAAGGGAAAGAGTTCAAAGGCACCAAGAGAAATGATACAGACAGGCACAGAAAGGTTTCTTACACAGAGGATTACAAAAGAGACAGAGGGGGAGATTTAACATGGTAAAAAAAAAAAAAAAAAAAATCAAGAAAGAGCTTGACAGCACAAGGTCTTCGGACAAGAAGCTTCCCAGCCGACCACCACCACCAGCGGTTCATCCCTAAACGCAGGAACTCATCGTAATGACCCAACCAAACGCCTGCACCGATAACACAAAACTGGCACACATCCCTCTTCGTGCGGCGCTCGACCTCACCTGGAAATGCACCCAGGTCTTGGCCTTCAGCTTGCCCATCACAGAGTGATTCCACACGGTGACGATGAAGATGCCGATCAGGGACAAGGTGGCATGGGGAATAATGTTCAGCACATCCACAAAACACTCATTCTGCAGCACGCCATCTTTGACGCTCATAGCGTCGGACTTGGAACCGCAGAAAGCCATGGCTGAGCAGCGAGAACTGCCGGATCCCAGCAGCCGCCTCGATCAGTCGGTGTTTAAATCTGAAACAGACATCACTGGACGTGTACGAATCTGTAAAATTGCATGATGCACGATTCTGGACTAAATCGGTGAATGATGAAAAAGTGGGGAGCATGAGGGTGCAGGGAAGTATCTGTATATGTGTGCACACATCAGCACATGTGTACATGTGTGTGTGTGTGTGTGTGTGTGTGTGCGTGTGTGCGTGTGTGCGTGTGTGTATGTGCGCGCGCACTACGCATGAGTGTGTTAGGGGACGGTGAATAATGAAAAAGAGGGGAGTATGAGGGTGCAGGGGAGTATCTGTATATGTGTGCGCACATCCGCACGTGTGTACACATATGTGTGTGTGTGTGTGTGTGTGTGTGTGTGTGTGTGTGTGTGTGTGTGTGTGTGTGTGTGTGTGTATGCGTGTGTGTGTGTGTGTGTGTGCGTGTGTGTGCTCGCGTGCGTGTGCATGCACACGCTTGTGCGTGTGTGCATGCGTGCACACACACATATATGTGTGTGCAAGTGTGCAGGGTTGGGATATATCTTTTTTTTCCAAACTTACTTTGGAGAGAGTTTTTACTCCCCCCCTACACAAAAGCCATCTCCCTCACAATTGATGATTTTTTTTTTTTTTTTAATTCTACAAGTACTTAATGACAAAAGACCAGGAAAACACAAGTTAGCATGTCCTCCATTCTGTCAATCACTTTTCCAATATACAACGCCGCTGATGTCTTAAACAGTAACATGAAAATGTTTCACAAACTGAAATCTCCAGCTACTACAATGGACTATCCTACATCGGAAAAACACCACTGAACTTCTATAAATTTCTCCACACCTGACGCTTGAAAAATACAGCCCTTGCCTGGCAGCAAGTAACAGCACTCACCATTTACCTGACACAAGTGATCACCTACCCTGGGCAGACAGCCAGTTGTTCCTGTCCTACCACGGTCAGCATGTGTGCATGTGTGTGTGTGAGGTGGATTTTCTGACCCTTTCTCATGAGTGGGGGAGCTAAAGTCGCTGGCTCTGAATTATGCAACAGTTTGAAAACAATTGTGGGAAAGTTAATAATATGTGTGCATCAAAGATTTTCAGTTCATAAGATTCTGTAAACAAAAAGGTGTTGAAAGTTAATATGTGTGCATTTATGATTCTCAGTTCATAAAATTATGTACAGGTGTGTGTGTGTGTGTGTGTGTGTGTGTGTGTGTGTGTGTGTGTGTGCACGTGCACATATGCATATGTGTGTGTGTGCACGCATGCACACTTTTGTGCATGCATGCCCACGCCTGCGGATGGAAATAGTTGATCCAGGAATGTATTGTGTAGTGAATGTAAACCCGCATGCATATCCAAATCACACTATATTTACATGATCTAGAATAAATAAAGAAATACACACAGTCTGCAATATGATTCACAAACCAGCTACCATGATACTATTAACACAGTCAGAGACCCAAGCCAGTTCTACTGTATTGAGCTGTGTACATTCTATAACCTCGTCATCACAACAGATCTGTCTGTGTGAAATTTGGGCTGGAACATCCCCCTACTACAAAGCACCACCCTTTTTCTTTTTTCTGTCTGGGTTATATTTTTTTTTTTGCTTGTCTTTCAGATCCAAGTGAACTTTCCTGCAGCACTTTGCCAGATGACGTCCACTTTTTGGTTGTAGGTTCTCCAGAGAGTTACAGGTGCCTGCTTTACATCTGACTTGGTTTATCGTCTCATCCAAAAAGACTAGACTAGGACCGACTGAAAGTTTCAGTAGAACTAGAAGGAAGAGAATGCAATTTTTTTTTTTATCCAGGATAATACACAGAAAAACTGACACAACAACACCAGCACCATCATAAGCACGTAATCGTATTGAAAGAGATGAACTGACAAATGGGGGATGTAAACACAAACTGATGAGTAAAGGGATAGGAGTATGTAAGATAAGATAAGATAATGTTGCTTATAGCCCAGCCGACCGCAAAGGGCCACATCAGGGCTGTCACCACGTTAAAATCAACTCACCAGTCATTAAAAAAAAAAAAAAAAAAAAAACTTTCACACATCTCTTTAAATGACATCGTCTAGAAATGTACCAGAAACTTCGTTAAAAAATCTTTCTTCCGTAAAATCTTAAATCAGATGAAAAATGTTAATCTCTCTCAAAAACTCAAGGATCACATCAGGCGGGACATCCCTGAACAGGATCTTCATGGACTCCGCCGTAAAATGTTTGTGTCTCAGACTCTCACATCGTGCAAGCCCCCAACACTCTAAAAGAACATGTTTCATTGTGAGTGGCACATGACATGGAATGCACCAGGGACCTTCTTCACTCTTTTAAAAGGTAGGCATGGGTAAAATACGAATGGCCGGTGTGCAGCCGGCACAGAACCGTTTCCTCTTTACGACCTGGATAGGAGTATGTGAGGAAGGAAACAAGTGGAAACTCTTGTCTAAACAAATGCTGAAGCTGTCGTAAAAAAACACCCCACAACTCAACAGACTTACTAGTGATCAGAGCATGAAAAAAAAACCACACACAATAATAGGGATGAAAAGAGATGGGGAAATGAAGGGAGGGGGGAAGACAAGAAGAAAAGAAGGGGAAAGATGAAAGGGAGGGAGAAAGGGAGAAGGGCTGACTGGGAGGATTGAGAGGGGGGGGGGGGGGGGGGGGGGGGGGGGACAACACAGTTCCCTAAAATTAAAACACTATTGACGATAAACTGAAACACAGTCTAAGTCTATACAGAATTGGGGGAAGGAACACCTCGTCCTTAAAATTACAACTCTTAAAATTGAAAGTAATGATTTATAAACGTTAAAATTGAAAGTAATGATTTATAAATGTTAAAATTGAAAGTAATGATTTTAAAATGTTAAAATTGAAAGTAATGATTTATAAATGTTAAAATTGAAAGTAATGATTTATGTTGATCTACCTTTCTGTACCTGAAGTACAAAATTTGAACTCTGTCGCAAAATTTTGAGTGGGAGGTCAAAATGGCATGATTTTCGCTTAACCACAAGTTACAGGGCAGCTTTCACAGCAACCTTGCTCCAGTCTGAGTGAGAAATGTCTTCACAGAACTCCAAAAAGAAGCAACAATCCCATTTGCATTACCAGTGAGCAAGTCAAATTCCAAGGTATTCATATGACCCACATATGAAAAGTGTTAACTGTTATGCATGACACCGTCTCATATATATCTATGATCCATAACTAATTGAACATTGGGGTCTTCTGCTTACAAAGTGTTGACATACCAGAAATACCAAGGATGTGTGTAAAATATAAATGTAATTTACCTGGCGTACTTTACGTACACCATTCCCCCCTTCCCCCAACAATGCTGATTTTCTTCAATGATTCTTGTTGCTCAACTTTCAACTGAGACACGGTCTAATCAGACATTCCGAAGAAGTAATTTCACTTAACATAATCCTGCTGAGAAGTCACCTCTTCCAGAACAAGTACTATTCATGAAGTTGCTGAACTTTCCTTTCCTTCTTTCAATGGTGAAAAAAAATTCTAAACATATTTTCACGTGGGTTTTTTTTTTCAAAGAAATTCCAAATAAAAGCAGAAACAAATTAGAACAAAAAAAGTAATTGTTAATGTAGTAATGTGTGTGTGTGTGTGTGTGTGTGTGTGTGTGTGTGTGTGTGTGTGTGTTGTGTGTGTGTGTGATATGTGTGTGTGATATGTGTGTGGTGATTGTGTGTGTGTGTATGTGTATGTGTGTTGCCTGTGTGTGTAATATCTATCTTTCTTGGGCATTACCTGCAGTTCAGTATGCTATGGAGTCAAACATGAAAAAAAAAATATACAATCAACCCATTAATCCTCATCTACTTCACTGGTGCAAACATGCAAACTTGTTTGAACTTTCCTAGCTAACATTTCAACTTTCCTTTAATACTATCTCTTTGGGCTGGCCGACACCAAGCATAACGAATGACAATTACTTTAACAGCAAGTACAGATGAGCATAGGGCAGTCTGAGTACCAACTCAAACCAAGAGCATTGTCAACATTATTGTGATCATTCTCATCAAAATCACAAACCATCATGACACTTGACAGACACAAAATTATCAAATTCTGTCCCTTTATTTTGACCATTTTTTTTCTTTCTGTCCCTTTATTTTGACCATTTTTTTTCTAACTCATTTTTGGCCTGTCGATTCAGTAACATTACCCTCACGCCTCTCATTCCTGGATTCTGGAATTCCCCTCCACAGCAACAACCTGGTTTGTCCCATCACAGACGTGGCATGAGCAATCCACAGAGCACAGCGTTCATGCCATATCAGGTCGTCACATGGCAACGCCAAAGAGGAGACACACAGCACTGCTGCTGCGTCACGTTAGTGACATCGAGTGGTGCCTGAATCTTTCTATCCAACACACATAGGACAACTATTAAGCCCGCTGCGGACAATAACTGCCTACTGGCAAAGCCAGTCTGAGTGAGAAACCTCTATCTACTGAAACCTCTTTCGTTCAGCAACCCCACTTTCCTCACTCCTCACACAGTCCCAATGAGCTTGCTGATAACAATAACCTTCACACGAAAAACAAAGGCCAAAAAGAAGGAGAGGAAATTGAAACTGAGGTCACCATGAGAGCAGGGCATGAAAGGCTTCAGAATCCCAGATGGTTTTCCTGTTGATTGGCGAGGATGACACTGATGGAGATCATGCCACAAAGTGAGGAAACTCAATCGTGTGGCCCCAGTCTTCCCATCTGAGCCCTCAGAAAACTCAGTTCTGCGCAAAAGCCAGTCAGGGCCAACAATCACACAGATGTATAGCTCTGATTCGAACTGAACCCATGAATTCCCAGCCTGCAATCTTTGATGCTCACCACTGCTCATGGCATCTTTTCCCCTCTCTTTCTCTCTCCATGATCCATGTCTGTGGTTACTTTGTTTCCAACCTTCTTTCCTGTTTCATAACGTTCATCAAGGTACTGTTTTTAAGTTGTTTGGTTTACTTTCTTTAAACTGTTGAATACTCTGAAGACATACAGAGAGAGAAAAACAAAGGGGATGACTAAGAGATGTGAATATGTGTGAAACTTAAAACATTAACAGATATAGTTGCAAAGCGAGACAACTGCAGGCGGAAATCTAAACAAATCTTAAATAAATGTTAGCGAACCGCCCAGAGAACGTGGACAAACGAGTCACAAGACAAAACACAACGCGTTTCGACCTCTTAGGTCTTCGTCGGGTGATACATAAACGAATAAAACAACGAAAATTCACTTAGCTTTGATCGCTTCAGGTTCAGCGCAAGGAAGAAGGCGTTGAACGCTCTCATGGTGACCTCATTCAACGCCTTCTTCCTTGCGCTGAACCCTAAGCAATCTGAAGCGATCAAAGCTAAGTGAATTTTCGTTGTTTTATTCGTTTATGTATCACCTGACGAAGACCTAAGAGGTCGAAACACGTTGTGTTTGTCTTGTGACTCGTTTGTCCACGTTCTCTGGGCGGTTCGCTAACATTTATTTAAGATTAACAGATACGTTTATAATCCTAAGAACAGATAAACACAGCAAACAAAACCCTAGACTGGGATCTATGCACTACAATGGTTAAATTGAACACAGGACATGATAAAAACAAATAAATAACTGTTTGCAAATGAAACAAGAAACTGTTTTTGACCAAAAAGTATGGAAATTTTGGTATTTTTTGCTGATTTCAGTTCAGTTCAGTTCACTTGGGACTTTGGATAGCCTCACAGCTTTTTGTGTCCCAATCATCTTATTTCATAAACATTGGTTGCATAATGCATGCATATGCTCAGGATATATTTTAATCTATTCTATCAATCAAATTGAAATTTTAACATATTTAACTTAGCGGTAGTATCCAGAAGGTTTTTAAAAGTATTCAAATCTTTTGCTTTTTTAATGTGTGCAGGTAGTTTGTTCCAATGATGCTCACTGTTTGGCTGAGCTTACCAGATAAAACTTTTACACACTACGGATGGTTAGCTAACTCTGCCCCAACAGTCCCTAATGGAATGTGTGTGTGTGTGTGTGTGTGTGTGTGTGTGTGTGTATATATGTGTGTGCGTGTGTCTGTCTGTCTGTCTACATGTAAATGCAGCTCTTTATGTATATACATACATGTGTCTCTATGAATTTGTCTACTTGTGTGTCTGTGTCTGTATGCATGTGTGTGAGACATCCAAAGAGAACTGTCTGAAGCTGTGTATTATTTTTGCCTTTAAATCTGCTGTCCTTGCAGTGACACTTATTTTGACCTGTTGGAATAAAATACCGATATATTTTGACCTACTTTAGAAGGAGAAAATGATTTAAAGTTTAAACAAGTCTGGTAAACCTGTTGCACTGCAGCTCTGCTTTCAGTCGTAATTAATGTAAAAATCAAATAAACATGATTAAAAACTGATCTTACTGACAAGCGTTTTCAGCCTTGCCAGTGTGCTCAACTGGCATCAGCCCTATTTTACGATCTATCTATGTCAAATCGAACTATTTTTAGTACTTCAAAGCAGACGACGTGCTGAAATGATCGTTTACGTTTCTTTCACAGCACTGAAGTGTAATGCCGTGTTAGCAGCAAATGATGATTTTGATCATACTGAACTTATATGATAATTTCCCGAATACTAAACTTGTACACAATTCTTGCAATCAAGCTGTTTAAACAATGTCCTGGTTGTTTAATTCCTGGTAAAGATTCATCGGTGATTCACTGGTGAGCATGATTTTATCACAGCACACACACACACACTGCACACCCTGTCTTCTCTTTCATGATCATGTTGCTCGCCAACTTCATACCAATTAATCACAAAGGACAGATGATTCTACAGTTACCTTGTTTGATCAACAAAAGGTCAGTTCCATGTCACAGAAACAGTTCGCGGATGGTATTTCATTTTCATCCACTGCTTCACATTATCGGAGTCACCCTCAGAATCAGTCTGCTCCTTGGAAGGCGCATCGACTCCAGCCGCACAACGTAATTTGTTCGATCGGCACAGTGTGTGTTTTCGATTTGAAAATACAGCCGAGCTACTAATTAGTTTCTGTATTTTTTCCGATATCTATTTACTATAAGGTTGTTTTTATTCATGTTTGAGTGATGTTTTTTCGTTTGTTTGTTTGTTTTTACAATTATTGTCTATAAATCCTTCGTTTCGTACAGATAACAGTTTTTAGAATAGCAGTCATCCGGTGCAACCCAGTTGCATACCCCTTGAATCACGTGCACAGCAAATCTCGGAGCTAATCCTATCGATACGTTAAATGTATCGGAAGATTCCCGTTGCAAAGCTTGCGGTAAACGTTAAACAAAACCAAAATTGAATAGAAGTAAGCAGGACATAAACAAAAAAGATAAGAGAAGTAAGGATAAGATAAAAGGAATGAAATACAAACTGAGGGAGGGGGGGGGGGGTCAAAAGCAATGAAAGAGATTGAAAGAACTTTTAAGAATGAAAAGGAAATCATATTTGAGAAGCAAAAACAATATACAAATAGCTCGACAAAGAATTAAAGACTGATCGGATCACCATCTTATAAACGAGAGGTGAAAGGGCGGTTGTAAAGCTTGTACCAAATTCAATTAACAGCCATTAATATCTTGAAGAAGAAAAAACAATACACGTTTGAAAACCCATGTGTCCCAGCCGGTACTGGAGTTCCGCAAGATCCTGCAATATCATAATGAACATAAACTAGTTGGTTTCTGTCCATGTCATGACCCTTTTCAACTGACCTTCCGTGAGTTTGTTACTACAGCCAACGTTTGCGCAACTGATCCTTAAATTCAGATCTGTCCTTATCTTTTTCACAGATTCTTCTCAACCTAAAACCCAAACCATATACTGGGGATTTTTTGTGTTTTGTGGGGGTTTTTTTTATGTGGGGATGACAAGAATCCTGTCTGTGGTGTAACTTTTTCTTCTTCTTTTTGGTTTGTAGGTTTCTTGAATAGATCTGTGTAGACATGTTCATTCTCTAACTTAACCAGAGTGTCAAGGAATTCAACTCAATGTTCTCTATTCCATCGTAGAGTGATTTTTATGTTGGTATGTACGATGTTGGCATAATCTGTTTAGCATAAAAGGGAGTCAAGGTCACAATTCCAAATGCCAAACCCATCATCAGTGTAGACGTTACGTGTTAATGGAATGCCCTGTGCGTGCCTGCACCCTATGTGAACAAAACGCAGGCTTCCAAGGGTGGTGTAGGATTACTCCCAGTTGGTTTGCTCGGCAATCGAGGACAGTACTTCTCTGGGTCCCACCCGCACCTTCGGGTGTATCTTTTTCTTGTCTGTCTTTTGGCCGACTCTGGGGAAAGGTCCAGTGATGGCGAGAAAAGACTCACTGACAGCAGGGAAAGTCCTGTTGACAGCGGGAAAGACCGTGACCTGGGATTCTCTTCAGAGAGCACGTAAGACCTCATGGCGAAAGCTTGGCCATGTCTGGAGTTGTACTGTCGTTGCCTGTCAGTAGAACAGCAACGAGTGAGGCTACGGGATGTACACGGCCGTTGCTTGGCTGTGGCGGAGTGTGTTTTTTTGCCGGTGGGCTCTGCAGTCAAGAAATACGGGCTGATGCACCCATGGGAACGCTCCCGTGGAGGTTCTGTCGTGTCATATCCAGTGGCCATTACAGAATGGCATCTGCCAGGGAGCAATTATGTGCCTTCACGTGTTAATGGAATGCCCTGTGCGTGCATGCACCCTATGTGCTCACAGCGCAGGCTTCTAAGGGTGGTGCAGGATTACTCCCAGCTGGTTTGGTTTGTTTGGCAGTCGAGGACAGTACTTCTCTGGGTCCTACCCGCACCTTCGGGTGCATTTTTCCCTGTGGGGATGACAAGAATCCTGCCTGAGGTATAACTACTTATCAGTAGGTTTCTTTAATAGATCTGTGTAGACATAGCCATTCTCTAACTTAACCAAAGTGTCAAGGAATTCAGTTTGTTTTCTACTCCATCGTAGAGTGATTTTTATGTTGGTGTATATGGTGTTGGCATAACATGTGAAGCATAAAAGGGAGTCAAGGTCACCATTTCACATGCCAAACCTATCAGCAATGTAACGTTTGTAGAAATAAGGTCTATGTTCAACTCCAAAAGTTTCTCATCCCACTTCCGCATACATGTACAAGCAAAGTTTCTTCCCAGTCTGGACTCTATGGCTATTCCATCTGTCTGTCTGTAGTGTGAATCCCTAAACTGAATCCATCATAATCTAAAACAATTGCAATCATTTCAACTGCACAGTCTGTTGGTATGATGGGTCTAGATCTGCTTTTTAAAAGTTCTGTACATGCTTCTATTCCTTCTTTCCGAGGCACAGATGGTTAGAGTTTCTCTACATGGAAGCAAAACAGAATGGCATCGTCTGGAACAGGACAGGCACTTTCGTTCAGTTTACTTATGAAGTCTGGTGTATCTCTGGTGTACGTTGGAGAGTTAACGACGTAATCATTCTACTCATGCTCGGAGATTTCTGCAAGTTTTTTTTTTTTTTTTTTTTTTTGGTGGGAGTGTCTATGCCACTGACAATCGTTCGCAATAGTGCATCTTGCTTATGCAGTTTTGGATTCCCTTTCAGTTTACCAACGTTTGGGTAGCGTGGGAGGAGGTACTGTTGTAGGTCTGTGGATATAACCCCTTCTCTATACATTCTATTCACTTTTTCACCTTTTTTTGTTGCTGACTCAGTGAGGTCTTTCACTATCAAGTATCATAGTGTAGGATTCACTTTTGATCATTTCATTATGCAGACCAGAAATTTAATCGTCTTTGTTCATAACAACAATCCCAGATCCTTTGTCTGCTGGTCGGGTGATGATGTTTTCATTGTTTAGAAGTGCATAAAATGCATCCTTTTTCATCACGACTGAGATTCAGTTTTCTTCAAGTTGTTCATAATTTAATTCTTTACAAGCTTGATGTACACATCTAACCAATGATCACTACCTTCTTTTGCTGTGAAACTGTTCTTTTTAAAAATTTTAAACCTCTCCTCATGAGGCTCTTCATCTTGCTCTACTCATCATTGCTGTCCTTGTCATAAAAGTATTATCTGAGGTGCATCCTACGTTCCCACTCATCTAAGTCTGCCAAACGTTTTGTAGTATTTACTTGTGACCTATCTTACTTACTTTGCTTTAGCAATACAGCTGTAGTCAGGCTAATCGCCTATCAGCCGGTCGCTGCAGTCAATGCTTGTCCCTTCATCTTCATTGTTTGCACACTCAACTAGTAACAGGTTGGTGCGCGTGGGTTTGGGCGCTTGAAACCAGTCGGAGTCCAAGGAAAACTTATAATCTGCCCATGCTTTGTCAATCCTGGTCTTGAAGACGTTGAGTGAGGGCGCAGACGCCACTCGTTCAGGCAGAGAGTTCCAGGCATTCACTACATGGACACTGAAAATTTGTTGGCGGACTGCCTTTCTGACTGAGTTTTTTTTTCAATTTAAGACTGTGGCCTCGAGTGTGTGAGCGGGGGTCGTGAAACTTGTGCCCTTTATCTTCATCAGGATCTCAGAGTAGAAGTGACGAACATTTCCCTTTCAGTCATACATTGACATCAGCGTCGCACCGTATTGCCACATCGACTTGCAACAAAGTCAGGCTGATGGATGTAGGAAACGGAATGAGAAGAAAAGGGGGCTTAGAATGGAAGTGGGGGGGGGGGGGGGGGGGGGGCGAAGCCTGGCGTTGTAAAATTGACAATAAACAAGTAGGGTAACTCTTGCTCCCATAAGAAAACCTAACACAGTAAATTTTATTCAAGACCGGCACAGCCTTTTAAACTTGAATAATGTGTCAGACAAATACGAAGACGAACAATGTAATAGTGGTGGAAAAACAAGCGCAGGCCAACAACCCCTCCGTAACATGTAGGGGGCAACCTTACCTACGCCTGAGGATCCACCCAAGGATGCAAGGGAGATCAAAAGACAAACACAAAGACGGACAGAAACAAATACAAATAACCTCGATTTAATTGAAATGAAGTTTGAAAATAAAATGAGGCAGGGAACAGTAAACAATAAACGTATAAGAAAAGGTGAACAAGGACACACACACACACACACACACAAATATATATATATATATATATATATATATATATATATATATATATATATATATATATATAAAATACATTAAAAGGAAACACAACGCACTTAATGTCTTAATATTTTGCCAAATTTTCGGCCATGCGGCCTTCTTCTGGGGCTTGTTTATTGACAAGGTAAGAACGTCATAAGTATTGACGCATTTGAACATAGTTGTCATAGTTATGACGTCAGTGTTTCTGCCATTTAAAAGAATAAAATTGAGATTAAGAGATGAAGTTGGGGGGAAAAAAAAAAAAAAAAAAAGACGCAGATATACACGTGCACACTCATACACACACACACTTACGTGCACACACACACACACACCACACACACACACACACATGTACGTGTCTCTCTGCCACCGAGACCGCCAGAGAACCACGTCCCTCTGCCACAGGGACCATTCCATAACAGTATTTACACAAACACACATGTACACACACGTGCAGGTCACATAAAGATTTCCACCCAACCACATCATGCCCCACCCCTCCCATAAGTTAACCAAGACTCCCCCGTCTCCACTCTGCAAATCAGTGTCCATCGGAATCAAGGCCGTTGAGTCCCAAAGGATAAACTGTCTTTAGTTTATTCTTCCAGAAATCTTCTCTTCTCTGTCTTGCGGTTTTGTTCAGGCTGTGGACCTTTTCCACCACAATGCATCTCATGTTCTTCAGAGAGTGTTCAGGTAAGTTGAAATGATTGTTGACATGAACACATGCACCTTTGTTCAACTTGATGTTAGACCTGTGCAGATAGAAGCGATCTTTCAGTGTCAGCATAGTTTCACCCATGTACTGTGTACTCTGACAGTTGGTGCAGTACAGCATGTAGACAATATTGCTGCTGTCACAGGACAGTCGATGACGGATGGTAAATGTCTCTCCTGTCTGCATACTACTAAATGTTCTGCTCTCAACTAGATGGTTTTCACAAACCACACAGTGTTCAGCTGTACATTTGAAGCATCCAGCATAGATGTCATCTGGAATCGGGAGAGCTGATGGCATGAGCAGATTTCTCAAGGACCGCGATTTTCTTTCGGCTAGTATGGGTGGGGAAGGCATAGCCT
This sequence comes from Conus ventricosus, assembly GCA_018398815.1. NCBI lineage: Eukaryota > Metazoa > Mollusca > Gastropoda > Neogastropoda > Conidae > Conus > Conus ventricosus. Next base: position 4,802,510 of record CM031621.1, read on the forward strand.
TCCGCATTTTCTGGCTCATGTGGAGAAGAGGTTGGAGTTCTGCAAACCAAGAACGGAATGGGGGATTAGAGGGGTTGTGGGTGATGATGAATGGAACTCGGTTGTGTTGCTTGTCTTCCGTCTTATAGCTGAGAGTCTCGTGTCGGGGAACATGGCTGGCTTTGGTTTTTGCCTCCTGGATGGTCACAGGGCTGTATCCTCGCTGGAGAAAATCACGTTCCATATCCTGGCAACGAGACTGGAAGGTTGGCATGTCAGAACAGAGGCGGCGGAGGCGCAGGAACTGGGCATAAGGAATGTTTTTGATGGTATGGTAAGGGTGGCAGGATGAATGGGCCAAGTATGTACGAGCATCTGTAGGTTTGGAATACAGGTCTGTGTACAGATAACCTCGCTTCAGATGGATGAAGATGTATATATAATTAGAGTTAAAAAGCCACTCAGAATACTAAAACTGCTCAATCAAGTAGGGAGCGACATATCATTTTTAAAATCTATTTTAAACTCGTATATATATATATATATATATATATATATATATATATATTATATATATATATATATATATATATATATTATATATATGAATATAGCCAAAAGCCTAAAATGATTTTAAAAGTGCTCGACCCCTTGGGGAGCAACATTTGTCAATGATGTTAAAAAGGAAGGTTAAAAACTCAAGGTTAAAACTCGACAAATTTGTTTCTAGCGGCGTTGCGCTGATGACAGCGCAACGCCGCTAGAAACAAATTTGTCGAGTTTTAACCTTGAGTTTTAACCTTCCTTTTTAACATCATTGAGATATATATATATATATATATATATATATATATATATATATATATATATATATATTTATATATATAAAGAAACACCCGAAGGTGCTGGGGAGGACCCAGAGAAGCACTGTCTTCACCTGCCTCTAGAGCAGTCCTGTACCACCCTTGGAGGCTGCGCTGTGTTGATGGGTACAGGCACGCGCAGGACACTCCATTAAGATTATCAAGGGACATAACTGTTCCTGAACAGAGGTAGTAGAAAGAAACTCGTGGAAAGCGTGGCAGCAGAGAGTCCTCAGAAGAGAAGCCCCCTTCAAGCAAGTGTTTCGCCCTTATCTCCTGACACTCTAGGGGGGTTGGGCCACACCCGGTTCATGACTCCGGATGTCCCTCTGCTGCCCCTTTTTTTTTCCCCATCTTGGGACGAGCCATGGCTGGGATTCGAACCCATGACCCTCTGGACATGCTCATTTTCTACTTAATGACTCGCGCTTTAACCACAGGGGACACCTGATATTTGTAGGGAAATTAAGCCTTATGAAGTTCACTTTTGTTCTCCTTGACCAGATCCAGCTTGAACACCTCTCTGCCGCTTCTGCCATTGCTTTCAGGGCTCTGGTTTTTTCCTTCCCTGCAACTGAGAGCTGTTTCATGAGGCTGTATGCAGACGTTCCTACAAACCCCTAGCTCCAATTTCTGCAGTGAGGACTTTGACCTGATAGCCTTCTCTCCTCAGGCTGTTTGCCAGATCAGCATACTTTTCAGTCTTGTAGATTTGAGCTGCCTCCATTCTGTTCTCATATGGCACCGTGAGCTCGATCATGATCAGCTGCTTGCTTGACTTAGAGTGGACTACTATATCTGGTCTCATGCCACTCTTGCTGATGATCTCTGGGTGACTCTTCCATTCTGGGAGGTCTGCAGTGCACTCCCAGTCATCTGCCCCATCCAGCAGACTCTGCCTGCATGTTTCGAGTGGCACTGTTGTTCTTGGCCTTGATTTGCTGCCTCCTGCGTGAAGAATGTTGCAGGTGCTTTTGGAGTCCTGATTCTCCCTTTTGTGGTGTTGGTACTAGCCCAGACTACTTGTACAATTTCTTTGAGCACTTGGTTGTGCCTCCATGTGTACCTTCCTTGAGCCAGTGCTACTTTACATGAGCATAGAACATGCTCCACTGTTTGTTTTTTATGGAATAGGGGCATGCAGGATCGTCTGATTGTCCCCCCACTTCACCAGTTTGCATTTGAGGGCAGGAAGGTCATAGGCAGATCTGAGAATGAAGCTGATCGTTATTCCTGAGAGGGCCATGTGCCAAATGTCATTGCCAAGTTAGAACTTCTTTGGAGTGCTTTTCTCCCACGTTTGGTCCATTCCCTTGCTGGCTCTGCTGGACTGCTTTTTTGAGTCTTTTTTGGTTTTTCTTTTCCTCATCTCCTGAATCATCATGTCTCTTTTGGCATTCCTTTGCCTTTGACCACCAATCAGTTTTGTCACTGACCCCCAGTCGCTTGTCTGTTGGTCTGTGTTTACTGTTTATTTATCTGATCTTGAGACTTCTTTTGCAGAATCCATCTCCTCTTGAACTTTCCATTTTCCTTCCTGTCTTCAGCTGGGCTTAATTGCTTCTACACCTTGTCCCCTGAGCCACGTCCAGCAATGCGTTTGAAGTCCTGATCTTCCCTGCTTTGTATTCTCCAGGAGGATTTCAGTGGTAGTTTGAGCTTGCTGCGACAGTACAGCGCGATGGGGTCAGTCATACATGGTGGGATCACCAAGCATTTCCTTGTTAACTTGTTTGATGTTTGGCTTCACATTGCCTCCAACTTGCGCTGGTGGCAGATGTCGTAATCATCAGAGGCCATAGGATCTTTGGTATCAGCCTGAACTGCAGACAACAGACCTTGTATTTGCAGGGACCCACACTGGTCAATGGTCACCAATCCTTTCTTCCGCCATCTGCGTGGTTCTTTTGCTCTTTGTGTGTCTTTCAGCTTATCATCATACCATCTACCAAGGCTCTTGACTGGTTTTCCTCTGTGACTGTTGGAATGGCCTGTTTGGCAACACTGAAGACCACATAATCGGCCATTTTTCCTTTTCCTCAGTGAGGAGACTCCGTGGATTTCTTTCGGCTTGAACATCATACTGATGAGCAACTATGTCGTCCAGCCTCTCAGCACATGACGTGTCTCGTCTTCTCTGGATGAAAGTCACAGTAGTGTCATCCATGAGGCCTTGAGAGGAGGCATCTTGTATCCATCGCCAAGTCTGTTTGTCTCGCGTTGTTTTGATGCTGCTTTCAAGATGAGTTCCATTGCCGGCACGAACAGTATCGGGGAAATTGCACATCCCATTGCAATGCCCACTTTCCAATTGATCCAATCAGTTTGTGTATCCATGTAGAGAACCGCATTGAGTAAGCCAATGCAGTATTGAGCATGTCGCGGATTTTTCTTTGAGCACAATGGTAGAACATCTCAAGAGCCAAACTGATCATCTCATGTGGCCCAGATCCATATGCGTTTGCCAGATCGAGCCACACTACGTCCATGTCTCTCTTTTCTGTGTTTTGCTTTTGGGATTGCGTCCCATATCATTGTGGCGTGTTCTACACAGCCACCACTCCTTTGATGCCACCTTTCATGGACTGACACACCAAGTACTTGTTTTCCCATCATTTACTTGTCAGCCTTGCTGCCATTACAGATAAATATATATGTTTTCCCCTCGAAGTTCTATAGTATATTGGTCTGAACTGGCTGATTTCACTTGAGTTTTGCTCTTTGGGGATTACACACCATCTGCCGTCATCCACTGGCGCTGATCTTCTGGTTTTCTCCAAGCCGATCGCAGCAGCCTGGGAGCCACACCAGCACCTTGGACATTTCTTGTAAAGCTGGTAAGGTATTCCGTTTGGCCCTGGTGAGATTTGCTCTGGCTTTGTACGACCACTTCTTGATTTCCGCCAACGTTGGAGCTTGCCATTGAACTGTTCCCTCATGTTGGTTGGCCACACAAGATCTTGAAATTTCGAGTGTGCTTGCTCTTGAGTCAGAGTTATGTTTTCCTCAGAAGCTGCTCAAGAACTCCTTTGTCCACACTTAGGGTCCCAATTTGGCTGCTCAAACCTAGTGTCTGGCAAACTGGAAGGGGTCTCTGAAGAAGCGCTCTTGTGTCCTCATCCTTTTTGCTCTTCCTCTTCCTCGCTCAGATTCCGCTTTGCTGAGGGCGCTGTTTTATTTTTCTTTCAGGTCGTTCACAACATTTTTTCCAAGCCTTGTTGTTTTTCACAGGGCTGAGTGCGTCCTTCATGTGCTTCTTGAGGTTGTTCTTTTGGACTCTGATCTTGTCCATCTTTCTTGGCGTCTGGATTTCTTTGGAGGTGTTTTCTCTTTGGGTAGTTTTACTCCTAAGTCGTCTCTACATGTGCATACACAATGTCCGCCATATGTGGCTATTTGTGTTCCAGGTGCTTTTCCCTATCAGTGCATCGAGTCTTTGGCGATTTTTGCATCCAGTTTCTCCAATCTTCAGTTTCGTTTGCACGTGCAGGTTCTGATTTCAGGCGCCTGGCATCGAGGGCCCTGTGTAAATTCCCTCCTCCGAACCAACAGCGTGGATGTCCATGGCACTGTGGTTTAAATCCTGGCCCTGGTCTTCCGACTTTCTTAGCTGCTGATGCAGTGCGCAGCTGCTCATTCAGATGAGTCTTCACACATCCATCTGTTGTTCTGTGATCACCATGCCCACGGGTGGTAGCGAAACGCCTTTCCCCAGACACATGGATGTTTCCATTTGGGTCCATGTTCATAGTCCGTTGGGGATTTGCAGTCCTGATTTGGTTGAGCACCGATGATTCCATCATCTCTCCCCCTTTCGGAATGCCTGGGAGCAACTTTTCCTTTATTTTTAGTAGCCACATGTTTTAAGGCAAAGTGGGGAGCCCCATCCCCACCAGTGCCTGGTTCTGGTCTTTCCGAGAGTGTCCTCCGGTCTTTCCCCGGACGGCCTCCGGGCCTATTCCCTGAAGTCATTGGTTTACCCTCATCAGTATAAATAATCTCGTGGAGAGCGTGGGCAGCAGAGAGGTAAATTAGACTTACAGGATGCAGCTCATAACAGCCTTAAGTAGCATCCCCAGGTGGTACCACCCGATTTCATGACTGCAGAGCCACCGCGAAAAACACCACCCTCCAGCTGCCGAGCACACCCCACAACCCAACCACCCCTAAATATAAATATATAAAATATTAATTATATATATGTATATATATATATATAAATATATAATATATATATATATTTATATATTAAAAAACCAAAAAAAAAAGTAGCAGAAATGACAAAAAAATATGATGTGAAGGCTGACAAAAACTATCAATTGACTACAAAATTGAACCAAAGGATATTGCTCAACTCCTTTACAGAAAACATCCATAAAAATACAAACAAGCTGACCGCCCAAAAAACATGACAGTATCGGTCACGTAATATATAAAGCACTTTCAGTCTCTCCTATGATAACCAAAGGATACATGAAAGAAGCTACAGCAACAAAAGCAAGCTTCATACCACTCAAATGACTCACAAACCGCAACTTTCCTACCAATCCAACATCAGATCTAGATACACCCATCGAAATGATTCTGAATTAGGCAAAATACGCACGACCAATCATTAACAAGTCAATCACCACTTCCCAAACCACACCACTCATCAATGACCACCGACATATAAGCACCCAAACGATATTTAAACCAAATTATCCAAATCCGCATCCACGACACCCCCCTACGACACCCTACATACACCCCAATATCCAACTACTCCATTAACCCACCCTAGCGCATCTTCACAACACACCCCCTCCCTGACGTATAAGCCATTAACCACACAGACATAACCTGTACAGAAAAGGCACACATGGACTCCACACCAAAAAACATTGACAACACCGCAGAAAATGCAACCTTGATACAGGAAAACCAGACAGAAACTCAACAGAACACTAAACCAAGGGGTTCAGTAATGATGGTTCAGAAACATGTTAAGTGGTCTTACTATTCATGCTGTCCAACATCAAGAAAAAACTCCGGACGAACACGTCTTCCTTAACATGCGCCTCATGCCTAGGCTGCCGCTCACGTACCACCACACCTCCCCTAACCAACTACAACCATAATACAGCGCGTGAACATTCCCCAGTCCTTCCAAAACCTCACCCCCGTTAAACAGGAACACCCTTATCCTCCTCCCACCACTTAGCGAGTAACTGACAACGCCCCAAAACCCCATAACTCGAACTAAGCCCTGGGGATCTAAAAATCCATATGACAATAAACCGCCACTATCCACCACGGTTGTAATACCACACCAAAAGTAACCATCCACCATCTTACAAAGAAGAACCAAAACCCCCATGGCATAAACGAAGGATAGGCTATCAAACCTGTCATGCAATGAGTATGATGTGTTTCAACAAAGGCAGCATGGTGTGAGGTGGGAAATACGCAGGAGGCACTAACAAACAAGTGGATATACAATTACACACACCCAGTACAACCCGTTTTCAACAACACCACAGAAAACCGACTCACAAGGACTCCATCGCACCCACCCACATTTCATCGTGCAGCCCCTGGCCCCCCCCCTTACGCAACGGGGCGGCCTTTCGACGCGTGCACCACCAACATAGGTGCAATCTTCTCACGCCGTCCCAACAACATACATTAGGCCCCGACGAGCACAAACTTACGCCAAAAAGTATACCAAAGAACCCTTTCAAGACAGATCGTACTCGATGTATGGCCCACCCTCAAAAGGCCCTTATTTCAGCAACCAACACAGGGGGCTGCCGCCACAACCCCATCACGCTAATTTATCTCCACATGCAAGTGATGTTGCTCTATCCCTAGTCGCCTCTACGCGGGCAATTGCCCAGCTGGACCGACACTCCGATTACAGACGCTACACCACGCCCACCTAGTAACTGCCCTGCTACATTTAACATCCTACCATCCCCTCTCCCCCTACAACTGTGCTCCCAGCACCGCGTCCCTTCCCAAACCATCCTTCATGCCCCCCTAGCAAGACAGGGCAATACGGCAATCCCACACGCCCCAAAACGCGCAACCCCCGCTTCGTCACATATTCCCGCATCTCACATTACACGAGAAGCCCCTCCGTTCCTCTCCCACCAGTCAACACACACATTTGCCAGTTGTCGCCCGGAGCCGATCCCCAGCTCCTGTGCACCTGCGTACAGCAATTTTTTTCAAAACTTTTCCAATTGGGGATACAGATACCAGCGAAGGAATTATCACTGAACAGCAGTAAGACATGCCTGCAGCCCCCCACACAAACTCAACATACCCTCACCCGCCACCCTCAACTCTACCCCCACATCCTTCCGGGCACCCCATTACTCACTAAGGAGTATCGATGCCGGCTACCAGGCCACCTAACCGCCAGCGCGGCCACCCCCACACCCGCCCATACCTCCGTGTGGGGTCCCATCCCACACTGCCAACCAAGACAAGGCGGCCCCACTATCCGTCGTCGCGTAGCCCGGGGCGATTCGCTAGCCCACCCTCGTCTCAAGACGTGTTGGTCCTCACGCCGCTATAATACATGCGGCCGGGTATTGTCAAACAAAAAACAACGCTGAAGCCGAGTCGGCACGTGCCGGGTCTATAAACCAATTATTGTTTCGAGTTTTTTAACTCGGGAAGAGAAATATCACCATCTCAAAATTAACATCATTGCCAAATTTTTCTGCGGCGCCAAGGGGTCTCGCACGGGGGTTGGTGAGTAAAGATATTTGTGGGCATTTTAGTCTCTTGGTGTATATTCATCTGGAATTCTCCACGACGTTGCGCACTGTGGCCCCTAACTGATTATAGACATTCAAGATTAGGAAATCAATTTAATGGGCATTCAACAAGAGGCAACGATGACCGTGTTCTGCTGGTAACCCACAAATTCTGACATTATACACTGATTAATATAACCGAACCTACACTTACGACCGGCAATAATGATCTGTGTCCAGGCCCTACTATATTTGCTCCTTAACCTCGAGTTCTTCCACACAAATCGTTTTTCCGGCCCGCGCTCCCCCAACTAAAGTCAATCCAGTTGCGCAGCGACGCGTGCACGGCGGGGACATTCTTAGGATACGAAATGAAAACAGCCTTGATTGAACTAACAAAGGATCCATAACACATGCTACCCCACACGAGCCATACCCGCCCCACTCACACCTAATTCCAACCACCAATAACCAGCTCCACCGACCCCCTCCGGTACCCGGGGGTTGGAGCGAACATGGGCCCGCCGAACATAAAATATGTAATTCATCCCCCGCCAATCAATAATATCCAAACACCGACCATTTGGTCCCGGCCCGCTGCAAGAAACACTGAGTCCGTCAATCCAGACCAGCAACCCGCCACCTGCGCTGGCGCAACTCGGTTGCATGGCCACGCACACACCAATCGCCTTCTACTTCTCGGCGCACCCCGGTCTCCCTCACTAGGTCGCTGTGCTTCTCCACTCCCACTGAGTCTATCCTCGTTCTCTCATCTGATCCCGCGAAGCCCCTGCCTCAAACTGCACACCCGTGACCCCTGGGACCCCCCCCGGTCCAGGCCTATCCAGCACTCAACCCACCATGCATACCAACACAGGCCGGCGGCCACTCACTCATCGGCGCAACGTCCCCCGCGACATCGCGCGTCCCCTAACAATTCCACCCACACCCCCTGTTTCCCTATAAAAACACCCCTCTTCAACCCGACCGATCTTTCACGCCCCCCAGCCGGCCGTAACGACCCAATTTTAAGCCGGAGAAAAACACACTTCCCATCCCCGTAAAGATCCCCAACATGAAACTCCACAATAATACCGCCAGAGTACTACAAGAGGCTCCCAAGGTGGGGGGGGTTGTTCCCTCATATGGCGGGTCCCTCCTCCTCTGCAAGCTGCCCATAAGTAATTCCGTATAACCAACTGGGGGGTGTGGAGGGACATAACAGGGTCAGAAATGGAAAATATTCTCCACACCAGAAAACATTACTACACATCATAAATGAAACTGGACAGGAAAACCCAACAGAAACATCAACATTCGACGTAACCATGGTTCATATTATGGTGCAGAACATGTGAACTGGTCGACTATTCCAAGCCTGTCGCAACATCATAGAAAAAACTCGTTAGAAACCAAGTCGGACTGTACGAGACCGATGGCCTTGCTGTCACTAACAGCCCGAAGCGCGCCAGAACCATCGAAAACGAAGAAGGAAAGAACTATGCAAATGCTTCCAAAACCACAGACTTAAAGATCACCATTTGAAGCAAACAAAGAATGTCGTGAACAACTAGACATAACACTGGGAATCCAACAATCCATATAATAGTAAACCATACAAGAAACCGCAACGATACACCTCTTTATGTAGACACACCAAAAGTAACCATACACCTTCTGATATTACAGACCATACCCATGGCATAAACAAAGACAATCAAACTGTCATGCACCCTGAAGAGTGTTCCAACAATGCAGCATGTAATCTACCCACGGAGGCACTACAAACAAGTGGAAACAAATACAAAACTACAATACAACCCGGACAACACCACAAATAAGAAACAAGAAAATAGGAAAAGAAAAATCAATATGGTTAAGAACCGCCCCATACGACGGGAAGCTCAAACAAAAAGCATAGGGGAAAGAATTCTTCAAAAATCCGAGCCACTTACACTTGTCCAAAAGAGCACAAACTGTCCCAAAATAATTCTGAACAAAACACTGTCAAACTTATCCGTAAGCTCCATGTATGCCCAACCTGCAAAAACCTGATTGAGCGCATCCACAACCAAATGAAAAACAACACAAGCAAAGACAAGGGTGAAGAAAGTGAAAATCTGCAAGTATCTGAGGCAACGAGAAAGGAGCAGTGCCCACTTAAACAATAAATGTGTCTGCCACAACAACATTGTATACCAGGCTTACTGTAACATCAGGAAAATGAAAAAAACATACAAGGGAACACTGAAAACCACTTCAAAACCAGAATGCAAACCACAAACGTCATTCAATAAAGAAAAATATAAAACCTAACAGAAACTGAGCACAAATATATCTGAAACTGGTAAGACGCAAACAATCTAACAATATATCCTGGAAAATCATAAAAATTAGCATCACCATACAGCAATGTTTTTCAAACAGGTCAACCTATGTTTAACTGAAAGAAAGGTTTAATACCTATGCTAACCACACGTTAGGCAACTTTAAACACCAAACGAGAAATAGTAAGACAAACTGGCAGGCAAAAATGGAAAATCGTTGTTCGTGAACCCATCCAAAACAAAAAACCTGAAAGCCCCAAAAAACTCGGTGAGCCACCCGCAGCTAGCAAACACCGAAACGTTATCCCAACACGCTATATACGATTCGGCTGTAGGGCAAACAAAAACCATCGATTACAGCGCAACGCCGCTAGAAAAAAATTTGTCGATTTGTATAAAACCTTAAGTAGTTTAACCTTCCATTATTAATCAAAGACAAATGTTGCGTCCCCAAGGGCGGTCGAGCACTTTTAAAATTGCATTTTCTAAGGCCTCTTTGGTTATATTCATGATATATATAAAATATATAACTATATATATATATGATATATATATATATAGTGTGTTGTGTGTGTGAGTGTGTGGTGGTGGTGTGATTTGTGTGTGTGTGTGTGGGTGTGTTTGTCCACAAGAAATATCAACAAGGATAAGAAGCTGATGTTGGTAATAAATTTAAATAGTTGTCGGAGCATTCGCAGACGTCGCCTTCGTCAGCTATTGACCTCCTCCCTGAGTGCCCATACAGTAATACTTCGGGAGAAAATGGCAAAACACTTTTCAGGTGCTTAAGTCTTATATGAGATAATGCAGCATTGCAGGTTGCTTGAGTCATTCTAGTTTGTTCTCTGGGATACAGACTGGTCAGGAGCGAAAAAATTATTAAACGTGGAGTAAAACACATGACGCGTTGTTCACACAAAATGTGAAGGAACAAAAACTAGAAAGAGACGCAATCAATATCATTCCCTCACTCCTCTCCACCACACCGAAAAATTGAGTTTTGGTGAGTGATGAGATTCTTAAGTTCTACACGTGGACCCAGCTGGTAAAAGTGGCCTTGACGAAGGATAAAAAGCTGAACATCAGGGAAGGTATATTCACAATCTAGAAACAAACAAACAAACACACAAACAAAACAAAAGAAAACAAAAAATATTCAGAAAAAAATCCGTAATATTTGTTACAAGTGATTTTACTCGTGAAAATATTACGTAGGCCTATGTGGAGATCATGGGTGAATATTAGTACTCTAATGGAACATCTCATGTGACCATGAAAAAAAAATTCCGTGAGTTAAAGATCCTGACTGAAAATCGCCGAAAGAGCTGAAAGAGGAAAGTGAAGAATATCTGTTTATGTTCTGTTTAATAGATGACCGGAGGTTGGAGTTTTACCTCAGAACTAGAAGACAGCTGAAGCAACCGCTTTTATTTGAAGAAGGAAAAAAAGAGGGTGTAAAATAAGAGATCCAACTTAAACTATAGACCCGTGGATCTGACATGTATTTTGTGTAGTGTTTCAGAAAGTGTGGTTAGAGATGATATTGCGTTTCACCTTGTGGATTGTCAACATGGATTTCATAAAAATAAAACAAAAATCTTGTGTAGTTCTGTTAAAGGAATTATGCAGGAATGACTTCACTGCTTGGTCAGGGTCATGACCTATACCTGGATTTTTAAATGGCGTCAGACTCTGTACCACATGAAAGGCTATTGGTGGAACTGTTCGCATATTGCACCTGTGGGTATTAACTCAGGTGAAAAAAAGAACTTTCGTAAAGGGGAGATTTCAGCACGTTAGATTCAGGCTAGCAGAGAAACGAAATAAAACGAGTGCTCTGGGCGGAATCCCCTAGAGTAACATCGTTTTGGGATTTGTTCTGTATAAACGAGTTTCTCTATATACTGCTTAACAGAAAAAAGTAGTAGCAGATATATAGTTTGTATTCTTTATAAAATGTATACTAAAGCATGAAACAGTACACTTCTACAAAATGATTAGTTATAATTTACGAGGAGTGGAACACCTGGAATGCACATTTCAATGTGGTAAGTGTTTTGCATGCCGGTAAGAACAATCGAAATGGCTGCATGATGAGAATGAATAACATTCACCAAATTTTCTTGTGGAGAAAAAGGACTGATTTGGGTGTGATTTTTTGACATTAAGTTATCTTTTGATCCTCACATACAGACAGTGGTGAATAAGGCTAACTGGCAGGTGTTGGGTATTATCAATAAAAGTTTTTTCAATGCAGAGATTACTTCAATTAAATTGTATAAATATTTCGCCAGCCAACACGTTGAATACGATGGCAAACGTAATCTGGTGACTGTTTTAGAAACAGAAATCAGTATAGGCTCAAAGACATGCTTTAGTAATGAAGACGAAATGCAGTGTTAAAATATTTGATCACACTGTCTTAAAAGAAGGAGGGTCAGAGGGGATCGCATCCAAACCTGCAATACCTTTTTAAAGGTATTGATAACATTCATTTGAATACATTTATGGTTCCTGTTCAACGACTCAGTTCAGAAGATAAAATTTATGTTAAACACTGCTGGACAATGAAAGGACCTGTTTCCGCAGAGCTGCAAAACAGCGAGATGAACTTAATGCTAATATGAAATTAATATAAGCTTTTAATATTTTCAACGCCTTCTTCCTTGCGCTGAAGCCTGAGCGATCTGAAGCGACCAAAGCTAAGTGAATTTTCGTTGTTTTATCCGTTTACTTATCACCAGACGAAGACCTAAGAGGTCGAAACGCGTCGTGTTTTGTCTTGTAACTCGTTTGTCCACGTTCTCTGGGCGGTTCGCTAACATTTATTTAAGATTTGTTTTAATATTTTCAGAAATGTTTTTGGGGAAAAAAATCAGTCTGAAGTTTGGATTTTTTCTCTCTATGACTTGGACTATTAATGATTGATTTGTGTGTAAGACCTCAAGTCAGTGTCAGTTTATCAACAGGGATATGTGTCACAGACTCCGAGGCCATGGCTCATGAAAGCCAGTCGCAACTGCGACTCATTGTGATACTACTACTACTACAACTGCTACTACTATTACTACTACTATTACTACTACTACTGCTACTACAAGACGTTGAGTGTAACTACATGACGTTGTAATGTCAGTTACTGTCCCCACTGCAAGATATATAGTAAATCGGTCGATTTACTTCAGACACTAGCACATTAAAGACATGTTTTTTAATCTCCCCATGATCCGGAAAATTCTAAGGCCACACTTTTTAGCCTAGACACCGGTGACCGGAAGTAGAACTCTTGCGATTTTATTCGATTAAAAAGTCGACGGAAGTAGAAATCCCGACTTCAGGCTAAGTCTACACACTAAGGGGAACACGACGCTTCAACAGTTGTGAGGGTTAGGCTTTGTCCGTCATGTCTCTCCAGACAGTTCCGAAAGACTTGAGGAATCTTAGAGCATGTTTGTTATGCTCACTCGTAAAGGTATCTTATCCTGTTTTGAATTTGTTCATTGACGCCGCCATTCGATTAACTTAAAACTTGTGTCAAGAGAAATATGGCAATGCTAACATAAAATTTCTAGGCTCTGTCCCAGACTTTGTGTAAGCCCTGATTCGGAGTTATTCACTCGGTAACTTATTGTTATTGGTAGAGTTTGAAAATTGAAACAGAAAATGTGTGACAGGAAGTGGACCCACGCAGTGGAATGAAGGATTACCCCGACTGTGACAACACAACCGCCCCTCTTATAGCGCTGCGTCGATCAAGATGAAGATCAAATACTTAACCCTCACAGTGCTCTGTATATCAATTTAAACTTTAAAGAAATGTAAGCCTAGTTAAAATCTAGGACGGGAAACTTGTCACACATCATACTTGAGAATTTGGCTTCTGCATACATATTATTTGCACTAGATGCAAACCTATACATGTTTAGAAACTAGAGATGTTGTAGAATCTAGTGAAATAACTGAAAATACTGTAGGTGGAACCTACTTGGAGACTGACCTCAAAATATAAGCAGAGAAAACTTCTGAACAAGTTATTTGAAAAGTAAGTCAAATGTAACTTAGGAGAGACACAGTTTTTCTTCTCTACTACCTAAACACTTCAGACTGGAGATAAAATGAAGACAAATATGTGCTGGAAACATGGGAAAGATGATAATTCTCTTGACTTGAGCTATGTATAATGAATTGTGCTTCAGTATCCGGACAATCAAATTTCACTAGCCTATGTAAAGAAATGGGGTTTGTGCAGGCTTGTCTTGAAGCTAGATAGGTAAAACTATATGTTTTTGTAAACTAGAGATAATGAGGAACCTGAAAAAAATAATTACAAGACAGTACCCTGATGGCAGCTGAAGATATTCTTCACAGTGTAATCCAGAACATTGACGAGAAGGTAATCCAAAACGTCAGTCACATTGTTTGAAACACCACAGTTTTCCTGCTTGAATGTCAAAACACTTGACACTTCAGAGAAAACAAGAAGAACATGTCCATGAAAGACACAGAACAAAGTTATGGCCTTGCTCTTCTGTGGAAGGCTGAAAAGCACTCGGGGCAGAGTCCCATGTCGCATCCAGAACATTCCCAGCCAGAGCGCACACAAGTAGGATGGCCAGCAGCACAGTTCCTCTTTCTTGAGATCCTCTCTCAGCATCACTCTCCTCTGCAGTAGTGATTCCAGATCTGGATCATTGTTTCATAATGGTGCAAGAGTTGTTACAGAGAGCTTGACTCAGTTTCCACTAATCAGTCTGATTTTCAGAAAGAAAAAAATGTTAACAACATTACTTATTCATTCTATGAAAAATGAAGTCATGCATAAAATCATAAATAAAAATAAAATCTGAACCACTAGCATATATATACGGAATTACCTTCTCGTCAATGTTCTGGATTACATTGCTTTCATTGGAGACACGCCCACTCGTGACACGCCCACACTGTTTCCAAACTAAAAGCAAACAAACAAACAAACAAAAGTTATAAATTGTTCTCTTCAAATCACCACTTTTATTCATCTCTAAAGTGCTTTCAAAACACCTATAATCACCCAGAAACGATCTTCTAGTTTGATCAGACAACTCCTGTAAGTAACCATGTACCCTGCCCCCTCCATCCCCCCTTCCTTCATGTGGGGACCAACAAATGTAAAATAATCAATAACCGCACGCAGCAAGTGTTCCATCACTCGACAAACAAAATAATCAAAGTTTATCTACTCATCTGCTTCGCTTTCGTTACTACTGTCTCCGGCAACTGATTCTTCACTCGTGCCACTTCCATGCAACTCCTGCTCAAACTCAGTCGCTGATTCACTCATTATTTCAGTCAAAACGCACGAAAAACTTGGAGATAACTGACTGACAAGGCTTGCCGGTGCACAATGGATACCAGCAAGTCATGTGAACTGATCAACCCGGATGTTTAGCAGCGGTGGTATAACGGTTCTCGTCTGAGCCACGATCATGGCCCAACGCACTCAGGCGGTAAAGCCACGATCGTGGCCCATCGCACTCAGCAGGTTAAAAGTTATCAGGCAGTTTATCCCTAGTGGTTTCATATTTTTTGTTTGCGAAATAATTGATTGCTTTTCTTGATAATTCCATATTTATAATTAGGCAGTTTATCCCTAGTATAATGGCTTTATTTTGTTTGCGAAATAATTGCCTTTCTTGATAATGCCAGTTGAACTTGAGCGAATGGTTCATTGACTTATTTCACTGTTTGGATCAGGTAAGCAAGTTAGCTAGCTTCATAGCTGTTAACTACCACATATACAGTACCTGTTTTCATGTTCATTTCTTAATGTTGTTGTTGTTAAATTTATTGCATACCATGGCACTACGCATTTGCAGTGACTTTAAAACCAGGAAACCTCCAGATTTTATGGATAAAATCGATAGTTTTGACAGAAAATCACCAAGGCCATCCATTTTGATGATGGATAATAATCTATACTCAGAGAGAGAGAGAGAGAAAGGGAGGGAGATGGACATGATGGATTATAATCTATACTCAGACTCGTCAGAGAGAGGGAGAGAGAAAGGGAGGGAGATGGACAGGAGTTGTTGTCTCGTTCGTCATGTCTTTAGATGGATTCCCCCGTCTCCTCGACAAAGGTGGCAGTACGTCGCAGGTCCTCCAGTCCTCCGTAGAGCTTCCGGGCCACTGGTATTGGGTCGGGCCAGGTTTTCTTCAAAGCGCTTGGTGGAGCGGACAGGACTGCAGCAGATGTTCTGTTGTCTGGCTGCCTGTTCTGCAGGGGCCCTGCTCTAACATGGTGAAGTTGGGAACTTGGAGTGGATGACAGCTTGGCTACACCTGGTTGGGCATCCATCAAGAACAACTTCGTTAAACTGAACTCAGAACAGTAGACCTGTGCTAAAGAAGATATGGATAGCGCTGCTTATGCTGGTGATTGTGATACCATCCCCACCCCACCCCCTTTTTTTTTGTTTTTTTTTTGGACAGTAACTGCTGTCCAGCTGCATGAGACGGGCATGACAATCACTTGTGATGGGCAAATGGTGAATACTGCAACCTGCCTGCTGGGCAAAAGCAACCTTTTAAACATATGCTGCGGACACTGAATAAGAGTTTGGTGTAGTTGGCTGATGTCCGACAATTCATCACAACTGCTGGAAATTTCATGTCTCAAAACTACCATTTTTGAGTTACTGGTTAGGACATAAACATCTTTTGCCAATTAGGATGGATGCCTGCAGGTTGGCTAGTTTGGGCAACTTACTCAGTTACTGACAAAATGGCAGATGACATTCAATTGCTGTCCAGATTCTTCATTATTTGGTAACTCGCAGAACTTTTAAAAGTTACCACCAATGAACAGGCAAGTGGTTTTGCTTGGGGTGAAACTGAAGGAATCAGAAAGGAGCAGAGGATGAGGGGGAAAAAAAGGGTTACCTGCTACTTGGGCAGGTTAGATAAAAAGATTTTATGTCTAGACCCCAGGAATTCATGGAAGATAACTCAGAGAATTAAGAGTTTACTTTAAGATTTTTTACAATGATCTTGGAAGTGACTGTTTGCCCTGGTTAGTTTATTTAAGATTTTATTTTTTTAACGATGATCTTGGAAGTGGCTGTTTGCCCTAGTTAGTGCTACAACAAATCCATAGGTGGTGTAGTGCACACAGGAACCTACCAAGAGAATGTACATCATTCATGGGCAAGGGATCTGGTTTTTTTGCTGGTCCAGTTGCACTTGTATAATTCGCAAGAGCAAAGTTTTAAAAATCTGCAGCATAAATATGCATTCAGTGCTGGTTTGCTGATATTGGACAATTATCACAACAGCAGGCGATTTCATGTCTTAGAACTATCGTTTCAAATTGCTGTTTATGAACTTGACATCATTTGCCAGTTGCATTGGAGATATAAATGTGTAGTTTGGGCTACTTGTTCTTGAACAAAATGGCAGACCATGATTGTTTTCCAGCTTCTACAAATATTTGGTTGAAAGTTATTACTGATCAACAGGCAGGTGATTTTTGCCTGAGAAGGAGCAAGTTAAAGATTTGTCTACCTGTCCCCTCTGGCAGGTCAGGAAAAAAAATAATATCCTGTCCTGGAATTGATGGATGATATTGTTGTTGTTGTTGTTTTTTTCTTTTCATTTTACTGTTTTATCTTGGAAGTGTGCATTTGTCCTTGTCAGTGAATGCAAGAGAGCCAAGAGTGGGGTATGTGCATGGAACTTACCAAGGGAAACTATATGATTTACAGCCAAATGATGTATTTTGTTGAGTTGAGCTATATATATATTTTTTGTGTAGTTGCACATGTGTATACATGTGTGTGTGTGTGTGTGTGTGTGTGTGTGTGTGTGTGTGTGTGACAGTGTGTGTGAAAGAGAGAGAGAGAGAATTTAATTAGGTTTCTCGATAAAGATGTCACTTCTTTTGTATGAAACATTTTCCCTATATAGTATAAAGTCATTTTCAAAGGGGGGGGGGGGGGGGGGGGGGAAGAGAGGATAAAAGAAACAGAAATTTTTGTGAGCCAGACCACGATTGTTTAAAATTCCTGAATGGACTCCATGTTGTTGCAGACCATTGAAGGGGGGGGGGGGGGGGGGGGGGGGGGGGGGGATTAAAGAAACAGACGTTTGTGTGAGCCAGACCATGATTGTTTAAATTTCCTGAAATGAACTCCATGTTGTTGCAGACCATTGAACAGTTCGAGTTTGATGGGTGTGACAACTGTGAAGAGTACTTGCACATGAAAGGCAACCGAGATGTTGTTTACGACTGCACAAGTTCCAACTTTGATGGGTAAGGAAGGACCCAGCTTGCTGAATGAAATCACTAGCAGTGCATTATGCTTTACATGTTATCACATAATTGAGCTTCCGAATACTTCTACTTCATCCTAAGATTCAGGACTGCTGTTATTAATTTTACAGAAATTAATCAGAACTGCAGAATTCGCCAAAGGACTTTACACAATGATTACAAGTATTTTTGTACTTTTCATTGGTTGTTTTAATCCTGTGGATACAGTGAAATGTCTGTAAGCAGGAATGGATTGAACTGTTCTGACACTAAGTGACAGTATTATTTGGTGAATGTGAAATTCAGTTGAGCTGAATCTAAAATAAGTTTTCTGTTCCTTCAATTTTGAATTTGAAACATACCTAGTTGTTTAGGGGAAAATCTGCAACTTATTCACCTGGGCATTCCTTCACGGATATTTTTTTAGATAAGAGAGAAGTAATACAAAATAAAGTTACTGGTTCACCATCACACACACACACACACACACACACACACACACACACACACACACACACACAACACACACACCTCTCTCTCTCTCTCTCTCTCTCTCATTTCCCAAATGTTATTTCAGCTGTCAAAAATTGATAATTTCAGCCATATAACGGCACACACAAAAAATCTTCCATGTATTTATTTCGTCATTTATCAGTTATGCCGCTCACGGCTGTTCAGAGCAAGTTACTTAGTTTTGAGTCGCAGGGGAGTTTACAGCTGCAGAGGCCAAGCTGTGAATGCAGGTCAGGGAAAGGGGTGTTTTCTGCAGGCCGCTCCCACCAGCCAGCTAACCGCACTGTATTCGGCCAACTGAATGTCATCTGTGCATAGCTGGTCTGGCAGCAATGTGTTCCGCATGGTTGAGCGGCCATTACAAATGGGGCTATAGGTTTGATAATTAGTTGTTGTCATGAAAAATGTAATATATCAGCGCTATTGAGATGACTGAATTGGCGAATTCCCAACGATTCTTTTAATACCAAACTTGACTGGGTTTATTTTCCTGTAGATAACGTAGATACGGCATGAAAGCTTGTACAGAAGTGGTCAGGCAATATTAGAACAATGACAACACACACAATACTGTGCAAAAATGACGTGATCACTTTCTGGTAAGTTAATTTTCCATAGTTAAGTAGTGCACAAGTTTGATACACGCCTCTGCTCAGACTGCAGCAACAAAAATGTTGGATTAGAAGTGTGTGAAGCCTTGTTTGTTTGTCCTTTCACTAAGTGTCGCATTTAGGACGGAAAAATAAAGCTGTGCGCTGCGCACGAGTCTAATGTCTATGATCTGTAAAGTGCAAATACATAAAAGTATGTAAACAAAACCCCCAAATGCTCTCTCAAGCTTCTGCTGTTAAAATCTACTAGTTTGGTGATCGAAGACTATTTAGCACTAGTTGTTCTTTCATTATCACACAAAAATATGTAAACAATACCCTCAAATGCTCTCTCAAGCTTCTGCTTTTAAAATCTACAAGTTTGGTGATTGAAGACTATTTAGCACTAGTTATTCTTTCATTACAATATATACAGTATACTATAACAAAGCAGTTGTATCAAATAATGAATAGCTTTGCTTCTGCTACATTAGCCATTTGATTTCTGCAAAATTAGTCCAGAAATACAGACACTATTGCAATCAGAAAACCCAGAATTGATCTTTTTAAGACAACCCTTGTCTACTCAGGCGATACCCTTTGGAACTCCATAACAAAATACAACAAGGATAAAAGTAGTAGTAGTTCCTCCGTAAATTAGCTTATAAAACATCAAATCACATAACATGCTAGATGTTTTGGCATTCTTTTCCATGTTTAATGAAACGGAATAAAAAAAAATGTAACATACATTGTGACCTAATTCTATGTTTTAAACGAAATTGAACTTTTTTCCCTTTTTGTTTTTGTCATGGATCATCTCCATTCCTTACCTCAAATCCTCAGTGTGTGTGTATGTGTGCACGTGCGCATGATGTATGTTTCTGTTATTTGCGTTTTTTGTGACCATTAGTCTATTCCTTTTGATAGTCTGTATGTCAAGTGTTGTATTCACTTTCATTCCTTAATTTCTGCTGTATTGTGTATTTTCCATGTGCTTTCTAATTTTTTTTCACCAGGGCTGGGTGGAAAAAAGCATTTGTAATTTGCTTATCTCATTACCCTGGTAAAATAGAATTTTGTTTGTTTATTCTTTCGTTTGTTCTCTCTCCCACGCATACAACACACACACACACACACACACACACACACACACACACCACACACACACACACACAGTGAGTACAGCCTATGATCAAGCAGGAAATCATGTTTATAGCCTTCCCAGACCTAACACATTAATACCTTGATTAGAAATGCAAAGTTGTAACATTATTTTGTCAAGCTATCTACTGCTGCAGACCTGTTTACTCTACGATTTTGGCGTAGCAAACTCCGAATTTGGCACTTGTGCTACGATGCTACGACCATAAAAATAAACTACGCTTTCTGTTCATTTTCTGCTCTGCAATTTCTTGCGCGCCGATCCCAGTGCCGATCCAAGTTTTTGCGCCGATCCAAGTTTTTTTCTCGCCAGCAGTTTGACTGGTTCAAGTTTAAAGCACGCACGCCTAAGTTACTGCATTATACACTGCCGCGCAGTCCGCTGTCGCGCTGAAAAATCGGCTCTCCTGAACACAGCTCTTTGACCCACTTTCACGTCTCGTCACGTCTCGCCGTCGTGCCGTGTGTTTGTGCCTTTCATCTGCAGAGACAAATTCACAATGGACAAGCGGAAACGGCATGCATAGCTGCCAACTGCTACGAGATCGCCGTAGTTTGCTACGCCAAGAGAATGCTTGCTACGACGCTACTACGATCATTAAATTGCTACGGCGAAACAAAAAAATTCGAAGATACTTTCGTTTTGTTTGGACAGCGCTAAGTAACGTCTCTATCGGTCTGTCGGAACTGCATTTCCGCTTTCGGTTTTACTGTAGCACGTAGATTTTTTTTTACAATTTGCCCTCTTCCTCTGCTTCATCTCTGTATAATAACATTTATAGATATACTAAGAGTACTGTAGCTTTAATGTGGTCCGTAAAACTGGTTATAGGCCTGATTTCTTTTTAGAACGCGCGCAAAATTCAGTTGCTACTGTCAAATTGGAAATGCTACTGTGAAAATTGTGAAATGCTACTGTAAGCCACATG
This sequence comes from Conus ventricosus, assembly GCA_018398815.1. Taxonomy (NCBI): domain Eukaryota; kingdom Metazoa; phylum Mollusca; class Gastropoda; order Neogastropoda; family Conidae; genus Conus; species Conus ventricosus. The sequence continues at coordinate 4,823,914 of CM031621.1, forward strand.
AGCAGGTTGGCAGCTCTGGGCATGAAACATGATGAGGATGATTTAATATTGATGGAGCAGGAGGACAATTCTAAGAAGCAGTCAAACTCGGCAAAAAAAACACCGTAAAGCAGGACAGAAATTTACCAAAAGCCATCATGAAGCCTACACCTGTCTCGTTCCTTCAACGAGAGGAGCCGAGTTCGCACACTGCACGATACTCTCATTTTTCAGTGAAACACGGCGGCCTCAATGACTGCAAAAAACCGTTGGCACTCAGGCGCACAAAGAACTAGCAGGTGTAAAGAGTGCAGCCATTACTTCATTTTTTGTTCGCGACGAAGCTAAGGCAGGCCCCTCCAGTTCCATCGTTCCAATGTCACAAAAGCAGAACCCATCTTGTGCCGGCTGATCGTCGAGTCAAATCTTTCCCTTGCATCAGCTGGGAGATTTGCAAAAGCCATACAAGCTATGTGTCCTGACTCTAAAATCGCTGGAAGTAAGTACGATCTTTGTTTCTAGATATATGCACCAACTGCCTCTCTCTCTCTCTCTCTCTCTCTCTCTCTCTCTCTCTCTCTCTCTCTTCCCCCCCCCTCTCTCCCCCTCTCGCTCTCACACACACACAGTCACATGAATACTCATTAATTTATACACACACAAAGAAGGCAATCTAAGAAAGAAGTGTAAGTAAACTAGTTATGTTTTTGTTTCCCTTGAAGTTTTCTTTTCAACACACACACACACACACACAGAGTCTGAAGAATAAAAATTCACAGTGACTGTTGATTGGATAGGCTAGTTGGTTGAGTAGGACTGAATTGTTCAAGGAAGGAAGCTACATCAATGAACATAACCGTTTGTGTGCATCATAGTTGCTCTTACAATATGACACTTGTGAAAAAGATTGAATACGGTCATAGTAGTACTATATAGTAATATCAAAATATCATCACCTGGTTACCTCAAAAAACGGATTGCTCAAAACAATTATTTAGTCCCCTAACTTTCGAGGTAACCGATTTCCACTGTATATGTATAGGCCTATGGGAAGAAAGGAAAAAAAGACAATATTATACTATATTTTGACTTCATGCAGAAAGACACTTTAGCCTGTCAAAGACATATGTAGAGGACATTATTTTTACCTTAGAATGCAGGAAAAGCGTCAGCGGCCGGGGCTCTGCCCCGGACCCCGCTGGGGGAGCTTACAGCGCTCCCTCAGACCCCTAGACTGTTGAGGGCTTCGGCCCTGCGGGCCTCGCATTTGCTACTACTTTTCATACCCCTGCTACTATTTTTGGATATCTCAGCTACTCCAAGACATTTTGGGGGGTAAACAGGTCTGCTGCTGTCATAATTTGGCAGTTGCAATGTTATGGTATGCAGATTTGTACTGCATGTACTGCTCATGTTGTGTTGATTTTGATAGGATTTTATTTGTACAATGATTTACGATCTGGTCTTTCATTGTGTTCAGTCCTTCGAATGAGACTATAAACCGAGGTTCGTGTGTGAACGCATGCATAACATCTTGCACACACGTAAAATCCCATCACCAACTTTCGGAAGAGTAGGCCAGTTTGGCCGTTGGTATGGATGACACGTTACACATAGCATGCACCCTGCGTGAGAAATGGAAAGAATGAAGGAAGTAAGGAAAATGAGTGTTCGATATTGAACGATACTGACTGGATGACACGGGAAACGACTGAATGAAGCGCCAGCTGGCAGCTCTTCAGTCGGCACTACCCAGGTAGGCAGCCCGTTGTGTAAACGAGTGTTGATTGTAAAGCGCTTAGAGCTTGGCCTCTAGCCGAGAATAGGCGCTATATAAGTATTCATTATTATTATTATTATTAAGACCTGATGATGGTTTGCTGTTAATTGCAGGTTGATTGCCATGATTTCACCAGAGGACAGCTGGGTGGCCAAATGGCAGCGCATAGGTATGCAGGAATTTTAGAAAAAGAACATACCGTATAGAATGATATTTTTTCACCCGGATGCTTAGACAGTCGGGAATCTTTGTGGGCATTGTATGCTCAATCACCAGGGTAGTGATGTTATGATATCCAATCTTTCGTTTCATCCGTCAAGGAATTCTTTGTTTTGTTTCTGCCTTAACCACCCTCCTATTACAAAACGCTGTTTAAAAGTTCTGTGTGTAATGACTTTCTGTTGCTTTCTATTTGAATGTAACTTTTAAGCAATGTTCAGTTAATTCTCAGAGTAGCTGCTCTGACACGTTCTGTGCAAGTTTTGTTTACTTTAAGTAACATTTTGTGTCCGGACACCCACTAAATTTGGGTCTTGTATGCAAGTTAAACAAATGTCATTTGTGAGTCAGTCAGTTGTTCTTCAAGCTTTGTTGTTTGATTTAGACTTCCAGAGAAAATCCCAGTCATGCCTGTCAGAAAAGGTAGAGAGCTGCCATTCGATCGGTGCATGGTAAATGATAGCTGTAGTCTGCATTTGTCATGGTCAAACGGTGTGTGTGTGTGTGTGTGTGTGTGTGTGTGTGTGTGTGTGTGTGTGTGTGTGTGTGTGTGTGCATGCTAATTGTAAATTGTAAGGAAGCAGTACAATATAAAAGGTGAACAACTGTCATTTTGTTCTAGATATTTTTTGTAAGTGTATCTTTAGCTTTGCAATATAGAGTTGCAGAAATACATGTATGTTTTTTTGTGTGTTTTTTTGACATATTTATGTTGATCTGCACACAACACGGCATGCTGGTAATGTTCACTCTTTGCTACACATAAATACACACAGTCACTCACTCACTGTCTAACCATGACTTCTCATTTTTTTGCTTGTTTGTGGTTTTTCAACAGAACGGTTCGTCAGAGGTTGCTATGCAGTGTCAGTGACTGGTCGCCTGCCCCTGGTGTGGTGCGAGACTTGCGTGGCCAAAACATTGAGTACAGACATCGAGACACAGTCAGAAGTCCTGATTTTCACTTCCCGTGTATCGTCTCAGTTCACTGTGACCACAGTTGTGTCAAGCATGTTTCGTTGCAGACATGTGGCTAAACTGTTTGACCAGAGCTGATGTGACCATGGGACTGTCATGCGTGGTGCATTGTTGACTTGCTTGATGGAAGTGTTTCTAGGAAGCTGTTGTGCTCGGAAGGCTTACTGAAGAGAATGAATGAGAATGGACTGTGGATGGAACTGCTGGATGAATTGAGTGGAATGGATATTTGTGAAGATTTTTTTTTTTAAGAATGAAAGATTAAATGTGCTTGTGTTTATGTGCTGTGACTAATGTAAAAAGGAAGTAAAGTCAGAAGAAATAAGACTTTTGCTTTTTTTTTCATTTTGATGTTGAGAGAGTGTGGAGAAAAATCAACACAACCTTTTAAGTCTGCATCTGTGCTATATAAGTATTATACATTATTATTATTATTATTATTATCTGATAGTGATACAGCATGAATGATTTAATTTGTAATCACTTGAGTTTTGAAACCAAGCTTGTGAAAGCGTTACTATACACTGTTTAGTATCAGATTAACTTTTTTCATCATGCACACACATACAACTCCTGGTCTGCAAGTGTTAATAGTGACTTGAAAATAGACCTAGGATTTCAAAATGACCGGAGGATTTGAAGTCGAAATGTACAGAGTTTGTGTAGCTTTTTTGAAAACCACTGTACCCCATTGGTAAAAATTCTTAACTCAAGTCTTAACCAAGTCGCACAATGCGAAGACCATATGAGGTTCTTTTACCCAGGTCTTGTGGCATGCAAATGTTAAGGAGGTCTACGGCAAAGGTCAAAGCATCGAATCGAAAATGATTTTTTTTTTTTTTTGCTGTCGCAACCTCTGCGCCACCTCAGAGGCAGTGCACCCACACCGCTCATTCCGACACCCCATCCACAGCCACAGCCGGTCGGCTCCACCAAAGCCCCAGCACCGGCAATCCACAGGGAGCAGTCAATGTCAAGTCGTCAAGAGGCAACCCACCGGAGGAGACGCTACACTGCTGCCGAGTCACTTTGGTGGTGTTCAGTGGCGCCTGTTCTGATCTAACATACGCAGGACACCACCTACTAAGCCCCTACTGACGACAATAATTGCTTAGTCGCGGAGCCGGCATGAATGAGCTCTCCCTCCGGAGGGCGCCACACATCTGTCCAACGACAGCCCCCATGGACTCGCCGATACCCCTGACCCGATGGAACCAAACCAAGACCACAGACGTGGAGAGGACATCGAAATTGAGGTCACCATGAGAGCAGGGAATGAAGGGCCACAGAATTTGAGACATTTTTTTTAATGCTGATCGATGAGAATGAGGATGATTAAGATGATGCTACGGATTTCCATTTCGGTCTGAGACTACATGACAGGGCTGTACTCTACGCTTCCTTTCATAATATATCCGGCGTCAACCAGGCACGAGGGATACAGGCACCTGCAGTGTTGGTCAGGAAATTTGAGCAACACTCTCAGAAACGCATCCATTAAGTGGATGAAACTCGACTGTGTGGTCCCAGTCTTCCCAATTGAGTCCGCAGCAAACTCAACTGTGGGTAGGAGCGGTCGGGGCAGAAAAACCCACATGAATCTGATGGTTATTCGAACCACGACCTCCAGCGGGAGTCCGCGACGCTAACCAATTCGCCATGGCAGCTGGTCGAAAATGATTTTCTCTTGCTTAAAGTGAAGGAAAAGATGTAGCCATGAAAATAAATCATGGCTGTGAATGCACCTAAAAGAAACCGTAACAGTTGCAATGGCACTGAAAACAAGCCAGAATAAACACACAAAACTCTTGGTACCCAGAACGCGTGAACAGAATGTGCACATTGTTGCACACTGGCATGAATAGTTCATCTCCTTCCCATCAAAGAATAATAACACAGCACTTGAACATGACCATTCACTTAGCCTTAAACACCTCTGGAAGCCTCTCCCATCAACTGTAACAGTGACCACAAAATCATACTCGCTGACTGCACGATGGCTCCTGGACCAAAACTTGCAACGGAAGAAAGCAGAATGAGTGACATCAGACAGGACCTGGTGGACTTTACTCACAACTTCTTGACATACTAATTTCTTCAAGAAGGTAAAAGAAGTGATGGGGAAAAAAAAGACTCGCCAGCATAGTAACAGCCGACCCATACTCCCACCTCTGGATAAACACAACAAGAGTTATTCAAAGAAAACGGAGCACTCAAGAAAGCACATGGCGAGCTCAAAAGGAATATATGGAGGACATTAGCAGCAGCACCTTCACAGCAAATAGCAAAAATTGGGGGCATATGTCAAGAGCAAAAGACTATTCAGCAGGTATCACTCCGGTCAAGAACACGGACAGTTTTCCCAGAGCTCCAGTGTAAAAAAAAAAAGAAAGAAAAGCCGAGATGCTCGTTGCAGTTCAAAACACCTTTTATCACTGACGATAACTCCCACATATCGGGCAAAGGTGACGGCCCCTTCCCAGCAATTGATGGCATCCATGTCGGTGATTCAGCATTGAGAAACTGCTTGATAATCTACAGTCGGATAAGCCATGAAATCTAATTCGGTACATATCTTATGTCAAACGTAATAAATTCCGAAAATAATGCAAAGATTAATGGTTATACATCAAAATAATGATAAGCATGACAATTTATATCTTTAATAGATGGTCCAAGGTGAACAGACACACAGACACACTCGCACCCATCATCCATGCGCACAAAGAAAGACCATGTTTGTATATGCGGATGCCTGTGTGTGTGACTCTCTCTGCGCATGTGTGTTTGTGTTTATGTGCGTGTTTGTCTAAATGCTGAGAAATGTGAGGATTTTTTTTTTGGGGGGGGGGGGGGTAGGGGGGGGGCGGTTAATCATTCCTGAACAATGAAACTTGCCATACAAAGCACAAATTCTGAACAGTGATGGCAAAGATCAAGCATAAACTACAGTGTTGTAAATGATAAAGGCCTACTCGTTTTCTTGACATTAACAAACACACAAGACAAAGAGAGAGAAAAGAGATCGATGGCCGATTCCATGTAAAGAATGGACTGAACACACATGCACGCGTGCACACACACACGCCCAGCACAGCGCGCGCAGCGCACACACAGAGGGTGAAAGTCTTCTTCCCTACCCTGACGCCCCGAACCACCTCTCCTCCCTCTTCCATCACAAACGGGGTTGCTCAGATATTCTTAACATGAACAAGAGAGAGAGATGAATTTATCAGTTTCTGTCAGACGGAGCACCGGAGGTCGTATTTACACACAGACCGTACAGTCCTTTGCTCACCTTGTCTTGCCATATCCACCTTTGTCTCCACCCTTTTATCACTACTATAACAACTTAAAAGAAAAATTACTTCTCCGCCAACAAAAGAGACAAACAAATTACAAGATAAACACGACACGTTTCGACCTCCTAGGTCTTCTTCAGGCAAGATAAACAACATTCAAGACAATGAAAACGAAGAACGGACAATGCTTATCTCGCCTGAAATCGGGCGCAAAACGATCATCCATTTTGTGCCCAAGTTGAGGAGATCAGTGATTGCTCGTTCTTCATTTTCATTGTTGTGAATGTTGTTGAGATCAAGTGATTGTTCTTTCTTCGTGTTCATTGTCTTGAATGTTGTTTGTTTTGCCTGAAGAAGACCAAAGAGGTCGAAACGCGTCATATTTGTGTTGTAATCTGTCTCTTTCGTGTGGCGGGATTGTCATATTTCTGTGAAGTTTGTTTCAGTTTTCGCCAGTCGTTGCCTCAATTTGAAATACACTCCTTTATTAACGACCAGACAATCGCGCAGTGTGATGTCACACCGAGAGAGACAGACAGAGAGAGAGAGAGAGAGGGGGGGAGGTAGGGAGTGGGGGGGGGGGGGGGGAATCACTGATCTTGGTCTAGCAAAACATCTGATGGGCCAGTTCCTGGTCAGTCTGTAGGAAATGTCATTTACCGTCAGGGATTCACACCACTATCGACTCGGTTAATCTTCTTCTTTCTTTTAGTGCCTACAATCATCATGTTGATTATTCTGACACTTTTTGTGTATGACCCTTTTTTTTTATCCCGCCATTAAGGCAGCCATACTCCAGCTTCGGGGAAGGTGCATGCTATGTGTAACGTGTCATCCATACCAACGGCCAAACTGGCCTTCTCTTCTGAGAGTTGGTGATGGGATTTTACGTGTGTGCAAGATGCTGTCCGTGCCTTCACACACGGAACCTCGGTTTATAGTCTCATTTGAAGGGCTGTATGGGGAATGGAGTCAGAACCAATGTTAACTTCGAGGGAAAAATCCCCCGTACCGAAACGGTCTGGTGGAGATGCAAACCCGCAACCCCAAGATTACGAGTCCGGCGCTCTACCAACTGAGCTATTCCGGCCCCCAATTAATTACTCAGATTTCTAGCGTGTTCATCAAGTGCAGAAAGTTACCCATATCAACTTAAAGGTAATTCCGAAGTGCATGTGTAAAAAGAAAAAAAGGAAGAAGAAGAAATAAGGCAACTTTAGTTCAGAGTGCTTCTATTGTAAACATTTTCTGTTATCAAGTAAACAAATTGTCCTCAGTCACTCCGTTTTGAAACTTGTGTGTGGTGTGTGTTTGTGTGTGTGTGTGTGTGTGTGTGGTGTGTGTGTTGTGTATCTGTTTTAGATAATTCGATATCACTCTCTCTGCCTCAGTCTGTCCCTGTCTCTGTCTTTATCTCTCTGTCACTCTGTATGTCTTTGTCTCTCTGTCTCATGTCTCGTCCTCCCTCCCTCCCTCCCTCTCTCTCTCTCTCTCTCTCTCTCTCTCTCTCTCTCTCTCTCTCTCTCTCCAGGTCATGTCATCATGCCAGGAAAGCTTGCGATGTCCTGCGGTGGTTAGAATAAGTTAGGGGTGGGAATGGGAACAGAAGAGGCAGGTCAGAGTAGAGGTGTGTGTGTGTATGTGTGTTTGTGTGTGTGGCGTGTGCCGCGTGTGTGTGTGTATGTGTGTGTGTCTGTGCGTGGTGTGTGTAGTGTGTGTGTGTGAGAGAGAGATGGTGGATGGGTGGTAGGGCGAGAGAAACAGATATAGACCGTGGAGAGAGAGAGAGAGAGGAAGAATTTCACTTTGCAGTAAACCCGACAGAACTGTACAAAAGCATGGACGTGGAGGTAAAAGCAGCCCAAGGGGAGTTAATTGTCCTGGGCGGGAGCCAAGAGAACAACTATACTTCGGATGATGTCGTTTTTAGGATTTTATTCAGGAGTAAAGCAATTGAGGTGTATTATATAGAGAGAGAAAAGAAAAAGAAACACCCGAAGGTGCTGGGGAGGACCCAGAGAAGCACTGTCTTCACCTGCCTTTAGAGCAGTCCTGTACCACCCTTGGAGGCCTGCGCTGTGTTGCCGATGGGTACAGGCACGCGCAGGACACTCCATTAAGATATCAAGGGACATAACTGCTCCTGAACAGAGGTAAATTAGACTACAGGATGCAGCTCATAACAGCCTTAAAGTAGCATCCCCATGGGTGTACCAGCCCGTATTTCATGACTGCAGAGCCCACCGGCGAAAAACACCACCCTCCAGCTGCCGAGCACACCCCACAGACCCAACCACCCCTGCCCACGGACAGATGAAGACAGTGCCACTCAGACACAGCAAGCTTTCGCCATAACGGGCTTATGTGCCTCAAGAGAGAATCCAGAGTGTAGTCTTCCCACGTCAACAGGACTTCCCGTGGTCAGTGGGTCTTTCCTCACCGTCACTGGACCTTTCTCCAGGGTCAGCCTAGTTAAGGTCAAAGAAGAAAAAGAAACACCCGAAGGTGTGGGGAGGACCCAGAGAAGCACTGTTTCACCTGCCTTTAGAGCAGTCCTGTTCCACACCTTGGAGGCCTGCGCTGTGTTGACGATGGGTACAGGCAGCGCAAGGACACTCCATTAAGATATCAAGGGACATAACTGCTCCTGAACAAGTAAATTAAACTACAGGATGCAGCTCATAACAGCCTTAAAGTAGCATCCCATGGTGTACCAGCCCGTATTTTCATGACTGCAGAGCCCACCGGCGAAAACACCACCCTCCAGCTGCCGAGCACACCCCACAGACCCAACCACCCCTGCCCACGGACAGATGAAGACAGTGCCAGAGAATTTCACTTTGGCAGTAAACCCGACAGAACTGTACAAAGAGCATGGACGTGGAGGTAAAAGCAGGCCGCAAGGGGAGTTATTTGTCCTGGGCGGAGCAAAGAGAACAACTGTACTTCGGATGATGTCGTTTTAGGATTTTATTCAGGAGTAAAGCAATTGAGGTGTATATATATATATATATATATAGATGAATATAACCAAAGAGCCTAAATGATTTTAAAAGTGCTCGACCACTTGGGGAGCAACATTTGTCAGATTGACAGATATATATATATATATATATATATATATATATATATATATATATATATATATATTATACCGGCTCAATGATGTTTTCTTTCTTTCTTTCTTATTTTTCTTTCTTCCTTCTTTTTCTTTAAATTTATTTATTTATTTTTTTTCAGGAGGAAGGGGGAGGTTCAATGGGGCAATGAGTGCATTTGATTTGGTATAATTTATAATTTGTCGCTCTTCCCCAATATTCCCAAACCCCACCCCCATCAGTAAGAAAGTAGACCTCTTCCTGGACATCGGACCAAAGATAGTTCGCCCTACGGAGGGCGTACAGTCTTTGATCGGACAGATTGATGCCATGCCCCCCCCCCCCCCCCCCTATCCCACCTACCCCTCCGTGAAAATAATGGAAAGACACTTTCATTGAGGTCTTATTGAGGCTCTCCCTCCCTTCACCACCCCCCACCACCGTCAATTTAGATTTTGTTGGTTCATGGAGACAAAGGGATTCGCCTCTACTGACTGAATTATGTACAAAAGTTACTATAAAACATTTTTCCCCCGTACTGGGAGGCTCATGTTCTGCAACTCTGAACGAAATTCTTTCTTTTCACTTCAGACGTTACTGCAGATAATTTGTTTCTAAATCTGTCAATATTCATTTGTAATTGTCACGTGAGCAAACTGCGGGGATGTTTCTTCTTTCAGATTTTCTTCCTCTGAGTCATATGAATATCTTCCTCGTTTTTTTTCTTTTCTCTCTCGCCCAACACATAAGAGCTAAATGTACAGAGTTGCGATTCCTGATCTAAAATAAGAAAAATGCCGACCAATAATCATCAATGTTAACCAGCAACTGTCTCGCCAATCAAATAGCTCGTGACATTTGCTTTCACGTAGGATTCCAGTTGTAAACTAGCCTATGTGTGTCATCTGAGATCCAAGGCGTTGTGGAGTTAACGCGTTGAAGATAACTTTTACGTGCTGTCAATCTAATGTCAAATGTGGTGTAGGTGGTACCGTGGTCTCTGTGATTCAGTTAGTAGCAATTACTGTACAATCCAGACTTTCTGGTCACGTTGAAGTAACAGGGCCTGTTGCGACAACTCCGTGTGGCCGAAAACAAACAGAAAGTAAAAAGTTGGGATTTCTGTCTCCGACGTCTGAAACAAAACGAAACAGATTGGGCAAAGCCAGGTTTTTATTGAATCGACGAGTCATACCTTCTCGAAAGAAGTAGGTGTAATTACATAAAAACATCAAAATGTCTGCTGAGACGGCAGTTGAAACAAAGTACTGCAGCAATTGGTAAGTTGAACGGAAAGAAAGTGAAATTTGGTCATTGGTGTCACTCTGTGTTCGCTTCAGCACTTTTGTCCAACATCGTTGATTCGAGTTTCTGTGTCCCACTGCCCCTACCTCTCGTAGAGTCGCTATGTCTGTCCATCTTTATCTCTTCCATAGTATTATATGTATACTGTGTGTTTTTCACACGTGAGTTAGTTCATTTGCGTTTAGAGAAGATGAACTATAACTTCCCTCTTTCCAATGTTCAAAATCGCTCCACAATCTTCAACCCATACAACCTAAAAACCCCAGAAAAAAAAAATTGACTACTAAAATGGCTGGATATGATTTATAAATAGTATACCACAGGGTAAAGGGAACAAATGACAACCCACCCGCGGTGAACCAAATTTAGTTTGGGAAAACCCTACTGAGCAAAGGGTGCCTTTATAGTAAAAGGAACTCTCCAGACAAGTAAGCAAGAACCAGATCTTAGATTAGTATGTTTTAAAATATTCTAGCCAGAAAAGCTGGAGAGAACAAGGTCTTCTTCTTCTTCCTTTGTACGACCAACATCATTTTGCTGATGGATCTTAATTGATTGTAAGGCTGCAAAGACTCTGACAAGGTTTACATTGCCTGTTACTTCTGTTAATGAATACTGTTATTGATAACAAAGGTATGTCTCATTAAGACTGGTTGAAGTAATTGTGTCTGTATGAACATCCTGTGGAAGCTGCTCAACAGTATGCAGCAAAGCATTCATCCAGTTTTGTCCTTGTACAAGGTGCTCTCAAAGAATGGTTCCTTACTTCAATGAGAGTTTGTCGAGGCTGTCTTTTATCTCCTACATTTTTTAGCATTGTATCATAATTGATGCGCTTGAAGATCATTTCAGTCTAGTTAGCACTGCAGGAAGAACCACCATGAACTTTTACTTTGCAGATGACATGATCGCTTGGTAGGCAATGATCTCACAAGGCTTGTGAAAAAGACTGGATAAATTATCTAGATATTGCATAGAAATCAATGCTGAAAAGACCAAGTTCATTGCCAGCCAGCCTCCCTGTCACTAATGACAGTGATATAACTGTCCATGGACAGAAGCTTAGAACTGTTTAGCAGTTTACTTACTTGGATCCTTCAGTCGCAGGTTGGATTCAAACCAGAAATACTGTCTAGGGCAGCACAGATAACATCAGCACTGTCCAAGATTGAAACCAGATCTATAGAAGGTCAATAACGTCTCCGTGAAACACAAGGTCAAGGTCCTGCATGCACTGGTATTGCGTCTTGTATATAGATGCATGCAAGACATGAATCCTAATAGAAGATTTGGAAATAAGATCCAAGCTGTGGAAATGAGATGTTATTCATTGTAAAGTGCTATTATATATCACGCATACTGACCATATTACCAATGAACAACACATCAGATCATATGAGACTCTGCATTCAAAAATCAAGGCTTAGTTTATCTGTCTCAGTTTTAGGTTTAAATTTGATTCAATGTATACATGTATGTAAACTGTCTAGGGCTCCCTACCTCATGGATGTTTAAAGAATTACCTCACTCATTGATTTTAGTTTGATGGAGTATTTTCACCTGTGAAATTTTAAAGGATGAAAACTAAATACTTTGATCTGTGCATTGATCAGTGAGCAATGTGCATTTACTTTCGTATAAGATTTTTTATCATTGCATGTAGAACTAATGTAGGTGTCTTGTCATCATTATATATCTGTTCACATCATTTGATGAGTTTACCATGGCTTTTGATTTTATAAACTAAATTCACTTGCCGCACTATTCCTTCACAGGATGGTCAAACATGCCATGTATGGTATGTTGAAGGGTGATGCTCACACATGCATTGAGAATAAAGGGAGTGAATTTGAGCCCCAAAGTTTCAAATATGCTCAAAGTGTATGGTATTGGGAGCTCTGAATGTCACCACAGTATTTCTTGGGAATTTAAATGCATGTGTCTCAGACTCAGTCAGAGGAATACAGATTATTAAGATTGATAATGATATTCTTTTCTTTTTTTTTAAATCAAATTTTAATCAGATAATTTGAGAAATTACAGATGGGCCAAAAGCAGAGATTTCAGTTCATGAGGACACACACCTGTAGGACACAAAAATATATGTACGTAGTATTCATTATAAGTTACAACAATATAAAGATTAATATTCTGCATTTGTTCAGAATGATCAGTATCTCTCGATAATTTTCATCTTATTTATTTTGGGGGGGGGGGGGGGGCAGGAGGGTGTGTGTGTGTGTGTGTATGTGTGTTAAAATTTGACCCTTATTCATGATATAATATGCAGCATCACATATGGACACCTGCTGACATCTGTCAGAATATGAAGTTCATGTTGGTAGGGCCATCTAACAAGGTCCAGTGGCCTGTCTTATTAAAATGCAAACCAGGGGACTTGGGAGAGGGACAAGGAGGGAAAAAGTAAAGAAAACTAGAACTGACAGCTCCACAGAATGAATAGACAGGGAAACAGTTTGCAGAGATCCTGGGCACACACAGGCTTTGGCACACAGCCGGACAAATCTGGTGAACAGTTCTTCAGTGCAGCTCCCCAATGAGCCTTCATGGAGTTACGAAAGAGAGGGAGAGGGATGTCCATCCATCCATGCTCCACCCCCACCCCCACCCCCACCCCCCTTCCCCCAGCACACAGATGCACTTGTCAAGGCTTCTAGAGTTAGATAATAAGACAGCCTAACTTTTTTTTCTGACTTTTTATCATCTTATTGGATCCATTTTAATCTTCACAAGACCTGGGTTTTGACTGCACATTCCTGGCAATGTGAATCTTTTCACCCATACACTTTACAGAGGTTTTGTCTTCAGAGTACGGGTATTGAGAGACCCGCACAGTCCAGTAGTATAGTGTGTGGGTTCCTAAGGATTTGTGTAGTTGGAAGTGTGTACTTCAAGTGATGTAAATGATGACTTAAAAAAAACAACAAACTTTTCTACACAGAAAAAAAAAATTGGAGTGACAAATGGATAACCAGTATTTGATAAATACTGAATTTTCAATAGAAAACATGTGTCATACATTGTGTCTTTGAGTCGTGTGTGACCCAGAAAAGATGGGACAGGCCAGAAAGTCTCATAGTCTCTGGCCTTTCATGCTTATTTATTTATTTTTTTTAGGTGACCTCATGTAAAAAAGTCTTTTGGTGTCAGCAAGTTTATGGAGGCTGTCATTGGATGGACATATTGATACCCGCTGGAGGTGGATAATCTCTCATGTTGTTGGCTCCACACTTAAATAAAACAACAACAACAACAACAACAACATCACATTTAACTCTTCACCCTGTATGCCATGTGCAGAAAATGCTTAGTAGTAACACACAACTTGCGAGACAGTTGTAAAGATTCAAACCTTTGAAACTTCCTCGCCTACATTATCACGTAGCATATTAACATGTTAATGTTTATCTCCCCTTCCTTTCCCTAATAAATGCCAGCATATGAAAAAGATGATTTTTTTTTTAATAAACTTCATGTCAATTCCAGTCAGTATGATTTGAGAACAGCTGAAATCCTCGTTTTCAAGTCGTTAATATGAAAAGAATACAGATAGAGATACATCTCTATATTTGCCATGGTTCCATGAACTGGTGTGAATAGTTGAAGCTTGCTAAATTTGACTAAACCTCTTGAATGATGCAGCAGTTTATTTGCTATCTGGCAGTAGTGACAGTTAATCCAACCCATATAAATGCTGATGTGTGAGCATTAATAACGTTGAAAATTGTCTTGAACTTAAATTCATGTTAAATCATTGCCAAGTCATGTATGTAATGACGGAAGAATTGTTAGCCTGCGCTTGTTTTCACCCGACTAATAAATTGTTCAGTTGAAAATAGTCTTCGTTGTGTATGGTAGAAACTTGATTTTGAACATTGGATTGATGGGCTTCTTGAGGTTCATTAGTTAGGACAGTCAGCTATCAGCTAATTAATGCAAGTGATCATGCTAGGTAAGGGGGGGGGGGGGGGGGGAGACAACAGTGGAGAGGGGAGGAGAGACAATATGGCTTGGGGGGGACTGTTCAAGAATGCTCCACAGTCCAAACAGTGTGGAGGAAGATACTAGACAGCAGGGGGACAAATATGGCTGGCCTATCCTTTCCAGGGTGGAGGGTTGGAAGAGGGAGGACAATATATAGATATATTAAAAAAAAAATTTTTGCTGTCCCAACCTCTGCGCCACCTCAGAGACAGTGCACCCACGCCACTCATTCCGACACCCCGTCCACAGCCACAGCCCGGTTGGCCCCGCCACAGCCCCAGCACTGGCAATCCACAGGGAGCAGTCAATGTCAAGTTGTCAAGAGGCAACCCACCGGAGGAGACGCTGCACTGCTGCCGAGTCACTTCGGTGGTGTTCAGTGGAGCCTGTTCTGATCTAACATACGCAGGACACCACCTCCTAAGCCCACTACTAACAACAATAATTGCTTAGTCGCGGAGCCGGCGTGAGTGAGCTCTCCCTCCCGGAGGGCGCCACCACGTCCATCCAACGACAGCACCCATAGACTCACCGATACCGGTGACCCCAACGGAACCAAACCAAGACCATAGATGTTGAGAGGACATCGAAATTAAGGTCACCATGAGAGCAGGGAATGAAGGGCCACAGAATTTGAGACATTTTTTTTTTAATGCTGATCGATGAGAATGAGGATGATTAAGATGATGCTATGGATTTCTATTTCGGTCTGAGACTACATGGCAGGGCTGTACTCTACGCTTCCTTTCATAATATATCCTGGCGTCAACCAGGCATGAGAGATACAGGCACCTGCAGTGTTGGTCAGGAAATTTGAGCAACACTCTCAGAAACGCATCCATTAAGTGGATGAAACTCGACTGTGTGGTCCCAGTCTCCCAAACTGAGTCCGCAGCAAACTCAACTGTGGGTAGGAGCCGGTCGGGGCAGAAAAACCCACATGAATCTGATGGGATTTGAACCCACGACCTCCCAGCCGGGAGTCCGCGACGCTAACCACTTCGCCACGGTGGCTGGTAGAGGGAAGACAATATAGTATAGGCTGTCTAAGGGAACCCTGTGGAGGGGGAAATAGTTCTCGTTACTACACCAGTTCTGACTGACAAGTTTACCATGAAATTGAAAGGAAAAAAAACCCATCCACTTGTTTCTTTTCTTTCAGCAAAAAAGATATTGCTGCTGCCAATTTCACGATGCATGAGATGCACTGCCGACGACATCTTGTGTTATGTGAGCACTGTCAGGAACCTGTGCCTCGCACAGAGAAGGAGCAGCATTTCAACGACGTCCATGCCAAAGTTCCTTGCTCGCAGTGTTCTGTGGAACTGGAAAAAGACCAGCTTGAATCGCATTTGGTATGTTTGAATACTGATGATTGATGAGACAGTGTGTGAGAGATTTTATGTGTTAGAGAGAAACTTGGATGATGTGATTTGTGTGTGTGTGTGTGTGTTTAATCAAGATGACATTTTAAGAATTGATGTTCCTAAAAACGAAATACAAATGAGAATGAATGCACATCCAAAAGAAACGGAAATAAAAGAAATAAAGGAGGTTTCTTGGTCTTTAAGTTGGGGAAATTTTGGGAGCTTTTCTCTCCCATTAATAAGTTTCTGAGGGTTTCATTACTCAAGGAATTTTTGTCGTATTTCATAAAAAGAAAGTTGTGTCCCATTTAAGCACAAGTTGTGACAGGAACCACGGATCAGCATTTTGTTTTCTACAGATTTGGTATTGTTCTTTGCTCTTAAGTGATGTTAGTGTAAAGGATGCTTACTGATTTGGTATTGTTCTTTGCTCTTAAGTGATATTAGTGTAAAGGATGCTTGCTTGATGAAGAAGAGTAAGAAATGTAGCACCAGCGACCAGTTGTTTAAACAAAGCATAGACTCTGTTCTCTCATTTAAAAGAAAAGATTGTTCAGATGAGACGGTGATCAGTAGATCTCACTCTGAGATCATTGAGTTTATGTAAGATAGAAACTATGTTAATTCTAGGCATGTAGAGTTGTAGTTTGTTGAATTAGATATTCTCAATGGATGAACGTGATAGCTGCTGTTCTATAACACACAAGGAGAAGTATGCGATCACCAGCTGCCCCATCTGTGGTAGGTTGTAGGTTTGATTCCCATTGGTGCCATTAATTTGATTTTTCTGCCTTGACCGGCTCCAACACCGAGTTGGATTTTGCTACAGACTTGGTTGGGAAGACTGAGACCACACAGTCAGGTTTCATCCACTTGATGAGTGTGTCTGCGAGAGAGTTTTTCAGATCTCTGAACCAACACTGCAGTTGTCTGTATCTCTTGGGCCTGGTTGATGCCGGGATATATATTAATTTAAAAGCTGTGCAGAGTACAGCTTTGTCCAGCAGCCTCAGACCAGGATGGAAATCTGTGATATCACCTTCATCATTCTCATCCTCATCAAACAGCATTAAAAAAAAAAAATCTCATGGTTTATGGCCCATCATGCTCTGCTGCCATGGTGATGTAAGTTCTGGTTTCCTCTCCATGTTAATGCTCTTGGTGAAGTTCTGTCGGGGGACAGTGGCATCAGCAAATTCATGGGGACTGTTGTTGGACGGATGTAGCGCCCTCTGGAGGGGGAGCTCACTCACACTGGTTCTGCGACTAAGCTGTTATTGTCATCAGCAGGGGTCTTTGGTAGGTGGTGTCCAGCATATGTTGGATCAGAACAGGCGCCACTGAACACCATCAAAGAGATTTGGCACCATCAAAGAGGTTTGGCTGCAGTGCAGTGGCTCCTTTGGTGGGTTGCTTCATGATGACTTGGCACTGACTGAATTAGGACTTTGGCTGTGGACAAAGGAGACAATGAGGGGCATGGGTGCAATGCCACTGAAGTAGCAGGGAAGGTGAGACGGGTGGGGGTGGGGGGGTGGGGGTGATACAGTCATAGCTTTGTTTTCATGTCATTTTTAATGTTTGAATTTACTAGCAAAATTTGATAGCTGTTGATCTTGTTATATAATTAACAAGTTGCAGACATATGAGACATTTAAACAGTAATGTACATTATAATTATGTGATGGTCAGTTGCTTTTGTAATGGATGTATTGCTAAGCATTTTGATTTAGCGATAAATAATCACAAATGACTTAATAAAGGTTTAAAGAAAAAGGGGAATATTTCAGGTCAGAAAGAGCGAAAGATGAAAACCGATATACACAGATGTGTTCACAAGTAAGCCCTCCTAGTAAACTGAATTGGTTCATAACTTTTATGGAACGGTTGAAGATAGTGTCTTTTGATGCAGTGTGATAAATTTGTAAATGAATGTGACATGTTATTTGTCGTTCTTCCAGTACGTCCCCTAGTGCTTGTGAAGCAGGGCATGACCTTGTACATTTCAACAGAAGGATGCTTGCCAAGCAAAGGAAGGCACTGAACACTTGGTGAACAGCTGTGTACTAGTTGGGCCATTAACATCCAGATGCTATTGATCTGTTGAATGAGTGCATGGAAGGCCTGTGGTAACATGGTAGTCCCAACACAATGGGGCCATGCTTTTCAGCCATTTCCTCATGTCCTTCGCGCTCATTGCCTTTCAAGCTGCAGTGTGTGGAGAGTCCACAGTTGCTTCCTGATGCATTTATAGATGTGTGGAAAGAACCAAGAAGCTGCTGCATCATGATTTTTCATTTCTCATGGTCTTAAATAACAGAATAACAGTGTGAGTTGAGTGAGTGAGTGTGTGTGTGTGTGTGTGTGTGTGTGTGTGTGTGTGTGTGTGTGTTGTGCGTGTGCATGCGTACTTGATGCGTCATGATTTGTGTTTCTCATGGACGTTAGTAACACAAGACTCGGTGTGTTTGTGATGGCTCTGTGTGTGTGTGTGTGTGTGTGTATGTGTGTGGTGTGAAGAATTTACCAGAATAGCTTGTGCCTGTCACTCAGTTTGGCTGTGTTGAAAAGAATTTACCACACTAGCTAGTGCCTGTAGTTGGCCTAGTATTCAAGAATCCAACTAGAATAGCTGTTATGATGTGTTGTAAATTGCTGTCGTGTGTATTCAGAGTGACAGCCCTGAAGGGGCATTGTCTGGTCATCTGGATCTGAGCAACACTGAAATTTGAAGTGTGTGTGTTGTGTGTAGGAGTGGGGGGGGGGGGGGGGGGGGGGGGGGGGGGAGAGTGTGTGTGGGTGCATTTCAATCGGTTATTTGTAAGCATATGAAACACTCCGCTTTGTTAGTGGGAAAACTAGGGGTCACAACTTTTTTGTCTTCTGTTGAGGATTTTTTTTTTTTTTTTTTTTTCGATCAGAACATCTGGAAATCAAACTTGAAGGAGTAATTGTTTTCTTTGATTGGGCTTTGCAGATCCTCCTAACTCTCTTCCACTTTTTTCTTTTCCCCTGGAATGGACTGAAGAAGTGTTTTAGACCACAGGTGAAAGTTTAGTGGAAGGAGTGACTGGGAATGATTCTGGACTTGTTGCTAGGGTTCTTACATCACTTTGTTTACTTTGAAGAAGCCTTTGGGGGGGGGGGGGGGGGGGCTCTATTTTTTCCCATGTTGTATACATTTAATCTGATTCTTTTCAATATCACACCACACAACTAAGACCATCGGTTTTGCTTTGTGGAATGCTGTGGTCAGGTAGGTTTGAGAAACATTTTTACTCAACTATTTCTTGTTTACATACCAGTGTGATATCTGTAGTTAATTGAAAAATGTTTTTTGTCACAGAGGTGGTTTGAGACACGATCATGATTATTCTTCACTTGTATTGGCATCTACATGAGGCCATGTTAATAAAACTTGAATAGTCATACTGTATATCCCTTCTTTCGTTTGGTTTGTTTTTTCCTTTTTTTTTTTTTCTTTTTTTTTTTTTTTTGCTTAAAAAAAAAAATCCTGGTTGACTCTTGCATTTGCTCCAAACATGTTTCAGGAGAATGAGTGTCCGAAAAGGCAAGTGTCGTGCGGAGTACTGTGAGCTTCAACTGCCACACTGCGACCTTGGACCCCACCTGGAGTTCTGCAGCACACGCACTGAACCCTGCCCACGCTGCGGCAACTTTGTCATGCACAAAGATCTCCTGCGCCACAACAGCAGCAACTGCAGCTACCAGAGGCCAAGCACCCGCCAATCAGGCGAACGGAGCCAGACACACATCGGAGAGGGTGACCGCTTCCACTTTGATCAGAGAGGGGGGTTCTTTGGTATCCATGAGCTGGACAACTCTTTCGATCCCTTTGAGTTTGAGGAAATCCGACGAGCTTTGGAAGGGGACAGCGATAGGCGTGGCATGCACAGCCAGCTTGTGGAGGATTCTGACGCATCAGCGCTGCAGCTGGGGAGCCAGAAGAAGGGGCGGGAGAGGGAGGAGACAAGGTGCAGGGTTTGGAAGGCCCTCGGTGGGGCGACTGGCGGAACAGAAGAAAAACGACACGAGAGGAGGAGGGCGGAAGGCAGCCACCAATCGCAGGTCGGATGTCAACCGCCAGAGGGGACAAGGTTTGATGGATTCTTTTCTGTCGGGTTTATTGAAGAGCTCCTGTGTCAAAGAACAAACTCAATACAAATGTTTTTGAAAATTATTTGGAGATCTTTGTTCACGTGTTTACTTTGCTTCATATTGTGATTTTTGGTTGTTAGGTAAATTCTGAACAGGCCTGATAGCACCTCTTAAAAAGTGCATTTAAATATTTATGTATTTATTGATGTACATTAATATCCTGTTGCACAGAGAGAGGGAGAACTGGGAGTAGGGGTGAGAGGCTGGATAAGACTACCAAGGGAATGTGAAAATTGGCTGTTGTTCCCAAAACGCCTCTGTATTTTTATATAGAGGCAATTCACTGAGCTAGAACAGAGATTGGACCCTAGGAGATTTTGAGGGTGTGTATACATGTGCATGGAGTGTTTGTGTGCTCCATGGAAGGAAGAAATGAGGAGAGGAGGGGAAGGGTGGTCTTAAAGTGAATTTTACTATTTGCTTAATGATGCTTTTGGTTTGAAAGCAGCCCAGTGCATGTTGATACCTGTCCTTGTGCGAAGTCCATGGTGGTGTGTAGCAGAATGGATGAATGCGTTGGTTGTAGCAGTATTGTACAATTAAGAATCTTTTCAAAGTTTTATTTTAATTGTAGGGACCCCCATATTCACCAAAGGATCCTCAGTTTAAATTCTATCAGGAACACTGATTGAAAAAAAGGAAGGTTAGTTGATGAAATCCTATAAACTGCAGAGAAAATGGAATGTGTTGATTTGTGTATTTCCTTGCTTAACACTTTTATCAATCCTTTTGGTCTTCTGTTACTAGGACATGAATCTTTGTTTTCTCTCTTTTTTTTAAGTTCAGATGAAATTTACTGGAAGGTTGTACACAGTAGAAGTATGATGAAGATTGGAACAAGTATATATATCAGTAGAATGATGAGGAATTAACAGTTTGGTCGACTGAAAGTCAGTTGAAATCATGCAGTTGCAGGGAATGAGTTTTTCCTTCTTTATTTAAATTTGTTCCCCTTGATTTAACACCAGGACAACCGTACCTTCTTTGGCCTTTTTTTTCCCTCCGTCTTTATCTGTCACACACTGACTGTTGTGACTGAAGAGGGTTTTTTGATGTGACTGAAAAATATTTAATGCTCGAGTCAGTCAGTGTATTTCTGTTGCCAGTTTTAATGGTATGTGCCTTTTAGAATTGTTCAGTTTGTTCTTTGTGTTCTTGTGTGTGTTTTTCTTCATTCATTTAGAGAGAGTTGTTAATAGTAGAAAGAAACTCGTGGAGAGCGTGGCAGCAGAGAGTCCTCAGAAGAGAAGCCCCCTTCAAGCAAGTGTTTCGCCCTTATCTCCTGACACTCTAGGGGGGTTGGGCCACACCGGTTCATGACTCGGATGTCCTCTGCTGCCCCTTTTTGTTTTTTGTTTCCCATCTTGGGACGAGCCATGGCTGGGATTCGAACCCATGACCCTCTGGAGATGCTCATTTTCCACTTAATGACTCGCGCTTTAACCACTGAGCCACAGGGACACCTGATATTTGTAGGGAAATTAAGCCTTATGAAGTTCACTTTTGTTCCTCCTTGACCAGATCCAGCTTGAACACCTCTCTGCCGCTTCTGCCATTGCTTTCAGGGCTCTGGTTTTTCCTTCCTGCAACTGAGAGCTGTTTCATGAGGCTGTATGCAGACGTTCCTACAAATCCCTAGCCCCAATTTCGGCAGTGGGGGCTTTAAATGATACCCTTCCCCCTCAGGTTTTTTCCCGGGATAAGCTTACTTTTCGTTTGTAGATTTGAGCGGGCCCCCTTTTGTTTTCATAGGGGCCCCGTAAAGCTCGTTCATGATAAAGCTGCTTTGGTTTTGTTTTTTGGTGGGCTACTAGGGTCTGGTCTAACCCAACTTTTTTGCTGGGGATTTTTTGGGGGGAATCTTCCATTCTGGGAGGTCGGGCAGTGCACTCCCATTTCTTTTGGCCCCCTTTCCACCCAGACTCTGCCTGCATGTTTGGTGGCACTGTTGTTTTTTTGGCCTGTTTTTGCTGCCTCCTGCCGTGAAGAAATGTTGGGGGGCTTTTGGAGTTGTTTCCCCCTTTTGGGTTTTTGGGGGTAGGGGCCCGGGGACTACTTGTAAAAACTCTTTGGCATTTGGGTTTGGTGCCTCCATGTGTTCCTTCCTTGGGGCCAGGGCTACTTTACATGAGTTAGAACATCTCCACTGTGTTTTTTTCAGGGCCCAGAGGGGGAGGGCGGAGCGCCCTTTTTTTTCCCCCAATTCACCGGGGTTTGAATTTGGGGGGCAAAAGGGGGCATATGCGATTGGAATAAAGTTTATCCTGAGAGGGGCCATGTCCCCAAAGGTCTTTCCCGTGAGCTTCTTTGGAGTTGCTTTCTCCCCCCGGTTGTCCATTTCCCCTTGGCTGTTTGCTGGACGGTTTTTTGGGAGTCTTTTTTGGTTTCTTCTTTTTCTCATTCCGAATCTTCATGTTCTTTTGGTTTTTCCCTTTTGGGCCCTTTGGGCCCAAAAAAAAAAAAATTTTAAGTTTTGGTCCCCCCAACCCTTTGGGTCGGTTGGTTGGTGTGTCCTGTTATTTCTCTGTCTTGAGACTTTCTTTTGCAAAATCCCCCTTTTGAATTTTTCCATTTTTGCCGGGTCTTCAAGGGGCTTGATTGCTTCTACCCCCTTGTCCCCTGAGTTTTTCCGGGGCATGCTTTTTTTTTCTGATTTTCCCTGCTTTGTTTTTCCCCTCCGGAGGATTTCAGTGGTATTTTTCCGCTTTTTTTTGGCAACGTCAGCGCGATTTTCAGTCGGACAGGGGGGGGACACCAAGCCTTTTCCCTTTTGTAAAATTTGGGTTTGATTTTGGTTTCCCCTTTCCCTAAATGTGTGGGTGAGATGTCGTTTTTCATCAGGGGCCCTTTGGGGGGCTTGGTTTTCCCCATGAACGGCAGCCCCCCCAAGGACCTTGTATTTGCCGGGAGCCCCATTTGGAAATTGGTCTAAACCCCTTCCCCCGAAAATTGCTTGGTTTTTTTGCCTTTGTGTGTTTTTCGCGTATCACCCTTCCTTCTTCCAAGGCTTTTTGACTGGTTTTTTTGGGGCTTTTTGGGAAATGCCGGGTTGGCAACATAAAGACCACGGGATTGGGCCCAAATTTTCCCTTTTCCCTCGTGGAAAACCCCGTGTTTTTTTGGCTTGAAATGCTTTCTGGATGAGGAATATGTCGTCCACCCTCCCCGCACTTAAAGTTTCTGTCTTCTTGGAAAAAAATCACTTTTAGTGTCATCATGAAGGCCTTGAGAGGGGCATTTGTACCCCTCGCCAAGGTTTTTGTTTTTTCGGCGTTGTTTTTTGGGGCTTTTTTTCAAGTTGAGTTCCATTCCCGAAAGAACAGTGGGGGGAAATTTTGCACACCCAATTGCGATGCCCACTTAAAGGGTTGATAAAACTGTTGTGTACTCCTTGGTAGAGAACCCGAAATTGAGAAGCCTTTTGAAGTACTTCTTGGGTTGTGGGCGGTTGTTTTTTGGCAAAGGGTAAATTAAAGGAGCCAAACTGTTTTTAATTCATGGGGCACAGATCCTTTATGCTTTTGGGAAAGATCAAGCCACAAAAAGTCCGGGTTTCTCTTTTTTTTTTTGTTTTTTTGGATTGCGTCCGATCATTGGGGGAGTTTTTCCCCCAGCCGGGCCCGCCTGGGTTTGCCCCCCTTTCTGGACTGACACATCCAAGTATTTGGGTTTCCACGGGTTTTAACTTGGTCCCCTTGTTTCCCGGGGAACAGAAAAGGGGTTTTTCCCCTTCGCGTTCAGAAAAGTGTTTTTGGCCTGAACTGGCTGATGTCACTTGCGTTTTCCCTTTTGGGGGGGAGGGTCCAAAACCTTTGAAGTCATCCCTGGCCGTTGATTTTTTTGGTTTCCCCCAACCCGGGGATCGCGGGGAAACCTTTGTGGAGAAACCCCAGCACCTTGGGACATTTCTTGTAAAGTGGTAAGGTATTTTGGGCCCTGGTGATGATTTGGTTTGGGTTTTGGTAAAACCACTTCTTGTTTTCCCGCCAAGTTGGGGTTTCCCAAATTAAAAACTTTTCCCTCGGGGGTTGGGTTTGGCCACCCCCCGGGACCTTGAATGTGGGTTTTGGTGTTTTGGGCTCTGGAGTAAAGAGTATGTTTTCCTCAGATGTGTCAAAAAACCCCTTTGTCCCAAAACTTGGGGTTTCCCAAGTTTTTTGGGGCTCAAACGTTTTCTGGAAAAACTGGAAGGGGGTCTCTGAAGAAGCTCTTGTGTCTTTTCTTTTTGTTTCTTCCTCTTTCTCGCGACCCCCTTTTGGGTGAGGGCCCCTGTTTTTTTTTCTTTCGGTTTCCAAAATTTTTTTCCAAAACCGGTTTTTCGGGGGGCGTGCGGTTTCTTTGCTTTTTGGGTTGTTCTTTTGGACTTGATCTTGTCCATCTTTTTTGGCGCCCGGGATTTTTTTTGGGAGGTGTTTTCTCTTTGGGTAGTTTTACTCCTTAGGCGTCTCAAATTGTGGCATACACAAGGGCCCCCCTTTTGGGGGTTTTTGGGTTTTCGGGTGCTTTTCCCTTTCATTTTGATTTAAAGTCTTTGGACGTTTTTTTTGGATCCAGTTTCCCCCAATTTTCAGTTTCTTTTTGCTCGGGGGCCGGGTTTGGAGTTTCAGGCGCCTCCCTGAGGGGCCTTTTAAAAAAAATTTTCCTCTTCCGAACCAACAGCGTGGATTCCTTGGCATTGGGTTTAAAAATTTCCCCCCCCTTGGTTTCCAAACGTTTATCGGTTTTGAGCGGTGCGCTGCTGTCTTTTCGGGTTGTGTTTTTCCCAAAATCCCATTTTTGTTCGGTGGATTTCATCCCCGGGGTTTTGGTTTGCAAAACGTTTTTCCACGACACATGGATATTCCTTTTGGGTTTCCTGTTCTTTGTCCGTTTGGGTTTTTCCCGGTCGTGTTTGGGTTTGGAAACCCGTTTGGATTAAATAAATTTTTCCCCCCCTTTCGGTGAATCCGGGAGCTTCTTTTCCTTTATTTTTGTAGCCAAATTTTTTAAAGGCAAAGTGGGGGGGCCAGCCCCAGACCCCTTGGGGTTTGGTTTTTCCCCAGTGTCCTCGGTTTTCCCCCCTGGGGTTCCTTTCGGCTACCCCCGGAAGTCAATGGTTTTCCCCATGATTGTAAAAAGAACCTGGGGGTTTGGCAGCAGAGATTTCCTAAAAGGGGAACCCCCCCTTAAAGGGCAAGTGTTTGGGGCCCCTTTTATTCCTGAAAACTCTGGGGGGGTTTGGGCCACCCCCGGTTCATGCCCCCGGGGAGGGCCCCTCTGTTTTGCCCCTTTTTTTTTTTTTCCCCCCCATTTTTGGGGGAGAGCCATGGCTGGGTTTTCAAAACCCAGGGCCCCTTTTGGAGGGGTTTTTTTTTCCCAAATTAAAGGGGACTCGCCCCTTTAACCCACTAAAGCCCGGGGGGCCCAACCTGATATTTTTGGGGAAATTTAAACCCCTTTATGAATTTCACTTTTGTTCCCCCTTTGGGCCCGTAAGTTTAAAAAACCCCCTTTTCTGCCGCTTTTGCCATTGCTTTCGGGCTAGGGTTTTTTTTCCTTCCCTGAAAATGAGGGGCTGTTTCATGAGGCTGTTTGGGGCTTTCCCTAAAAACCCCCTTTACCCCAATTTCTCCCAGTGAGGACTTTGGGACCTGTACCCTTCTCTCCTCAGGCTTTTTTCCCTTTTCCCGCATATTTTTCGTTTTTTAGATTTGAGCTGCCTCCATTCTTTTTTATATGGCCCCGTGAGCTCAAATCATGATTGCTGTTTTGGTTGATTTTGAGGGGCTACAAATGTCTGGTCTCATCACTTTTTGCTTTGATGATTTTTGGGGGACTTTTTCCAAATTCTGGGGGTCTGCGGGTGCCACTCCCAGTCATCTCCCCCGTCCAGCGGGACTCTGCCTGATTTTTTGGGAGGGCCCACGGTTGTTTTTTGGGGCCATGATTTGTTTGCCCCTGCCGTGAAGAATTTTTTGCGGGTGTTTTTGGGAAATTTCCTTTTTTCCCCCTTTTTGGGGTGTTGGTATGGCCCGGGAAATTGTACAATTTTTGGTTTGGGTTTGTCCCTTTTCTTTGTGTACCTTCCTTGGCCAGGGCTATTTTTTCATGAGCTTAAAAACTTGTTTCCACTTTTTTTGTTTTTAAGGGCAGGGGGGGGAAATGCAGGATGGGGTCTTTTTCCCCCACTTCACAGGTTTGCATTTGAGGGCAGGGGTCTTTATGCAGTTCGGGAAAATGAAGCTGTTTCCGGGGGGGGGCCTTTGTCCCAAAAATGTCTTTCCCAAAGTGAGTTTCTTTGGATTTGATTCTCCCCGTTGTCCATTGCCCTTGCGGGCTCTGTGGACTGCTTTTTGGGGAGTTTTTTTTGGGGTTTCTTATTTTTTTTCATTTTCCCTGAATCATCATGTCTTTTTTGGTTTTTCCTTTTGGGGCCTTTTGCCCCTTTCTTTTTTGGGTCCCCCCGCCCTTGTCTGTTGGTTTTGGGGGTTTTGTCCTGTTATTTTTGTTTTTTGAGACTTTCTTTTGCGGGAACCTCGCCTTTTGGTAATTTCCCATTTTCTGCCTGTCTTCGCGGGGGCCTTGTTTGCTTTCCCACCTTGTCTCCGAGTTTTCCCCAAAGCATGCTTTAAAAGTCTGTTCTTCCCCTGCTTTGTTTTTCCCCCGGGAAATTGGATTTCAGGGGTTTGGTTTCGCTTTGCTTGGCGGCATTTCACCCGGGGATGTCATTTGAAGGGGGGTGGGACACCAAGCCTTTTCCTTGTAAACCCTTTTTGTTTTTTGGCTTCCATTGCCTCAAACTGTGGGGTTTTTGCGGGGTGTATATAATCAGGGGGCCCTTTAGGGTTTTGGGTATCAGCATAAAAAACTGCGGGAACCAGCCCCTTGGGGTTTTTTAGTTGATTTTAACGTGGTGAAAACCCCTTTGATTGGCCCTTTGCGGCGGGGGGGCTAAAAAGAAACTTTGGTCTTTTTTCTTGCTTCCCTTTTGTATTTCCCGGGGGAGACCAAACGGGTCAATGGTCTCCACCCTTCTTCCCCCATTGTTTGGGTTTTTTTGGGGCTCTTTGTGGGGTTTTTCAGCGTATCTTTCTTCCCTTTTTCCCAAGGCTTTTAAATTGGTTCTTCGGGTGACTGTTGGAAGGGCCCGGGTTTCCCAAACCTAAAGACCAGATTGGGCCCCTTTTTTCCCTTTCCTCAGTGAGAAAAACTCCGTGATTTTTTTTGGCTTAAACTGCTTTTCGGGGGAGGGAGGCACATGTCGCCCACCCTCTCCGCACAGGGACGGGGTCTCGTTTCTCGGGAAGGGAAATTTCCCCTTTTAGTGTCACCCAGAAGGCTTAAAGAGGAGGCATCTTGTATCCTTCGCCTGGTCTTTTTTGTCCCCCCCCGGGGGGGGTTGCGCCCTTTTGTCGTGGTCGGGGGTTTTTCGTGGTCCCGTGTTCCTTAGGCTTTGGGTGGCGGGGGCATCAATTTTTTTTGGGGAAAAGGCTGTTTTTTTTCACACTGCCTTTTTTGGCCTGAGAGGTGCAGATTTTCTGTTTGGGGGCCCAAGGTAAGTGGTAAGGGAGGTTTATGCCCCCGGTTGGGCTTCCTTGGGCGATTGGCTTTGGGGGAGGATCCCGACTTAAAAGTAACCCGCCTTTTCCTTTTCTTGTTTTTTTGCCTCCTTTCTTTTTTGGGCCCCCTTTTTATCTTTTGTTTTTCCCCTTCCCAAAATTTTTCTTTTTCCCCATCCTTTTCTTTTCTGTGGTCTCCTTAATTATCCGCCCCGTTTTTCCGTGCGGTGGGACCTGTGTCGGAGGGGATTTAGGAAACCTGGTGATTGAGAGGGGCCCGCGCCTCAAACATCACTTTGGGTCGGCCCCCTCTAGTGGGGGGGGGGTACCCCTTTGGGGCCCGGGGGTTTATATTCGGCCCCCTCTTGGGGGTGGGGTCAAGGGGCCCGGGGAGGGTTCCCCGTGGCCAAAAATAAACCCTGCGTGCTCAGTCTTGTTTGGGGGTTGAGCATGATTTGGGGGGGGTTTGGGGGTTGGGGGGCTTCTGGTTTTCGTATGTCTCTCCCGAAGCCCGGAAAAGGGGGCAAGACATTTGGGTTTTTTGGCCCCGGGGCCCCCTTTGTTGGACTCCAAGGGGGGTGGGTAAGGGAGGGGAATTACAATTTAAATTTTTAAAAGGGCTTTTTCAAAAAATTCCCCCCCCAAAAAAAGGGGGGAAGGCAGTCTCCCTTTTTTAAAGGGGAAATTTTAACAGGGTAGTGATTTTTGACAGTGAGGTTTAAAAAGAGGGGGCAGGGGTTTGGGCTTCCTGGCCCCGTGGGGGAAGGGGCAGGGGCAGGAAAGACCTTTTTTTAAGCTTGGCCCTTTTTGGGTGTACAAAAGGGGGGTTTCTTGGTTTTAAAACAGGTTTAAAAAAGGTCCATTTTAAAAAGATTGAGGGAAAGGTTGTTTCTTCTTTAATGTTTGATCCAGAAGCAATCCGAAAAAAGTTGCAGAAGGCCAAAAAAGCTTGTGGATAGGGAGTCGGGGTTGGGTCCCCCTAAGCTTTTAAAAATTTTTCCAAAGGTTTTTTTGTTTGTTCAGAGATCTGGCGGGGGGGTTTCAAAAGGCGGAAATAAAAAAAGGGCTGGGTCCCCGGGTGTGACGGGAAAGGGGGCGGGTGACGGTAAAGAAGGGTTCCGAGGAGTGGCCACCAACCCCCCTCTTTCGAACCCTTTTGCAACCCCCGTGCTGCCTCCGGGTCATTTTAAGGTTGGTTTTAAATGTTCATGTTCAGCTTTGTGGCCGTCACCCCTTTAGGTTTCTTCAGGTGCCAGGAAAATTTGGCCATGTCAGGGACCGCCCGTTCAGGGCAAGAGGTATGCGGTTTTTTTGCTGCAAGGCAACCCTGGGTGGGCCTGTCAAAATCCGGGGACATTGTGTAACTGCGGTGGCGACCACCCTTTCCCCTTCCAGAAAAATGTCCTTTTGGATTCAGGGGAAGGGCCCCCAATCAAAGGGCTTTAAAAACCCGAAAAGAAAATTTTTCCCTTTTTTAAGGCCCGCAATTGGGTTTTGGGCAGTTTAGCGCCCACGCCCCTTTTATGCTTCGGTTTTACGGAAAGTTTTCCCCCATTTTCCACCCATCAGTCGCTGTCGACTGATGGGCTTTTGTTCTCGAAGGGCCTGCAAAATTCCCAACGTAAATTTGGTGGAAATAGGGTTCCCCCCCTCTCAACCCAAAAAGTTTTCCAAAGGGGGAGGCAAAAAAAACCGCCAAACCCCCGACCCGCCCCGGGAGTCTACAAATTTGCTGTGGGCAGATTTAAAAAAACAAACAGTTCCCCCCGAACTCCTCGTCCAGTTGGGCCCCCTTTCGGGAAAGGGAGTTCCCAAACCCTTGTGGAGAAAGGTGGAGATGGGAAAAAAAATTTCCCCCCTTCCCCCCAAATCCCGACCTCCACCATCCCAAAATCCAGGCCTTTGTCACCTGCGGGGGGAAATTGCCGCGGGGACCAAAGACCCAACCCAAAGTCCAGTGAAACTTTCAAAAAAGTTCACTCCCTTTGGCCCCAGAGTGATTTAGGGGGTTTAACCCGATCTTTCTCCTTTTTGCCCCCTGCAAAAATGGGAAAAAACATACTTTTTCCATTTGGGAAAATTTCCCTGGTCTAAATTCCAATTGGGAGCGGGGGCTTCTATGTCAAATTTTGAAACCTTTTTGTGTGGTCTTCAAGAAAACCCAAATTCAAAAACCCGAAGGGCCTTTACTCTTTCTGGCTTTAATTTTCTTTTTTAAAACCTGGGAAAACCCTTCACGTTGGGGAAATGTCGGGGGTTTTTTTGCCCTTCTCCTTTTTACAAAACTTTGTTGTATTTGTTCCTTTTCGCTTGTCTACCTCCTTCAGGCTGTTTGCTTTCGAGAAATCAAACTCCACAAGGACTGTGACAATTGTTTCTGTATTACCTATTGTCCGGTTTGTGTCAGGAAACCCTTTTTTCCCGTCTGTTAGGGGGAATTCCTGGGCCCTTTTTTTCGGGGGGGGGGAATTTTTAAGGTTTTTTCAACCTCTTTTTGGGGGAGTACCGGTTGGGGAAAAACCCGAGGTCTGCTGATTGGGGATGTCCTTTCGGATTTGGAATTTGGGGTTGTCTGAACGACGGATCGCAAAATTACCCTTTTTTCCACCCGGGTTTACTTTTGTGTTTTGATTTTTCGGGGGTTTTTGACCCCCCGGGGTCCTGGATATGAGTGGTCTGTCCAAAGGCGTTTTGCACGGAAGTGGGCCCTTTCCCGTCCTTTAACCTGTAATAAGAACAGTCTCTGTCTCTCGCATTTTAAAAATTTTTTAAAGAAAAAACGGGATCCCATTTGCAGCCCCATTTCTAAAGAATTTTTCCCGGACACTGGGTTTTTTTTCAGGTCGGATCGCTGAAACTTGACTAAACTTTAATCAAATGTGCTAAGGGGCCGGATCCCAGTGTCTTTCCCAAAACTCCCAAAAGCCAAAAAAAACCCCCCCTGGGTTTAAATTTAGACTGCCAACAAAAATTTTTTAAAATTCGAAAACGGGCTCAGCGTAAGGGTTTCCCTCGACCTTCGGGTCCCAACGCTCGAGCCCATCAAAAATCCGTTTCCAAAACAAGACACACTTTTTAAAAACAGTAAACGGGCCGGGGCCTGGAGAAAGGGTTCTGTCCAGGGCTGACACAAAAAAATTCCAAGAAAAAAAATTTTTGGGGAAAATCATTAAGAAAAAAAAAAAAGGGGGGAACCCTGTTAAATGTGAACCATTTTCCCCAAATTTTCGGATTCTTTAAAAACAGAGAAGAAAGCAGTTGCTAATCTGCTTGTTCAACCATTGGGAAAAAAAATTCCTCCCCTTTTTAAAAAAATAAGGGCCCCTTTTTAAAAAAAACCCCCCCCAAAAGAAAAATTTTCCCCGCAACTTTTTATCCCCAACAAAGGAAGAAATTCAAATCTTCCCTTTTAAATTAAACGAGCTGAATCTGCCTTTTTCTTTTTGCAGCGGTTTTCCCCTCCAGGTTTAGATGACATTCATTTTCAACTATTGAAACATCTTCCGCAAGGGAAAGGGCTGAAATTCCCGTTACAGGTTTTAAAACTGTGGGGCTTAAAAGGGGGGGTTTCCCCCTCTTTGGGGGAAAAGCCTCTTTTTCCCCTCCCAAACCTGGGAAAAAAATCTTTTTACCCCCAAACTTCCGTCAAAAAAACTTTGACCGCTGTGTCTGTAAAATTTATGGAAAAATTTGGGCCCAAAGCTAGGGTTTATGTGGAAACTCGAAAACCCATGGCCCCTTTTTTTGGGAAAAAATCAGTGTGGTTTCCGCAACATCGTAGTTTCAGTTGACCATTTGATTTGTCTGGAATTTACCCCTTTTTTGGAACGCTTTTTTTTTTTAAAAGAAAGAAAGCAGTTGGATTTTTCTTCGGGCTTGGAGAAGGCCCCACGTTAAAACCCCGGGAAATCAGGGATTTCTTCAGATCTCCACGATTGGGTTTTCGAGGGGCTTTTTCGCTTTTTATTTTAAAATTTTTTGGGAAGAAAAGACAGTTTTTAGGGCCGGGGTTTGGGGGCCACTCTCTTGTTTTCCCCGAGCGGGGGGTTTGGGGGTTTTCCCCAGGGGAGGGGTTTCTGGTCTCCTGCCCCCCTTTGTATTTTAAAAAAAACAATTTTTGTTTTTAAACAGTTTTGCAAAGGGTTTAGATGTTTATTGTTTGGGGGATGATTTTTTCGGGCTACGCAAAAGGAAAAACCCGTACCCCAGTGTTCCCGCGCAGGCTCCCGCTTTGCGTAGATAAAATCCATCGGGGGCGGGGAGAAAAAAGGGTTTAAAATTTTTGTAAAAAACCCTGTATTCATTCAAAAATTTTCCTTTTAGGGTTTTTTTCCCGATCCCGGAAATTCAAGTTTGGGGAAATTCCCATTCCCGCTGTTAAAGGGCCAAATTTTTGGGAGTCCCTTTTTGCCAAAAAAATTTTTCTTTTTCAGCCCTATTTAAAAAATTTAAAAAATGCTTGCCAAAAAGGGAATGGTTTTTTCTGCGGGTCGTAAACCCAAAAACCCACCGGGGGGGTTTATAAGAAAAACCCTTTTTTGAACCCTTTTTGGGCCCGGTCCGTTCAAACCCGGGGGTTTGGGTGTGCTGTGTTCGGGGTTCCCCCAAGTTATCTTACCCCAAAAATCTTGGACCCCATTTCCCCTCAAGGGCTTCGTCTCGGGCTTGGAGCCCTTCCGCCACCCCCGTGTACAGCCCGTTCGCAGAGGGGAGGTGAACCTTCACTGTTAAAAGCAGGCTGAAAAATGTCTTTGAAATTTTTATATCCGAATGGTTTTCGAAAAACCCCAAGGAAACTGTTTGACTGTGTTTTTTTACCCCCCTTCCAAAGTAAATTTGAAACAAAACCCCAAATGTTTTCGCCCTTTGGGGGGTTGTATGCAGGTCACGTGCGGGGAAAGGGTATAGACCTGGGAGTTGTTTGATTTTTCCAAATTTCCAGGGTTTTAAATCCATGGGGCCCTTTTTAAAACCAGGAGATTCGTTTTTGATTTTCGCGCTTTTCCCTAAAAGGGTTTTACCGCTCTCTGGTACAAGGGTTTTTATGCCGAAAATCTGTTCCAAAATTTCCATCCCATCAAAAGTTTTTACTGAAAGGTTCCCTCTGAGGATGGAAATTTTGGTGTGCAGGCCCCACTGCCCCGGGGGTCCTTTTTCAGATATTGTTGGAACTTTTTTATTCAGTTTCTTCTGTCTATTTGCCCGAACTTACTGCTCTGGGTATGGGTTTGGAAAAAAAAATTTTCCCCCATTTTTTCAAAGAGAGGCTTTTGGTTCTGTCGGATTCGCTTTCAGCTTTGGGGGGGCCCTAGCTGGCCGCAACCTTCAGCATCCGAAATTTTATTTTTTTTGAAATTTTTAAACAAGTTGAAGGCGGACGGGTTTCAACATTACTTTTTGCTTGGGTTCCTGGGGCCCCTGTTGGCATCGGGGGGGAAAGAAAAGGTTTTTTCTTTAAACCAAGTTTGCCAAGGGGAAAACGGTCCAAAAACTTTATTCCCCCGCTCAGATGTGAAAAACCGGGAAAAATTTAAAGTTATGTGAGGGGACCCCTGGCGGGGATTGGAACCACAGGGAAAAAAACAAAAACTTTTTAGATCCGTCCAAAAATTAAAAACTTCCTCCCTTTTCGTTGGGTTTGGTTTGTTAAAAAGGGGAAAAGGTTCTGTGCCGGCTTTCACACCGGCCAAATTTGGGTTTTTTTTCCCCTTTTTACCTTTTTAAAGAGGGGAAGGGAAACTCCGTGGGCATTAATTTTTCATGCACCATCACAATGAAAACTGTTTTTTTAGAGTGTTGGGACTTGCACGATGGAGACCCCAAAAAAAATTTTTCGCAGAGTCCTTGGGGGGAAACCCGTTTGGGGTGTCCGCCCGACCTTTATCCTTGGGTTTTTGAGAGAAAAAAAAATTTTTTTTATCTGATTTGAGATTTTTTGGGGAAAAAGGATTTTTAAAAAAGTTTTGGTTCTTTGTAGCGAAGGGCTTTACGGATGTGTGAAAGTTTTTTTTTTTTTTTTTTTGTTTTTTTTTTTTTTTTGTTTTGTTTTTTTTTTGTTTTTTTTGACTGGTGAGTTGATTTTAACGTGATGACAGCCTGATGTGGCCCTCTGCGGTCGGCTGGGCTATAAGCAACATTATCTTATCTTATCTTATCTGTTTGTCTCGCGTTGTTTGTTGCTGCTTTCAAGATGAGTTCCATTGCCAGCACGAACAGTATTGGGGAAATTGCACAGCCCATTGCGATGCCCACTTCCAAGTTGATCCAATCTGTTGTGTACTCCTTGGTAGAGAACCGCATTGAGAAGCCATTGAAGTACTTCTTGAGCATGTCGCGGATGTTCTTTGGCACATGGTACATCTCAAGAGCCAACTGTATCATCTCATGGGGCACAGATCCATATGCGTTTGCCAGATCAAGCCACAACTACGTCCAGGTCTCTCTTTTCTGTTTTTGCTTTTTGGATTGCGTCCCAGATCATTGTGGCGTGTTCTACACAGCCAGCCACGCCTGGGATGCCACCTTTCTGGACTGACACATCCAAGTACTTGTTTTCCATCAGGTACTTGGTCAGCCTTGCTGCCATGACAGAGAAGAAGATTTTCCCTTCGACGTTCAGTAGTGATATTGGCCTGAACTGGCTGATGTCACTTGCGTTTTGCTCTTTGGGGATGTACACACCATCTGCCGTCATCCACTGGCCGCTGATCTTCTGGTTTCTCCAAGCCGATCGCAGCAACCTGTGGAGCCACTCCCGCACCTTGGGACATTTCTTGTAAAGCTGGTAAGGTATTCCGTTTGGCCTGGTGATGATTTGGCTCTGGCTTTGTCGACCACCCTTCTTGATTTCCCCCAACGTTGGAGGCTTGCCATTGAACTGTTCCTCAGGGTTGGTTGGCCACACCAGACCTTGAATGTCGAGTGGTGCTTTGCTCTGTGAGTCAGAGTATGTTTTCCTCAGATGCTGCTCAAGAACTCCTTTGTCCACACTTAGGGTCCCAGATTTTGGCTGCTCAAACAGTGTTCTGGCAAACTGGAAGGGGTCTCTGAAGAAGCGCTCTTGTGTCTTCTTCTTTTTGCTCTTCCTCTTTCTCGCAGATTCCGCTTTGCTGAGGGCGCTGTGTTTTTCTTTCAGGTCTTCCCACAGTTTTTCCAAGCCTTGTTTTTCAGCTGGCAGTGCGGTCTTCATTTGCTTCTTGAGGTTGTTCTTTTGGACTCTGATCTTGTCCATCTTTTCTTGGCGTCTGGATTTCTTTGGAGGTGTTTTCTCTTTGGGTAGTTTTACTCCATAGGCGTCTCTACATGTGGCATACACAATGTCCCCATACACAATGTCCCCATATGTGGCTAGTTTGTGTTCAATATAATTATATTCTGTTACATGTCTTTGTCTTTCAGAAATATGTGCTAGCTTGTGTGTGACTTAAAACAATCATGGATCACTCTCTCTGTCTGCTTGTTTGTCTATCCATCTTTCTCTCTCCCCTGCATCCACCTTTCTCTGTCTTCCTCTTCTTCTGCATACGCAGGCTGATACTCCTGTGGACACTCCCTATATGGACAGGTAAGTATTAATCCCATCTACCCAACAAAGGGAGTGGAGTTTTGTGTGCATGACCATTTTTATCCCACCATTAAGGCAGCCATACTCCAACTTCGGGGATGGTGTGTGCTATGTGTAACGTGTCACCCATACCAACCGCCAAACTGGCCTTCTCTTCCGAAAGTTGGTGATGGGATTTTACATGTGTGCAAGACGTTATGCGTGCTTTCACACATGGAACCTCGGTTTATAGTCTCATTCGAAGGACTGTATGGGAAATGGAGTCAGAACTAATGTTAACTCGGAGGTAAAAAAAAACAACAACCCTGTACCGAAACGGCCCGGTGGAGATTCGAACCCTCAACCCTTGGATTACGAGTCCGGCGCTGTACCAACTGAGCTATTCGGGCCCCCACCTTTCTCTGTCTCTGCCTCTTTCCTCCTCTCCCATCATCACATTCTCTTTACATTGCTTTTTTCCCCTTTGCTCATTACTAACCCGTTGACTCATCTCATTGGCTGTCTCTTTTTTTCCTTTGGATTAGTTTGAATCTTTATCTGATTGTCTTGTTTGACTGCAACAGTGCAAATATTGCATGCAGCCATACTGCTGTTCTTTTGCCTCAGAGTCGCCACCCCCCATCCCTCCTGATGTGGATTACGACACCATGTTGGCCATGCAGTTGGAGGCCGAAGACCATGAAGAGGGCGCGGTTGATCTTGACCCCGACAGTCACCTCAATCAGCTCATCAGCAGTTACGAGACTGGTTCACTGCGCTCCCAGAGGGAGCGCCCACCCCTATGGAGGTGGAAGATGTGTCTGTGCCAGCTTCACCCCCTCCTGCCTATAATGAGCTTGCTGGTGCAGGTAGGGGTGTGTGTGTGTGTGTGTGGTGTGTGTGTGTGTGTGTGTGTGTGTGTGTGTGTGTGTGTGTGTGTGTGTGTGTGTGTAAGTGTATGTGTGTGTGTAGTGTGAGATGTGTGTGTGTGTGGGTGTGTGTGTGTGTGTGTGTGTGTGTGATGAGGAGGATGTAGTGGTGTGAGAGAGAGAGAGAGAGAGAGAGAGAGAGAGAGAGAGAGGTGTGTGTCTGTATTTTGTACCATCAATTTGGTGTTACCTGTGGCTCATTATCTCGGCTGCCTACACTACCACAACCATGATTAATTGCATCACATTTCCGCCACCAACACTCCACAGGGTTCAGATAGTGTCAGGTTGCCTTTTAGTTTTAGGGGAGATTCTGTTATTCTGTTGAGTCACATGGGAGTGGCTATTCTGACTCGGCACATACATGCAGAAAAATGCTTAGGTAGTGCTTTGACATGGTCACAGATGACAGTGCATCAATACTGACTTGATATCTTTGCAGTTGTGTTGAGTGAGGTGGTGATCCTGTAGTGCCTTTACTGTCTCAACACATATGTGCAGAAAAATGCCTAGGTAGTGCTTTGACATAGTCATGGATGACAGGGTGTCAAAACTGACTTGATACCTTTTCATACACATGCTGGTTCTCAATCCCACAGACTTGCAATTGTGTTGCCACCACTCTGACACAAGCACAGGGTCTAATTGCACAGGCTTGATGAAGCTACTTAAGTGCGTATCTTCTGACCATTGATGTCGTGCATTTCAAAATGCTTACGCTTTCCTCAGTATTTGATATTCATCAGTTCATCACTCCACTTGCTTTTTAAACCTTTCCATGGAATTTTTGTCAAGGAGCAGAAGGGAGGTAACAGTGTGAAATAGATATATCCAGGAGAAGATAATTTAGATAATTATGATTTGAATCTTTCATGGACTAGATGTCATACATACATATATATATTTCAAACCTTTCAGGTTACTGCATGCTGGGGTGGTCTCGTGAAATGTCTTTTCAGTGGCAGTAACTGCTCAGTCACAAAGCCACACTGACTCAGCAAGATCATGGGAACAGCGGAGGTCACTGTGTCCCTTCAGTGGTAGTCTTCATGAGTCTGCCAACTCTGAAGATGTTCACCTGAACAAACTCCAGCCATGGAGAGAAGAGGGCAGGTCAAAACTGAGGTCATAAGGTCAGAGAGAAACTTGTGCTTCAGCAGTTGTGAAGACTTCTGCTGTAATGTGTT
Source organism: Conus ventricosus (assembly GCA_018398815.1). Taxonomy (NCBI): domain Eukaryota; kingdom Metazoa; phylum Mollusca; class Gastropoda; order Neogastropoda; family Conidae; genus Conus; species Conus ventricosus. The sequence continues at coordinate 4,861,323 of CM031621.1, forward strand.
AATTTTATTCAGAATTGGAAACAAAATTCTTTCTCATTTTTGTTTTGTTTCGATGAATAATGTTATTATTCTTCATACAGGGTATATGAGTTGCCATGATGTTACTCATGACCTGAATCTGGCTTTTCAGCATCAAATATCAGTTGCAGAGTTGCTTACTTAAACTTTTTAGAGTTAGCTCCGTTCATTATTTGTCAGTCAAGGTGACAGAAAAATTTATTCAAGGTGTTTTTGTTTTATCTACAATTGACCACTGCACTTCCCTTCTTGCTGGTATTCCAAAATGTCTGCTTGATAGGCTTCACAGAATATCATGCTCTGAAATCTTCTTGTGTCTCTGCTTGTAACTGTCTGCACTGGCTACCTCTCTGGGATAGAATTGAATACAAACTTTCACCTTAGATATTTATGTTTTTTGTTGTTTTTGGTGTTGTCTGATCCTGTGATCCTACTTCAGGTTTACTCTGCAGTATATCATCTTTGCTCTGCATCTGATTCTCAAAAGTAGAAAATTCCATTGAGAAAGACCAAAACACAGGATGAAAAGTCCTCTTCTTATCAAGTTCCATGGTCATGTAACAAACTCACAGTTACTCGATAACAATCTGACTTATCCAACACATACTTTAAATCTTACAGAATTACGGACTGTGGTGTATCTCTATATGATGCCAAGAGCACAGACACAATTAGCCGTGTCTCCCTGATGAGTCCGATCCAGCGGATGAAAGGCCTAGGAGCGGGCAATGCATATAAATCGGCCTTCAAGAGGGATTGTGATGGTTCCATCATGCAGCTAGTGAAGGGTTTTCATATTAATAACGTATATTTTCCAATTTTCTGCATCTTCAACACCCTTTTTTGTCTTTTTAGATTTCAAATCTTTGCCAAGTCATTACTATAATGATGGAAGAATCATTAATGATGGAAGAATCATTAACCTGCACTTGTTTTCCCCCACTACTTAATTGTTCAGTATGATATTGTTTGGTCAGTCAGTGGGAGATTGCATCTCTTAGGAGATCCAAGTAAAGGTTGTTCTCCACAATTCTTAGCTGCGGACAATGCTTGGGTTATTGAACAGCAGAGCTGACCACTCAGACTGTTCCATATCTTTTGATCTCCTTGCATCCTTAAATGTATCCTCAAGCATAGGCTCAAAGATCGTCCCCTACACACTACGCTTTATACTGTTTACATGTTTTTAGTTTTTCAGTAACTTTTTCCTCTCCACACTTTTGTTTTATTTTTTACCTTTGGCTGGCTGCTTTGGGGGTGCTGTTGGATTCCTTTTTGAACCCTTGGTGGTGAGAACACCACAGAATTACGGACTGTGGTGTGTCTCTATATGATGCCAAGAGCACGGACACAATCAGCTGTGTCTCCCTGATGAGTCCGATCCAGCGGATGAAAGGCCTAGGAGCAGGCAATGCATATAAATCTGCCTTCTTGTGATGGTTCTCTCATGCAGCTAGTGAAGGGTTTTCATATTCATAACGTATATTTTCCCATTTTCTTCCTTTTCAACACCTTTTTTTGTCTTTTTAAATTTCAAATCTTTGCCAAGTCATTACTATAATGATGGAAGAATTGTTAACCTGCACTTGTTTTCCCCCACTACTTAATTGTTCAGTATTATACTTTTAAACCTTAATTTGAGAACCCCTCTGTTTCAACAGGTCTGATTTCTCGGACTTTTCCAACATGACCACAAATGTCCACTCGCATAATAACATGCTCAGTCCACAGATGGGGTGTGTGTGTGTGTGTGTGTGTGTGTGTGTGTGTGTGCGCATGTGTGCACGTGCACGCAAGTGCGTGCATGCACATGCATGCGCACATATGGATGTGATTGCGTAAGCATGGCATGCTGTGTGTAAGTGTGCATTTTTCAGTAGAAGGGGTAAGGGATGGGGGTTCGGTAGGTGGGGGATGGAGGCTTGAGGTTGACAGTGATGTTTTTCTTTTTGTTTGGTTTTGTAAAGCTCTTGGAGAAGATTTCTGAATAGTGTGCGACATAAACGTCCATTATTATTTTATTATTACTCTTATTATTATGCAAAATGCGTCAGAAAGATGTTCAGGTCAAAAATTTGCTGGAGCGTGAAGTAAAGTGGAACAGTAGTAATGGGGAACCAAAGTGGTGAATAGGTGGATGGGGTAAAATGGGAAAGGTGTGGGGGACATTTGAACTGAATTTGGAGGAGGTATAAAGTTAGAAAACAAACCAACCCTAAATTTGTCGTGGAACACAAACAAAAGAAACAACAGTAACTTTCCTCTGATGTTGATATTCTTTTCATGGCAGATGAGGACATGATACCCTGTGAGTTCTGTGGAGAGACCTTCCCGGCCTTTGCTCTGGT
>CM031621.1:4868688-4958688 GCA_018398815.1 Conus ventricosus
ATTTGAAAGTAGTCATCAGAAAATCTGTTTTCAAACTTTGTGTACATAATTCAACACAAGGTTAAAATTTGAAAGTAGTCATCAGAAAATCGGTCTTCAGACTTTGAAAATAAACATAATAAAGTTTGAGATCATGCATATAATATGTGCCTTGGCCATTTTTGTGCAGATTAGTTGAATTCATGAGGTATTGCTACAATGTTACGTTAGATGAAAACCAGTGTGTGTTGAGTGGGATGTCATTGAGTTAATGCTAACTGTTCTGTTGGTTTTCAGAGCGTCTGTGATCCATTAGCTTCAGGCCTGTGGGGCCCAGGGCCAGACAACCCACTCGCAGGGTTTGGCCAAAACAACGAGCTGCTGAACCAGTGGAGGCCAGCTGCAGCACGGCCACCAGCTATACCAGTGATCAATAATCTAGGCTCTGCCTCACCTGCACAGTGAGTTGTTTGGTTTTCATTTTTATGTGTGTTTTTTTTTTAATTCAAGAAGCACAACAGTGAATTTTTCCTGTTTCAGCTGTCTGTCTTGACAGCTATTTCATGTATACTGATTGAATGTGAGGAGATTGTGGTGGGATGTCAGAGTTTAGAGTTGATCTGGATATATTTTGTGTGTATGATGACTGTGGGGTGTCCATTGATAATAACAGCTTAGATGACAAGAATAATGACATAAGTAAAGAAACACTATTGCATTTGATTGATACTGCAGAGAGAAAGAAAGAAAGAAAGAGAGGAAGAGAGGGTAGAAAGAAAGAAAGAACACTGAACACCATCGAGGGGGGCATAGAAGATGAACAAAAACAAGATGCAAATAATAATAATAATATAATAATGAATACTTATATAGCGCCTATTCTCGGCTAGAGGCCAAGCTCTAAACGCTTTACAATCAACACTCCTCGGCTAGAGGCCAAGCTCTAAACGCTTTACAATCAACACTCGTTTACACAATGGGCTGCCTACCTGGGTAGTGCCGACTGAAGAGCTGCCAGCTGGCGCTTCATTCAGTCGTTTCCCGTGCCATCCAGTTAGTATCGTTCAATATCTATCACTCATTTTCCTTACTTCCTTCATTCTTTCCATTTCTCACGCAGGGTGCATGCTATGTGTAACATGTCATCCATACCAATGGCCAAACTGGCCTACTCTTCCGAAAGTTGGTGATGGGATTTTGCGTGTGTGCAAGATGTTATGCGTGCGTTCACACACGGAACCTCGGTTTATAGTCTCATTCAAAGGACTGTATGGGAAATAGAGTCAGAACCAAAGTTAACTCCGAGGGAAAAATCCCCTGTACCAAAACACCCCGGCGGAGGTTCGAACCCGCAACCCCAGGATCACCAAGATTACGAGTTCGGCGGCTCCCAAAGCAAAGCATATAAATGTACTCCCAGTTTAGATCTATCTTGAATACGCGTGTAAAAAAACCGTTGCAATCAAACTTGCACCATTAAAAAAAAAGAAGTCACAATCAAATATGTGTCATAATGTGTTTCATCACTGAGATAAGAAATCGGCGAAGTACTTTCAGAGGTATTCCATGAAGAAGAAAAAAACGTTTTGGGCCGTTATAGCCATTAATAACTTCTATTCTCATAAAATAAAACATCGGGCATCATCCGTAACCCATAATGAACATGCCTACAAATGTTCAGAAAGATGGGCCCAGAAGTTTTGTCATTAGCGAGTGGAACACATTTTGACCATGGACAGACGGACAGACCGACTGACAGACATGCCCTTGTAAAGTACTCCCTGGTCTATAAGAACTGGGAGTACAAAAAGTGTTTAGGAAACAACTGTTAGTATTACGCATCCAAGTGAAAGAAATGCTCTGCTGATGGCAGGGAAAGTGAGGAGGAGAGGGGCCGTCACCTGAGTGACAACGGGGATCACCTGTCCAGGATGGACAGTCTGGAGATGACCATGCTGCCCTGTGAGTTCTGCTACGAGCTGCTGCCTGCCGACAACCTGGTGCAGCATCAGGTGTGTGTGTGTGTGGTGTGTGTGTGTGGTGTGTGTGTGTGGTGTGTGTGTGGGGTGTGTGTGTGTGTGTGTGTGTGTGTGTGTGTGTGTGTGTGCGTGCGCGCGTGTGCGTGCATGTGTGTAAATTGTATGTGTGTGCGCGCTCTTGTGTGTATGTGCTTGTGTATATGTGTGTGTGTGTGTATGTGTGTGCATATATGCACATATGTTTGCCTTTACGTGAATATCTTAAATGTGTATTCAGAGTATTCATATCCAGGATCAAAATGTGGACCTGCATCCCTTCATTCATAAACCTGCAATGGTAGTTGATCAGAGTGATGATGATACGGAAGATGCTTGGCTCTCGGGGATCTCCACAGCTGGTTTTCCTGTAGTAGATCAGAGTGAGCGATGATACGGAAGATGCTTGGCTCTCGGGGATCTCCACAGCTGGTTTTCCTGTAGTTGATCAGAGTGATGATGATACGGAAGATGCTTGGCTCTCGGGGATCTCCACAGCTGGTTTTCCTGTAGTTGATCAGAGTGATGATGATACGGAAGATGCTTGGCTCTCGGGGATATCCACAGCTGGTTTTCCTGTAGTAGATCAGAGTGATGATGATACGGAAGAGGCTTGGCTCTCGGGGATCTCCACAGCTGGTTTTCCGGTAGTAGATCAGAGTGATGATGATACGGAAGATCCTTGGCTCTCGGGGATCTCCACAGCTGGTTTTCCTGTAGTAGATCAGAGTGATGATGATACGGAAGATGCTTGGCTCTCGGGGATCTCCACAGCTGGTTTTCTGTAGTAGATCAGAGTGATGATGATACGGAAGATGCTTGGCTCTCAGGGATCTCCACAGCTGGTTTTCCTGTAGTAGATCAGAGTGATGATGATACGGAAGATGCTTGGCTCTCGGGGATCTCCACAGCTGGTTTTTCTGTAGTAGATCAGAGTGATGATGATGCAGAAGATGCTTGGCTCTCGGGGATCTCCACAGCTGGTTTTCCTCACTCAGACAGGACAGGAAAGAAGCGTTGTGTTCAGTCTAGTCCTTCACACTGTCCACCCAGAGCGTCTTCTGTCCCCCAGGGTCTGGTGACTGTGAGGAGAAGTTTTTTGGCTGTTGGCATGGGTCTGGACTTGATGCCTGGCACTTTCCTGTGTCATATTGCTCTTCTTTGAAGTGCAGGAGAACTCTTCCTAGGTGTTGCTTGTTCCGTGCCTTGATTTTTTCCCATTTGAGATCTGCTTTAGGTTTCTTATCTCAGGACCTCCTTCAATAAAAAAAAAAAGAAAAAAAGAGGTTTCATATCTGCATTCACACTAAAAGATTACGGGGAGAGGTGGCACGAAAATTTGACCATTTTCTTTCAAAAAATCATGTTTTGGGGTTTATGTGTTTTTGTGCTACATTTTATTTATAAGTTAAAACAGCACTTATCATTTGCGATTTCTATTTGAAAAATTCAAAAGCAATGAAACGTGAAGCCTGATGGCCACCATATGAAAAAAAAAAAATGAACAAAAAGCAGTTTAGATATATAAAAATCCTTATGTAATTGCATTACTATAGCTCAGCAAAACAAGAAAAGTCATGTTTCAAGTGCCTAACTTGTCTGCTATGATAGAAATACAGTTCTTGCTATGAACCGTTTTTGTTGTTTGTTTTTTTCATCATTTTGCGCCATTTGCAGTCCCCAAATCACACAAGAGCTTTGAAATCGCCTGAATATGTTTTTTCCATGTTTTTTTTTTAAACATAAACAATATAAAAGAAATGAAGAAGTTTTAAAAGAACAATGGTTTAATTTCCGTGCCGCCTCTTGTCTTAATTCTGCTGGTGACTTCTTTGGAATTTGACACTGTGTCTTCATGACAAAGATGATAAGAGCTTGGGTTTGGGGGGATTTTGTGTGTGTGTGTGTGTGTGTGTGTGTGTGTGTGTGTGTTTTCTTTTTAGATGTGTCTGAGGAATGTCCTGGCTAGTCCTTGTTTTATTTCCAAGCAGAGAACGGGGACCCAAGGTTCTTGATTGTGGTCCTCCATTTCCTGGTCGTTCTTCTGTCTGTGGATTTGCTATAAATCATGACAAGGGTTATTTTCCAGGCGGAGTAGGGAGGGAGTCATCATGCAGATGTCGGCAACAATGGAGAACTCAGAAGACATTTGTTGCAAAATTTGGGCTGTCGAGAGGAGTCATGATAAGAAGGGGTCATTTTGAGAGATTGGAGTTTGATCTGCATTCTTAAATGTGAAGCATTAGAAATTGAAACACACACAAAAAAGGGAAGCCTTGGTGAACTATCTGTGGTTGCCTGCATTGTAAACAACATAATCTGATACATGTATCAAAGAATCATTATGTTTGTATACATTGAGATCAAAGGATCATCACATTCATACACATTATGATTTTCTCTTCATCCTCTGCCTGCCGTCATTGTTAACACACACATGCACACGTACACGTACACACACACACACACACACACACACACACACACCACACATCTCATCATCATCATCATCATCATCATCATCATCATCATCATCATCATCATCATCATCATCATCATCATCATCATCATCATCATTCTGACTGCAATCATTCAGAAAATCACTTGAGTTGTTTCCAGCAGTTACTCCTCTGTTGCATATCATTTTGATTCCTGTCTAATCGAAAAGAAAAAAAAACAAAAACAGACGGTATTGAGCTTCAGGACCAAAAATAAAACCCTCTCTTTCGTGTAAAAAAAAAAAAAAAAGGTGTTTTCTCCATCAAAGCCCAACTCACCACCTTTGTTAAACCTGTCAGTGAAAAAAAGAATAAAGGGCGTGCTGAAGGAATGAAAAGAAAAGAATGGGATCAGCAGGGTGCACCCCTGTCCTGTCTTGCAGGCCATGTGTGAGGGAAAGCCAGCGACGCCCCGGGTCACCACCCCTGCTGCCGCTCAGCCTTCTTCAGCTTTCTCATCCCATAACCCAAGGTACCACTTCTTCCCCACCTCCACCGGCGGCCCAGGCCACAGCAAGCTGACCCCACAGGTACAGGACAGGCACGCCTGCCAGCTAATGTCATGTGTTGGAGTTTAACCCCTTGACTGCCGCTATTTTGTATCAGTTTTGTACTTCTGTGTGCCGGAGCAAAATTGGACTTTTTTTGCGGTAAGTTCACTAATTTGATCAGTGCTCATTTATTTTGGAGATTGGAGATATCTCTTAGATTTTTTGGCATGTTTTCTTCATATACCCAGGGCTATAATATCTGCAAATAATATTTGATTTTGTTCATTGTGAGTATAATAAATAATCTTATAATTCAACTTAAAAAAAAATTATACTTTGCAAGCATACAAAACCCCACAGCAGCAGATCAAAAAAACATACAAACCCAGCAAAAAGTGGTTTTAGTGTTTACTGAACACCTGTGTAAATATTTGGTAGTGAATGTACAACCCACAATTGTTGTTTTACATGATAAATCCATGTATTTCTGGGGTACAGTACAATCCAGGTATCAAGGGACACAATTTTGTTTTTTTAGGTAGGTTCACTAATATGCCCACTACTCTTTCAATTCTTGACATATATCTTAGATACTTGGGAAATTTTCTTGTTATATCCTTGGCTACAGCCAAATATCACAATAGTTTGATTTTGTTGCATTGAGTAGACCAAAAAAGTATGTAATGATGAATGTTTTGTTTGAAAAACAGACACTTTCAGAACATAAACAAAACTATAGCACTAAAACCACAAAAACTGGTGTTTGTATCCTTTGAACTTTGGCCCCACTTGGGCCAGTATCGCTCGGTTCGAAGTCGGGGATCAGCTTCGTCATTAACACCAATCTCCGATAGCAAAGGGTGGTGTTGATTGTGATCGCTTTCTTCCTCCTCCGAATCGCTTCGTTCCACTTCTCTGAAGTCTTCGTCATCGCTTTCATGGTCTCGGATAATTTCTTGAAGTACTTCAAGAGCATTAGATCATTTGAAAACGGCATGCACCTGAACGAACTGTCTGCTTGACTCGCCATCTTGAACCGAAAATGACTCGGCCGAACCTTGCCGAAGTATAATCGTCCAAACGGACACGAGCCGGTCAGTCAGCGACCCGTGAAAGGGAAGAAACCGTCCTTTAGGGTCCCTACAACTGTTTAAACCATTTTTTCTCCTTGCCGCCCTTCTTTAAATCGCCGAATTTTGATGATGAAATTACCTCAAACGGCGTTCGATGTGAGGCACACAGCTTTCCAGAAACCACCTTGAACACCGTTGTGCAAGGGCAGTCAATGGGTTAAACTCAATAAGCGGAGAGACAGAGTGATGTGCAGGTATGGTCATTTGTGTGGTGTCAAAAGGTGTTTTGGGTGCAGAATTTTTTCGTATGTTAGTTTTTGGCATGGTAGAAGAATGAACACCCACAGCATGCATGTATACATCACGCACTCACACACTCGCACGCTCGCGCACACACACATACACACACATACAAGCACACACACACACGCACGCACACTCGCACGCATGCACGTGTACACACACACACACACACACCAACAGACACACACACACAGACACACACGCACGCACGCACGCATGCACGCATGCACGCACACTCATTCATTCCCTCACATACACACAAACACATTCACAATATAGGTGTATCATAATTTACAGCAGGAACTTTGGATACTTGACTGAAATGAATTCATTTTTCTTTTTTTGGTTATTATGATAATGAATGAAATGAATTTGCAAAGTTTTTAGCACAGTCAGGCCTTTATGTGTGTGTGTGTGTGAGTGTGTGTGTGTGGTGTGTGTGTGTGTGTGTGTGTGTGTGTGTGTGTGTGTGTGTGTGTGTGTTATAAGTGATATGAGAAAGAAGGGGAGATTTTTTAAATACGAAAAGAGTAATGCCTTTGTCTGAACTTTTTGAAAAATGAGTGGGATATTGCCTTAAATAAAACGGAAATCTGTGGTTATAAGGTTGTATTAATTGCCATTCAAGCTTTTTTCTTTCCATACATTTGATAAAGGTATATCATTTGCCATCTCCAGCATTTTTTTCCAACTCTCTAACCACAGTTGTGTGTGCGTGTGTGTGTACTCTCATAACTACTAAATTTATCTTAAATAAATGTTAGCGAACCACCCAGAGAACGTGGACAAACGAGTCACAAGACAAAACACAACGCGTTTCGACCTCTTAGGTCTTCGTCAGGTGATTTATAAACTAAATTTGCTAAGTGAATTCTCGTTGTTTTATTCGTTTATAAATCACCTGACGAAGACCTAAGAGGTCGAAACGCCTTGTGTTTTGTCTTGTGACTCGTTTGTCCACGTTCTCTGGGCGGTTCGCTAAAATTTATTTAAGATTTGTTTAGATTTCCGCTGCAGTCGTCTCGCTTTGCAACTAGATCTACTAAATTTATGTTTTAAAATGGCAATTGAATTTGTCACAAAATCCTGAAACTGGGACACTATTTAGAAGAAGAAGAAAAAAAAAAAGAAAAAACAACAACCAGGAAGTGTAAATTACACTAGATGTTCTATTAACGTCTGGTATGGAAGTTACCTACTGTGAGTCTGTGTGTAGTGGATGTTTGTGAGAGGACATTCTGGTTCCTCACATGATTTCTGAACATTTGGAATCCATATGAAACGCCCGACTCTTGACTCCTCACCTGTGGGTCATCTCACACTCAGCCTCTGAAGTTTGAGGAGATACTAATGCATTTGAATGGTCTGAACTGCTGTTTGAGCTGCTGGCGTTAGAAAACACTGCCTGGGCAGCTACCTTGTCTACAATCCCCAATTACTGTCACTCAAAGTTACACTCATCATTAGCTAAAAATGTAATGTTTTAAAACTTTTGGGACTTAGAGCAATTTTGCTACTTTCACCATTGCAAGCGCCTCCAAAAAGCATGTCTGGATATTCAAAGCTTCTGAAATATCCCATATGTGAGAAAAATGTAGAGAGCCATACTCGGTGGATGAGGGCAGTTATCATCTGGTAATGGCCAACATGGGGAATATGGTAAAACCGTTGTTAAATGGTTCATAAAGCACTTTTCGTATCAGCATTCCCGCAAATTAATTTCAAGTATTAGACTAGTTGTAACAAGATGCCAGTCGGTTGTTTTCACAGAATGTCAGAGCTGGATTCTGATTTTTTGTTTTAATGGTTTATTTTAAAGAAGAGCTGTGGGCGACCATCAACCGAGGGGGTCAGGAGAACAGCCCAGGGAACGCTCGACCCAAGAAGAGACCCAACATGCCCAGAAGCAACAACACCTGGAACAGACCCAGTCCCACCAGGGAGGCCTCTGAAGATCAGGACATCTCCATACACAGCCGTAGAGGTGTGTTCTGTTTGAACAAATTCAGATGGATGACATGTTATTTGTTGTTGTTCCGTTCATTATGTTCAGATAGTGGTTTGCTTTGTGTTTGTAAATGCTTTTGTCATGTTTTCTTATTTGCATGATTTTTCTGTATAGATCTCCACTTTGAAAGTTTATTTCATCAAAAATTGTGAAATTACACTTTCTGAATTTTACAGGTTTGTTGTGTGCTGTGTATACTTACGCTCAAAATGTCCAGGAGCATCACATGTGGAGCACCAGGCAGCGGCACCAAGCATGTGAGGTGCACGCCTCAAGTTGAGCGTCAGGCAGCGGCACCAAGCTCCAGTGTGAGGTGCACGCCTCAAGTTGAGCACCAGGCAGCGGCACCAAGCATGTGAGGTGCACACCTCAGGTTGAGCACCAGGCAGCGGCACCAAGCTCCAGTGTGAGGTGCACGCCTCAGGTTGAGCGTCAGGCAGCGGCACCAAGCTCCAGTGTGAGGTGCACGCCTCAGGTTGAGCGTCAGGCAGCGGCACCAAGCTGCAGTGTGAGGTGCACGCCTCAGGTTGAGCGTCAGGCAGCGGCACCAAGCATGTGAGGTGCACGCCTTAGGTTGAGCATCAGGCAGCGGCACCAAGCTGCAGTGTGAGGCGCATGCCTCAGGTTGAGCGTCAGGCAGCAGCACCAAGCATGTGAGGTGCACGCCTCAGGTTGAGCACCAGGCAGCGGCACCAAGCTGCAGTGTGAGGCGCATGCCTCAGGTTGAGCGTCAGGCAGCGGCACCAAGCATGTGAGGTGCACGCCTTAGGTTGAGCACCAGGCAGCGGCACCAAGCTGCAGTGTGAGGCGCATGCCTCAGGTTGAGCGTCAGGCAGCGGCACCAAGCATGTGAGGTGCACGCCTCAGGTTGAGCACCAGGCAGCGGCACCAAGCTGCAGTGTGAGGCGCATGCCTCAGGTTGAGCGTCAGGCAGCGGCACCAAGCATGTGAGGTGCACGCCTCAGGTTGAGCACCAGGCAGCGGCACCAAGCTGCAGTGTGAGGTGCACGCCTTAGGTTGAGCGTCAGGCAGCGGCACCAAGCTGCAGTGTGAGGTGCATGCCTCAGGTTGAGCGTAAGGCAGCGGCACCAAGCTGCAGTGTGAGGTGCACGCCTTAGGTTGAGCATCAGGCAGCGGCACCAAGCTACAGTTAGAGGCGCATGCCTCAGGTTGAGCGTCAGGCAGCGGCACCAAGCTGCAGTGTGAGGTGCACGCCTTAGGTTGAGCATCAGGCAGCGGCACCAAGCTCCAGTTAGAGGCGCATGCCTCAGGTTGAGCGTCAGGCAGCGGCACCAAGCATGTGAGGTGCACGCCTCAGGTTGAGCGTCAGGCAGCGGCACCAAGCATGTGAGGTGCATGCCTCAGGTTGAACGTCGGGCAGTAGCACCAAGCTCCAGTAGCGGCACCAAGCTGCAGTGTGAGGTGCATGCCTCAGGTTGCAAAGCTTCTGGCATTTTATCCTCGCACATGAACAAGGCAGTTTGAGCACGCATGCTTACATGATGCTCACATACTATATTCAGAAAGTTGCCATTGGGGGATTGACTCAAAGACAATATGTTTATGGGGGATATTTTTCTGTTCTGATCTTTAACTCTGCTCGCTCTGTGGCCAGAAGTTTTTGTTGACAGTTGTTCCTATACTGATGTGCTTTGAAAGGGAGCTGCAGCAGATGGATAGCACTTAGAAAATAACTGCCTTTAACCCGTTGAACATCCTGAAAATAACTGCCTTTAACCCGTTGAACATCCTGAAAATAACTGCCTTTAACCCGCTGAACATCCTGCATGCTCGCCATGTGTGCAACCATTTCTGTCCGTCTGCCTCTTCCATCTGCAAGCTGTGTTGTTCTCTGTGATTTCAATTAAACATTTTTTAAGGGAAAAGTTTCAACACTGTGAAGCTTTGGACACTGAGCTGCAAACATTTGGTTTGAAGTCTTGGCTGATTGAGGAAACCATGGCAAAGAGGAGGCTTTATGCTCGAAGAGACTGCTGAAAAGGAAGGAAGAAGGACTTTGCAACAAGTCACGCCATTTTTGGATCACGAGTTGGCTCAAAGAAGTCGGACTGGAGTAGGGATCGGAATATTGTGTGGAAGACATCACCAAACCTGTGTTCAGTGCACATTGTTCAGATTTGATCAAAGAATTTGAGAGAAGGTGAGTGTCACTGTTGGGACTGCAACAGAATGAGCATGACTGGGTTGGCTCTGTATCAACTGGTGAGAATGAACGGCATGACAGTAATGCCGCTTGAGGGGGATGGAAGACTAGACTGCAAGGAAAGCAAAGGGCAAAAGAAAGCTGTGGAGGTGAGACCACAGGCACATTAACAAGCTGGCTTCCTTGGACTGCCAGGCCTGGCTTATCTGGCTTCCTTGGACTGCCTGGCCTGGCTTATCTGGCTTCCTTGGACTGCCTAGCCTGGCTTATCTGGCTTCCTTGGACTGCCTGGCCTGGCTTATCTGGCTTCCTTGGACTGCCTGGCCTGGCTTATCTGGCTTCCTTGGACTGCCTGGCCTGGGTTATCTGGTTCCTTGGACTGCCTGGCCTGGGTTATCTGGCTTCCTTGGACTGCCTGGCCTGGCTTTCTGGGTTCCTTGGACTGCCTGGCCTGGGTTATCTGGGTTCCTTGAACTGCCTGGCCTGGCTTATCTGGGTTCCTTGGACTGCCTGGCCTGGGTTATCTGGGTTCCTTGGACTACCTGGCCTGTCACCTGAGGGGTGAACCAGGCATCAGGCTCCCCCCCCATGGGGATACCGGGGGTGGGGGGGGGGTCTTTTATACAGAAAGTTCCCCCTCCCTCTGGACGTTCTGTGCTAGTAACTTCCCCTTTTCCTTTCACTCTCAGTAACTCTTGTCTCCTTCTTTTGCTGTACTGTCGTCTACTGTCCTTTCTGTCTACCATATCTTTTATCTATCTTCTTCCACAACCTCTTCCCACAAATGTCTGCACTCAGCAAAGTCGGAGTGAACTGACTATACTCTCGACTATAGTGTGAGTATCCCAGCAGGGCAAAACGAGTTCACAGGCTACCAGATACTGGAACGCTGAAGAAGAAGAAGAAGAAGGCACCAGGCAGTGCAGCAGACTCTGAAACAGGAGCCAGCTTACACCTCGGCGTCAGTGATTTGTGATGCATAGCGCACACCCCACAACACACACACACACACACACACACACACACACACACACACACTGGTAGATCTGTACAGATTGATAGAAGGCGAATCATCAACCCTAAGGTTTTATTTTCTTATACATTTTTTTCATTGTATTGTGGGTTTTTTTATCATCTGATTGATGCCTTGTTTTTCTCTGCACTTGGTTTAAGGCTCAAGACAGGGTCGGGGTCGGGGTCGCCTGGACAGTGCCAGTCGCACGCGTCATACCTTGAACTCGCTTTTGTCAGATGAGGGATTGGAGAACCAGGGTCCGGCAAGGAACGGCAACAGGGACGTCGGTGGTCACAACAGACGGGCACAAGGTGCGTGTGTGTGTGTGTGTGTGTGTGTGTGTGTGTGTGTGTGTGTGTGTTTTTCTCTGTGTGTGTGTCTGTGTATGTGTGTCTGTGTTTCTCTGTGTGTGTGTGTGTTTCTGTGTGTGTGTGCATTGTGTGTGTGTTGTGTTTCTGTGTGTGTGTGTGTGTGTGTGGTGTGTGTGTTGTGTTGTTATGTGTGTGTGTGTGCATGCGCATTTATGCAAAGCTGGGCTAAAAGCAATGTGATTTGATTTGTGTGTGTGTATGTCTGTTCGTATTGATAGCATTGTCATGAGGGAAGTGGCATGTGGTTTGGGCAGGGGAAAGGGGGTAGGGAGAAAGAAAGTAACAGCAATTGTCTGCATTTGAGAAGTGACACTCGCTGATTTAGTTCTGCAGCTGTGAAGAATATTCTCATCACACAAACAGCTTAACCCTTACCCTGGCGTGACTCCTTGTTCTACGTTACAGTGCCACTGGTAAATTAACAGAGAGAAGAACACAGAAAAAAGAGTCATATTTTCAATCAAGTGTTGTTTGTTTTGGCATGCATATTTGAAGAATGCATGTTGAATGAAAGTCGTTAAGATTTGAACAGAGAACAACACAAGCACAAGTTTTAGAGTTTAGTAACAAACATTAATTTGTACACCTGGAAGAAATGTAGACCAACAGGTCTTTTTTTTAACCAGCCTTAGGTGCAGGTAAGAATAGCATGCTTCACAGTCACCAAAACCAGAATAGTTGGTCACTATATTAAGATGCTAATGTCACTTTGATGAAGACTCTCAAGTACCAGTAAAGCTGCAGATGTCCAGTACACAGGTGTAAGTTCGAGCAATGAAGGTAAAAATCCAGGTGAAAATGTCTGTTCTGCTTCCGCATCAGAAAGCTTACAATTTTTGATTTACATAAATGAAGAGAAAGGAACTGCTAACTGTGTCAGATACACACATGAAAGATAAGCTGGATATTCACAGCACTCTCCAAAGAAGCACTGCATGTGTAGTACAGGTGAGTCTTTGAACTTTGGTATCACCAGCACCGTCAATCAAACCACCATCTGCCGCTCCAGTATGCTGTCTGAGGACTCTGTGATAGTCAACTATCGAGTGGTAGACATCAAAGCAGTGTGGCACACACACGGAGTGACCTGGTACGGTTCACACTGATACACTGACTGCTTTCTTTTGAAGCCAGCTGCATTCTTTCTGGGCGCCTAGCAGGCAACACAATCACGTAGTGGTCGCTGTCTTTTGGCATCAACTCTGGCGACATTGTACGCTGGTCGGTATATCCCAGTCAGGCGTCTGGGTGGATTCATCGTCTTCCTACCTCTTGACATTGTACGCTGGTCGGTATATCCCTGTCAGGCATCTGGGTGGATTCATCGTCTTCCTACCTCTTGACATTGTACGCTGGTCGGTATATCCCTGTCAGGCGTCTGGGTGGATTCATCGTCTTCCTACCTCTCGACATTGTACGCTGGTCGGTATATCCTGTCAGGCATCTGGGTGGATTCATCGTCTTCCTACCTCTTGACATTGTACGCTGGTGGTATATCCCTGTCAGGCGTCTGGGTGGATTCATCGTCTTCCTACCTCTCAACATTGTACGCTGGTCGGTATATCCCTGTCAGGCGTCTGGGTGGATTCATCGTCTTCCTACCTCTCGACATTGTACTCTGGTCGGTATATCCCTGTCGGGCGTCTGGGTGGATTCATCGTCTTCCTACCTCTTGACATTGTACGCTGGTCGGTATATCCCTGTCGGGCGTCTGGGTGGATTCATCGTCTTCCTACCTCTTGACATTGTACGCTGGTCGGTATATCCCTGTCAGGCGTCTGGGTGGATTCATCGTCTTCCTACCTCTCGACATTGTACTCTGGTCGGTATATCCCTGTCAGGCGTCTGGGTGGATTCATCGTCTTCCTACCTCTCGACATTGTACTCTGGTCGGTATATCCCTGTCAGGCGTCTGGGTGGATTCATCGTCTTCCTACCTCTCAACATTGTACGCTGGTCGGTATATCCCTGTCAGGCGTCTGGGTGGATTCATCGTCTTCCTACCTCTTGACATTGTACGCTGGTCGGTATATCCCTGTCAGGCGTCTGGGTGGATTCATCGTCTTCCTACCTCTTGACATTGTACGCTGGTCGGTATATCCCTGTCAGGCATCTGGGTGGATTCATCGTCTTCCTACCTCTTGACATTGTACTCTGGTCGGTATATCCCTGTCAGGCATCTGGGTGGATTCATCGTCTTCCTACCTCTCAACATTGTACGCTGGTCGGTATATCCCTGTCGGGCGTCTGGGTGGATTCATCGTCTTCCTACCTCTCGACATTGTACTCTGGTCGGTATATCCCTGTCAGGCATCTGGGTGGATTCATCGTCTTCCTACCTCTTGCTGCAGGCTGTGGAGCATCAGGAGATGAGGAAATGAGCTGATGAGCAAGCTGCTTCCTGAACTCGTGATGCCACAATGGTACAGGTGCAAACTTGCCGTGAAGGTGGTATGCGTTGCACATTGCCATGGTGAAGTGGAAGAAGAAGAGTTTCCTCCACCGCTTGATGGTCTTCCTCAGCACTGGGTAATTTTGTATCACTTGGTCAGATGTGTCCACACTCCCCCATGCTTTTATGCAGTCAACAATGCACAGCGGCTTCCAAACGGCGTCACCCTTGTCATCAACTTCGTCAAGCTTCATCTCCTGAGGCAGATGTATGGAAGAAAGCATGTACACATCATGCTTGTCATGATGTTTCACAGCAAGAAGATGGTCCCTGTGCTGAAAGATACTTTGTCCCAGAGTTAGTTGAATGGTGTCAGCTCGTCGCTTCTGCTTTTTGAAGACCTCAGGCATGCCATGTGTGGACGGTCGAACTGTACCACAGGCAAAGATGTTGTAGAGGTAGAGTTGATTGAAACACTGTGTATTCTGTTTTTTGTCTAAAAGACCCCCAAAAGCTAGAACACCCAGCACAACCTGAGAGGTGATACTCAAATCGTCATCAAGGTCGAGCGCCTGGGTCACATTTGTAGCAGGTGTGGAACCCTGATACCTATCCGTGGACAGGACGTAGCCACTCTTTGCTTCACAGGCTTCAAACAACTTGATGCCAGACTTGTCTGGTTTTGCTGGGTTATACACTGGGAAAGGCAGCCTCCCTTTCCATGGGCAAGTCGCCTCATCAAAGCTGATGTCTTGTTCTGGTGTGTAGAGCTCAGCAAATCTCAGGTGAAGAAGGGTGAAGAATGGACCGATTTTGTAAAGTGGGTCAGAGCCATCGTCTTGTGTGTTGTCCACAAGGTGAAAATTACTCGGGATCGCCTGAAGCCTTCCAAGGGACATGTTCTTGGGGAAGAATGGTGTGTGGGTGATTTCATCCTGGCTGCAGTAGTCTTCAGTAGTGGGTTTGGTGACCAGGCCCATTGTGAGGACAAGAAAACACGCAGTTCATCGGCTGTAACAGGTGCCCTGCCGTGTAGCCTGAAAAAAAGAAGAAATAATCATCAGTTATCTATGGTATGGTCTGTTTACACACACACACACACACACACACACACACACACACACACACACACACACACACACACACACACACTCTGAGAATGCATTCACACACACACTCGTACACACACCAGTGTAAACACACAATGCCACACACATACAAACAAACGTAAATACACAATACCAGAAACACGCATTCATGCATACAAATACACCACACATACATAAGCCCCGAACATATTTACAAAGAATTCATCTGGTTGATGACTGCAGTTGATTTTTTTTTTTATGACTACAAGCTTTCAGAACTCTCCCCATCTCCAGCTGTGACACCACAACATAGCACACATAATCTGACCCACTCATAGAAACATAACACTGACTGACCACACACACACACACACACACACTCACACACACACATGCACACACACACACGCACACACACCACACACACACACACACACACACACACACACACACACGTGCACACTGACACAACCACTTTTGCCTGAACACTTACACTTATCATGAACATAAACCGTTTTCCTATCACATAAAAAATCTCATTCTACAACAATACAAAAGACAGAAAAGAAAAAAACAACAAGTAGGAAGAAGGAGAAAGAAAAAGAAAAGAATGGAAACAAAGCTTTGAGTGCGACAGCAAAAAGTAGGTCAAAACAATGTGCACATACCGTGAGTGGGGCTTCAAGTTTGCAGTGTTTGTTTTCTGTTCAGCATACAAGTTTGTTTGCTCAGCAAGCATGTTGATCACTTCATCGCCAATGAAAAGATGAGAAAAATCCAAAGGCTGTGGATTTTTAGGAAAATCTTCGCCGACGTTCACTGAATTTTGACACTCGAAAGGCATATCTTCACCCCCATTCTTACTCCAGCCAAAATAAGCGTCTGCTCCAAAGCGTCTGTTGGTTGGGGCCTGAACTAAGTGTCTGAGATCCCCAGCAAGCATCAGCTTGTCCAGACAAACATCTCCACTGTTTTCCCTTACTTCTTCTGTGTTTGCATCAGCAAAGAAATCTTCAAGAAAGTACTGCAGATACACTTCGATCTCGCGGCATGTTTCTATGATCAGTCATCTTGAAAAGCAGCCACCACTTCCCCAGTGCCGTGTATATTTAGCAATCCTTGACACAAAACCTGCTTAGAAGTATAGTCATACAGGTTGCCTGGCCTCTTTATGAATATTCTAACGAGGCAAAGTTACAAGAAGGGTTTTTGCATCTAAGGAGGATTAACTATAACCAGTCAAACACACCTACCCCCAGCATGACTTTCATCACAACAACCATCTGACAGTATACAAAAAAACAGCGTGACATTTGTTGCGACAACCAGTGTAAGGGTTAATAAGAGCAACCTAGTATATATTGAAACAGAGTTATCTCCCGTGTGTCCTGCTTGTGATGGGTTCATGTCAGAATCTTGACTGTCAACGAGTTCATGGTGACCTGTTGGATGGACATGGTTGTTTCTGGAGAAGGCTCTGTTTCGCTGGCTCCAGAATGGGGCCATGATTTCCATCAGTAGGGAGCTGAACGGTGCTGTTCTGCCCATCTGGAATCGGGACAGGCACCACCAAACACCATCAAGCTGATTAAACAGTGCAGCATCTGCTCTGGAGGAGGCTGTCTGTCTCATGGTAGCTTGATGCAGAGCTCCACATGTATGGGAGAGCTGGATTGAGCAGTTGAGGAGCAGTGCCATTAAGAAGGAGTGGAAAACGCCGTGATTAAAAGAGAGAAAAAAAAAAGTGATCATTTTGTCATGATGTGCATCAATAAATTGATTAAAGCATTGATAGAAGTTTGAGGGAAAGAGAGTTTGTTGGTAAAGTGGCAGATATAAGCAAAGAGTCTTACGTGTGTTGATTCCGTTGCAGGGACACACAGAAAGCCATCCAATAACGGCACTGGGTCCGGCTCCTACACAACCGGAGTGTCGTCAAGGACAGTCCAGAGACAGATGCAAGGTCCTCAGGACAGACGGCAGAGGCCCAGGTCTGGCTGCTTGGGATGATTGTTGTCATTGCAGCTGTGACTGGTGTTCTGCATGTGATAGTGCATTGGCATCTTGCCTTGTTGGTCTTGCCGTTTTTCTCTCCTTCTCATTTTGTTTACAGTATCTTTCAGTTTGTCTCCTATCGCCAATTTCATTCCTTATCGTTAATTAAATAAATAGATAAAAGGAACTTAAAATTTGATGTGCTCTTGTACACTCTTCTAACGAGCACTAATTCGTTATGTGTATCATTATAGATGAAAGCAATTATCTGTTTTAGAGAATCCACCATTACTTGGTTAGCATAGCAGGAAGAGAATCTAGTAGTTATTGTTGGAATTGTCAGTACTGTGTGCGTCTTTTTTTTTTTCATTTGGTGTCTCTTTTTTGTTCTTTTCCATTTGGTATTTCATCTTCACTGTCATTTCTGCAGTATCCTGTCTGCTGTTTGGGCTGTGGAACCACAGGCTGATCTGATGCCTTCCTTGATTTGGCAGCAAAGTGCTGTTAGAGACTGGGTGCTGTGAGGCAACCCATTTGAGGAGAAACTGCATGGATGCCGAGTCGTTTCGGTGACGTGCAGTAGTGCCTGTTCTGATCCAACTAACATCAGACATTACCTTCTGACCCCCTTGGTGATGACAGTTAACCCCTGTGAGTATGAGTCCTCAGGAACTTTGCCGACACTCCAGATGTTGCAATGAATTCACGTTCATGAAGGACGTGGATGTGGAAAACAAATGACAGGTCGCCACAAGCGCAGGCGTTACAGACCAAAGAATTTCTTACTTTTCGTTCAAGTGATCAGTGAGGATGATAATGGATTACCATTCTGGTCTGAAATTGCATGAGATGGCTGTACTGTACCCTTCAAGTCATACTACATTTCAGTCCTAACTGGGCCCAAGAAGTGTAGACTCTGCAGTTTCGCTTGTAGGTCAGGAAATTTGAGCATCAGTTGGAGACACCTGTTAAGTAGATGAATTTTTGACTATGGTTCCAGTCTTTCAAGTTGTGTCAGTTGTACAATCCCAGACTGAGTCCACAGCACACTGAACTCTGAGTAGGAAGTGGCTGAGGCTTCAAAGTCACCAAAATACATGTCTGTGGTGGAATTTGAACTTCTGAGCTCCCAACCAGCAGACCAAAACACAAACCATTACAATATGGTGACCAGTCTGTTCAGTCTTTTTATGATGTGTTGATGTGTGTGTGTGTGTCTGTCAGAGGGGACACTGCCTCTGAAGGAGAGGCCAACCCAGGCAGCCGAAGGGGTCAGAGGGAGAGAGGGGACCATTTGTTCAACAGTCCGGCCAACTCGCGCCACCCACCCAACCCCAACAGATCTAAAGTGAGTGTGTTGTCTTTGTGGAGGCTTTGCCCTGTAGAACAGCAATATTCCTGTCAAAAGGCAGAAATGGAGATTGAATCAAAATCCGCTTTTGTTGACGCTTAGCACAGTGCAGATCTACAAGTTTCATTCCTTTGCCTTTTGGAAGTTTGTGGTGTACGTATTTGATTTTTGGACAAGAAAACATTTTTTCTAAAGAAGAGATACCCCATTTTTTTCTAAAGAAGAGATACCCCATTTTTTTCTAAAGAAGAGATACCCCATTTTTTCTAAAGAAGAGATACTCCATTTTTTCTAAAGAAGATATATCCATTTTTAGAAAAAAAAATGGTTCCTACATGGCCAAGGCAGTATTTGTGTTATAGCTGAGGCTGTGTGCAGATGTTTGTGTGGATTTTACTCAAGCAGGGCCAAGGGCAGTAATTATTTGTGTCCAGAATATGCCCAGAAAGCTGCAGTGTAAAACACTGAACAAAACAAGAGTGTAAATAAATTAATTAATGCGTTTTTTGAAAAATGGGTATCATATAAAGCGACCAGACCAAACCAGAACGTGTGCATAGAGCAGACACAATGGGTATCATATAAAGCGACCAGACCAAACCAGAACGTGTGCATAGAGCAGACACAATGGGTATCATATAAAGCGACCAGACCAAACCAGAACGTGTGCATAGAGCAGACACAATGGGTATCATATAAAACGAGCAGACCAAACCAGAACGTGTGCATAGAGCAGACACAATGGGTATCATATAAAGCGAGCAGACCAAACCAGAACGTGTGCATAGAGCAGACACAATGGGTATCATATAAAGCGAGCAGACCAAACCAGAACGTGTGCATAGAGCAGACACAATGGGTATCATATAAAGCGACCAGACCAAACCAGAACGTGTGCATAGAGCAGACACGCTAGTGGACCATGTGGACCACCATCCTGCTTTTCTTTGGAAGGGAGGGAGGGGTAGACGTGGGGATGAGGAGCATTGTGTGACACCTTTCTACTGTTGTTGCTGTGTTTCTGACCTGTTTCCTTTATGTCCAGCTTAGCTTCAACCTTTCCACTGCTGCTTTATTTCTTTTGCCATTGCCTTGATTTAAAAAAACGGTGGCAAAAAGTGCACGGGATGTGGTCATGTGTTTGCCTGATGTTAGTAGAAATAGAAGTGAAAGCGCACAGCAGTGCATGTGTAAGTGCATTGAGCCGAAACATGCTGTAGCTGTGCTCAGTGGATTGATGGGTACATTGAACAATCGACAGTGATGAGCTGAGGAAGTGTACCGTAAAGTTCGGTCTATTGAGCGCACCTGTATATAAGCCGCACCCACTAAATTTTTGTAAAATCTGAGCTTTTTTTCACAAATAAGCCGCACTGGTTTATAAGCCGCAGATATATACAACACAGTCCGATGTGCCGCAGGCGGCAGCTGGCCGAGCGTTGAGTTCACATAGTGTCGAAAATCAACAAATACAATGTGTTCACTGCATTCATTGGCGTTTAAATAGGTCAGAATACAAGAGCATGTTTCCAGCTTTACTTCAGTCTTTTTTCTTTTTTTTTGTAGTACGATGTGTTTTAAATCAATTAGAATCGAAGTTTTTATGAGGCTTCTTACAAGTGTTGTCTTTCCAACATCATTGCTTTAAAAAAATACCGAAAAAAACACCACCACATTAACGATGCACTAGAAAGGCAGTTCTCTCCTGCATTCATTGGTGTATCAAGCTAAGCGATTGGTTGAGTACTTGAAAGCGCAAGCCAATCAAAGCGAAGGTATCAAATGCAAACCTTCACTCCCTGTCCACGATTTCAACAATGGCGGAACAAAGCCGAGGTCTGACAAAGACCGAGTCGAATGCGCTAATCGTTTTTAAATTGCAAGACGCACTTGGTAAGATAACGCATATAATAACAGACCAGAACATTAATGAAACGATTCGATTGTTTTATTTCGCTTAATACCGTGCCAATGCTTAGTTATTTTGTTCGTAATTCACCTAGTGTTAGTCAAGATTAAACAGGTCGGAAACGGCCCACACATTGCGCTGTTCAAAGCGATCGTATTTTTGTAGAAGACAAGCTAAAAAAAAAGGTATCAGTAATGGGCTTTACTTACGTCGATTCCTGTATTTCTGAACGGGTTACTGATTCCATTCCACGATTACAGAGAAAATCGTAGTTAAAAGCATCATAAAAATTCATGAACAGTAAACACGATGTGGTGAGTTACAGAGAAGCTAAGAATAGACGAGGGTGTGATGCTCCTGAAATCGGAAAAATCCGCAAATAAGCCGCATCATTGTTTAAGCCGCAGGGTTTAAAGCTGGGGAAAAAAGTCGCGGCTTATAGTCCGAACTTTATGGTACTCTTGAGTATCATTTTAGATCATGTATTGTTCAGGCTATAGAGCTTAATGCCAACACTGATTTTGCCTTACACAAAGGGCTTTGAAAGGTAACACATCTAGTTAGAATCGGGAAGAAACAAAAAAGAAAAACGTTGCCCAGAATTTCATAGTTGGCTAGATGCTAGTGATGTGACAAGTGACTGTTCAATACTGTTGTTTCAGAGGTCGTCTGACAGACAGCCCGAATGGGAATGAGTGAACCTGCTCTGACCAGACCGCCGCCACTTTGATACTGCTGTGCAGTGTGATTGTACTGTACATTCTTCGTCACATCCTTTAGTTTCTACTTTGTTTTGTGTTGCGTTTCACTGGAAACGGGACAGGTCACCAAAACATGAACTGATCAATTTTGTTGGACAGTTTCCAAAAGTGATTCGTTGTGATGGGAGAAAAAAAAAAGTTGAAGTATTTTCGTTAGTGATGTTATATTAATTTCTATAAATGTATTGTCATCAGTGTCAGCCTGGCCATTTTGAATGAGAATGGCATGTTTACCAACAGGTAAAACGTTGTTAAGTGAACAGTTGTCAACATGAAAGTAGCAGCTAGTTGCTTAATTTGTCGTCAGAAGGCCTGCAAGGCCAGGAAGCGGGTTTGTTTGGTGCCAGTGACTGGTTGGGTTTCTGTTGTTTCAGGTGTGAGGCCCCTTGTACCACAACACTTGCCATCAGATCTTTTTTTACGGAGAAAAAATTATGATGACCATTTTGTTTCACCAAACGCCATTGCTCAATTGATGTGTGGTAGTATTGAATGGTAGCGCTGAAATAGGAAAATAATGGCAGAAAGTAGATGTGAATTATTTGGTCGGCTGTCACCACAAGCGTGTTGTGTAACACGGATGTCGCACCACATCTCAGAAATGATCGGAACAGATTCCAAGAGCTAGCTCTTTACTTTTGTTTTATCATACAAGCGTGTCCAACCATTCATCTGACTCTGTTGTCAGTACTGGCTCCAGTTCTGGTTGGCCTCACGAGAATAACTGTCAGACAGTTGATGAGTAGCATCTGTGCAAAATATATCCAATTGGGTATAGTCTCCCCGCTTTGTTTATTTTTTCTTTCTTTTCTTTTTGGTAGATGTATATCATAGCAGTTGTCATCAATTTTAAGACCTGCACAAGTTTATGCAGGAAAGTGTCTGATTTATTTTAGCATTCAGATCGTTTGGTTCACAGCAAGTTTAACTGCTCTGTAAGAATTGTGTATTCACATTTGGCACAGCTAAGGTTCATTTGTAAAAGAAAAAAAATGTGTACCCACATTAGGTGTAAAAAGATTGTTTCTGTTACCTCTGAACATCATGAAGAGTATGCCATATTCTAATTTTTTTCCCTAACAGGGAAACACAAAGCATAGAAACCCAAATGCTGTGTTTGGTGATACTTATGATAATATGTGCAGCTCAAGAAGAAATGCAAGGTGGTCCTGTTGCGATTAGCTAAAACATGAGAATTTGTCATGAATTTGTAAGGTGTTGCAGATCACAAGTCACTTATGATTGGTGGTGAAATGATCTGTCTTGGATTGAAAACGTGCATTGTTTGTTCCTAACTGTTTTTTTTTCCACGGATTCATGCGGTTAGCTGATTATCTATTTTCTTTTTGATTATAAGAAATCCCCTTTTTTTGGTCTTGTGTGTTATTGTTTTCATTCTTTTTAAAAAGCGTCTGTTTTTCCTTTAAAAAAAAAGTTTTTTCTTTCTACATGATAAACAAGGGAAAAAGGAATGTCCCTGACCTTTTTCACTCATTTTTTCCCCATTTCCATCCTGGGTAGGCAATGATTCAAAAGAGTCCATTGTATTTTTGTTGACAAGTTTCAATGGTGAAATCACACAACCCACTGTCTCTTTTGATCATTTCATTTGCAGTGCGTTGGGCTAATGCATAGGTCAGACATCCACTGAGTTGTAGCACGAGACCCTCTTCTTCAATTGTCTCATCTCTGTTGTTAATTCATTTATCCATCAGCTTTAAATCATGCGCAGTGTGGTCTCAAAACTTAGCGGATGTGGTGTAGCGTATATGGACTGGTCCGCACGCAGTGACGCCTCCTTGATGAAACTCATTTGAAGCTGCTTCAGTTTTGGGCATAGGAAGTCTCCTCTTTTTTCAGGATCCATCTAGTGAAGGTGCACAGAACCAAGAGGAAAGCGAGGGTGTTGTATGTTAAGATGAAATTATTGTCATGCTTAACATAAGGCTGAGGCTAGCGGTGTGGGTTGCAGTAACTGTTTGGTGTGTGCTGTTCTTCTGTTGTGCTGGAATGGACCGTGGTCTTAAGGTTTCAATATCTGTCCAGACTTCAGGTAGGGACCTTAGAGGGGCGGACATCCAAATAGGGCATGCACGCTTCACTGAGGCTTTTGCGACAGGGAGGTTTCAACAGGCCTGTGGGAAATTTACTTCTAGTTCATGGTATGGGGTATGTGGATGATCATATTGGAGCATGTCAAGTCATCGTCGTTTTCAAAGGAGGCCTACTGGCGAAATATTAGTTGATGTCTTTCCTCCAAATTTATTTTATGTGTGTGTGATAGTTTGCAATGGTAAGTACATTTACAAGAAGAAGAGCAAAACGGAGTGCAGCCTTGCAGAGAACAGGACAAAGTGCAAGGAAGAACAGAGCAAAGCAACACCTTTTTCATACACAAGACTACACAGACGCCTGCGTGTTGGACTGTTTTCTTCAGTCATCACAATCAATCAACAGTGAACGGTCCACACAATGATGATCTTCAGACCACTGTCTGTAAGCAAACAAACTTACGACAGGCTGATGCCAGTTTTGAATTATTTGCCGAGTTGCTTGGAACGTCAAATGGACAACACTCCTTTCCATGCACATTGACGAAATAATCATGTCATCAAGACATTGAATGTAGGTACTCGGAGGATCAAAACATTGAAAAAGATAATCGTGCACACAAATATGAACACATGTATGCACATAGATCTTTTTTTTTTTTTATGCACATGAATTTAAATTTTGGAGGTTGGCTGGGTCATGCTACTTTGCACTGTCCAGTAAGCCTGTAATATGTTTATAAAAGTGAACCAGTTTTGACACGCATGTGCAACAAAGTGACTCTGACCTCATGGGATCCCTATACATGTCTGTCTATGTGTGTGCATGTTTTGAAATATTTCGTGTACTCGTTTTCCTTGGCAATCATAAGTGCAAGCACCATCTCAGCAAAACTATATGATCAAAGAAACAAAAATGTATGTGAACAAAATGCATGATAACACTTTACGTTAACATTATAACAAATTTATGTAAATAACTTTACACTTAAACATGCACACACACACACACACACACACACACACACACACACACACGCACATGACCACACTCCAACGTGCATATGTATTCAGATGTCCACTTTCATACACTGCCTACTTTATAAAATTCAGATCTATTGATTAAACGCTATCGCTACATACCGACAAAGTTGATATGATCTACTCGAGGTAGACTTTTTTCTCCCCATCTCCCCTTTCACCTGCTCAAACGTTCAAGTCGTGGAACAAACTAATTTTATCTACAACAGTCTTGGGTGGACTTTTCCAACACGGTGACCAGTCACACTCTCTTTTCATTTATGGTGGAATAAAAGCCCACAGTAATTAGCTCATGTGAGTGGTGATGGTGCAGAAAAGAAGAAGAAAATCCATCCAGTGTTTATTTCAACACTCTTAAAGGGCATTTCCTTCTTCCACTTAATAATGTTGAAACATGAACGATGAAATGACTCGAGCAAATCATTGCTGTTTAGGAGATTGCCAATGTGATTCATCTTTCAAGTTGATGCCCGTGTTCCTTCATTATTTCTTCATTTCCTTGTCAAGGAAGGACAAGTCTGTCTTTGTTGCCTTTAACGCCTAGCAATCAACAGAGGCGCTGCAAGACCTCCCATTCGTGTGGGGATTAATGAGTGTTTTTCAATTTCACTGGCTGACACGTACGTTTTGAGAACTGGAAGTAAATGTCTTTGAATTCATGCCTAAGCAAGACTGTCCTTAACATATTGGAAGCGCAGTGAAACCTGCGTGCCGCCCACTTACAGTTTCTGCTTTAGGGTTGAAATTTTTTGTTTAGGTTGGAAGGGAATGTAAAAAAATGTCACAGTTAGTCATTTTTTTTATAAACAGTAGCATTTGGCATTCATTTTCAAAACCTTTGATTGTCTACACCAAGTTGGTTTATTTTTCTGAAAACTGAATCCATTGGTTGTATGGTTGTTTAGGTGGTATGTCTGTCTGCAAGATTATGCTAAAACTACCGGATCTGGATCAGACATGGGAGGTAGGATATGGTAAGATAATGACAGATTTGATAACACCAGTTTACCCAAACGATTTTGCTGTATTTTGTACACATGGTTGGTGAAAATATGATAAATTCGATAAACTGGAAAGAAAAGGTTTGAAAAAAAGAAATCTGGAGATGGAAGTTCTTGAGCAGAAATGGTACTTGCAGTGTGTAACCATTGTGTTAGTGTGCTTTGACTGAAGGGCGACAACTCCTGCTGAATCTTGCGCTCTGAATTGCAAGTGGCTGCGTTTGTGTCTTCAGTGACATGCCTGTATGTTGGAACTGCAGTCAAGACTACAGGTCTTGAAATTTAAGCTACATACAAGCATGTATGTGTGTACGTGTGTGTGAGAGTGAAGGTATTGTAACAAATTAAAAACTGTCTTTGAAATGATCAGTTTTTTTGGTTTATTAAAAGTTTCTAGTGATGTAAATGTTGGCAGTTCTCGTTTTCCATGTCCAGTACATACATCAGAAGTAACTCAGTCCATGCCAAACATTATTCACCTTTGTTGGGAAATGATATTGTTTTCATGATATATGAACTGTCTCCATGGGCAGAACCAGGATTTTTTTCTTTCTTTCTTTCTTCTTTTTGATGCCTTTAATTCAATGTTACGGCCAAAACTTTTGTTTCTAGTACATCTGTGAAGAAAGGAAACGATTTTTTGACATTCTTAGTAACTTTGTCTCGCAATTTTTGCATACACACAACACACACACACACACACACAGAGTGTAAATGTCCATCAAGTTGCACAAAGAAGATTGAAAGAAAAACGCTTGAAGAAGAGATGACATGTTAGAGAAATGCCATGATGTTAACAAAAAGAAGGCTAAGAAAATCGAAAAGAAATACAGGAGTAAGTCGAAGGGGTCTCAGGAGAGTGCAGACTTCATGACAGCTGAAGAGATCCTAGATCCGCGTTTTGATCCAGAACTGCGGTGAGACATAACCAGTTCTCCATATGGTCATGTTCCGCCTTCCGACTAACTTTTGTTGAAACTAGTAGGTTTTTGTTGTTGTTGTTGTAATCTTGGTTCAAGACAAAGGTATTGACAGTCGCAGGTAAAAACTTATCTTCCTCGGCAAAAAGTTAAAAAATGATAAGGGAATGAATGAAAAGAAAAACTCGAAACGGTAACAATCGGTCAAAATTGAACATGGAAAAAAAGAAAGAAGCATATGAAGCATAGTCATCAGTGTAATCCTGAATGACAAACACGCTTATATATATTTATTTATATATATATATGTATATGTAGATAGATATCCCTGAACTCGGCAACATCCATCCATTCAGATCATGTGTTGTGTATGATGACAACAGTGTAGAACATCAGAATTCATAATTTTTTTTATTTTTTTTAAATTTTTTTTACATGTGATAAACTTGATAGCAGATTGAAGAAGTGACTCAACACTGTGTGCATGCATGGAAGTCCATACCCGGCTAGAGAAAGGGCTGAAGAAGTAGCTAGCTGTAGCAGGCAAAATCAGAGGTTAATGAAACTGATGTAGAAGACAAGACAGATGAGTCCCACGGTGAAAACACAAAACCGATGCTCCCAAACCTTCAGGAAGTAATATGATAGAAAAGATAGAAAGTGGAGATCTGCATGTGAGCATTCGCCATCAGTCACAGTGGAAGTGATGATGTGAGTATGCAAACATACATCACAAATTCTAAGAATATAGTGCATTCCTGAAAGTTCTTGAAAATTTCTGATTGTTCCTGATTTTGACGTCAGTTCCCAATGGAAAGATTTGGTAGAAGGCCTGTCGTAATTGACAGATAAACCGTCTTGCAAACAGTTGGAAACGTGATTCTACGAGGTGTTCAGACAGACCTTTCAGTCCAGGTCCAGTGTTGATTGGTTCTAGTTCCAGCAACTTCTTCCAATGGTGGTGGTGAAGCTTGTTTTGCAGGCTGGCATTTACCTGCCTGACTTGACAGTTTGAGGTCTGTTTTTGTGTTGGGGCAGAAGACTGAACCGTTGAGGTGTGTTTTTGTGTTGGGGTAGAAGACTGAACCGTTGAGGTCTGTTTTTGTGTTGGGGAAGAAGACTGAACCGTTGAGGTCTGTTTTTGTGTTGAGGCAGAAGACTGAACCGTTGAGGTGTGTTTTTGTGTTGGGGAAGAAGACTGAACCGTTGAGGTGTGTTTTTGTGTTGGGGAAGAAGACTGAACCGTTGAGGTGTGTTTCTGTGTCGGGGAAGAAGACTGAACCGTTGAGGTCTGTTTTTGTGTTGGGGAAGAAGACTGAACCGTTGAGGTGTGTTGGGGAAGAAGACTTAACCGTTGAGGTGTGTTTTTGTGTTCGGGAAGAAGACTGAACCGTTGAGTGTGTTTTTGTGCTGGGGAAGAAGACTTAACCGTTGAGGTGTGTTTTTGTGTTGGGGAAGAAGACTGAATCGTTGAGGTGTGTTTTTGTGCTGGGGAAGAAGACTGAACCGTTGAGGTGTGTTTCTGTGTTGGGGAAGAAGACTGAACTGTTGAAGTGTGTTTTTGTGTTGGGGCAGAAGACTGAACGGTTGAGATGTGTTTTTGTGTTGGGGAAGAAGACTGAACCGTTGAGGTGTGTTTTTGTGTTGGGGAAGAAGACTGAACCATTGCAACTTTAGATGAGAGTACTTGCCATGGGTCAAGACAAACACCAGGGTTTTTCTACTATGTTTAAAAATATTTTAGTTTGTGGAGACAAACAGTAGTGCTTCTTGGATGGAAGTGTTTGCAAGGTGTGGTGAACTAAAATGGTTTGTTTGTTTTTTATGTTTGGTTTGGTATGTTTTCACTTTTTTGTTGTTTGTGGTGCTGTACATCTATGTAGTTGTCCCCAGTCTGATATTTTAAAAGTTAGAGAAGTTACCTTGTTTTTAAGCTAAGATAGTTGGATGAAATACCTCGTAAGGACAGCAGTTCACAAAGAAAAACTGCAGTAGGTTTCTGTGCATAATTTGGATGTGTTTGTATGAATGAAAGGGTATGGATTTGACTTAATGGGGAAAAAAACAACTACTGAAGTCTGTGATAGAAAATGACGGAAGGTCGAACAGGTTAATTTGTGTATGAATACTGTACATCATGTCGTTTTTGATGTATTATTTCAATGACAGACTGATTTTTTGTAGATTCTTGCATATGTAGGAAATTTGACAATTGATAGATGGAGTTGGACGTCTGATGATGTTGTCACAACAACTGGAATTATTTGGCATTTATATTGCCATTTACAATGTGTGTATATACTTTCCTGAATAAATTGAATAAATCCAACATTATGCATGAGTTTATCTGTCTGAATTCTTCACACTAGAGTAGAAAGAGAGATCCATAATGGTTTACCTGCTTGCATGAGTGTTTGATTGACAGATCTCAACATAAATTCTTTACCACTCATTTACTAGACCATCATGCCAAATGAAATCTGATCTGACTTGTTTTGTGCCGATTTATCCGAGTTGAAAGTTGTGCATCATCCTTCGGTCTCTTAGAACAATGGATCTCCCAGTCATCCCCGTGTTCAGCTTCAACATTGTCGGTCAAAAATGCCCCAAGTAAAGAGTTGAGCAGATCCTCTGTCCCTCACACTGATCTGAAACCCAGCACTCGGGCTTATGTCAGAGACCTCTGGCAAGAGGAATGTTCTCGTGGAGGGATAACAAACTCTTCCAAACCTGAGTTTTCAGTGTGTTCCATGTGCGGCCGTAGAGAAGAAACAGTCTCGTGTCATTTGCACAGAGGACACTGATTTGACACCCATTCTTTTCATTTAAAAGATGAAGAAGCTTCGTGGTGCAATCACGGAATGTACCACTCACAATAAAACATGTTCTCTTAGAGTGCTGGGACTTACATGATGTCAGACATCAACAGTGTACAGCAGACTCTATGAAAATCTTGTTCAGGGACACCCCCACCTGATGTGATTTTTGAGTATCGGAAAGAAATCAACTTTCTTCAACTGATCTATGGTTTTACAGAAGAAAGATTTTAACAAAATTCTGGTGTGTTTTTTCTTTCTTGAGAGTCGAGTGTGTTTGATTTTTTTGAACGATTAATATTGAGAGTTGATTTCAGTGGGATGACAGCCCTGAGATGGCCCTCTGTGGTTGGCTGGGCTGTCGGCAACAGAATCTCTCACTCTCAGCCTTTATTGGACATTGCCTTTGACTACACACTCCTGACCAAGCAGGTCACCCACGACGACCCATACAGTTCACATACGCTGTGCTGTGTGTTTTTATTTTGTTTATCCCTCTTCATGTGATGTAGGTCATGCAAGACCCATACTTTTCGAAGTCGTCAAGAGTTTATCCCTTGACTCGTGATGCAGGTCACCCATGGCCCATACTCGGTGTGCTGCTATTTCCGATAATTGCTCCAGCGTGTGTGTCTTCCACAACCTGCATCATTGGAAGTGTATAATTAAATGACATAACTGAATTATTCATTCCTTTTTGATGCACATACTTCAAAATTGATTGACAGATAGCTGACCGGATTTTTGACAGATTTGCTAATTTTCAGTAACAGATCAAGAAATGCGATGGCATCGTGTCTCAGAGTCCTCGGCAACCCAAGAGCCACAGCAATGGCTAAAATATTTCTATCGTACTCCAAGCTCACAGACGGTGAGTACCACAGTGTACATCACAGCACCCAATAACATGATCAGTCACATGCACACATACACGTTCTTTCATGCTCTCTCTTTGTTTCAACTCTCTCTCTTTGTTTCAACTCTATGCTTTCAGCCCCAACACATACTCACAAGGACATAAAAAAAAAGAGAAGAAAATAAGAATGACACAAAAAACGAACTGCAGGTGGAATAGAGATCTCCAAGAAGATGAACAGATTATAAAAGGATGATTAAACACACCAGATATTGCACACTCCTGTGTTCATGTTGTTTTATCTGTTTACCCCCCACCCCATCCCCTCCGCCTACCCAATGTGTAACTGTCTCGGTCCTTCCTCCCACTCCTCTCTTACCTTCCCCATACCCCTCTGTACATCGTCTCCCTCTCTTCTATTCTACCATCTGCTTTGTCTCCCCACTTCCCCTTCTCCCTTTCTCCCCCCCCCCCCCCCCCCCCCCCCCTTCAGCCATTGTCATGGGTCTGATCATAGTCGTTTTTTTCTTTTGCCATACACTCAGCCATTGTCATGGGTCTGATCATAGTCGTTTTTTTTCTTTTGCCTTACACCTTTAAATCCTGACATTGTTGTTTTCTTCACGATTTTGCCTTAAAACACCCCTAGCACAAAACTGATTTACTTTTGGTCTGCTCAGTTTGCAAACGAGTCACCATGCCAGAATTTGGAGAAGACCAGATAAAAATGGTGGATTTGCGAAGGCAGCAAGATGATGACACACAAACACACAGAAAATCACTGGTATATGCAGATAGATAGATAGGTAGATGGATAGATAGATGGATAAACAGATATTGTGCATGGTCTTGCTGCAATTTGACATTGTAGCTCTTTGTTGACTTTTGGTTTTGGGCCTCTGTGAAAGGTCAAGCCACCTGATCTGCATCTATCTATTTATCTATCTTTATCTATCTATTTATCTATCTATCTGTGTTTTGTGTGTGTGTGTGTGTGTGTGTGTGTGTGATAGAAGGAGAATCTGGAGAGAAAAAAAACAACAACAACAAAACAACAGTAATATTTCACAGTTTGTCCAGAGGAGACCTTGAACAGCTGTGCTATAAAATGAGACTAATAAATAAAAAATGAGGAAAACGCTTAATTTCTATTTCAGAACATATTGACATAATACCAAATGCACAGTTCATCCCACATGAAATCATAACACATGTAAAGCATGTAAATAAGAACTGGATATTGCTTGGCACTGATGATTATGGTAACTGTCGCCAGTTACTGAACTCCTCTCCAAATCTTTGTCATGATCTCAAATTATGTGGAGAGAGAGAGAGAGAGAGCGCACATGTGTGTGTGTGTGTGTGTGCTCTGTGGTGGTAAAAAAGCATAGCTAAACTTGGCAAAATTTCTAGAACTTAGTAAAGTTGTGTAACATCATATTCAGTGTGTTAATTATAGGGAAAAAGTTTTGGATGTTTGATTTGTTTCGTTTACATTTGTTTGATTTGTTTCAAGTCCTCTATGCCCAAAACGGGTCACAGGATTAAAATCTCTCTGTCTGTGTGTTAGTTGTTGTTTTGTTTTACGTCTTTCCACATTACGTGATATTAGACGGAAAAAAAATCAGGGCTGGGGAAAAAAAAAGGTTATCACAACGAGTCAAAAAAAAAGAAAAAGAAAAAAAAGATTAACTTATCTACAACTATAACACAAAAATAGAAAATCCACTTAATCAAAGATAAAGAAAAAACAACAACATATAACTCTTCTGTCTCATCTCACTACTGACTGCTATTATAAATATTTGCCAATTGGACTTTTAGCTAAGTGTAAAAAGAAAAGATATGTTTCACTTGCTGACAGGAAAACATTTTGAATGGGCTGTACAGACGTATTTGGAATGAATTTTTTCATTAAGTTACATAAAAGAATGTGATCAGCTGATATGCTATGATCACATATACAATGTATATTTTTGACATACTTTGTTTTAAAACAATCTGTGTGTGTGTGTTTGTGTGTGTGTGTGTGTGTATTCTTACTTGTATACCATCTCAATGTAATTTTGAGTCTTGTACAGGTATTGTTTCAAAACAAAGAAGAGAAAAATCTCCTTCACCCACCCCTTTGCCACCCCCTTCACATCACAAACAACCACAACAACAAAAGAGGCAAGAGGGTTGGGCTGATGTGGGACACATTAACCAAGTTGACTTTTGAGACAGAATTGAATCGATGGCTGCTAAGGATTGTTGCCTTACACTTTGTAGTATATTTTCTTATTTTTCGAAATTTCGAGAAGGGCAGATTCTAATCCAGTGTCTAACATGAGAAGGAAGCTTGACTTGAAATCATAAGAAAATAAAAAGAAAAAGAAAAAACTGTAATCAAACAAATGCATTGACTGTACAAAAAAAAAAAAAAGGAAAGAAAGAAAAAGGACACTCGCAAAAGAATTTGTGGCAAAATACAATGGAAAAAATACTTTGGTGATAACGTGAGCTTCAAATGTGATGAAAACCGGAACCCAAAACAATACACTTAGTACAAAGGTCTTTTGAGTGTGATAAAAAGTCAAGCACATTTTTTTTTGGTTATTACTCATCAATGTTAATTTTAAAAAGAAAACAACCTTCATTGATAATAATAGTCTTTCCCATCTCTCTCTCATTACCCCCTCCCCTCCCCCCCTCTCTCTCTCTGTCTGAAATTAGTTTGAGTGATTGGTACCAATTGAGTAAAACGATGTTTTAGCCTTTCCTGTTACGGTGGTTATGCTTGGTTATATAAATTGGACTCTACTTTCTTTTCTGAAGCAAAATACGCGTGAACCGAGGTAAGCTTTGCAAGGGAGGTTGTTAGTTAAGATATTCCCTGTGCCTTACAATCCTGTGTTCGTTGTGCGCCGACCAATGAAATCGACAGAAAAATCGACTTAAAAGAGGGCTTAGCGTGACGAATTCTCTCGTCATTTGCAGTTTCAGTTTCATCAATATGTCCCTGCGTGCGAAACTAGTCCATAATTACACGCTACACCGCATCCGATAAGTCCTAAGAACATACTGCACATGATTTAAAGCTGATGGGTAAATGAATTAATGACTAAGATGAAAGAATTTCAGAAGAAGGCCTCGTGGCTACGAATTGACTGATGTCCACTTGCGCGTTAGCCAAACGCACTGGCCAGACCTGGAGTACCTACCTAGGCCTAACATTGGTTGTGTCATTAATATATCATTGCATGTGTGTGTGGTGAATGTAAACGTGTGTATGGGTGTGTGGGCACGGCCTCTGTGTGTGTGTGTGTGTGTGTGTGTGTGTGTGCTAGTGCATACGGTGCGCGAGTGCATGTGCGTCAACGTATTGAGCGATGTGTGTGTATAAGTGTGCATGCGTAAGTGTGTGCGCGCACGCACGCGCTTGTGTGTGTTCGTGTGCAGAAGTGTATATGTGTGTGTGAGTTGTGGGCTTGTGTGAGCATGCCCATACGTGCATATATATCTGCACATTTATATGTACTCATAATTATAAATGTATGTGCCTGTATATATGGGTGTATATGCATGTGCTTGTGTGTATATATGTGAGTGTGTGTACGTGTGCACACACACACACTGGATATGTAACACACACACACACACACACACACACACACACACACACTCTCTCTCTCTCTCTCTCTCTTCTCTCTCACACACAGAGGATGTATAAAGCACTGGAAAACACACACTCACACACATACACACATGCACACACAGATGAAGGGAGGGGGGAAAGGAAGTAGGAAGATGCATGGGGAGAGAGACAGAAAGAGATTGAGAAGGTGGAACAGCCAGTCAAATGGACAACAAAGATCGATAAGCAGATACTCAGTAAGACAAAGAGACTGGTTCACACACACACTCTGTCTCTCTCTGTCATCTGTCTCTCTCCCACTTCAGCCCTGATATGGCCCTTTGCGGTCGGCAGGGCTATAAGCAACATTACCTTACCTTTGTGGTCGGTTGGGCTATAAGCAATAACAATTATTACCTTACCTTACCTCTCTCCCACTATGTGTGTCTCTCTCCCGATGGTCCCACCTTCCTCCTCCCCCACTCTTGTGTGTGTGTGTGTGTGTGTGTGCGTGATCCAGTGCTTTATATAGCCAGTGCCTGTTGCTTAGTGGATTTCTGTCATGTTTTGTCTGCCAGTGATCAAGCCAAAAGGTGAAAGCTTTGAAATAAAGACCCTGGATAAAGGCTGCAGTCAAACACATGAATCCTGTTGTTGCTTTCATACAATGGCTTGTTTGGACACTTTGGTTTGAAGCCGTGCTCTGCCCCTTGGGAGAACTGAACTTTAAAAAAAAATGTTTTATTCATCTTTGTCAGTGTCTCTGTCTGTCTGTCTGCACACACACACACACACACACACACACACACACACACACACACACACACACACACAAAATTAGATCAAAATTAACGTATGCACAAGAGGTGTTCTTCAGTGCACCCAAATACTTACTGAAAAAACTTCAAAGTATTGATTCCAAAGCATATAAGATAGCCATGGGACTACCAGTCCATGCCTCTTGTACAAAAGCATACAGTGCTGCTGGGAGATTACCACTGGAAGAATATAGGAATCTTGCATGCACCAAATTTGTTATAAGAAGTTCTACTATAGATAACAATATAGGCCCTGAAATAAATATTAAATCGGACATTGATTTTCCCAAAAGGGCTAAAAATATATCATCTCAAACGACTCTAAGAACATATACTTCCTCGATTTTAGAATCCTCAGATATTAAACTAACATCTATTGCAAAAAGATCTATTGTGTCTCCTATCCCCCCATGGAAACTAATACGAGCACGTTTTGATATTGACCATACAGATTTAACAAAGGCTGAAAATACTAATTTGTTATTATCCAATATAAAAATGCATTTGCATGATCACTATTCCAACCATTTTAAGATATACACTGATGGGTCATTAATCAATGAACATGCAGGTGCAGCATACATTATCCCAGGTCTTAACGAAGAAAAGTCCTATTATCTTGGAAAAAACAAATCTATATTCACTGCTGAGTTAACTGCTATAATTATGGCTTTAAAGTGTGTTATTGATTACCCTCAAAATTTATTTAAAGTTGTTTTATGCGTAGATTCCAAGTCAGTTCTTACTGCAATGAAGAATTTTAGATTAAAAGTTCGACCTGAGATGATCACTGAAATAAATAATTTAGTACACTTCCTCTCAGCCAGAGACACTGAAATAACATTTCTTTGGGTGCCCTCCCACTGTGGGTTATACTATAATGAAAAGGTTGATGTTCTGGCAAAGAGAGGAGCAAAACGATCATCAGATTAGCATTTTTTGAACTTCTCTATGTCAATGCAAGAGTGCTATACTTTGGCAGAGAAAGTACAATTTTCTAATTTTCATTTGATAGAAAGAGAAACTGGGTGTTTTGGTTTACACGATGAAATGAGAAGTATTCATGAAATGTTAAGTAAGTATGATCAAAACATTTATCGTAGACGACAGATAAGTTCCTTGATCTGTAGATGGAAATTGGATTGTTTTAAAACAAAGTATGTCAAAAATATACATTGTATATGTGGTCATAGCATATCAACTGATCACATTCTTTTGTGTAACTTAATGAAAAAATTCATTCCAAATACGTCTGTACAGCCTAGTCAAAATGTTTTCCGGTCACTGTCAGCAAGTGAAACGTATCTTTTCTTTTTGCACTTAGCTAAAAGTCCAATTGGCAAATATTTATAACATATAACAGTCAGTGGTGCGATGAGACAGAAGAGTTACATGTTTCGAGGTTTTTTGTGTGGGTTTTTTTTTTTTTTTTCAGTCTTTGATTAATTTAAGTGGATTTTCTACTTTTGTGTTATTGCTGTAGATAAGTTAGTTATTGTACCTCATAGTGTTAACCGTTTTTTACCCCTCCCCCTCCCCCCCCGCCCCCCCCCCCCCCCTTTTTTTCCGTCTAATATCACGTAATGTGGAAAGACGTAAAACAGAACAACAACAACACACACACACACACACACACTCTCTCTCTCTCTCTCTCTCTCATATATCACTCATATATCTGTCTTTTTGTTTGAATTTCAAATCTTTGCCAAGTCATTACTATAATGATGGAAGAATTGTTGTTAACCTGCACTTGTGTTCCCCAACTACTTAATTGTTCAGCATTATATATTATATTTATATATATATATTATATATATATATATATATATATATTATATATATATTGAATTATAAACAAAGCTTGCTCTTATGTCTTAGATTGAAAACAAGCTGCTCTGTAAGTTGCTGGAATGGTGCTCGGTACTTATCCTTGGAATTTATTATAGTTTGTTGTTATATATATTATATATGTGTGTGTGGGGGGGGGGGGGGGGGGGGGGGAGTGTATATGCATACATATGCACTTGTAAACAGACCTACATGGCAGTTCAGCTACATATGACACTATTGACAGGGATAAGCAAAATTCTGTGTTACAAGAATTCTAGAGATGTTGTTGATAGGAATTAGAGACAGCTACATAGATGATAGAAGGCCAGCAAAGTATGATTACTGAGTTCCTTTGCTGGCTCCACTGACACATTGTGAAGAAAGAGTCGAGTTTGTTACTCCTGAAGAATTTGTTTTGATCATTAGAAAGTGTTCTCAACTAAAAGGGTGTAGACAGCTGTTACTACGCTCTTTTCAATTGTGATATTTTAGAGATCGAACATAGAGTGGTCTCTTCACCTGAAAAAAAAAAAATCACAAAGATATGTTTTTGAATT
Source organism: Conus ventricosus (assembly GCA_018398815.1). Lineage (NCBI taxonomy): Eukaryota > Metazoa > Mollusca > Gastropoda > Neogastropoda > Conidae > Conus > Conus ventricosus. Next base: position 4,905,608 of record CM031621.1, read on the forward strand.
TCATATTTGATTGATTGAGACAGAGTCGTTGTTTGAGGGAGTTGTTTCTGCAATGTTCTGCAAATACGGTCATTTAGAGCAGGAAAATAAGTAAGGTTAGCCGTTTCATGCACCATGTGAGATCTAACATTGAATGTTTCAGAAGTAACTGAGCGGCTGAAGTTGGGGGGACATGACCATGTTGCTGTCATGTATGGCACAGCGATTTCTGTCACACTTTAAACTTCGTGGCTTCTCTTCACTTGTGGGGATGGTAAGGAGTGAAGGCACCGGAATGTTCCACAGAGGCCTGCTGTTTCAGTTCCCAAGGATTGCTAGCTCAGGAAGAGCCAGTTGCAGCCTCTTGTGTGCCGGTGTGGCAGATGCTGCTGAACGCAGAGTTTTAGGGGAAGGCTGTTAGCTGGGATTGTGTTTGATGGTAAAGGGTGCCCGCTGTGAGTTTTTGGGATTGTGCTATGCAGTTAGACTGCATGGAATTTTCCGGGCACATTTTTGGCCTGCTGGATACTGTGTTAAGGACTAGATAGCCTCTTTCTTTGATAAGGATTGTGTCCTTCTTTGGAATGTACTCTGAAGTCTTCAAAGGTACAAATACGTCTTGGTCACAGGAAAATGGGCAGAATTTAGAAGTGTTAGAGTAATCAGCGTGTTAATTGAGGACACTGTACGGACGAAGATGAAGATGGGCAGAAGGGTATATTTTGCTTGCAGTAAGTTGCAGATGCACTGACTGGTAAAGTGAAAAGCTAAAAATGTTTATCTGGAAAAGTATATGGAAAAAAAAAAGAAAGAAAAAAAAAATCTATATCTTCCCATGTCTTTCCAATTCGCTTGTTTCCGGTGAAAGTCGTTTATGCACGGGATCTCATTACGCATGCACAGACACATTTTCTGTCTGTATCTGGGTGAAGGCCGTGTTTGTTTACTATGCCAAGGTTGTGAAATATTTTTGTTGCAATAATGCCTCCGGTGAAATTTAGAAGCAAAAATGTATTCCATGGCAAAGCTTCCCATAAGCGTAAGGCCCAGATTGTGGCAGCCAGACATGGGAAAAAAAAGCAAGAGTGAGGCGGGAGTGGGTGAAGCATTGAGGAGTGTGCTTAGGTTCCAAAAGATCCAGGTAATTCCAGGCCAGTGAGCTTGACTTGCATTGCATGTAAGATTTTGGAGAGCTTTGTAAGAGATGTGGTAGTTGCTCATTTTACTGAAAATGACTTACATGCTAAACGCCAACATGGATTCAGGAAAAAGAGATCATGTGTCACACAATTACTAGAAGTCATCGACAACCTAACAGAAGTGATAGATAATAGGGAGCCAATTGATATATAGTGTACTTGGACTTTAGAAAGGCATTTGATTCTGTCCCTCATGAAAGGCTGCTAAACGAAAGCAAATCCGAGCAGATAGGAAGCGAAAAAGAAGTTTTTGTGGTAATCAATACACAAATAAGAGACTGAAGACTGAACGTGTTGAATCCAGAGTGGTAAGTGGTGATAGTGGAGAGGGCTTAATGCAGAGTAGTGTAGTTGTGGAAGATCGACAACACGCCACAGCGTCGAAAGTGAAACTTCAAAATGGCCTTGCTACAGATGAAAATATTCAGGAAGAAGACAATTGATAGATGATAGTTCCCAAGCTAGATCATTAATGATGATGGTGATAATCATAATATCCCCTCCCCCGTCACCCTCCACCCCCAAATGATCATTAGAATGGTGAAAGTAAACAAAACAAAAGCCATTAGTGATATTGTGGAAGCAATAATTCAACATTTATTTGAATTCTGTGGGTCTGCATACTTGATATTGGTAATTTACTATTAATATCAAATTGACCAAAAGCACCTCGGGCAAAGAGCACACGATTCACCCTGCGTGTCTGTTCTTCATCGCAGAGATCTCTAATGGCTGAACACGGGCCGTTAAAACCTTCATCAGGTCGACGAAAAACTGGTGATTGATGTGGACACAGGAATCGATGATGCACACGCCATCATGCTGGCGCTGTCACAGACCGATGTGGATGTATTGGCCATCACCTGCGCCAATGGCAACATCAAAGTCGACGATGTGGTCGACAATACACTGCGCGTCTTGAAAGTCTGTGAAAGGATGGATGTGAGTTGATTTGTTTGGAGGCGTACATGTATGTGTGGGTGTTTTTGTGTGTGCACATTTACAAGAATATATCATGAAACATATGTAATTGTGTGTGTGTGTGTGTTTGTGTGTAAGGTGAAAAGTCATCTCCAGGTTTATGACATACTACACTTGACAGACGATGTGTGTGTGTGTTACATTACATTGGCAGAGAAATATGACATTACTCTAACACCAACAACATCAAATAGTGAAACACCCTGTGCATTTTCTCTTACCATTAGGAGGAGCAACAGTTTGTCCAGGATGCCGTCTGCAAACATCATGTTCAATACAATACAGGTCAAGATCTAGTTCTGTTATTTCTTACTTTATTCCCATGAAAGTGAGTTAGGAGAGTGTATTAAATTTCTGAACTTTGAAGATTTAAAACAAACAACAACAATGACAAAACCCAACAACTAAACATCAGCAACAACTAGAACTGGCTCATTTGGAAACTAAAGATTTCTGTGAGAATATGCAGAAAGAACACATCAGCGGCGAATCAGATTGAATTATTTTTTTGCTGGTAAAAATTTCAATTTTAGTTCAGTTTCATTTCTATGTAGTATGGTGATAGGCGAGTGCGATCGATTCTTTCCTCGTAAGCGAGTGGTATTCACAAAATGTATACTTACAATATGTGTGTGTGTCTATACATATATGTGTGTGTGTGTGTGCATGTGTGGGTGTGTGTGTATCAGTGTCTGTTTGAATATTGTGCTGTTATGGTTTACGCATTTTTTTGAAATATGTTCATGATAACCACATAGTGAAAATGGTTACGCTTGAAAAAGTGCATATTTATGAAATGTTCGATCTTGTATTACACTTGACAAGTGGGCTATTGCCTCCCCTCAGGTGCCATTGTATAGAGGAGCGTTTCGGTCTCTGCTGGGTAAAGTGTCCAGCTTTGACAACTTTGACGCCAGTGCCTGGAAAAACGCCTGTGGACAGGAGTCACCTTCAGGCAGGGCATGCTGCCAATACCCTCGTTCGCCTCGCCTCCCAGTTCCCAGGTAACCAGCTTTCTTACCTGTCCATGATCTTTCTTTATTTACATATGAAATTACTGTTTTGGACTACTTTTTTTGTAAAACCTTATCATTATGGGATACTTTGATTATTTTTAAGATCAGCATATCTGCAGTGCCTCCCCTGGTGGGGGCGCCTTATAACAAACTGAAACTGAAAGGACAACTGTGGATGTGCATGTAAAAGGGGCCCTGGGAATGGGCAGTTTGGAAGTAAGGCATATGTACCTGGACCTCGAAGTGAAGCCCAATTTTCAGTTACATAATGAACATTTCTAGGAGTATGAACATTGCAACATCTCCATAAATGAACTCCTCAGTGCTTCCTTTTCCTTGTACTAACCAAGCCAAGGATGTATATGGCTAACGGACTTCTTCATCTGCATGTACACAAAATGCCTTCTAAACATAATTTTCTTTCTGTCTTTTTCTCCATCGGTCTCTTCATCCAGCCTCCCCTTTCCTTCCTCACCTCGACAACTTGTTATCAGAATCATTTCGTTTCCTCACCTCGACAACTTGTTATCAGAATCATTTCATTTCCTCACCTCGACAACTTGTTATCAGAATCATTTCATTTCCTCACCTCGACAACTTGTTATCAGAATCATTTCGTTTCCTCACTCGACAACTTGTTATCAGAATCATTTCGTTTCCTCACCTCGACAACTTGTTATCAGAATCATTTCGTTTCCTCACCTCGACAACTTGTTATCAGAATCATTTCATTTCCTCACCTCGACAACTTGTTATCAGAATCATTTCATTTCCTCACCTCGACAACTTGTTATCAGAATCATTTCATTTCCTCACTCGACAACTTGTTATCAGAATCATTTCATAAGTTGTTGTTGTTTTTCCTTTTCACAGTTTAGCTCAGTCTTTTTACTGCAACACGTCACAAAAGGGGAAAAAAAAAGATCTTGCCAACCACAAAAGTTTGTTTTCACGCTGTATCAGTTTGCCTGTGGGGGTTGTTCACATCAGGCACTAGTTATCATGTTTTTTGGTGGGGTTAGTGTCTTCACTTACGCAGTTGAATGGCATGAAGCAGCATGAAACTGTTTCTGAATCGGAAGCCCGTGATGAAAACAAGAAACCAACAGGAAAGCTTGCTGGCACTGGGTCTGAAATCAAGAAAAAAAAAGGGCAGTTGCAAGAATTCATTTTAACGTACATGGTAAAAACCATCCTGTGTTGAAGACGGAGTGCACCCAGCTGAGTTTGACAGATGTTTGGTCAGAGGAAGAAGGAGGGGGACGATTGTTATTGAGTCCAGACATAACATGCATCTGATGAATGCTATCCCTTCAAAAGGCTTTCTAGCTTTCTCCTACCCACCTTGGCTTTTTTAAAAAAATAATTAAGTTACTATTCTACAAATTCTTTTATCAATGATGATATATTCACAAAACATGACAGATTTCATCACTTACAAGTTAATCAAATCACCCATGCCTTGACTTTGTTACATTTTTTTTTTTTTTTACAGGGGAGATCACTCTAGTGGCTCTAGCGCCCTTGACAAATGTTGCCTTGGCCATCAATCTTGACCCGGACTTCCCCCAAAAACTGAAGGAGATCGTCGTCATGGGGGGTAATACAGATGGTAAGGAATGTTGTTGTTATGTGTGTGTGTTTGTCGGAGTGTGATCAAACTGAAAGTTTTGATTAAATCTTTTTCTTTTAAATGCTTGTCTATGAAAACACTTGTATAGGTAGGTGTATGTCTGTACCTGGCATACATCTGAACATCCAAGCAATGCACACTGTCAAAGGAAAAAAAGGAAAAAAGAAAGCAGGGAAGGTGTAAACATGGGTGATGATGAACACATCCTCTGAAATCAAAGATCACACTATTATCTTGACAATGCCATGTGTCTCTGTGTGTTTGTGTTTGTGTGGGTGTGTGTGTGTGTGTGTGTTTGTATGTGTGTGTGTGTGTGTGTGTGTGTGTGTGTGTGTGTCCGCGCGTGCACACACGTTTGCACAGGCACATGGACGAGTTAAAGAGAGTTGGCCAAATCACTGGTGTTCTTTTCCAGTGTATACTAAAAATGTTTATGTTAGTCAGACTTTTCACATTTTTACCTTGTCGTGTGAAACAGTTTTCTCTGTTTTTTTTTTTAGAAACGTGAACTCTATTCAACGGAAACTGTTAGGTGTGCAGCCACATCTTCTGTGCCGCTTCAACGACATGACACCCATGCTGCTTATTCCGGCTGCCCATCCACAGCCGTAGCCTGGCTTTTCCGGCCTCGGCCCTGTGCTGGCAATCCACCGACAGCAGTCAGTGTCAAGTTGTTAGTAGGCAACCCACCAGAGGAGACACTGCACTGCTGCCGAGTCACTTCGGTGGTGTTCAGTGCTGCCTGTTTGAGCCAACATACGCAGGACACCACCAGCTAAGTCCCCTTCTGTTGACAACAGTTGCTTAGTCATGGGTCAGCTCTCCCTCCGGAGGGTGCCGCCACATCCCACCATGGACAGCTCCCATAAATTTGCTGTCACCAGTGACTCCAACAGCGCCTCACAAAGAGCATAGACGTGGACAGGGAATCAAAATAGGTCACCAGGAGAGCAGGGTGTGAAGGGCCACAGAATTCCAGACTTTTATTGGCAAGGCTGATTGAGGAGGATGAAGATGATGAAAATGATGCTATGGATTTCCACACTGGTCTGAGATTGCATGGTGGGGCTGTACTCTACGCTTATTTTTGTAATATATCCTGGCATCATCCAGGGTTGATAGAGAGAGATACAAACACCTGCAGTACTGGTCAGGAAATCTGAGCAACACTCTCAGAGACGCATCCATGAAGTGGATGAAGCTAGACTGTGTGGTCCCAGTCTTCCCACTAAGCCCATAGCAAACTGCACTCAGTGTAAGAGCCGGTCAGGGCTGAAAAATCCCACATATAAACGGCTCTGAAGGGAATCGAACCCATGAACTCCTAGCTGGGAATCCGCAACACTAACCACTTCACCATGGTGACTGGTATGCAAAAAAAAGAAAGAAGAAAAAAGGAACATGTTTTACTACTAACAAAGAACACAGGAACATGTGTACCGATGTGCTGTCCATGTTTGAATGTAATGATTTTGTTTGGTTGTCATTGTGGACAACTTCGCTTGGTAACAGCAAGGGAACATATGAGCCCTTGTGCAGTTCACCCAACTTTTTGTCAGTGTAGATTTAGCGAACATGCGAAATACTTTGTTGCAGCAAGAGGCCGTGTGAGTCCCTGTGCTGAATTCAACTTCTTCAACGACCCTGAAGCTGCCAGTGTTGTGCTGAACAGTTTTAAGTCCATACGTCTTCTGCCGTACGAAGTTTGCTGCCGTCACTCTCTGTCCTGGGTGAGAATTGTCTTTTTCCTCTGATCATGGCAGCGAGGTCAGTCTGAAGTCAGCTTTGGTAATTGTATGAAAACAGCAAGAAATAAATGATGAAAGAAAGAGATTTAGGTAGATTTTGATGTTGCCAGCATTTTTCTTTGTGCGAGCGTTATTGAAAGATACCCTGTCTACGTATTGTATTCGAAAATGCCAAATAAACACTGTTTTTGCTAACTGAGTGAGGACGTTTTAGAACTTGGCATGATATCCTCAAAATAGTTTGAAGAGAGGGTGTCCTCTTTAACTTAGCTCTTGCACTATTTGACAGAAGTTTGTGATGTTGGAAAATGAATGAAACAAAATTACTGTAAAGAAATTTTGAGTTTCCACAATAACACACAGACACCTGCACAAAACAAAAAACAAAAATAGCCAAGAGATTGATAATAATTTGAAAAACAACAACAGCAAAGCAGCCTATAAAATTGTCAAGGACCTAACGGGAAAGAAACAAGCCAAGATAACAACGATCCATGACAAAAACGGTAAATGTCTCAACGATGATGAAAAGATACTACAACGATGGACAGAATACTGTTCTGAGCTTTACTCGCACAACGCTGAGGGAAATTCATCAATCCTTGTCGCGCCGGAACCAACAAATAACAGCAAGGATAATATAACACGTGATGAAATCATTAGAGCCTTATCATCAATGAAAGCAGGAAAATCGCCCGGTGTTGACAACATACCGGCAGAATTGATTAAGGCAGGAGGTGATCCAATGGTGGACATGTTACTTGCAATATGCAACAGAATCTGGGAAACCGGGGAATGGCCTACTCCTGGACGCAGTCACTTATCATCACGCTACCAAAGAAAGGCAACCTACAGCAATGCCAAAATTATCGCACGATTAGCCTCATCAGCCACCCAAGCAAAGTTATGCTGAAAGTAATCCTAAATAGACTGAACCCACAAGCAGAAAAGATCATCGCTGAAGAACAGGCGGGGTTCAGGCCAGGACGAAGTACCATAGAACAAATATTCAACCTAAGAATTCTGTGTGAGAAGTACAACCAAAACCAACAACATCTGTACCACGTATTCATAGACTTCAAGAAGGCCTTCGACCGAGTGTGGCATGAAGCATTATGGGCAACAATGAAACTCTCCAACATCAATGCCAACCTCATTGGAACTATTGAAAGCCTCTACAATAAAGCCACCAGCGCCGTTTTCTTCGGTAACAACATAGGCGAGTGGTTCCGAACTACCGTTGGAGTGCGACAGGGCTGTCTACTCTCCCCCACACTTTTCAATGTCTTCCTTGAGAGAATTATGACCGATGCGCTAGAAGACCATGAAGGAACTGTAACCATTGGAGGGAGAATCATCACCAACCTCCGTTTTGCCGACGACATAGATGGACTAGCTGGAAACGAACAAGAGCTAGTGCACCTGATCAACAGACTCAACAACACCTCTGCTGATTATGGCATGGAAATAAGTGCGGAAAAGACAAAGGTCATGACTAACAACCCAATCGGCTTTACCCAAGACATAACCATCAACAGCAAAAAGCTTGAACCAGTCAACACATTTAAGTACTTGGGGGCAACAATCTCAGATGAAGGATCAAGAGCTCAAGAGTCGCTCAGACCACAGCTACGCTATCTAAGCTAACGCCTCTTTGGAGAAATAAAAACATCTCCATCAGCTCAAAGATTAGACTGATGCGATCCTTAGTCATGGCGATATTCTTATATGCTTGTGAGTCATGGACGTTGAAATCAGACCTTGAGAAAAAGATCCAAACAATGGAAATGAGGTGCTTCAGACGACTCCTTGGCATCTCATACAGAGATCACATCAGCAATGTGGAAGTTAAAAAGCGCATCGTGAATGAAATTGGTCCATATGTCGATCTCCTAACCTCAGTAAAAAGACGCAAACTGAAATGGTATGGACACATCACACGATCAACAGGCCTTGCCAAGACAATCATGCAGGGCACAGTACCAGGACAAAGGCGAAGAGGTCGACAAAGGAAAAGATGGGAGGATAACATCACGGAATGGACAGGCCTGCGGCTGAGAGACACATTGCGGAGGGCGGAGAACAGAGAGGAATGGAGAAGGATGGTTGTCACTGCTTCAGGGGTGCCCCTACGGACCGACGTCTAAGGGACCAAGTCAAGTCAAGTCAAGTCTATTCAACTTGCCTAGAGGTAATGTGAAAAGTTGGTGGTCAGTAATTTCACATTAGTTTACAGATAGGGTGTCTTTATTATCAGAATATATACAGATACACTGATACACAGGCATTATTTTGTCAAATTCTTTGTAATGCGTTAAAACACACACAAAAAAACTTTGCAGGAATTCATGGAGAAATGGACAGGAATGGGCAACCCGAAATCCAATTTTCTTCGTGACTCGCTGGAATTTGATGTGAAGACGGCAAAGACTTCGAATCGCAAGGGCTATCGGACATGCGACGGGTTTGCGATGGCAGCGTTTGTCGACAGTAACGTTGTGACGGAGGAGGAGGACGTGTACGCCACGGTGGAACTGTCTGGGCAGCTGACCCGCGGTCAGATGGTGGTGGACTGGACTGGCCTGCTGAGGAAAGAAAAAAAACGTTCGCCTCGTTCTGGGCTTTGACATGACCAAGGTCCAGCAGTTGCTGCTTTCCATGGCTTCCTCTTGAGGATGGGATGAACCTCCTGCTGGCCTCACTGTGCGCTGGCTGTTCGACTTATCTGGAGCTTTCATGCCAGTGTGGAGAGCACACCAGATGTGATTCCGACTCCTGAGAGAAAGGATGAAAAAGAATTAGGAAAAAAAGAAAAAAAGCTTAACAAGACAACCTGTTCAAGTGTGTTCCAGACTTTTGAATGAAGCGTTTTTTAAATTGTGATTTTGCAAAACAACTTCGTGAAAAAAGTTGCCAGCAGTGTTAATCATGACCTCGGACGTGGGATGCGATACATGATGCAAATCATCGCAGCAGTGTGTGTCATCATGAGACTGATGGTTTTGCCCCTTCTGCTGCTGTAGATCCAGGTAAGTGTCATCATCAGACTGATGGTTTTACTACCTCTGCTGCTGTAGATCCAGGTATGTGTCATGGTCAGACTGATGGTTTTGCTACCTCTGCTGCTGTAGATCCAGGTATGTGTCATGGTCAGACCGATGGTTTTGCTACCTCTGCTGCTGTAGATCCAGGTATAATGTGTCATGGTCAGACAGATGGTTTTGCTACCTCTGCTACTGTAGATCCAGGTATGAAAGGTTTTTCAAAAGGAAAAGAAGGGAATTGATGGGGGTCTGGGGGAAGTGGAGGTTTTTTTTCTTTTCTCAATTATATAAGGTAAAAAATCGTGTGGGTGTTTGAATGTATATACAGATGAGAGAGATGGAGAGAGAGGATGTATGTGTGTGCATATGTTTGTGACAAAGGGAGGGAGGGGAGAGAGAATATGTGTTTTGCATGTGCATGTTATTGTGTATGTGTGGAGAGAGAGAGAGAGGAAAGGGGGAAGTCTTATAGGTTGGGACTCATAAGCCTATCTTCCTGGGTAGAAAGAATTTCACTTTCAGGCAGCAATAAAATCAACTTGATACTGGGTTCTTAAATTGACACTCTGTAACTTGGTGACTGGAAACTTGATGTAATTGAATTGCCACGAAGTATGACATAGACTGCTGAAGTTGACAGTACTTTGTTGAACGGTTTAAATATACATGTTTTTGACAAAGTTCACAAAATGCTTCCAATTCGTAGCCTGTCTCGGTTTAGATAACATCACCAACCATGCATCTCAGTTGTGTTGGTGGGAAACTTGTGCCAGGATTTTCAGTCGGCGCCAGGTTGACGAGTTTACATTTATTAAAACAAAGTGTGTCTGTCTAATGAGGTGAACACTTCTGTGAACAGAATTCACAAACAATATGACATGCTTGTGTACATTGGAAATGGAAGATTTGGCGCAGTGCTGGATAAGTACAGCTATCAGTGAAACATTTTTGCAAATCATGTTGACAAGCTTGCATGACATAACTTTGTAAAAATACTTCAAGAACATGAATTTGTACAGATCATTTTGGAAATTAAGGCAAGGTAACAAGGTCGATTTTTGAAAAAATCGTTCAAAAATGTTCTTTGGGTTTATTTCACCATATGCACAGATTTTGATGAAAATTGGTGATAACCTTCCTTGGTTATTGTGCTAGCAGTAGGTAATAACCATTTACATCTGGGCATATTTTTAATCTTACAATATGTGCTTTAAATGGGATGGGGTAACGACACAAAATAAAATCATGGCGTTGGGGTTGTCACTCTCACACAGACACTATTACACTTGGAGTGTTCAAATTTTGCATGGTTTTAGAAAAATGTGATATCTATAAAATGACCTAAATTCAGAGTCCTAATGTATATTAGCTGTATGTGAGTGATCATTCAAGTACAACTAAAAGTGAACATTTTGAAAACTTTACTGACATGACCCAGACCTTTGATTTTAGGTCATTTCAAAGAACACAGCATCAAGATGATCTCCACAAAATTTCAAGTTGTTTGGACAAAAATTAAATGAAATATGATGACATTAGTGACACGAGTACGTGAAAACGCAGTTTTGAGAAAATCGGCTTTGAAAGTTTGGTACACATGTAATAATAGCTTTGCAGACTTTCTCTTGCAAACCATGCTGTTTTTCTGCCTCCTCCAAGTTCTGAAATGATAAAATAACACTGACCTGAACTATTCATGAGAACCTGCCTGGTAAAACTCCTCTTGGCCTTCTGTAACCTGGGCGGCCGCTAGTCTTCGGGCTCGACGATCTGCTGGTTGAAGTCTTGCTCCAGCCGCCTTGATCCTCCCCCCATCCAGCTCATGGAAACACTTGGTGAGCGAAAGATTAGTAAAGTGTTTTTCCCTGAAGGAGAGGGGGAGAAGAAAAACATTCGGTAGTGCTCCTTTTGGGTGATTGGAAAGATTGCGTGTGCGTATGGAGTAAATGCTGTCATGAATGCGGGTATGCAAGAGTGACAGTGTGACATCAGAAGGTTGCGTGTTCGAATCACGTCGGGGTCACCACTGTCACACTGTCACTCTTGCATACCCGCATTCATGACAGCATTTACTCCATACGCACACGCAATCTTTCCAATCACCCAAAAGGAGCACTACCGAATGTTTTTCTTCTCCCCTCTCCTTCAGGGAAAACACTTTACTAATCACAACAACAACTTGTAAACAGATTTTACACCTGTATCTCTCTCCGCACTGAGAGACAAATAAATCCGCACACATGTATCTCTCCTCACACCGAGAGACAAATCAATCTTCACACATGTATCTCTCTTTACACTGAGAGAAAAAAATAGTCTTCACACTTGTATCTCTCTTTACACTGAGAGATAAAATAGTCTTCACACTTGTATCTCTCTTTACACTGAGAGATAAAATAATCTAGTTCCGCTTCTATAAAGCTATGGCCTTCACATTCCGTTATCCCAAAATTCCGGACCAGGAGAATACATAACTCCCGTAATCACTGAGGACCTGCCTGCCTCAAGTAAAAAGCTTCCCTGCTTTCTCAATTCCCTGTCTCTCTCTCTGAGACAATATACTGCCCCCTCGAACTCTCCCGTCCTGGAGATACGAGTCTCGACTTCTCTTCCGCGACTTCTTCTGTCTCTTGCGAAATGACGAGCTTCAACTCCTCTCCCTGGAGTTGGTACTGGCTGGGGCTGAACTACCGGTGTGTTCCCCACACCATGGCCATCTTCAACCACCTCACGGGGTGAAAGATGAAGGGTGAAGGGCGAAGGGTGAAGGGTGAAGGGCTGAAACACGAATAAGGTTCGTGTAAGTAACCTGCTTCTCAATTCAACATATGAATTCTTTCTCTCTTCTTTAAGTTTTCCCCCTGTAGCTTTCCCCAACTATCTATCGCTCACCTGGTAATGACTGGTCAGCAAAGAGGACCACCGTCCTGACAGGTTCGAGTCTCTAGGCCATCTGCTGGGTTAAAACTGACTCTTTCCTCCCTTCTCCTAGTGAGTGCATACTCAGTGTTCAAAACACATGACCAGCACCTTACCTTACCAGCCCTTGTTAAACTATCACTCAGTGGTCACTTTCACCCAATGACCACATTCGTTTCTTGAATGAGTCATACTCACAATTATTTTGGGGACGCCCGCTACACTAGTCAAGCCATATGAATATTCTTCCTTTAATTGTGGCACGGGGAAATGATTCATATCACTAACTTCATGTGATGGAGCGTCACATGCCTTGATGTGAGGCTACGTCACATGACAGTGTCCTTCTGGCATCCCCAACTTGGTAAAAATGCTCAGGCGGCCCATCTCTCCATCATTGTATGCAATTGTTGCATCAGACACAGCCAATGTGAGACGAGGGCGACCGACAAAACCAGTTTTCGGGCAGCGTTCCCATATCAAGTTGTGGAAGCTTTCATTAGTGTTTTGGGTACCCCATGAGCACACTTGGAAAGCAGTGTGTCAGAGGACAGTGTCTCAAAAACTGGTCTGATGGTTTGGCAGACATAGGGTGGCAGTGCATTTCTGTTGGGATCTGTAGGAGGATTCTTTTTCGACGGACACCACACACCACAGTTAGTATGGACTTTATTCCTGTGTTCCCATATTGCCCAGATGTCCCTCTGCATGGCCCTCACATCCCCTACATTGTTCCTGATTGCAGCCCCATAGTGCCCTTGAATGTTCAAAATCATCTTTTTTGTCAGCCCCCCCTTCCCACCAATCCCAGTCATAGTTTTTCCCATATGTTGGTATTTCTCTTTCTTCAGTGCTGCAACCTTGTTGGTCAACTGCCTCCCCATTCTTTTTTGGACATGGCCACAGCACTCAAGCTTTTCAATGTCTACATCCCCATAAATGGGTGGTTCAGCTTTACTCACAGACGAGAAAGACTTGCTGTCCCCATCACCCAAAAAAGAAACATATTTCAGTTCATGAAGAGCCTCACTTCGTCTGAACGCCGTCACAGCTCCTGCTGGCTCCATGCTGCCTGCTGACCCATCATGATTCTTGTCGCAGTTTGGGGCTGTGTGTCTGCTTCCACTCAGTGAAGTCCTCTTCTGTCCTCTTTTTCTTATTTTTCGCGCATGCATCGCAGTAGTTGGACATGACAACAGTGTCGATGACTTTTGAATTTTGTTTGTCCACACTGAGAACTGTAAACACCCCATTCTTTGACTGGAAACCTCTCCTCTGCCAGGTTCCATAGCAGGAAACAGCGACCTCCTCTCCCTTTGATGCCTTCAGCTCAGCTGCAAGGAGAAAGAGAGAATCACAGTCTAGCCAAAAGCAATGTGAAAATACATCTTGTCAAAGGCAGTACTGTCGCAGAAAATATACTTATGCCGTGAAACAACATAAACACACATACAAATTCAACATGAAATACACACAAGCACACACAAACACACTATATGACAATGACATTCCTATACAAACACACATCATGACACACCCACACTCTTACAAAAACCTAGCTGCAAAAATTCATGCCCACACACGCATACATCATATAAACCACACACACACACACACACACACGCACACACATACGCACACACATTCACACACCCACACATGTTTGCACACACACACACACACACACACACACACACAATGTGAATATACATCTTGTCAAAGGCAGTACTGTCGCAAAAATATACTTATGCGTGAAACAACATAAACACACGTACACATTCAACATGAAATACACACAAGCACACACAAACACACTATGACATTCCTATACAAACACACATCATGACACACCCACACTCTTACAAAAACCTAGCTGCAAAAATTCATGCCCACACACGCATACATCATATAAACACACACACACACACACAACAACAACAACACACACATTCACACACCCACACACACCCACACCACACACACACACACACACACAACACACACATTCACACACCCACACATGTTTGCACACACACACACAAAGCAAACACAAAGATCAACATTGTTTACCTGCAGCTTTCTGTGTGCTTTCATCAGCAGTTCTCTCGGTAGCATGAAGTATGGCCTTTTTGTGTAAGCCCCAGCTGGTCTTGTACATGGAAGTTGGCATGTTCATATTCCCCAGGAATCGTTTGCCTTGGGTAAAATTTCTTCCTATGGCAAACATTGCAAGGGGAAGCGTCTATTCACTTCATATGTTCTGCCACACTTTGATGATGTCCACAAAGAAAGCTTGTGTTGACACTGGCAAGTAAATGTCAGTTTCGATGCCAGCGAACTCCTGTCTTCAGACACAGACGACTGCCGTTTGTTTTCACCCAGAGGTCGCCTACATTCAGGGCACAGAAGGTTCAATACAAAGTCTGTCAATATTTTCACATCGATGAAGCGAAATCCTGTCAGTTCTTGCTTATCATCAAACTCAACATCGATTTGAGAGCTTTGTTTGAGCTTCGATGACGACGAGGTTGAAGGCTGGGGCGAGTGTTGTCGCATTTCTTCGCTGACGCTTTCCCCTGCCTGTTCCAGCCTTCTTGTGTATCGGTTCCCAGTAAATTGACGCTTTTTTGGCCTATCAGCCCTCTGTGGTTTTATCTTTCCCATAATCAAACGATGTTGGGACACTTCAAAGAAAAGATTGTAAACTCAGGTGTAGAATTGCTAGAAAGATCGTGTCAGTGGTGAACGAACCAAAACGACGTTCTAAACAAACTCTATTCCGGATACAGGCAGCTAAAAGCCAAGCCCGAAGCCGAGAAGAAAGGAGCGCACTGATTGGTCGAAGAAGCGAAAGTGCTTCTCTTTGTGTCTGTTGCTAGCTATATCAGCCAGCCAATGAAATTGCGTGTTTCAACTTGTTTCTCGTCGTTGTAGAGTTCTTCTTCCTGCGTCGTCTGCTCTTTGAATTTTTTCGATCCGACGTCTAGAAGTGGAGATATGAGGTCTCAAAGGGAGATATGAGGTCTCAAAGTTGCCGAATTTTTCTTAGCTAAGATTAGTGAGAAAATTTCACACACACACACCACAAAAAACATCGAAATAAGATAATAAAACGAGTTTTATTTGCAAAATGGCTTGCACAGATGTGTTCATAGATGATGAAAGAAGGTAATGGCGAAATAAACCCAAATAACATTTTTTAACGATTTTGTCAAAATTTACCTTGGTACCTTAAGAGTCATAATGTTAATGCTTATGTTTTGCAGTTTTCCTCTGGCCTTCTCTGTCCTATCTACCTCAGCCCCTTCAATGTTTTTTGTTGTTGTCTCTCTCGCTCTCTAATAGGAGGTGTTTTATTTCTTCATGAAGAATACTGACAGAAGTATACGCTAAAATAGTTTTGTCTTTGTGCATTTAAAACATAGGTAATGGATGAGAGAAGGAGCCGGTAGGAAAGATTCATTGAAAAAGGATGTTGAGGACATGTGGGTAGAGAAGGAGCAGGTAGGAAACATTTATTGAAAAAGGATATTGAGGACATGTGGGTAGATGCAGTTTTGAAAATCACTTCCCCAGTTTGGTTCCATATGTTTCTCTCACATCTAATAAAAGCCTGTGAAAAAATCTTTGAAAAAAAAAAGCAGTCTTTATTTCATATATTCACAGTAGTTACCAATTATGTGATTATCATGTGCACACGTCCCATTGATATGATGAATAATTTTTTTTTATGGAGCGCTGCATTTTGCAGACACAAGCTTCACAACATCAAAATTCAAACATTTGACATGCTTCCACCATCAGATCTGCATTAAAAATCTTGCATCTACATGGACACACACACACACACACACATCCACCCACTCACTTGCACATACCTTTCCAAATGTAAACAACATTCAGCACTACCCAATTCTTACACAGATACTGCATACATATATGTTCTCATCACATTTCCCCTCCAAATCAAATTTTCTACTTAAAACTTATTCGTACCTGCATAACATTTTCTGTCTAAAGAGAACACCCACATGCTTAGTTTTGATTTCATGTCTGAAAAGTCTGGGGTTCAAATCCAGATGGGATTAGGTGGAAGGCATGAAGATACTTCTAATCTCCTAGTCTGTCGATCATGATTGGTGCAGACCCTGCAGGAGTCAATCGTCTTCATGGTATAAACATGAACAAAACATCCCGTAACCCAGGAATGGGGCTATTAGTAGATTATTGTGCTGTTAAACTCCATTGTCACTTCACATTCTTCGTGGAATCTGTGCTGTTCTCCTTGGGCAAGAGCATGTCACCAAAGTATGAAATCAAAGTTGTTTTTTCTTTTCAGTTTGCTTATGCTTGATGTTCACACCGTCACAGATATATCTTTTTTCAGTCTGGTTATGTTTTTTTTCCACCTATCATGGTAGATTTTTTCCAGAGAATTTTTCTGGATAGAATTTCTTGATGCCGTTTAACTTTTTTCTTTTCTTAATAGCTGCTTTGTGCATGCTGCACAGATGACCTTGGTTTAATGGATAATCTGTCTTTTTTTTCTGTTTGGGTCTTTGCACAGTGTATTTCAACATTTCGTTATATCACACATTCTGCCGCGGAAGACTAGAAATCGGGCTGATATATTTTGATGAGGTGTTCCGTCTTGGCGGGGTAACCACTCACGGGGCAGCACCTGTGCTTCTGGATGTACTCGTGAATGCAGGGGAAGCAGAAGACGTACCTGCAAGAAGAACAGGGAACAAATGATGTTTACCTGGCCTTGCCGCAGTCTACCTGTGGGTGGGAAATGATTGATACTGATTTTCTGTTTCTACAGAAGGACTGCCACATGGCGGCCAACCTACTGGAGTTTCAAAACGGAGTGACTGAGGGTGGAAAATGAAGCAGAATTTAGAAATAGAGTGGGTTAGTTACCGCCAAGGACACAGTCAAACACAGTACAGGACAAGACACAATGCATTTCGACCTCTTGGGACTTCTTCAGACAAAAACAGATAATGTTTAGGACAGTGAAACACTTACATTCTCATGCTGGGCACACTGTTATTTGTTTTTGCCTGAAGAAGACCCAAGAGGTCGAAATGCATTGTGTCTTGTCCTCAACCTACTGGAGTTAAATTTCAGAAGTCTGGGGATGATGAAGGCAGTCTGGCTTTGAACTGAAAGCATTCTTTTGAACTCCCCACTGCTTGAACAGATTCATGTATGGTTCGAAAGGAAAATGTATGTTCCATTATAGATACATAGTCAAATGGCATTCACAAAATGTCACTTAGCAATATTTGATATCTCTGTTAAAAAAATGACCCCAAGACCAAAATTCAGCGACAAAAAACGACAGTCAATTTATAAAATAAAAAAAAGAGTTTTTTTTTTCCATCCATATTTGGGATTTAGGAAATGTTTTTCTGAATGGGAAAATGCCTTAATTTTTTTCTTGGCGTGTTGGCAACTATGCTGACATTCAAAGATGTAAGAGACCAAAATATATTGACTGATTTTCCTTTCATTTACTATAACTGCTTTCTAAGATAATGTTTAACTGATCGCACCATTGTGACAACAATCAGCAGAAAAAAAAGAGAAAAAAAAAGAAGTAAGAAAACCCAGTATGCATTCAAAATCTTTCTTTACCACTAATTGCAACCAGCCTAGTGACTTTTGGTTAAGATCTACTGGGACCCTTCTATCGATGAGATGAAGCCTGCTACTAGTTTCAATACTCACTTTACTCAGACGCAGGCTTGAAGGAGAATCCTGTTCTGGATTGGGCCCCCAATAACCTTACATCCTTCATTCTTTCCATTTCTCATGCAGGGTACATGCTATGTGTAACGTGTCATCCATACCAACGGCCAAACTGGCCGTCTCTTCCGAAAGTTGGTGATGGGATTTTACGTGTGTGCAAGATGTTATGCGTGTGTTCACACACGGAACCTGGGTTCATAGTCTCATTCGAAGGACTGTATGGGAAAAGGAGTCAGAACCAATGTTAACTCCGAGGGGAAAATCCCCTGTACTGAAACGGCCCGGTGGAGATTCGAACCCGCGACCCAGGATCATGAGTCCGGCGCTCTACCAACTGAGCTATTCCAGCCCCCGAATCCTCAACAGGAAAGAATGAAAGGTCACAGAATTTGAGACCATCTTCATTATGATCTGTGGAGGTGCTGACGATGAAAATGATGCTGTACTACAAAGTTCCATTTTGATCACAATAACAAGGCTGTTTCTATCCTTTCTCTCAAAACCTTTTTTTCCCCAATGCTTATCTGACCAGACTGCTGGCAAAACCTGTTATCCTCCTCAGCATAATCATGCCTTTGATATCTAAGGTGTTCCACGCTTCTGTTCGCAACATATCCCTTCAACTAGGCCCGAGAGATACGGACACGTGCCTTACTGAACCGAGAATCTGAGTAACACCCATGAGATGCATCTCATTATATGATATAAAATTAGACCGTGTGGTAGCAGTCTTCATGTCTGAACATTCAGCAGCTCTGGACAGAGCCAGCATGGGTGATAAGTCCCACAAATTCAGGGTCCAATGAGGTTCGAATCTTTTGGGTTTGACTTCCCCAGACTGTGATGCTAGCCTCTGCTCTAAGGCAGTTTTTTTTTTTTGGGGGGGGGGAAGCATGTGCCTGTGTTCATGGAGACTCTTGATTAGGGACTGATTAGGGAAGGCATGCACACGTTTATGGTGACTCTTGATTATGGAGGGCGTGTGCCTGTGTTCATGGAGACTGCTGACTTTAGCTAAATTTTTTTTTTTTTTTCTCAATTCACTTTTCATAATCTCATAATGTAAATCACTGCACAGGTCAAAGGTAGTTACCCGGATATGGAGAGAGCCGTTTCATTGGTTCGCACCCGGTGACACAGGGGACAGCTGTGGGGTGCAGACGTCTCTGAAGAGTCTCTCTGTACGACAAATCCAACAACATGAACAAAAATGAACAACTGTATCCTGCTGTGGAACCTTTCAGTCAGAACCTCAAGACGGCCTTATAAACTCGGTCTTTGAAAGTAAAGAGTCTTTATTAGGAAGTAAATCTGCAACAGAAAAAAAGGAAAGGGGGTGGGGGTGGGACTGATTGGGAAAAGTTGATTTAATTTAGACAAAGAAAAAAAGTTTTAAAGGAGAGTTTTAATTGAATGGGGAGGCAAGTCTAGTTTTGAAATCACACACAGAAAGAAAAACATGTCTTTAAAGGGGACTTTTCACTGGAAGGTAAATCTCCCCTCCTGCCATCAAAAAGACAAAAACAAAGTCCTGAAAAGCCATCTTTATAGAAAGAGTCTTTATTGGTAAATCAGTATAGCATAAATGCCAAGAAAGATGTTCTAGTAAAACAAGTTTTTGAACAGAGCGAGTGTCTCTGACAACAGATAGATTCAGTATAGAGAAATTAAAAATGTTCCAGTAAGACCAGTGGTTAAGGGGAGGGAATCTTTATCAGGAGATAAATCTGGTATAGACAGACAGAAATGTGCCCAAGCAGAGCAACTCATTAAAGGGAGGTAATCTCCACAGGTGGGTTTCTTGCCGGAAGGTTTTGCTGTGACAAAGATCTTTAATCACGCTGCCCACCTGTCTCCTCAACTCCTGGCCTCACATTTTGTTCCAAATCACTGTTTTCCACCTGGCTAAAACCGTGCAACTATCTCAAAACATGGTTCATCCACCTTTCACAGACATTTGAACTCGCTGACAGCTCTGATGTGGCCCTTTTCAGTCGGCAGGGTTATAAGCAACATTACCTTACCTCACAGACTCTTGTTACTTCAACCCCAACACAGTTGAATCTCGGTATTTACACACCGCAAGACTTTTTATTTTAAAAAAAAAAATTGCAAGGAATAAAAAAAAAAGGAACTCCCCCCCCCCCCCCCCACTCAAGACGACACAACAACAAAAATAAAAATGCAAATACCAACCTGAGGAGGACACGGGGTGGGCAGGGCGGTGAGGACGGGGGCGTTGTTGTCGCTGTTGTACCACCAGTCCAGGAAACTGCAGGAAGAAGACGCCCACCGACAGTCCTGTGGACAGCATGGTGGCCGTCCCCTGCAGCACCCCCCTGGACACGCTTGCCCACCAGCTGGACGCTCTGCCAACATCAGGGGGGGAGAACTCCACAACAATGAAGCAGAAACTGAAGGGAAGAGGGACTCTCGCTCCCCGCAAACAATGAAGCAGAAACTGAAGGAGACGCTCTCTCTCCACAACAATGAAGCAGAAACTGAGACGCTCTCCACAACAATGAAGTAGAAGCTGAAGGAATGAGCGTCTCTCACTCCCCACAACAATGACATAGGAACTGAAGGAGACGCTCTGTCTCCACAACAATGAAGCAGAAACTGAAGGAAAGAAAGATGCTCACTGCGTCCATGATTAAGCAGTGACTGTTGTCAGTCAGGGCTCGGAGGGTGGATGTCCTGCACAGCTTTGCACAGGCACCGCTGAAAAACCAACAGTGACAGTGCAGTGCCTCTTCTGATGGGTTGCCTCCGGACAACCTGTACTGGTATTTCTATTTTTTTTTCTTTCTTTCTGCGTACGCAGGCTGATACTCCTGTGGACACTCCCTGTATAGCCAGGCAGTGGAGTTTTGTGTGTATGACCCTTTTTTATCCCGCCATTAAGGCAGCCATACTCCATCTTTGGGGAAGGTGCATGCTATGTGTCACGTGTAATCCATACCAACGGCCAAACTGGCCTTCTCTTCCGAAAGTTGGTGATGGGATTTGACGTGTGTGCAAGATGTTATGCGTGCGTTCACACACGGAACCTCGGTTTATAGTCTCATTCGAAGGACTATATGGGGAATGGAGTCAGAACCAATGTTAACTCCGAGGGAAAAATCCCCCTATACCGAAATTCGAACCCGCAACCCAGGATCACGAGTCCGGCGCTCTACCAACTGAGCTATCCGGCCCCGGTATTTCTATTAAAATGGCTGGTGTAACAGCTCGGCTCTGGGAAAGGCTGTCGAGGAGGGGGGGGGGGGGGGGGGGGGGGGGGCAGAATGAACAGGTTTGAGTAGAAAGGAAGATGGGACAACAAATGGAAAAGGAATTTTACTCTATAAGTTGTTTTACAACATACTTGCCTGTCCAAACATATGCTTTCTTCCCACATGCCGTGGAAGAACATATCAGGATCTCAACCCCCCCCCCCTTCCCCTCCCCTCACCCCCCCCCCCCCTACCCCCCCAAGAAAAACAAACTGGGACAGCTGGGAGCTAGCTTCGCCTCAGTCTCCAGATAGGCCAGCCAGAGTGATCGCCCTTAGTGAGTTCATAACACTGTCACATGTCAGAACTTGCTCCTTTTTTTTTTTTTTTTTTACCTTTTCCTGACTGAAGAGGTGGGAGGATGTCCTAGTATTTGGACAGGTAAGTATAACTTTTTTTTTTTTTTTTTTTTTTTTTTTTTTTGTGCTGTCCCAGCCTCTGCGCCACCTCAGAGGCAGTGCACCCACGCCGCTCATTCCGACCACCCCGTCCACAGCCACAGCCTGGTCGGCCCCGCCGCAGCCCCGGCACCGAAAATCCACAGGGAGCAGTCAATGTCAAGTCGTCAAGAGGCAACCCACCAGAGGAGACACTGCACTGCTGCCGAGTCACTTCGGTGGTGTTCAGTGGCGCCTGTTCTGATCTAACATACGCAGGACGCCACCTACTAAGCCCCTTACTGACGACAATAATTGCTTAGTCGCGGAGCCGGTGTGAGTGAGCTCTCCCTCCAGAGGGCGCCACCACGTCCGTCCAACGACAGCCCCCATGGACTCGCCGATACCGGTGACCCCAACGGAACCAAACCAAGGCCACAGACGTGGAGAGGACATCGAAATTGAGGTCACCATGAGAGCAGGGCATGAAGGGCCACAGAATTTGAGACGTTTTTTTTAATTTTATGCTGATCGATGAGAATGAGGATGATTAAGATGATGCTACGGATTTCCATTTCGGTCTGAGACTACATGACAGGGCTGTACTCTACGCTTCCTTTCATAATATATCCCGGCGTCAACCAGGCCGAGAGATACAGGCACCTGCAGTGTTGGTCAGGAAATTTGAGCAACACTCTCAGAAACGCATCCATTAAGTGGATGAAACTCGACTGTGTGGTCCCAGTCTTCCCAACTGAGTCCGCAGCAAACTCAACTCTGGGTAGGAGGTAAGGTAAGTATAACTTAAAACTGTTAGTTATAAACTTCCGATGTTTTTGTTCTTACCTGTCCAAACAAACGCCTGAATATCAAAAAGGATGGTGGGCGCGTGCTCACCTGAGAAGATAAAACATTATTTCTTTATCATTAACATTATTATTCACTTGTGAATGACTGCACAGGTCCCAACCAAGAACTGGGTGTGGATGGCTCAAAAGACATCTAAGAAAGGTCTCCCTCAATGGTCTGGAGGTGAAATATGTAGTCCCCGCTCTCCCTCAAAGGCTCAAACCGGCAGTAAGTAAACACAAACAAGAAAACGTAAACCAGGAGCAGGATCAAGAAAAGGAGAAGACCCACTGCGTGAGCACTGACGGTGCCAACTAATAAAAAACTTGCACCCTTTAAAACACACAAGAAAACATCTTTAGCATACAAATCAAACACTGTCAAAGGCAACCTGAACAAAGTGCCAAGACAAAAATACACAGACAAAAGAGGTGAATAGTGGTAGGGTAGCAGGCAGATGAATTAGGAACCAAAATCTGTGTGGACGTGTTGCTGCCTGAGCCACCGCAACCCATCCTGTCAAGAGCTTTCATGTCTTAAAAGCTATGCACTTTCAAATGAAACCTTGCTTTGTGCATGGCATGAAGGTGGACCGGGAAGACTGACATTCTGCTAGTTATCGTGTGGTTTTGACTTTACCTACAAAAAAAAAAGAGTCAAAACGGCCTGACCACAAAACCAACTGATAAGGTAGCAAAACTGCGATCATCTACAGAGCTTTTTCTTCTGCGTATTCTTTTCCTTCTCATTTTTCTTTTTCATGGAAAAAATCTAAAGTGTAAAGATCTGTGTGATCTTGGTTACCTTTGTGTCACTGCTATGTTGGTGAAGTGTCTTATTCAAAAAAGACTTTTTTTTGTTCTTGGTACAGGAATTTATCATTAAGTATAGCAGCTTTGCATTTGTCAATGCAACCATAGCATGCTTACAGCACTTGGCAGTTCTGATAAAATTTCCCTTCATTTGTTACCACTTTTGAATGTAAGTTTCCCTGAATATCCAGTCATAATAATGCCAGTCATGGTTCTTGTCACAGAAAGGTGGGGGGGAAAAAAAGTCCCTTCAGAAATGTCTGGAGAAAAAAAAAAAAGCACCAGAAATCTGACCAAGAAGTGGAGAGTTGTGATGGTAGTGTTGAAAAGAAATCTGCTGAGAATTTCTTCAGTGCAGACACTTACTTTGCATTCTCCAGGCCGCCGGGACCCTGTCAGGGCTCTGCTCATCCAGGCTGTGTCGAAGTTCAGTTCCAGACAGCCTCTGTCGCAGAGAGTGCCAGCGACTGTGCTGGAAGGTGTATGCCAGCATGTGGTAAAGACCAGTCCCTTCCCAGCCCAGATGGAAGTATGGGTACAGGGCGAGGAATGCTCGGGACAGTTTCACTTTGACAGGAGCATTTTCTGGAAGAAGGAAGAACTCTACATCAGCACTTCATTACTATCTTCTTACTACCTGTCAAATCTGTATTTCAGCACAGAAAATCTTATATGAAAAACTTATTTTCAAAACATGTTCAGTTACATATGAACAGATAATGAATTGTACATAGGTCGTGAAACTACGAAACAGTTAACACACAGGCTGGCATACCTGAATGCTTGCACCAACACACACACACACAAATTTATACCAACGTTTACAGCCATGTACTTATGATCTTTTGGAAACTGGAAAACAAATTAGAATCACTAGAGAAGACTGAAAAAAGGAGAGTGATGACATGAAAAGTTGAAACATCTTCAAAGAGGATATGGCCTTTAAAAACAAAACAAAAACGAAACAAAAACAAAAAAAATGAGCCAAGGGATTTGGGCCCAGAAAAAAAGGTTTTAAGGAGATACGCAGACACTGGCTGGAAATAAGGGTAAAAAGAAGAGTGGAGAAGGCGTTACTCTTCGTCCCTACCCTTCCTCAAATTCTAAGGCATCACACATTCTATAACATCAGCGTGTGACTAAATCAGCTTCGGCAGCGAACTCGCACACATTAGTTCCAAATCTCATTCAGTGTCGACACGGCTCACAGCATCGATAATCCAGCGCGTACAGCAATCCAACACATATGCCACATCACGCTTGTGCTCAAGCGGAGTCACAGGTTCTAGTATATCCTGCATTCAGCTTGCAAACTGCAGTTTACTATGCAGTGAAATCAATGTGGCTTACTTACAGACATGATCTACCTTTTTTCCTCCCCAAAAAACATCAAGGGTATGTCCTCAAATCCAAAGCACCCCGTGTCACAAAAAGTGGTAATCAATGCAGTATGACAGCTTAATCAAGAGCTGGGTACATACCCTTCTTGGCACCACCGAGAGCTGGGTACATACCCTTCTTGGCACCACTGAGAGCTGGGTACATACCCTTCTTGGCACCACCGAGAGCTGGGTACATACCCTTCTTGGCACCACCGAGAGCTGGGTACGTACCCTTCTTGGCAACATGTCTTCCTGTGCTTGAGGTCCTCGAAAGCACGATCCAGCTTCTGCTTCAGGTAGGGAACAAACACCTGTTGGAGCCACCCAAATCGTCACAACCGGAGTCACTGGTGTGGCAGTTATCTCTCACTTCGTTTGTTTGGTTAAAAGTGTCAAGTAGGTCATCCCATTCTACCTTTGATTCCTTGGGTTTTTTTTTTTTCCCTTCATTATATTCTTCTTCATTTTTTTCCTTCATTATTTTCTTCTTTGCTTTTTTCCTTCATTATTATCTTCTTCGTTTTTTTCCTTCATTATTATCTACTTCGTTTTTTTTCCTTCCTTATTATCTTCTTCTTTTCCTTCTGTTTTTCAAAATTACCATTTTTGTCATGTTTCGTTAAGAAGATGCTCTCCTACTCTTGCTCAGCACAAGATGAGTTGGGTTATGCATAGAAAAATTGGCTGGTTGAAAAATGAGTGTGCATTTGTTTGTTTGCCTGACTGCCTGTGTGTGTGTGTGCGTGCATGTGTGTGTGTGTGTGTGTGTGTGTGTTTGAGTGTGTGTGTATGTGTGTGTATGAGCGAGTGTGTGTGTGTGTGTGTGTGTGTGTGTGTGTACACGAGTGAGTGAGTGTGAGAGAGTATGTATGTTGTGTGTATGTCTATGCATGCAAGCATACAAAATTTGAATTCAGTCAAATACTTTATCCCGGCAACATGACCTTGTGCAATGATCATATTAACAGTATTAAGAAAAAACATGCAACCTTACACTCACATGCAAACATATGAAAGACATCATGTATTTTGCTGACCCCCCAAAAAAAAACAACAACAAAAAAACAACACATTAAACACACAAAGAGGAAGGTCAGATACTAGTAACTCACAATAAACACTTATGATTTCACACAAAAGAAGCAAAAATGATTAACTCACAAGAAGCGCTAACGATCTCCATTTTATTCCTCTGGTCAACTGGTCTGATGCACCATTTTCGGTACACACCCGTTTCAAGTCGTAAAAGTTTTCTGCAAATGATGCATCTGAAAAAATAAGATGAAAATCAGATTAAAATTTTTTATTTTGAACAAAGCTCATTTACATTATAAAAGTTCTGCAAATGTGGTGGCTGAACAATGTTAAGATGAAATCAGAATGTCATTTTTTTTTCCATTATGCTTTAATGATAAAAAGATATACACACAAACAGGCACCTGTTCAATCATGCTGCACAACCTTCTACCTGCATTTACCCTTGGCAGGAATATTTTGCAATCATACACTAGACGGTCAGACTCGGCATTACGCCAACACTTCCCATCAAAGAAGTCCTGTCAGCATTAGGCCAACACTTCCCATCAAAGAAGTCCTGTCAGTATTAGGCCAACACTTCCCATCAAAGAAGTCCTATCAGCATTACACCAACACTTCCCATCAAAGAAGTCCTGTCAGTATTAGGCCAACACTTCCCATCAAAGAAGTCCTGTCAGTATTAGGCCAACACTTCCTATCAAAGAAGTCCTGTCAGTATTAGGCCAACACTTCCCATCAAAGAAGTCCTGTCAGTATTACACCAACACTTCCCATCAAAGAAGTCCTGTCAGTATTAGGCCAACACTTCCCATCAAAGAAGTCCTGTCAGTATTACACCAACACTTCCTATCAAAGAAGTCCTGTCAGCATTAGGCCAACACTTCCATCAAAGAAGTCCTGTCAGTATTACACCAACACTTCCCATCAAAGAAGTCCTGTCAGTATTAGGCCAACACTTCCCATCAAAGAAGTCCTGTCAGCATTAGGCCAACACTTCCCATCAAAGAAGTCCTGTCAGTATTACACCAACACTTCCATCAAAGAAGTCCTGTCAGTATTAGGCCAACACTTCCCATCAAAGAAGTCCTGTCAGTGGCATTAGGCCAACACTTCCCATCAAAGAAGTCCTGTCGGTAGCATTAGGCCAACACTTCCCATCAAAGAAGTCCTGTCAGTATTAGGCCAACACTTCCCATCAAAGAAGTCCTGTCAGTATTACGCCAACACTTCCCATCAAAGAAGTCCTGTCAGCATTAGGCCAACACTTCCCATCAAAGAAGTCCTGTCAGTATTAGGCCAACACTTCCCATCAAAGAAGTCCTGTCAGCATTACGCCAACACTTCCCATCAAAGAAGTCCTGTCAGCATTAGGCCAACACTTCCATCAAAGAAGTCCTGTCAGTATTAGGCCAACACTTCCCATCAAAGAAGTCCTGTCAGCTATTACGCCAACACTTCCCATCAAAGAAGTCCTGTCAGCATTACACCAACACTTCCCATCAAAGAAGTCCTGTCAGCATTAGACCAACACTTCCCATCAAAGAAGTCCTGTCAGTATTAGGCCAACACTTCCCATCAAAGAAGTCCTGTCTAGCATTACGCCAACACTTCCCATCAAAGAAGTCCTGTCAGTAGCATTACACCAACACTTCCCATCAAAGAAGTCCTGTCAGCATTAGGCCAACACTTCCCATCAAAGAAGTCCTGTCGGTAGCATTACGCCAACACTTCCATCAAAGAAGTCTGCAAGTTACCCCTTCGAGTCTGCAGCATTAGCCAACACTTCCCCATCAAAGAAGTCCTGTCGGTAGTGCATTCACAGTGGAAACCCCGGGTTTGTGCGGGACTCACCCCGGTGAGGGGACCACCCCGCTGAAGGGACCGCTTTTTTTGCGACCGAATTTTTTCCTTCTTTATCTCTGTTACTAAAACCCCGGTAACAGGACCACCCGGTCCTCGGACCGCGGACCACCCAAAACGGGACCAAATGTCAGATTTAACCTCGGTAAGAGGACCACCATTAGAAAAAATCGGAGTGATTCACTTTGTCATTGTGCGTTCTCTTGCATTGTCCACTCCCACATGTACTTGATAATGACACACACACACACCACATACACACACACACCACACACACACACATACACACACACACACACACACACATACAGTACATGTACACACAAGTTGGCAAGAGGACCACTTGATGATGATCGGAAGTTCACACTTCACTCACTGCTCAACTTTTCCACTTGATAATGATCGGAAGTTCACACTTCACTCACTGCTCAACTTTTTGACTTTCTCGTGTAACGTTCACTCTCACTCTCACGATTCCTTTGCTAACACCATTCATCACTGCTCAATGCAAGCAACCAGTTGGCGTCAGAATGGCTACACCAAGTAAGAAACAAAAGGAGTTGAGCCTGAAGGAAAAAGTGGAGCTGATACAACAAAGCAATGGGAAATCACAAAGAGCATTGGCAGAAAAGTACGGCATTGGAAAAAGTCAAGTCCAGCGGATTTTAAAGAGGAAGGCAGAACTGATGACCGCATATGAAGAAAACGCACCTTCTGATAGAAAACGATTCAGACACTCCACGAGCCAGCATCATGAAGATATCGACACTCTCTGCTACCGGTGGTTCCAACGCATTCGAGCCCTCAACTTACCCGTGTCCGGACCTTTGCTGCAAGAAAAAGCTAGAGGTTTCGCGGAGGGTCTGGGGATATCTTCCGACCGTTTTAAAGCATCAAATGGATGGCTTGATCGATTCAAGAACTGCCACAACATAAATGCGGTGTGATCTGTGGAGAAAGCGGCACGGTCGAAGAAACAACAGTCACAGACTGGCATACCAAGCTGCCTGACATTCTCTCTGGGTACGATCCAAAGGACGTTTACAACATGGATGAGAGTGGTTTGTTCTTTCGCGCCCTGCCAAATAAGACGTTAAAGACTAGAGGACAAGAGTGCAAAGGGGGTAAGAAATCAAAAGACTGACTCACCGCGTCATTTTGTGTGAACATGACGGGAGAGTTTGAAAAAACGCTGATCATCGGAAAGTGTGCGCGACCACGATGCTTCAAGAGAATGGATGTAGCGTCACTGCCAGTCACATGGGAACACAACAAGAAAGCATGGATGAACACAGAATTGTTCACTCGCTGGATCCAGTCATTTGATCGCAGAATGAAGAACCAGCGCCGCAACGTCATTCTCCTTGTGGACAACCCTCCTAGTCATCCCAAAGAGTTGGCTCTGACAAATGTGAAACTGGTTTTTCTTCCGGCGAATACAACTTCACGGTTACAGCTACTTGATCAAGGCATCATCAAAACCGTCAAGGCCAATTACCGAAAACGTTTTTTGCAGACACTCCTGGCGAAGATGGATGCCGGCGATGACATTACCAACGTAGCCAAGTGCGTGTCTGTACTGGATGCCATCAACTGGATTTACCATGCAGTGAAAGAGGTCAAGCCTTCTACTGTGAAAACGCTGCTTTGAGAGATCAGGGATCACAGAAGCAGTTCTGGGTGTTGACCCGGGAGATGACCTTCCCTTGGCTGACTTAATAACAGCAGATCAGGATGACGAGACACCTCTCTTTGAGCTGGTGTTGAAGGTGCAAGAACGTCTAGAGCTGTCCGAAGGGAGCGTCGAGGATTACTTGTCATGTGACGCAGAAGTTGAGACTTGTGATGGAGACGTCAATGGACTTGAACGCCATGTTCTTGATGACTTTCTGGAAGAGCAGCTGGACCATCCAGAAAAGGAAGACGAGGAAGGCGAAGAAGACAAGGAGGATGAGGAAGGCGAAGAAGATAAGAACGTTACAAATGACACATGCATCAAAAACGTCCACCAAGCTCTTCACCAACTGGAACAGCTCAAGTCCTTCATCGTGGGAAAGGGTGCTCCCCATCTTCTCACGGCCGTGTACGATCTGCAGAAGGGACTGTGTGAACTGGGTGTGGAGTCGTCAAAGCAAGCTGAACTTACTTCGTTTTTCCAAAGACAGTGATGTTCACAGTCACCGTTTGAGGTTTGTAATGTGAGAATGTGAGAATTATTCTAATACTGTACTTCGGTAAGCGGACCACCCCGGTTAGAGGACCACTTTTTTTGCAACCAAGGGTGGTCCCCTAACCGGGGTGGCCCTGTACGCCAACACTTCCCATCAAAGAAGTCCTGTCAGTAGCATTACACCAACACTTCCCATCAAAGAAGTCCTGTCAGCATTACGCCAACACTTCCCATCAAAGAAGTCCTGTCAGCATTAGGCCAACACTTCCCATCAAAGAAGTCCTGTCAGTAGCATTACACCAACACTTCCCATCAAAGAAGTCCTGTCAGCATTACGCCAACACTTCCCATCAAAGAAGTCCTGTCAGTAGCATTACGCCAACACTTCCCATCAAAGAAGTCCTGTCGGTAGCATTAGGCCAACACTTCCATCAAAGAAGTCCTGTCAGTAGCATTACGCCAACACTTCCCAACAAAGAAGTCCTGTCAGTAGCATTACACCAACACTTCCCATCAAAGAAGTCCTGTCAGTAGCATTACGCCAACACTTCCCATCAAAGAAGTCCTGTCAGTAGCATTACACCAACACTTCCCATCAAAGAAGTCCTGTCAGTGGCATTAGGCCAACACTTCCCATCAAAGAAGTCCTGTCAGTAGCATTACGCCAACACTTCCCATCAAAGAAGTCCTGTCAGTAGCATTAGGCCAACACTTCCCATCAAAGAAGTCCTGTCAGTAGCATTACGCCAACACTTCCCATCAAAGAAGTCCTGTCAGTAGCATTACACCAACACTTCCCATCAAAGAAGTCCTGCCAGTAGCATTAGGCCAACACTTCCCATCAAAGACGTCCTGTCAGTAGCATTACACCAACACTTCCCATCAAAGAAGTCCTGTCAGTAGCATTACACCAACACTTCCCATCAAAGAAGTCCTGTCAGTAGCATTACACCAACACTTTCCATCAAAGAAGTCCTGTCAGTAGCATTTGGTCAAAACTTCCCATTAAAGAAGTCCTGTCAGTAGCATTACGCCAACACTTCCCATCAAAGAAGTCCTGTCAGTAGCATTACACCAACACTTCCCATCAAAGAAGTCCTGTCAGTAGCAATTGGTCAAAACTTCCCATCAAAGAAGTCCTGTCAGTAGCATTACGCCAACACTTCCATCAAAGAAGTCCTGTCAGTAGCATTAGGTCAAAACTTCCCATCAAAGAAGTCCTGTCAGTAGCATTACATCAACACTTCCCATCAAAGAAGTCCTGTCGGTAGCATTAGGCCAACACTTCCCATCAAAGAAGTCCTGTCAGTAGCATTAGGCCAACACTTCCCACCAAAGAAGTCCTGTCGGTAGCATTAGGCCAACACTTCCCATCAAAGAAGTCCTGTCGGTAGCATTACGCCAACACTTCCCATCAAAGAAGTCCTGTCAGCATTAGGCCAACACTTCCCATCAAAGAAGTCCTGTCAGTAGCATTACGCCAACACTTCCCATCAAAGAAGTCCTGTCGGTAGCATTAGGCCAACAGTTCCCATCAAAGAGGTCCTGTCAGTAGCATTACGCCAACACTTCCCATCAAAGAAGTCCTGTCGGTAGCATTAGGCCAACACTTCCCATCAAAGAGGTCCTGTCAGTAGCATTACGCCAACACTTCCCATCAAAGAAGTCCTGTCAGTAACATTAGGTCAAAACTTCCCCTCAAAGAAGTCCTGTCAGTAACATTACGCCAACACTTCCCATCCCAGCTCTCCACGACACAGCCACACGCAGGTCATCATGTCACCGTCTCAGGACCAGCGGTTCACAGGAAGCTATCGACATCGGGTCGTCAAGAGGTCACCCACAAGAAGACACTGCGCACTTGCTGGGACACTTCAGTGTCGCCTGTTCAGATCCAGCATTGTCAGGAAACCACCCATGACACCCTGTTAATCACTAAACTGCTGAATTACGGGGCAACATGAAGAAACAAGCACCTCCCTCTATGGGACTCAGACCAAGTCCATCTAGAAATGGTTCCCATGAACTTGCCCATACCAACCATGGAACCATCTGAGGGTCAAACCTGGGAAGGTAAGTTAGACTGGCATATTTCGTAGGTAGCCCCACCCTTTTCATAAGAAATGTGGTCCTGTGTTTAACCATTCCAAGGACTGTAAAAGGAAACAACAATGAAAACTTTGCTCAGAAAAAAAACCCATAAGCCTGGCTATGAAATCCAATGTGCCCAACGTAAAACTACAGCAAGTTGATCTCAGTGTTTGGTGACAGAAGAAGATGCCTAAATGTGATCAGTGCTCTCTTGCATGTTGAACTCGCTCTACAGGTATGTGTGTTCTGTGTTGCTCACGCCAGAATTGGTGCACAGAGTACAGAATCTCTACCGTTCATGGAAATTTTCAGATCAATACCTTGGTGACTAGAAAAGAAAACTGAATTCGCCCCGACGCCAAGGTTAGGTGCCACTGGCAAATGTTAAATCTCAGTCCTGAACACCGAAGACCTTGGTACAACCTTATCTGAAGTATGGATATGGAGGACGAATCAAACTGAGGTAATCATGAAAGCAGGGCATGGAAGGTTCTCAGAATCTGACTTCTTGTTTTCGTTTCGATGAGAACAATGAACAATGTTTCCAATGCGTTCCATCCTGACCACTTGACAGGGTGTACTTTGCACCTCCATCCATTATACATCCTGGTGTTTTTACCAGGCCTGAGAGATACAGACACCTGAAGTGTTGGTCATAAAATTTGAGAAATGCTCTCAGATATTCACCCATTAAGTGGATGAAACCTGTGTTGTCGTCCCACTTGACCCCACAGCACACTCACCAGTCATGACCAAAGGCCAGTCTGGTCTGAAAAATCACACAGATAGTTGAATAGAGGATTACTGCCCTTAGATTCTGTGTGTGGTGTGTGTGTGTGTGTGTGTGTGTGTGTGTGTGTGTGTGTGTGTGTGTGCGCAGCAGCATGTCCCCCCTGAAGCTCATTCAGTCTCCCTGTCCACACCCACAGCCTGGCGTCTCCTGCCGCAGCCCCGGCACCGGCAATCCACAGGGAGCAGTCACTGTCAAGTCGTCAAGAGGCAACCCACCAGAGGAGACACTGCACTGCTGCTTGAGTCATTCAGACGCTGTTCAGTACTACCTGTTCTGATGCCAGACAGGCAGAACAGCGCCTTATGAGCCCACTACTGATGACAACAACTGCTTTGTTGCACAGCCAGTGTGACTGCCCCCAAACTCTATACAACATAATTTTCCTTTCTGTTTACAAGATGGCCACTGGCTTTGGTGCATTATCAGAATGGTACTGACATGGATATTATAAAGTATGGCTGTATAACTTGCTTCCTCCAAATGGCACGATCCCTTTGCTTTGAGATTGTATGCAACAGGTTTTCTGACATCGTTTGAGAATAAACATCACCGTCATGTATTGGAATCTTTCAATGACATGAAAAAAAAAGTGACTAGTGGGATTTGAACCCACATTCTCCCAGGCTGCAACTGGTGGCACTACCACTGTACCATGATGGTTGGTTTCAATCCTTTCAATACATGTACAAAGCAGCCTGATCATATCCAAACTCACTATAACGGCTCAGGTAGTGATGCTGAAGAACAAAGTCAAGGAGGGTGTAGATCTCATCGTACCACTGCAGTAACCACCCAAAACGCTCTGGTCGACTCTCTGCCAGAACCTGCAGCTCACGTGTGGATGAAAACAAAAATTCAACACAGACAGACAGACGTATGAGACATTCACATGATTTATACCATGAAACCTCCCGATACCGTTCCAGATAGGATTCCCTCCCCTGACAGGACACCTTTCAGACTCGCTGCTGTGTTACAGCAGAACGAGGGTGCTGATACCACACTTCTGCAGCCACTCAAACGATCCTACCCTGACAGCTCTTTGTTGAGGAAAGAAGAGAAACCGCATTCTATTTACATGCTTCAGCCTACAGTCACTGATGCCTGGTTAGCCTTGTCCTCGACGTGCCAGACTTTCATTCCAAGGCGTGGCGTTAAGCTCCCCCAAGACAGATTAGTTTGAAGGGATTTTTCTCTTCGGAGTCAACCCTGTGCTGATGACCGCCAGCCACCTCCCAGCCCTGTGAACGAGACTTGACACCAAGGTGCTCTGTGTAGATGCGTGCATGAATAACTCTTGCACGCAAATCAAATCCCATTCCACCTTCTGAAGAAGTACAGGCCGTTGTGTGCTGTGGGACGGATGACGGGAACATAAGGTGCATGCACACTGACGTCATGCTTTAACACGGTCCCTGAAGATGGAATGTCTCCACCATAACCTTGGTCGTAAGTTGTGGGAATGGAATGATCCACACTCCTAGTTTTCACGTGATAACCCCTGTGTCAGTTTTCAAACCGTCTCCACAAAATTTTACGACACTGTCAATAAAGTATGATCCCGGATCTGTACTAAAGACTGATCATTTTTGTCAAGAAACAACGGAGCAAACAGCAGCAAGGCTTTATTCCCTTGGAAAAAGCATGGGTCCCTGAAGAAATAAGGCAAAAACTTTGATATAAAGAGCATGGGCTCCTAGAGACCAACGATGCATGGCATGCAAAATGTTTAGGTGATGTGCAGCCCAGGTTAGTAGTGGGATGAAAATAAAAAGCGGTTGCTTAGAGAGAGTTCCAGCTGTGGAATGAAGAATGAAAGACAGTACAATCATTTTTGCATATTTTTCATACAAAGGAACAAGAAATTAAAAAACCTTTCTGGGGGTCATATTGGGAGATTCCACCAGTTCATAATCAGACAAAAAAAATGTTTGCACACACACACAAAATGTTCATGTTTTAACAGTTCCACACATACTGAGACGAAAACGGGCCTAGAGAGAGAGAGAGAGAGAGACAGACACAAACACAGCTCAGAGACACTTACATACATTTATATACATATACTGATTGTTAATGAGACAAATCATAATTTCATTCATTCATATGAGCACCTAAGTTAGCAAGGTTATTTTCTTCCTTTTTCAAAGTAAGTTGCCCATGCAAAGATTTACATAAGGAGCAATAATATTAACACCTAGAGAGGTAGAGGAATAATTTTTACACACATGCACGCGCGCACACACACACAACACACACAAATTATTTTGGCTAAATGTTATGGTGCCTTTATGCCACAGTTCATTTAGTTCCTGACTAAAATGGAATAGTCATATAAGTAAAATGGAATAGTCATATAAGTAAGAACCTCCATCATAAAATGAATCTGAGAAAGATGAATCATGAATCACGCACACATTTTGAGCGACTCATGCACACATGTTCACACACATACATGAAAACACACACACACACACATACACATGCATGCACACACATATACATACACATGCACGCAAGCACACACACACACACACACACACACACACACACACACACACACCACACACAACACACGAGTCTGTCTTCCTCAAATCCCACACAAACACATAACCCGTCTCTGTCTTCTTCTCTTCTTCTCCTAAAATACTGGTTCACTCAAAAACGAGTAGGTCACCAGCGCGCATGTTAAAAAGTAAAATAAAATAACATAAAATAGTGCGACTCAGACTGTTGGCCCCTGGAGCCAAATTTGGCAACAAGGGGTCGCACTCGATATTCAAGAAGTTAAAAGCAATGGCCAAATTCAGGCCCAGGTAACAGTAAAATATCTGGGGAAGTTAAAATAGAAAATCGTCAATATGCAGATCTCAAAACTGTGTGATAAATGTTTCTTTTTCAGACTTGACATGCATAGTATACTTTCACACACACACACACACACACTCTTTGTTCATCACACACGCACACATGTACACTCTCGCATGCGCACGTGCGCATGCATGCACACACACACACATGCATGCAAACACGCACACACACACACACGCACACACACACACACACACACACACGCACACACACACACACACACAACCTTACCCTAACAGCATGTTTGCCAGCAGGTCTAACGGTCATCATGAGATTCTCCTGCGCCAACACCTCAAAGATGCTGGGCTGCCCCACATTTATGGCGGAGGTCAGGTGGGAGGCATGCTCGGCCATGTTCCGGCACTGCACGACACAAACAGACTGACTTCCCTTGCTTTTCACAAAACCAGTAATCAAGACAACTCTGAACAACGTACAGCCATGTTCCAGCACACAGCCCTGATGTGGCCCTTTGCGGTCGGCTGGGCTATAAGCAACATTATCTTATCTTATCTTATGTTCCAGCACTGATGACACATACAGAGTGACTTCCCTTGCCGCTGCTGAGGTCTCTGTGCCCTACAATAATGGATAAAACAGCAACAAATATACAGGATAAAACGTAGTTCTTTATACCCACAGAGAGAGAGAGAGAGAGAGAAAAGACATGCTTGATAACAGTTCCAAATGCATGAATAATTGTTTGATAAATGTTTTCAGTGTTGTTTTAAAAAAAAAAGAAAAGAAAAGAAACAAGGAGAGATGGATGTTGATTGGTGAATGTCAGGCATCAGGTTCTACACAGACCAACAGAAAGACAGTTTAACTTTTGAGTGTCAGGGTAAGAGCAGAAGAATGGAGAGTCCTAGAGGAGGTGTGTACTACAGGAAAACTGGACAGTTAGATCTGTTGGAGGAAAAAAAAAGTATTTCATGTTTTTTTTGGGTTTTTTTTTTGTTGTCATGATCAATGTTATCTTTTCTGTATCATCTTGCATGCCACTTCAGTGGCATTAACCTCACACAATCGTTCTGGCCGCTTGCCCTTGGCCATAATCTGGCTTTTCTCGTCGCAGCTCCGGCACCAGTGTTCTGCAGGAGCATCATTTGTTTTCACTTAGCAGACTTCTGCACTAAGCATTTAACCTGTGCACATGACCCAAACACACAATTAAAACATAGTATCTTTTGAATTATTCAACATATTTTAATCAAAATTTATGTGGCTATTTATAAAAAAAAAAAAAATCTAACCATTTACTTGTCATTCAGTTTCAGGTATGTAATCAGCAAACTTCCATTGACATACATTCTTCTTCTTTCTTAGCTCTCCACCTTCCTTCCACTAAGCTAGTTGAAGATTCTGACACTAAAAGAGATGGGTCTTCAGAGACATTTAGAACAGTGAAAACGAATGGCGCAGCCATTTTGCGCCGAATATGAGAAGATGCGTGGTTTCTCGTTCTTCGTTTTCACTGTCCTAAATGTTGTTTGTGTTTGCCTGAAGAAGACTCAAGAGGTCGAAATGCATCGTGTCTTGTCACATAATCTGTTCGTCTGTATCTGTGGCGGTAACTAACCCCTTTTCTTTCTAAATTTTGACAGGTTAAAGTTTGCATTAAACTTGGCATACACGCTGAAACAGAAACAACTCACGCACTCACAGATGCCCGGTTAAACTCACCCAAGAGCACTGTCACAAAGTATAGTTGACCAGACTGCTGAGTGTGACAGTGATCAGCATTTGTTTTTCTCAGTCTGAAAGTGAAACTGCACCTTGAACGTACCGGAAGTCGTGTAGCTCTCGCTTGTCCCCACGTAGTCTATTGAGGATGATCTTTATGTAAGACTAAATCGCAGACTATTGCTTCAAAGGGTAAAAAGGACTACCCGTATCTGGAATTCTATGACTGTCTGTGTTCTAGTACTATATTTTTTTTTCGATCGGGTTTTTGAAGAAGCAGAAAAACAAAGGGAAGCGACTGCGTATATCAAACAAAACGCAATGAGCGGGTTGTTCCCCATTCAGAGTATGATGTATTTCCAAGGGAAGTGGACCATGGGGAAGGGGTCGGGGGGGGGGGGGGGGGGGGGAGGGCATGCCTGTGTGTGTGTGTGTGAGAGAGAGAGAGAGAGAGAGAGGAGAGAGAGAGAGGGAGAGAGAGAGAGAATACTGAAAACTTGTGTAGCACTTTTTGTTTGTTGAGCTCAAAGCTCTTTACATTTTTATACAAATCATTGATACTAACTAAACAATTGACAGAAGCAAACAAACCAGTCACTGAAGGAATTAATTTCACACACACACACACACACATGCATGCACACGCGCACGCACGCACACACATAGTAGTAGTAGTAGTAGTAGTAGTAGTAAGGGGACAGGCTGATATACGTAGCCTAGGCCTGGCGGCCTTTCTTGAATCCTCATCCATGTATTGTTTAGTATTCTGAATTGGTTTGTTGCATATGCGCATATTGGTTTGTTAATCAAATTCAAATAACAATTTAGTGAATTTATGATCCGCATCAAGGAGATTTTTAAATGAGTTAGTAGATTGTGCAAACTTGATGTTAGTTGGTGGATTATTCCAAAGATGTGTTATTCATTTTCCAAAAACCATTTTACGTTTATTAGTCTGACAGTGTTCAATGAAGACTTTCCCATCTGGCTTCCTTGTAACCCCTATCAGTATATAATTTGAAAAAATCCTCTATTTGTACATCCACCATATCGTTAAATATTTTATAGACTTCGATCAGATCACTGCGGATACGTCTACCTTTTAAGGAGTGTAAGTTTAAGTATCTTAGCCGTTGTTCATAATTCATATTTTTGCATTCCCGTAGTAGCTTTGTAGCCCTTCTTTGTACCTTCTCTACTGCCTTTGACTGCCTTCTGAGTAAGGGATACCATATGATATTTCCATATTCTAAGTGCGGCCATACCAGACTTTTGTACAATTTCAATAATATATCTTTATTCAAGTGTATGTGAAAGTTCTCTTTATTAGTCCTATCATTTGGTTTGCTTTATTTATGATTTTATTGATGTGTACATCGAAAGAAAGTAGTGGGTCAAAGATAACACCAAGATCTTTTTTCTTCCTCACACTCATTTATTTCATTTTCTTGTCCATTTACCTTCATATGATATTTATGATTTGGGTTTGTTTTACCATAGTGCATACCACTACATTTGGATACGTTGAAATGTTAAGTTCCATTCATTAGACCATTCTTGTAATGAATATACATCCCTTTGTATTTTTGTATGATTGGTAGAATTTCCACACACACACTTTTTTTGTTGTTGTTGTGGTCTAATGTCACTTGAGGTTGAAGAGACGTTAAATTAAAGTACTACTACTACACACTGTAAACATGTGTAGATGTAGAGCCATTTTGGAGGTGTTGGTTGTGGAAACACTGTGGAATGAAGGGAGAGGCAGTGAGAGAGAGAGAGAGAGAGAGAGAGAGAGAGAGAGAGAGAAAGAGAGAGAGAGAGAGAGAGTGTGTGTGTGGGGGGTGGGGGATATCAGTGCAGACTGAAAAGATGGGTCTTTAGAGAAGATTTGAAGGCCTTTGGAGGGAGAATGCCAAATTGTGAGTGGAATCCAGATGACTAGAGCCTGATAGAAGAGACAATGCCCACTGTTCTGGCAGACAAAATACAGAGAATCTATAATCTGATGAAGAACAAAGCTTTTAGACAGAGTGTAGGGAAGAAGAATATTAGATAGGTATTTAGGGCCAGCGACATATGAGAAACATATTGAAGAAAGTTTATATGGACTCAACAGGTAGTCTATCCTAGGATTTCAATAGAGGCGTGGTATGATCATGTTTGGGAGCTTTCAGATCGGCCTCATGGGATTGTTTTGAAGTTTTTGGAGCTTCTGAATCACATGATTTTTTAAACATTTATTTATTCTTATTCTTATTTTTTTCTGAAGCACATAATTTGGGACATCAGAAATTTGTGTTATTAGGAGAAAATTGACAGGAAAGAGCAAGCAAGGGCATTAAGTAAACAAAAATTTAAGGATATGCAAAAGAAATAAAAACACTTGCTATTCATCGTTAGATAAAAGAAGGCCAACTAATTTTTTTCCCTTTTATTTGTTTCTGATCTTTTATTTTATGTTTGTTCTTTTGGACATTTGGATGCAAGGTAGACTTAAGGCCGGATGATCTTTGCTTATAGATTTTTTTGTTTATATAAGTAATATTTAAATTTCCTGTTTTGATGAAATGTGTATGTGGCACATGTGAATTAAAACCAAAATCTCCCGAGACTTTTATCTAAAAAAAACCCTCCATAACAGAAACAACTAGTTTTTTTTTTTTAAATTTTGGAATATTTCTCTCTTGTGTGATATGGCATAACTTTGCCATCCAGGGAGAATTGCCTGCCATTTCAACGTGCGTTATGAATAACACACTGTCCTTTGTAGCGGCCTGGTGGCAGAGGAAATAGTCCTACCAGTCCAGAAGTGTTACGGCACTATTTGATAAAATGGAGAAGAGGAGGAGGGTGGTGACCACCTGCTCTACAGTTGCATCAAAATTATCTGTAACATTGTCAGAGTTGTGTCACATTTCGTCGGCTTGGGACCACAAACACACATTTCATTCAGACCGGAGAGAAGGGAGTGAGAAGAGAAGAGGGTTGAGACGTGAAGCTTTGCATTGTGAAATGACGTAAACTGGTTAAACGAGGAGTGTGTGTGTGTGTGTGTGTGTGTTGCGTGTGTGTGTGTGTGTGTGTGTGTGTTGCATGTGGTGTGGTGTGTGTGTGTGAGGTGAGAGAGAAAAGAGAGAGAGAGAGAGAGAGAGGTTGATGGAGTGAGGGGTGGTGGTGGTGATGGCTGTCAGTATCACGTCAGACTGCAACAGGACAAAGGCTGTGTGTAGAGGAATTAGAACAGACAGCGTGGGCGTAATGCTGAGGCTGATTCCACCATGTCATATCAGACTGCAACAGAACAAAGCTGGGGTAGGTTGTGTACAGAGGAACTGGAACAGACAGCATGGGCTAATGCTGTGGCGATTCCACTCTGTGACAATCGAACTTGACCAGTGGAGCAACATATCTTCCAGGACAGTTGGAGCCACCAGCCTCCGAGGGATGAGATTTGAACCGCCATCAACCTGTGGAGCAAGTTGTACGGACCTGTAGAATCTCTCACAGACCCACAATCTTCAGAGATAGTCTGCAAGCGTTATAGCATTTGAGAAAAAGAGCAATGCCACCCAAGTGAGCGCTGAAGACAAGATGAAGGAAAACAACAAGGTAGAGAAGAGGAAGAGGAAGCATGAGAAAGGTCAGGTACAAGAGTGGGAGGGAGTGTAGGGGGCTGTGGGAAACAAAGTATTACCCTGTGACCTGATGCACAGACTTGCCTATAGTGTAGGGGCTGTGGAAACAAAGTATTTCCCTGTGACCTAGTTGCACAACTTGCCTATCACATGATAGATCAATTTGCACGCCCATTATTTTTCTAGTTGAATCGTCTAGTGACACATTTGCCTCTGTGATTATGATTCTGCAGCATTTAACGATCTGAGTCCTGATTTTGTTACAATTTTTCATTTAACATGTTCACAATTTTTCATTTAAACATTGATATCAGTCTCACTATATCCTGTGAAATTAAACCATCACTTGAAAAAGAAATAGAAAATATTTCTCAATGGAAAGTTTGGTGCAGTGACAAACAAAATACATTCTATCTTCAGATTTTCCCCCCCCCTTGAAAAATGAAGAATGAAAATCCAGGTATCTCCACTCTTATGCCCACTTAAAACAAAACAAAAAAAAATGCAAAATACAGTAACAGAATCATTGAGACAGAATCTGTTCCCACAAGGCTGGTATCTAAACACAGTCTTTCTCATATTTTCTATCGTATTCCCTATACTATTAGTCATTGTGCCACAGCTGACGGTCAGTTTTATATTTCTATAAGAACACATTAACATAATTGTCCGTCATTGCATTATATTGATTTTTTTTTCTCTGTAAGATGCTTTCATAACCACACATGCAGAATTAACTGGGGAGGGGGGTGGGGGGAGAGAGAGAGAGAGAAAAGAGAGAGAGAGAGAGAGAGAGAGAGAGAGAGAAATTCACTTCAAGAAAAGAATTCAGAAAACAAACAAAAATGAAAAGCAAGAGAGAAAAAGACAGAAACGCCCGCATACTCACTCCAAGAAAAGTACACAGAGAAAGCTTTTTAGACTCTAGTAGAATGGTTTATTGGGTAAAATATGTATTTCACAAATAATAATATACGATCTGATGCACATATTCGCAAGTATACACACAGATACTCTTGTCCACATACCTCTCCCACTCATATACTCACTCATAGGCTTTAAAATGCGTATGTAGTTCCAAAGCAAGAAGTAAAAGACAACTTTTAAAAATAAAAACGAAAAAAAAAGACTGAACACAGTAGGCAGGATGACAACATCAAGATGGCAGCAATGAAGATATGTACAGAGAGGTTCTTCCTCCTCTTCACCATGTGGGAGCCGTGTTGGCCAGTCTTCGCATGCGTCTGCAAAAATCAACAGCACCAAAACTAAACACTGGAACATACATAAGCAGACAGAGACACAAAGAGCCCCTCTCTATGGTTTTAATGGTAACAGAATGTAAAATATTGACAGATGTCTTAAAGAGGACACTGGGTGGAAATGGCTGATTTTTCATCTCTTTTAGGGAGTAACAGACTGGTTTACTTTCTCTTTTATCAATTATACTAGCTTCTTTGCAGCTCCTTATATTGTTTATCTAAATGGTGCTTTGAAAATTGCCTGCAAACTGAAAATTGCCTGCAAATTCTGAATTAACCCTTAACAAGATGCGAAGCATAGAAACGTACTCCCAGTTTTCCAAACCGCTTATAAATCGGCCAAGTGCTTTGTGAGATAAGAAATAAAGGCAAAATAACGGTTTTAACGGTTATTTAACCGATGTACACTTTTGAAACTGGTATTTTAGTCCTCACTGGACAAAAGCCTGTGTACATACCAAATTTCATCCAAATCAGACAAAATGTCAAGAATAACGGTTTTTAACGGTCAGATTTTGAAACACTGCATGGAAGTGCCATTGTGTGTGATAACCTTTCTATGTACAAAATTTTATTAAAACCCACCAATATATAAAAAAAATAACGGCAAAATAACGGTTTATCGGATAACCGATATACACTTTTGAAACCGGTAATTTAGTCCTCACTGGGCTAAAGCCTGTGTACATATCAAATTTCATCCAAATCGGACAATATGTCAAGAATAACGGTTTTTAACGGTCAGATTTTAAAACAATATATAAGACTCATGCATCCCAGGTATCCCTTATGAACCAAAAAAAGGACTTTAAAGGACCAATAAAAGGGCCCTACCAAAATAAAACAGGACCTACCGGAATATCTTCTACTGTCTGTGTTTTTCACATTTGCTTCAGCTCTTCTTGTTTGTTGACAAGTT
The DNA here is from genome assembly GCA_018398815.1 of Conus ventricosus. Lineage (NCBI taxonomy): Eukaryota > Metazoa > Mollusca > Gastropoda > Neogastropoda > Conidae > Conus > Conus ventricosus. Next base: position 4,948,904 of record CM031621.1, read on the forward strand.
CCTTCTCTAAGAGGGTCACTGTTTCTTGTTTATTTTTGGAAGAACTACACAGTTCATTGGCTTGTCCTAAGAGCCTCAAGCTGCTTTGCTGCTGGGCTTTGAGGCATAGTGCATCAGCTTCAAACAGCAACTGTTTGCCATCCTTTTCAGTGGCTGTCTTTCTCCTCTTGAGGGTGTGCATCTCTTCCTCACACACACACACTCATGCAAGCACCCCAAGCACACTCACACGCACCAGACCTGTTTACCCCTCACTTCACCTTTCAGTGGTCAAGGCGACCCAAGTCATAGTTTTGGAGCTCAACTGTCAGTAGTCACAGCCACTGCATACTCTGGATCCACCAACTATCCCTTTCAGTTTCCCCCTTCCCCTTATCTGTTGTCCTATCCCTTACCCTTCCACCACTGCACTGCCCAGCAACTAAACTAGCGTGGGCGTGGGGTTTCAAAAACCCTGGCAGGCCATTCACACTTATTAGTCATGATGGTTGCCTTGCTCTGTAGTGTGTGCGTGTGTGTGTGTGTGTGTGTGTGAGCGAGAGTGTGTGTGTGTGTGTGTGTGTGTGTGTGTGTGTGTGTGTGTGTGTGTGCGAGTGAGTGTGCGTGTGTGTGTGTGTGTGTGTGTGTGTGTGTGTGTGTGTGTGTTGAAAGGGATGTGTGTGTGGTGTGTGTGTGTGTGTGTGTGTGTGTTGTGTGTGTGTGTGTGTGTGTGTGTGTGTGTGTGAGAGCGAGTGTGTGTATGTGTGGGGTGTGTGTGTGTGTGTGTGTGTGTGTGTGTGTGTGTGTGTGTGTGCGTGCGTGCGTGTAAGTGAGCGAGTGTGTGTGTTGTGTGTGAAAGGGATGTGTGTGTGTGTGTGTGTGTGTTTGTGTGTGTGTGTGTGTGTGTGTGTGTGAAGGGGTGGAACCACATGCATGTCTGACAGAAGGGGGCATAATCAAAACAGCTTATCTACTCTGTTTACTTCCATTGCCTGGCTGTCACTATCGACCTTTTTTTTTGGTCCACCCCCTCCCCTCCCCTCCCCTCTCCGTGGTTCGAGATTGTATGACCGTAGGACAATAATTAACAGACCATTTCCGTGGAAACTATTCATGATTTCTGTTGAGGTACACAGGTCTGACACACCACACACACAGGTCTTTATTAGACGTGCTTGGAGTGGACGCTGAAACATGTGTCGGTTCAGGTTGTCGAGTTGGCTGTGAATCATCATGACTCTGAGGCTGCGTTGAACCACCAGCGAAAAAATCAGCAACACTGCATCTACTGTCACTTTGATGCTGTTTCTCTTTCTTCTGATGCTTCACACTTTTTGCGTGTTGCTTTAGCATGGATTCTCCCATTGAGGCGATGTTTACGGAGCAATAGCAAAACGCACAGCGCGCTACATGTTTGTCGCTCAGAACTTTCCGCACCCAGTCCTTGTAATCCTTGTCTCTCAGCCTACGATCTTGAAAAGAACATTTGCCTGGCATTGTGGACGAAAAACTGGGCTTAAAATTTTCAGCAGGTAAACACGTGTGAACGATGCAAGATGGCGCCTGGAAGTATCGTCAAATCTCGAACGCGAGACTTGCGAGGAAACTGGCTGCGAGAAGCATCGTCTGCTTGCGCGACCCGACAGAAATGCCGATCTTTTGATTTCATACCTGAAGTTCTTTTTTTCTCTTCCGCAACCGAAAATATTCTTTTGTATCGCAAAATTAAAAGACTTTAACTGACCAAATTGCATTTTAAAGGCCCTTGACAAAATATTAAAGGACCTCTTGGTCAAATTAAAGTACTTTAAAGGCCTTTTCTGAAAAATTCTAAATATAAGGACTTTAAAGGACTTCAAAGGACCCTACGACCCATGAAGTGTGATTTGTGTGTGATAACATTTCAAAATACTAAATTTCATTAAAATCCACCTATATATAAGAAATAACGGCAGAATAACGGTTTTTAACGGTTGTTTAATCCATTTTCAGCATTACATCCCTTACATATGGACAGAGGCTCCGATTTATCACAAGATCATCCAAACCGCTTATAAATTGGCCAAGTACTTTCTGAGATATTCCATAAAAAAGAAAAACCGTTACAGGCCGTTACAACCGTTAGTAACGGCTATAACGAGGCAAACTAAAACATCAGGCATCATCCGTGACCCATAATGAACATACCTGCTAATTTTCATGAAGGTCGGCGAAGTACTTTCCGAGATATTCCATAAAGAAGGAAAACCGTTACAGGCCGTTACAGCCGTTAGTAACGGTAAACTAAAACATCGGGCATTATTCGTGACCCATAATGAACATACCTACAAATTTTCAGAAAGATTAGCCAAGTACTTTCTGAGATATTCCATAAAGAAGAAAAACTGTTACAGGCCGTTAGTAACGGCTATAACGAGGCAAACTAAAACAAACATCGGGCATCATCCGTGACCCATAATGAATGTACCTGCTCATTATTACAAAGATCGGCCATGTACTTTCTGAGATATTCCGTAAAGAAGAAAAACCGTTACAGGCCGTTACAGCCGTTAGTAACGGCTATAACGGTAAACTAAAACATCGGGCATCATCCATGGCCCATAATGAACATACCTACAAATTTTCAGAAAGATCGGCCCAGTAGTTTTGTCTGGAGCGAGTGGAACACATTTTGACCACGGACACACACAGACAGACAGACAGACACACACACACAGACAGCATTTCTTCGTTCCCATTCTAAAGTACTCCCTGTTCTATAAGAACTGGGAGTACAAAAAAAAAAGAAGAAACATTCACATAAACAGTGCAGAAAGTAACATCATCCACTCCTCCCGGCCCTCCCACCCTTCAGTTAAATAATCAGTCACAAATACAAATGTACACAAACCACACACAACAGAAACATGCATAAAGAAACAACAGGACAGAGGATCATGTTTTACACTTCACAACTTTACTTTAAGCCACCATTTTCAGCTCTTGATTTCTTTTCATTGCAGGTTCCAACTTCTTCTACATCCCTACCAAGAAGTAAAAAAACAACCCTCACCTCGTGTTTCTGTCTTGGTCACGTATTTTCTTCTCCATTTCGGCATCTGTGAGCGTTTCCAGGAAGGGACACCAGGCGTCAGACTCACTCTGATTGCGGATGGCCACTTCCACGGTGGGCAAAGGGGCTTCACTGCAACACCACCCGTCAACTGTCTGTTTACACAAGTCTAACTCATTTCTACGTTGTTGGGTTTTTTTCTTTCTTTTAAGGATGGGAGACTGAAATGTGAATGTGAATGCATAATTCAAGCCCCCGTGTCGAATCTGCCAAAGACACTTGCCTTTTATTCATAGAAATTACTTTTCTTGAAGCTTGTTTCAGTTAGTGTTTATACTTTTCCCCTATCACCTAAGGCTTGAAGAATTATGTAAAAAGTACTGTACACATGATCATTTTTTCACCAGACAATACTTCTGCATTGGGGATACCCACTGAGGCAAGCATAAAACTCACCAATCAAGACTCTATCGCACATGTTGTGTGTTGTGTATGAAAGTGTGTATGTGTGTGTGTGTGTGTGTATGTGTTGTGTGTGGTTGTGTGTGTGTGTGTGTGTGTGTGTGTATAAGTGTGTGAGTGTGTGTGTGTGTGTGTACGAGTGTGTAGTTGTGTGTGGTGACGAGTGTGTGTCATGTGTGTGGTACGATGTGGTGCAGTGTGTGTGTGTGTGGTTGTGTGTTGTGTGTGTGTGTGTGTGTGCATGAGTGTGTGGTGGTTGTGTGGTGTGTGTTGTGTGGTGTACGAGTGTGTGTGTGTGGTGTGTGTGTGTGTGTGTGTGTGTGTGTGTGTGGTGTGTGTGTGCGCGCGCGTGTGTGTGTGTACGCGTACACACACTATGAAAATAATAAGCTACGAAAACCTGCAGCAAAATGTAGCCTTAGTTTTAAAAGCTTACTTCATAACCCCTGAAAAAACACTGCCCCAAATAAATGTTACAATTGAAAGGTCCCTTGATCTGAAGTGTTGTGCACTGTGACAAGCTGTCTTTTCACAATTTGCTAACTACTGCAGGAGAAAAAGGCTTTCGAGTCCTTATAAGCTACGAATGGATTCAATATGGTACAATGCGAAATGAAGCAACACAGTTTATTAAGAAGAATAAACGACATTGTGACAAAACAAAAGGCATGATATTCACCTGAAAGCATACGTTCTCTGATGCCAGCTGAGCTGACCACGTATGCTGTAAGCGATGGCAGTGACAAACTCGCCTCCCAGACCTGAGCACATTGATTGAACATCAGTTGTGTTTTCTGAATGTCAAACATTTACGACCATGCAAAATCAATACAACACCCCAGTGTAATAAAATGACTGTACTGCACTCTTTCCTAAAAAAAAAAAAAAAAAAGGGGGTGTTATCAAATGGTGTGACGAGTCTTTAGACATATAACTTTCAATCATATGGCCTTTCAATCTATTCATCATGATAATGTTACACTTTTATCATGATATCAAATGAAATACATTGCATTTAATAAAACAAGAATAAAGATTTCAAACTTAACCAGCCACAATATTTCTTACTTCACTGGTTTCATCTCAAATCTTATAAATATTTCCAAGCATTTTCTCGTCAGGTCAAAAACATCTTTTCTGTCGTCACTTTTTAGTCGGCTAATGTTGAATGAACGTTTCAGGATATAAAGTCACATTCATGCACTGTATAAAAACATAAACACTTTAAAAATTAACTGCATTCAAGCTCTGTTATCAAATGAGCTACGAGTCCAAAAGACTGGGTGAGTGAAAGTTAAGTTATAACAAATCAACTTGGGTGGCTTGTGGTCTAGACTTCTACATCTGCACAACTGGTTGTAGTTGCAGTGCTATCTGCACTGCTCTGCACTTCTGGTTATAAATAGTTAAATAAAGACCCCCCCCCCCCCCCCCCCCCCCCTCCCTCCAATCTCACCCAGTTCAGCACACAGCTTGGTGGCGAACTCCTCCGGGCTGTTTTCGGGTTCGGCCATGTCCCACTCGAACTGGTCCACCAGCGACACGTTGCCCACGTGGATGTTCAGCTGATGATAGCAACAGTTCAGGTGATCATGCTACGGTTGACAGGTGTGTGAGGAGGCATTACGCTTCACGCACACATGCAAGCACAGAAACATGCCAGACCTTAATTACCCTGAGAGACAGGGTCAATGGTGAAAGAAAGAAGGGGAAAGAGATTATAGTGACAGTGCAAGTCCACACAGTGTACATTCTGCGTGTGTGTGTGTGCGTGTGTGTGTGTGTGTGTGTGTGTGTGTGTGTGTGTGTGTGTGTGTGTGTGTGTGTGTGTGTGTGTGTGTGTTAGTGTGTTGTGTAGTAATAGTAGTGCTGATAATAATGACACTACATTACTTTCATTTTACACCTCTAATTATGATGCATTCCATATTTTACAAATGTGATGTTCAATGAAATGAGGTGTGTTGTGTGTGTGTGTGTGTGTGTGTGCGTGTGCGTGCGCGTGCACTGTGTTCATTTCTGTGTTTTTATTTTGTATCTTTCTATCACTAAATATCAGGGTATAATAAATCAGAAAAATATTCACTTTAAGCACTCATTGAACAGGTAATTGTTTTTATACAGTTTCTCCACTCCCTTACTGTGTGTGTGTGTGTTAATGTGTGGTGTGTGTGTGTGTGTGTGTGTGTGTGTGTGTGTGTGTGTGTGCATCTGCACACACATGTGTGTTCTGTGTGTACATATGTAAGTGCGTCAATCCACGCATGTGCATATACCCGAGAAAGTGTAGTGCAAAAATATATAATTCCTTGCCTTGAATGAAAATCCACCTTCAAATGACAAAATTCTTCAGACTACATGAAGAAAAGGTGAAACTCGACCAAAAGAAGCTGCAACACATAGTAACTACCAACATCAGCAGTGTGCAAGTACCCTCAGCCTGGAGATAAGTGCAAGCGTAGCATCATTTCGAACTTGGAGATAAAAAACCCTCAATGTCTCTTCCAGGGTTTGTACAATTCTGGTGATATAAATTTCAAGGCTTTCTTCGTAACCGCATTATTCATGGTCCTTAAAACCAATGCAGAGACAGAGAAACACTTTGTATACTATAATGGGGTACACACAACACTGACGCATACGACCACCAATCAATTGTGTGGTCAGTGATCATTAGCATTTGACACTCATAATAAAAATTTCAATGGGCTTTCTCAGGCTGTCCTCTGCTTCTAAAAACTTTCCCGTTTCTATGTGCTTTCTTCAAGAAAAATTAACGAAGGTAACAACACATTTTCAACGCCTTTTATGTTCCCTTGGTCATCATTTTGATTTGGGGAGACTTTTAAGGTCTTCAACTTTTTTTGTTTGTTTAATCATCAGCACTTTTTAAAGAATTTTAAGGACTGCACCAAGCATTCCTCTTAACAACCCAAGAACTGAAGAATACTTCAGAATAGTACATAAGACAAATTACTTTAACAATACTAACAACCTTAAAAATGTTTTTAAAAAAACAAACAAAAAAAACCTACATCAGACTTTTCAGTTTCAGTAATACTAATGCAAAAAAACTCTGAACAAATTTTAAAAAAAAAGAAAAGAAAAAAGTAATACTAATGCAAAAAACTCTGAACAAATTAAAAAAAAAAAAAATAAATAAAGACTATCCATTGATTAAAAAAAATTTCATTGGTATCACATTCCAGCTAGAATATCCACATAGGACCTTGAAGTCATGATCATAAAGTAGACTCACTTTGAGAATGACACGCTGGTCAAGTGCCTGTTCCTCCGGCAACGTATCAGCGGACGGGTGAGCCTCAATCTGCTGGCGAATGGCCTGCGCGACGGCTGGCACGAAGAGCACCGTGTTCAGGTCAAGGTCATCGCACAGGATCTCCGCAAACTGCTCCGGAGTAATGAGCATTTCTGTGGTTGGTCGATATCGCAGAGAGAAAAACAAAACAAAACAATCAAACAGGAAAGGGATAAAACATGAAGGGTAAAGTTGAAATTGGGAGCATGGAGTTTAGCTTTTGATCAAACAAGTAGAAAGAGGCTGCAAACCACCAACTCCATTCTCATAGACGTTCATCCTAAAGGGCCGTTTTCTTACTTTACACAGAAAGCAGCAGTCTGCTTGAATGTGCAAAATGTGTTGGCAATTGTCTGCAAACCAAGGCAGCACAAATGACCATATTTTAGCATTTCTTCTAAAGGACTTTTATCCAAATTATCACTTATGATAGCAATTTCTGTAGTGCGAATGATCCTGCTTTTGCATCTCATTTAAAGTACTTTCATCCAAATTATCACATGTGCATATGCTTGAACATGTGCATATGTCAACAAATTTGAAAAAATTATGATAAAGCTCCGCCAAAAAAGGTAGGCAAACGAAATCACAAGACAAAACACAGGTCATTTCGATCTCAATCACTTATTTCATCCAATTTGCAAGTGGTCTGGAACTGGATGAAGATAAGTGATTTCTTGCTCATGTTCGTTGTCCTGAGAGTTGTGTATCTTGCCTGAAGAAGACCTAAGAGGTCAAAACGCTTTTGTCGTCTTGTGTCTACCTTTTATGGTGGAGCTTTATCAATAATCTTTCAAATTTGTTGACATGTCCGCCTTTAGTCACCTCAATTTGCAACTAGATCTATGTGCAGATGTGTATGAATGAGCGAACATGCATGCATGCTGTGTTAAACTCCATGAAAATAAGTCTGTTAGAACATAAATGCGGACAAGTTTCTTTTCATACTAATATGCAAAATGTACTACCATGCCTGTCTGTATGCATATGTGTGTCAGTGCTCTGTACTTAATGCTCTGCTATCTCTGAGGTGCACAGAACCAAAATTATATTTAAAACAAAAAAAAACCCTTGCAGACAGATAGTGAAGTGACACTGTAAGTGATCCGACGGACCATTTTTGTTCCAAGTGAAGTGACACTGCAAGTGATCTGACAGACCGTTTTTGTTCTAGGTGAAGTGACACTGTAAGTGATCTGACAGACCGTTTTTGTTCCAGGTGAAGTGCACGGCAGCGCCCGCACACTCACAGCGACTGCATTTAGTTCGCCCAACGCTTTGCCTTGTGACTCGGGCTAGGCCCTTAACTAGTCAGCCACCACACGGCCAGACGCTCTGTGTGTTTTTGGACGCTTCGAGACTGGTGCAACATCTTTAAGTTATATTTACTGTACAGAGGTTTTTTAACTATAATTTCTGTATGACAGCAATGGCGCAGTGAGTACTTGAGAGTGTGACAAAAGCTGGCATTTCAGTCTTCTCTGTGAGTACCATAATTAAGTTCGTGTTTAAAACTTTCTGACAGAACTTTGCGACCGGCGCAACCTGTGCTGCACGCGCGCGCCGTGCGTCATTGGCCGGCCTGGCACTTGACGCTACTGCAATATAGCTCACAGGGTGTTGTGGACAGAGACAATTCCGCTTTTCTCGGTTTACCTGCGCCTAGCTGTGTGTAGTCGTTGTGTAAACATTGGTCAGCTATAGGCGCGATACAGACAGCAAAGCAGTGTGTGGTTCGCTATTCTCCACGCTTTCAGTACAAGCGCGAGAAGCCCCCTTCGGCCCTTATCTCCTGACACTCTAGGGTGTCAGATACAAGAACGTCACAGTGTTTCTTCTGCTTTTCCGTCTCACGCTTTTGAAGACTTTGACTCAAGCGACTCAATGCAGCAGTCAGAACTGCCGTGAGTGACACTGTAAGTGATCTGACAGACCGTTTTTGTTCCAGGTGAAGTGACACTGAAGTGATCTGACAGACCGTTTTTGTTCTAGGTGAAGTGACACTGTAAGTGATCTGACAGACCGTTTTTGTTCCAGGTGAAGTGACACTGTAAGTGATCTGACAGACCATTTTGTTCTAGGTGAAGTGACACTGTAAGTGATCTGACAGACCGTTTTTGTTCAGGTGAAGTGACACTGCAAGTGATCTGACAGACCGTTTTTGTTCTAGGTGAAGTGACACTGTAAGTGATCTGACAGACCGTTTTTGTTCCAGGTGAAGTGACACTGTAAGTGATCTGACAGACCATTCTTGTTCTAGGTGAATGACACTGTAAGTGATCTGACAGACCGTTTTTGTTCCAGGTGAAGTGACACTGCAAGTGATCTGACAGACCGTTTTTGTTCTAGGTGAAGTGACACTGTAAGTGATCTGACAGACCGTTTTTGTTCCAGGTGAAGTGACACTGTAAGTGATCTGACAGACCGTTTTTGTTCCAGGTGAAGCAGTCCCGCAGTTTCTGGCCTTCCAGCTCCATGTCCAGACGAATGGGAATCAGCAGCTCCTGCTGGCTGGCGTTCTCGTGGATCTGGGCTGGGTCTGTGTCATCGAAGCTGCACACAGTTTTCAGCAGCTGACCAAAAGCTGCGGTTCTTCAGTTGTCAAGCTTCTTTAACTTATAAAGGTAGATGTTCTGTACTTAACATTTAGTCAGAATGTGCTGCTAGTGCTAGAGTAAAACCTCTAAACAGAGATTCTCTCTTTAAATCTCAAAGAACTCCTTCTTTCAAACTTCAAAGAACTGCTCCTGTCAAACTTCAAAGAACTCCTCCGTCAAACTTCAAAGAACTGCTCCTGTCAAACTTCAAAGAACTGCTCCTGTCAAACTTCAAAGAACTCCTGTCAAACTTCAAAGAACTCCTCCTGTCAAACTTCAAAGAACTCCTCCTGTCAAATTTCAAGGAACTCCTCCTGTCAAACTTCAAAGAACTGCCTTACTGGACGATTTCTGTCTTGAAACCTGATTTCCCTCC
>CM031621.1:4961188-4978154 GCA_018398815.1 Conus ventricosus
ATTTCTTGTACAGGGACCCACGGAACATGCGTAGGTAAGTACCAACCTGTAAAATTGTTTGGAATTTCATACTTGTTTAGAAACTATAACTGATTGTGTTCTCAAGTCAAATCTCAACAATATGTAGCAGATATCTATCTTTAACTACAGGGCCAAATTTCTTTCGTTTTCTTTTTTGGGGGTGAGTTCAGTGGCACCCCCCCTCCTTAGAAAAAAAGAGTTGCTTCCCTTGCACCAGAAATCAAATGAATGGTAGCTCATGATAAAAATGCAAATATACAAATACATTAGAACTGACCTAACACATGCCAGAATACTATTCATTGATGGTGGTGCACTAAAGCCCATGCAAGCCTCTGCTAAAGTAGCGCATTGCCGAGTTTGAAAAAAAAAGAAGATAATACTCTTCCTGATGAGCCGCACTGTGAGATAGTTTGCCGAGAGTGATGATGGTAAGAGTATCCAAAGAAATGACTAAGAGACTGCACTGCATGAATGCTGATTTGATTGGCTTTTTCTGACTACCTTGGGTTCTGATCCTTGATTTAGATGTGATAAACTCAGCACCTTTGCATGGCAAGACAACATAAAAGTATTAAAACAGCTATTGACACAGCTCCTTCTTACCACACTATACAGTGACAGATTCATGACAATTCATCCAAAACACAGACTATCACTACTCAAGTCCAATGACAGCTGGTCCAGAAATATGCGAGCCATACAAACTCTCACTGCAAGAGGTCGCAAGGAGATGCATCCCACTTGTCTAACTCATGAGAATGTAGCAATTCTGCATCTATGAAAATCAAAATGCAAGATGTATGTGCATTAAAAGTTCAACTTTTCTGCATGTACTACCACCTACGGCTTCTGAGCTACGCTCTATTTAAAAAGTATTACCCAGCTCTGGCTTCACAGTGTGAGTGCACAGCAACATGTAAAACAATGAAAAGAAATAATCTTAAGCTAATTCCGGGCATATACTAAAAAAAAAAAAAAAAAAAAATCAAGCAGAAGATAAGATAAGATAATGTTGCTTATAGCCCAGCCGACCAGCAGAGGGCCACATCAGGACTGAATCAAGCAGAAGGAATTACACACAAAAACAAACAAACAAACACATAGCTCATTGCTATGTAGGCAATGATCATGTGAACATGCACAGTGCACCTGAATGAGGAAAGACTGGCTCTGCTACACCCTGATCTAAGTCAGCTTTCCATGAATAACACACACACAAGAATAACCCACAAGCACAGGATACTTGGAAAAGAGAAGGGTCCTGCTAAGCATTCCCTTTTTTAAACGCCATGATGGATATTCCAACAGCAGTAATAATCTTATTGGTTATGAAGACAGCATTCCTGTCGTAATGATCATCCCTGTTGTGTTACTAACTGATGATGACAATGGTGATGATGAAAGTTAACTTAGTCAAACCTTAATTCCAGCAGAACTTCTGTTTTAACTAAAATCTTAACCCCCATACCAAACCTGACTCAAGTGATTTCATTCAGTCTCTTTACTGTATAGTTCAAGGGAAGTAATACACTTGCCAATTTTCTTTCATATTCCTCATCACAGTGAAGTCTCATAATTTTTTAATTGTTCTTTCACTAGAATCTACGCTGTAAGGCCTGGTCCGGAAAACAGTCATCTGTATTATGTCCTAACCATTGACCCTAGCAACAAAAAACCACACCACAATCCCCCTCTCACCCCATCTAACTATAGTTTGAAAAAGCTATCCCTTTGGAACTTCAAAAGGCAACCTAAGATAAGATAAGATAAGATAATGTTGCTTATAGCCCAGCCGACCGCAAAGGGCCATATCAGGGCTGTCACCACGTTAAAATCAACTCACCAGTCATAAAAAAAAAAAAAAAAAAAAAAAAAAAAAAACCACTTTCATACATCTCATTAAATGACATCGTCTACAAACGCACCAGAAACTTTGTTAAAAATCTTTCTTCCGTAAAATCTTAAATCAGATGAAAAATATTAATCTCTCTCAAAAACTCAAGGATCACATCAGGCGGGACATCCCTGAACAGGATCTTCATGGACTCCGCTGTAAAATGTTTGTGTCTCACATCGTGCAAGTCCCAACACTCTAAAAGAACATGTTTTCATTGTGAGTGGCGCATGACATGGAATGCACCACGGAGCTTCTTCACTCTTTAAAAGGTAAGCATGGGTAAAGTACGAATGGCCGGTGTGCAGCCGGCACAGAACCGTTTCCTCTTTACGACCTCCCGACGTGGATGGGAGGAAGTCCTTAAGGTTTGGACGGATCTGAAAGAGTTTGTTACTCGTCTGTGTGTTCCAATCCTCCTGCCAGAGGTCTCTCACATAATCGTTAACTTTGGGTTTCACATCTGAACAGGGGATATAAATGTTGGACAGTTTCTCTCTTGTGGCGTTCTTGGCTAAACGATCAACCATTTCGTTCCCGCCGATGCCAACATGACCAGGAACCCAAGCAAGAGTAATGTTGTAACCGTCCGCTTTCAACTTGCTAAAAAGTTCAAAGAAATGCAAAAGTTCTGGATGCTGAAGGTTGCGGCCAGCTATGGCTTCCAAAGCTGACAGCGAATCCGACAGAACCAGAAAGTCCCTCTTTGAAGAATGTGAGATTATCTTCAAAGCCAGTACCAGAGCAGTAAGTTCAGCAGAATAGACAGAAGCATCGGAATGGATATGTTCCAACAGTATCTGAGAAGGAGCCCCAGGGCAGTAGGCTGCACAGGCCACTCCATCCTCAGACTTGGAACCGTCAGTGAAAACTTTTTGATAGGATGGGAATTTCGAACAGAGGTCAGCATACAATGCCTTGTACGCCAGAGAGCTGGTAGACTCTTTGCGAAAAGCTGCAAGATCGAAACGAATCTGGTGTGAAAAAGGTCCACGGAGGTTGATCCGGAAACTTGGAAAAATCGGAAACTACTCCCAGGTTTAGACCTGCATTCCGCACGTGAGGCTGCATACGAAGACCAAACGGCGGAATACATTTAGGGTTGTTTTCAAACTTACTTTGGAATGGAGGGTCAAAGACACAGTCATAGGCAGGATTCTGCGGTTCTGAGAACAGTCGGATATAATAATTTAAAGACAGTTTCAGCCTGCGGTTGGACAATGAAGGTTCGCCCGCCTCTGCGTACAGGCTGTACACAGGGGTGGTGCGGAACGCTCCAAGACAGAGACGAAGCCCTTGATGGTGGATAGGGTCCAAGAGTTTGAGGTAAGAGGGTCTTGCGGAGCCGTAGACAGCACAACCATAGTCCAGTTTGGAACGGACCGGGGCTCTGTAGAGGTGCAGCAAAGTTTTATCAGCGCCCCAGTCAGTGTGCGCTACGACCCGCAGAATATTCAGAGCTTTCTGGCAAGAAGTTTTGAGGTTTTTGATGTGGCTGAGAAAGTTCAGTTTCTGGTCAAAAATGACCCCAGAAATTTGGCCTCTTTAACAGCTGGAATGGAAGATTTCCCTACTTGAAGTTCAGGATCTGGGAAAAAACTGACGGAAATTATGGAAGTGAATACACTGCGTCTTTGTTGGAGAAAAGGTGAAACCGTTTTCATCCGCCCATCGATGGATTTTATCTACGCAAAGCTGGAGCCTGCGCTGGACACTCGGGTACAGGCTTCCAGTTGCGTAGACAGCGAAATCATCCACAAACAATGAGCAGTCTGAACCCTGCTGAACTGATTTCACAATGTTGTTGATTTTAATACTAAAGAGGGCAGGAGACAGTATGCTCCCTGGGGAACACCCAACTCCTGCTCGTGGACATCAGAGAGAGTGGTGCCAACCCGGACCTAAAAACTGTCGTTCTGCCAAAAAATTTGAATAAAAAGCGGAAGATGACCTCGAAAACCCAGATCGTGGAGATCATGAAGTATCCCCGACTTCCAGGTGGTATCGTAGGCCTTCTCCAAATCAAAGAAAATTGCCACTGCATGCTGTTTGTTCAGAAAGTCGTTCCTAAGTGTAGATTCCAGACGAATCAAATGGTCAACTGTACTCCGATGTTTGCGGAAACCACACTGTTCTTTCGCCAAAAGGCCATCGGTTTCGAGTTTCCACATGAGCCTAGCATTGACCATTTTTTCCATCAATTTACAGACACAGCTGGTCAAAGCTATGGGACGGTAATTAGATGGATTAGAAAGATCTTTTCCAGGTTTGGGGATGGGAATAATGAGGGCTTTCCGCCAAGAGGGTGGAAAGCAACCTGTAGTCCACACATGGTTGTATACCTGTAACAGGATGTTCAGACTTCTTGCGGAAGATGTTTCAATAGTTGATAATGAATGTCATCTATACCTGGAGAGGAATCGCTGCAAGAAAGTAAGGCAGATTTCAGCTCGTTTAACGTGAAGGGAAGATTGTAGTCTTCCGTGTTGTCGGATGAAAAGTTGCAGGGTGATTTTTCTTTAAGGCTTTGTTTTTGACAAAAGTGGCTGATTTGTTAGAAGAGGAGGAATTCTTTTCAATGGTTGAAGCAAGCAGATTAGCAACTGCTTTTTTGTGTGTTATTAAAGAGTCCGAAAACTTGAGATGGTTCACAGTGGGACAGGTGTTCTTCCCTTTGATTTTCTTAATGATGTTCCACACTTTTTTCTTGGAAGTTTTCGATGTCAGCCTGGAGCAGAAACTTCTCCAGGACCGACGTTTACTGATTTTAAAAGTGTGTCTCGATTTGGCACGGAGTTTTTGATGGGCTCGAGCGTTGGGACCCGAAGGTCGATGGTATACCTGACGCTGAGCCCGTTTCGGACTTTGGAAATTTGTTGGCAATCTGAATCAAACCAGGGTGTTTTTGGCATTTGAAGTTTGTCGGAAAACACTGGAATACAGGCTTTAGCACATTTAATCATAGTATTAGTCAGAGATTCTGCTGGGTCCGGACTCTGAAGAAAATCAGTGTCCTGGAACTCCTTAGAAACAGTGGCTGCAAATAGATCCCAGTTTGCTTTCTTATAATTTAGATGCTGAGAGACAGAGACGTGTTCAGTTAATACAGGTTGTAGAAGGACAGGGAAATGGTCACTTCCGTGCAGATCGTCATGGACAGACCACTCATAGTCCAGGACCAGCGAGGGGTCACAGACCGACAAATCTAAACATGAAAGTGAACCTGTGGAAGAGTGGAGGTAAGGTGCAGATCCGTCGTTCCGACAACACAAATCAAGTCTGAAAGGACATCCTCAATCAGCAGACCTCTGGGTGACGTACCGGCACTACCCCAAAGAGGATTGTGACCGTTAAAGTCACCCAACAGCAAAAAAGGTCGAGGAAGTTCTCCTATCAGACTGACAAGGTCCTGACGACAAACCGGGACAGAAGGTGGGAGATAAAGAGAACAGATTGTCACAGTCTTGTGGAGGGTGACTCTCGCAGCTACAGCCTGAAGGGAGGTAGACAGAGCGACAGGACTATACAGCAGAGTTTTGTGTATGAGAAGGGCAACACCGCCCGACAGTCCTAACGTAGATGGTTGTGCAGGTTTTGAAAGAATATTAAAGCCAGAAAGAGTAAAGGTCTTCTGGCTTTGAATTTGAGTTTCCTGAAGAGCCACGACGGAAGGTTTTAGAGATTGACACAGAAGCTGCAGCTCCTCAAAGTTTGAATTTAGACCACGGATATTCCAATGGAATATTGTACTATCCATGGTGCAGAGGCGAAAAGGAGAGAAATCAGGTCATCTCCTCTTCAACGTCCGCTTCCAATGGAGTGAATTTATTTTGCAATTTGACTGGACTATGTTGGTCTTCAGACCTGCTGGCAGACTTGCCAACAGGTGAAGGTGGTCTGGATTTGGGAGACGGTGGAGGCTTCTTCCTCATCTCCACCATTTCCACACTGGGTTGAACTCCCTTGCCCGCACGGGCACTGGACAGAGGAGTTCGAGGTCGGGGTGCTGGTTTTTTATTCTGCCCAGCAGCAGATGTTGTAGACTGCTGGGCAGTCTGAGGGGTGGCGGATTTTTTGCCTCCACCAGGGGCATTCAATTTGGGTTGGAAGGTGGTGGACTTGCTACCACCAGAACTGACAGATCTTACTTGCAATGTCTTCGAAAACATGAATTCATCAGTCTGGCAGCAGACTGACCGAGTAGGAACTATGGGAGCTTTCTTGACAGCCGAAGCATAGGAAGATGCTGTCGGCGTCTGACTGCCCACAACCTGTTTCCGGGCTTCAAAAAACGAGATCTTCTTTTCCGTTTTGACGCGTTGAATGGCAGATTCTTGAATCCAAAGAGGACAGTTTCGTGAAGAGGGGATGGTCGCCACCGCAGTTAGCACAATGGGCCGGATCTTTGCACGGCCCATCATGGGTTGCCTTGCAGCAAATACCACACACCTCCTTCCCAGAACAGCGGTCCCTGACATGGCCAAACCTCTGGCACCTGAAGCCCTCAACGGGGACGGCACGTACAGCTGAACATGAACATTAAGGTAGCCGACTTTGATGACCGGAGGCAGCACAGGGTTGCAGAAGGTCAAAAAGAGGGTGTTGGTGGCCACTCTCTCTGAACCTTTCTTTATCGTCACCCTGCGCACCTCCGTCACACCCTGGGACGCAGCTCCGTCTTAATTTCTGCCTCTGAAACACCAGATAAATCCCGGCAACGAATCACGCCTTTCGATGAATTTAATTGTTTGTGGGGAGTTACCCTGATCTCCCTGTCCACAAGTTTTGTTGCTTTCTGCAGCTGTTCAGATTGTTTTTGTGATTTGCTTTGAATGAGAAATGAGCCATTCCTCAACCTCTTGATGGACCGAGGGTCACCTGCTATACCTTGAAAACCCTTTTGAATGGCAAACGGGCTCAGAGCTGAAAGGGGTCTTTCCTGCTCCGTCCCCTCCATCACGAGCCAGGAAGCCCAAAAACCTGTCTTCTGTCGAACTTTGGTATCGGAGTCACTATCTGTTTGACAATCCCCTGAAATAGGGGATGCTGCCTTCCTCTTCCTTTTGGGGGGGATGTTTTTTAAAGAAGTCATATTTAGTTTATTGTGATTCATCTCCCCTTACCCACCCACCTTGGAGTCCAACTAAGGGGCCAGGGCCAAGAAACCAATGTCTTGACCCCTTCCAGGCTTCGGGAGAGATATACGACAAACAGAACACTACTACCCCTATCCCCCTGATCATCCTCAACTCCGGGGACAGAGAGCTGAGCACTGCAGGGGTTCACTTGGCCAGCAGGGGAACTGCCTGTCTTGACCCAGCCCCAAGAAGGGGAGCCGATTAGTACACCGGGCCAAAGTGTACTCCCTGTCTAGGAGAGGTCCGAGCCAAAGTGATGTGTTGAGAGCGCTGGCTCTCTCAACCACCAGGATCTCATTCCCCTCCGACACAGGTCGCACCGCACGGCAAACGCGGCGGATCTTAAGGAGACCACAGAGAGAAAAGGAGTGTGTAAAAGAAGACTTGAAGGGGAGACGAAGATAGAAAAGGGCCAAATAAGGGAGGCAGAAAACAAGGAAAAGGAGAAAGGCGGGTTACTCTTAGTCAGGATCCTCACCCTTAGCCTATCTGACATGGGAAGCCCTACCAGGGGCATCAACTTCTTACCACGTTTCGCTTAGGCCATACAGCATCTTCACCTCTCAGGCCTACAAGCAGTGTGAAAAAACCAGCCTATCTCCCAAGTATTGATGCCCCGTCAGCATAGCCTAAAGGATCACTGGACCACGCAAACCCTCCGACCACGACAAGGTCGCAACCCCCCGGAGGGAAAAGGCAACCTGAGGTCTGGCAGATGACAAAGGCTCGGTGAATGCACAAGGCAGTGGATCCATGAAAGAGAAGTAAAAGAGGAAAACAATGAGCTTGCCCCCATCCTCCCCTGTGACAACTGGGTCGAACAGCTAGGCAAGTTGGTACATTACATAACAAGTAACATGCTACTAGTTAATCAAGTTATCAACTAATTCAGCCCCATGCCCAGACACTGAATGTCACTCTTAGGACAAAGTACTGCACTGAATCAGCATTAATGTCTGTTAAACTGCTCTAATAACTTGCGCTGAACTTCTTTCCTTGTAGGGGCACTAAATTTCACTGAATAATTCAAACAAATAATGTGATTCTTAAACTTAGATTAAAAAAAAAAAAGAGGTACATGTCAAGAATAAAATAATCTTCGAGTCTGTCAAAGCATCACAATTTGCAAGCACTTAGCTGCGGTAATTTTGTAACAAACACATCATGAAACAAGACAATATTAATAAAACTGTAAGGGAGATAATCTGTGTTAAAACTGGCCAGCAATAGAGCCTGCCGATTTATGGGACAGACATTGCTGGTGAGTACTGCCAAAGCAATCACACAGCTTAATCACTCAATTAAAGACAGAGAAATGCCATGACATGAAAGTGAAAATGCTTGCCTGTATTGCTGACACTGGGACAGTGAGTATCTGGAACATTATGTTGGTGTGTGCTTCCAAACAAACATTCAACTCATGAGATCTATTAGCTTGGCCCATACACTGACAAAAGTAAACTCTATCTGCAATGGAAAGCCATGGTTTGTCTTCCCTGATTTTTTTTTTCTGAAACAGGTCCATTTTGCCCCATCAGTGCCAAATCATGGGTGTGAAACCATGTACTTGTAATACAGGCATTGTGAACATTACAATGAGTTTTCGACTTCACTCTTACTGTTAATATTATCATTATAATTACAGATTCATTCAGATCTACATCAGTACATGTCTTAGAAGGGGAACTGACGAGACATTTGTTCATCAAATTTATCATGCACAATTTGCATTGTGATCTTGATCCATAAACTGAGAAAGGTTACTATAATATATACATTTGCAATGGAATGCAGGCATTATCTTCCAATGATTTTTTCTCCAGAACAGGTTTACTGCCATCCTGGGGATGATCATTTTTTTACGATTTCAGTTTAAATAAAATACCTCTCCCATTCACGGAGCAGGACAAGGTGCTCTGACTGTAAACTCTGGATGAAAGGGTTAAAGTAGCTTTTTTTGTTTATATAATTATCCCTCGAGTTTGCCAAGTCCAAATGGCCAATAATTGGCCTACTTTTTGTATTACTGCAGATCCAGACCCATACTCCAGGGCAGGCAGGAAGATAAAATTTTCAATCATTGGACTAGTAACCTGACATTTGTCCAGCTCTGTACGATGAAGCAAGCTCATGAGCACAGGATTTGAGTATGGTCACTTCAATTGTTTGGTAACACCATCACCAAACTCTGCGAGACGCGAGATGTTTAATGATGCGCAACTGAATTATTAGTAACCTGCAGGAGGAAAGGAAAGGTGGGGCGGGGTAGCGTTGAAGCGGAGGGATGAGCAAGAATGGGGAGGGGGGGGGGGGGGGGGGGGGGGGGGGAAGGGACAGAAGAGGTAATCAATAATCAGCACGCATAACATAATTATGTGCATACGCGCGCGCGCACGCACACACACACACAGAGTGCATCTCGCAGTTTACGCATGATCTCTTTTTTTTTTTTTTTTTTTTTAGTCTTTGTTGTAATCTATCTAAGCCTAAGTGTAAAAAATGCAAGTCTAAAACTATTTACACATAGGTAATTCAAAAACCAAATATAAACACATTAACTCTACCTCAGAACCGATGTAATACTTTTCGCCTCCATCTTCGAATGTAAACGGTTTAGGTCTCTCACCAAACGTTTTAGGTGTTAGACAGGCTCCTGCCACGGCAATGACGGACTACCAGACGCCATATTTGCTGCAAAGTCTCCCTGTGCATTATGTATTTCAAATACGAATATAACAAATCATTTCAGATCCTTGCACAAAATGTTTTAAGTAAATGTATGAAATTCACTTATTGTTACTAAAATGTTCAAAATAAAAAAATATAATCAGCATCAAAAGAATATATTAACATTTTAATTTTCGGTCAATATCATTCAATGATTTCTCCTTGAAGCTGCCGCAGCGGAAGGGACAAGTTAGTCGTCTGCAATCGGCAACAATGGCCCAGCACAAGAAACTTGGTGACCTGAAAGCGGACCGAACAGTCTTTTTCTTGTGCGACATGCAAGAAAGATTTAGGCCAGCTATTAAATACTTTGCTGACATTCTTGAAGTAGCAAAAAGACTGGTAAATTTGATTGACTGTGTTGTATTTTAGTCG
The DNA here is from genome assembly GCA_018398815.1 of Conus ventricosus. Classification (NCBI taxonomy): domain Eukaryota; kingdom Metazoa; phylum Mollusca; class Gastropoda; order Neogastropoda; family Conidae; genus Conus; species Conus ventricosus. The sequence continues at coordinate 4,971,347 of CM031621.1, forward strand.
CACAGCGACTGCAGTGATTGTGGACTTTGGAAGGGGAGTGAACTTAATTTCTTTTGATACTAATAATATTGCTGTTCCACAGGATTTAGAAAATTGGTGTTGCCATGCGCTTGAAAATTGTGTTGCAAAGAGCAGCATGCTTTGTCCTTCTCACCTAGTACCTGTCTCTTCCCCCTTCAGTGTGTGTGTGTGTGTGTGTGAGAGAGAGTTTAATTCTTATCACAGTAAGACGTGGTTCGAAATCTTAAACCATACAGTCAGATATAAAGTGGTGAGAACTGAGCGCTTTATGCGCTCTGTACCCATGCATCCCTACAAATATAAACTGCTGTATGCCAATGAGTTAAGTCCCATTGACATGGCCATGTCCAAGCTGAATAAAAATTCACTAAATAACATCTGCTCTCATAATTTGGCGTTCTGGACACAATATATATTCTAGTACTGACTCCAAGTCTTCTTCTTCTTCCTAAAATACTGGTTCACTCAAAACGAGTAGGTCACCAGCGCGCATGTTAAAAAGTAAAATAAAATAACATAAATAGTGCGACTCAGACTGTTGGCCCCTGGAGCAAATTTGGCAACAAGGGGTCGCACTCGATATTCAAGAAGTTAAAAGCAATGGCCAAATTCAGGCCCAGGTAACAGTAAAATATCTGGGGAAGTTAAAATAGAAAATCGTCAATATGCAGATCTCAAAACTGTCGTATCAATTTGTTTTTTTAAATGAGATTGCATTTGTGTCAATCTTGATGGCACCCGGCAGTGAGTTCCACAGCCGTACAGAACTAGGATAAAATGAATAAGTGGCTGTCAATATTTGATGCAGGTATAGTATAACATTGACCGCCACTCCTGGTGCTACTTTTATTCAATACTAGTTGTTCCATTGGAATATCAATTACTTTAGCTCTGCCTTTGAAGAAGATGTTAAGTTTGATATAAGCTCTTCTCTCTTCTAAGGGTTTCCATTCTAATTTCCTCATGTTCTTCCTAGTATTCCCCTTTTCTCTGATGTGGTTCCCTGTTACGAACCGTGCTGCTCTCTTCTGAATCTTTTCGAGGTTATCAATGTCCTTTAGATGGTAAGGATCCCAAACTGAGCAACCATATTCCAGTACTGGTCTAACCAGTGTTTTATAGCAGTCGTCTTTAACCTTTTGGGGGCAGTCATTGATATTCCTGTATAAGAAAGCTAAGATGTTATTTGCTTTTTTACATACTAAATTGTAGTGTTCTCTCCATTTGAGACGACTATCTATAATCACGCCTAAATATTTTGCAGCATTAGTTTCTTTAAGAATAGTATTATGGATAGAATAATCTGATCTAATTGGTGAGCGTTTGTTACATATACGCAACACTTGGCACTTTTGGGGATGAAATTCCATTTTCCAAGTTCTTTCCCACTCTTGTAAAGCGTTTTAGATCTTCTTGTAGAATGCGTGTATCATTCTTGCTTCTGATTGTTCTATATACTAAGCTGTCATCTGCAAAAAAAGCCTTATAGTCAAGTCAAGTCAAGTCAAGTCAAGTCAAAATTATCTTTATTGAGGGTTAAAAGAATAAGCTTTGCAGCTTTTTTTCATCCTGCCCTCACAAAAAAGCATAGTAGTTCCAGGAGAGAGATTTCTACTTATGTCATTTATATAAATTAAGAAAAAACAAGGGCCCCAGAACAGTTCCTGTGGTACACCTGACAAGACTGGTTTACAATGGGATGACGACCCTTCCACAACAACTTTCTGCGTTCTCCCAACGAGGAATGGTCTAGCCCATTTTAGCAAAGAACCGCCAATGCCGATGTGTTCTAATTTAAGCAGCAGGCCCTCATGGTCAACCTTATCAAAGGCTTTAGAAAAGTCTAATAAAATTGCATCTATTTGCTGTCTGTTGTTAAGACAGTTATTAAAATCATTGAGAGTTGTTATAAGTTGAGTCTCACAACTCCTTCGCTGTCTAAAACCATGCTGGGCGTTATTTAAGAAGTCATATTTGTCAAGATGGTCCATTATGCTACTATATATTATGTGTTCAAGTAGTTTTGCTGATATGGATGTAAGAGATACAGGTCTATAGTTCTCTGCTTTTGTTTTGTCACCTTTTTGAATAAGGGAACAATGCTCGCATCTCGCCACTCATCAGGTATTACTCCTGGTCCAGTGAAGCTTGGTAAAGTGCTCTGCTTTTTGTCATTTAAGATACAATCGTAATAGTATTACTGTTTTGATTTCTGTTAACCACATAGTTCTTCCAGCCACATTTCAATTCTATTTGTAAGATCTTGAAAATCAGTGGGTGAAAAAAATATCTAGATCCATGATACATAAGATGTGGTCAAAGTAGCACAGTTTTTCATAATTGTATAGAAAATCATTGTTGTCTATGAGTCTGATATATTAGTATGTATGACTGTTGGAATCTGAATATTTGAGAATGCTTTTCTTGATATTCACCATTGATTTACTATTAAAACTGAAAATACTTCAAGTTTAGAATAGAATGTCATGTTGTTTACAGTCAACATTTTCTTTATGTCCTTATTGTTTCTTGTTGTGTTTCATTTTCAGACGACTGCTACACAAATTTTGGACATTCCACTTGTTGTGACAGAGCAGGTAATTAAACAGCTACCTTCAGTAACTGACAAATGTGATGTCTTAAAAAATGCAAATCTCTTTTTCTCTGTGTCATTCATTAACAGTTCTTATCATTTAGAACTAAATATAAATATATCATATGACTGATCGAGCAGTTTATCTCATTGTCCATAGGACTAGGAGAGAGAGAGAGAGAGCAAGAGAGAGAGAGAGAGAGGGGTTTATTTTTCATGCATAATGCATTATATTTGTAACAGATTTGCCTCCAATGTTTGTTTAAGCATATTTTAACAAGCAAAGATTAATCATTTCACCAGCCACCGTGGCGAAGTGGTTAGCGTCGCGGACACCCGGCTGGAAGGTCGTGGGTTCGAATCCCGTCATGTGGGTTTTTCTGCCCGACCGGCTCCTACCCAGAGTTGAGTTTGCTGCGGACTCAGTTGGGAAGACAGACCACACAGTCGAGTTTCATCCACTTAATGGATGCGTTTCTGAGAGTGTTGCTCAAATTTCCTGACCAACACTGCAGGTGCCTGTATCTCTCGGGCCTGATTGACGCTGGGATATATTATGAAAGGAAGCGTAGAGTACAGCCCTGTCATGTAGTCTCAGACCGAAAGGGAAATTTGTAGCATCATCTCAATCATCCGCATTCTCATCGATCAGCATTAAAAAAAAAAAAAAAATGTCTCAAACTCTGTGGCCCTTCATGTCCTGCTCTCATGGTGACCTCAGTTTCGATGTCCTCTCCTCATCTGTGATCTTGGTTTGGTTCCGTCGGGGTCACCGGTATCGGCGAGTCCATGGGGGCCGTTGTTGGACGGACGTGGTGGCGCCCTCCGGAGGGAGAGCTCACTCACGCCGGCTCCGCGACTAGCAATTATTGTCGTCAGTAAGCGGTGTCCTGCGTATGTTAGATCAGAACAGGCCCCGCTGAACACCACCGAAGTGACTTGGCAGCAGTGCAGTGTCTCCTCTGGTGGGTTGCCTCTTGACGACTTGACATTGACTGCTCCCTGTGGATTGCCGGTGCCGGGGCTGCGGCGGGGGCCGACCAGGCTGTGGCTGTGGACAGGGTGTTGGAATGAGCGGCGTGGGTGCACTTCCTTTGAGGTAGCGCAGAGGTTGGCGCAGCAAAAAAAGAAAAAAAAGAAAAAAAAAAGGTTTATCATTTTCTTGATACTTGTTTTCCTGGTGCAAGTTCTTTTGTTGATGTCTAGAAGGGAATTGTACATACTATGGACTTGCATGAATTGAAGAAAAAAAAAAAGATTTGAATGGGGTAAAGCCAGGGGGCTTTGGGGATGGTCTGCCCGTTATAAATAGATTCCACTTTTTCATTAAAAAGATGTTCGACAAACAGGAAGACATGCATGTGTAACAAAGAACGTTATAATGCAGTATCCCAAGGGCCTTGGAAACACAGTGCCAGAGCTGGACATCAGCAAAGCGGCGTGCACTGTGCCCAAGACCAAGTTCAGCATGGTTCTCCCCGAGGTAGAAGAACAGCTGAAAACCTTGTGTGATGGGAAAGTAGAACACATCGTTCTCTTTGGCATTGAGGTGAGACGTGGATACCTATTCATTTTTATTTTTGCCCAACCAGATTAGCCTGTACATTCATGTTGATTAGGACCATTTTGGTTGTGCAGGGAATATGAGAAGTGGTTTCTCGTTCTTTGTTTCTCATTCTTCATTTTCACTGTCCTAAATGTTATTTGTTTTTGCCTGAAGAAGACCCAAGAGGTCGAAATGCATTGTGTATTGTCCTGTACTTTGTGTCCGTGGCGGTAACTCACCCCCTCCCTTTCTAAATTTTGCTTCATTTTCCACCTCAGTCATTCCGTTTTGAAACCATTGTTTAGTTTTTGTAAAGGTGTATGGGGTACTGCAGTTATCAGATATGGTTAGGGCACTGAGTTGGCCTGGTGAGTAAGGGCATCAAGTTCAATTCCCATCCATGACAGGTTGAAAGAGATGGGAAATTGCACACCCTCCTGTTTTTTTCTGGGTGAAGCTGAACGAGGTCCTGTGTGTGTACGCATGCATACAAAATCTTGCATGCAGAGTAGGCATAGGTGTTGATGGGATGGATGTCTCAAACATAACAACACATGCACGCGGGTGCCTTGCTTAGACGTCCCCGAAAGTACCTAGTAGAAAATGCGGCTACTTCATAGTTGGATTGAAAATGGTGGCATGTGCAAACATCTGTAAATACATGTATCTTGTCTCGACTCTTTGTCCAGATCAGTACTACAGGGTACATGTGCTGTGGACATTCCAGACAGGTGACATCAATCAGTACTACAGGGTACATGTGCTGTGGACATTCCAGACAGGTGACATCAATCAGTACTACAGGGTACATGTGCTGTGGACATTCCAGACAGGTGACATCAATCAGTACTACAGGGTACATGTAGACATTCCAGACAGGTGACATCAATCAGTAGTACAGGGTACATGTAGACATTCCAGACAGGTGACATCAATCAGTACTACAGGGTACATCTGCTGTAGACATTCCAGACAGGTGACGTCAATCAGTACTACAGGGTACATCTGCTGTAGACATTCCAGACAGGTGACATCAATCAGTACTACAGGGTACATGTAGACATTCCAGACAGGTGACATAAAGGACTGGACTAGGTCAGAAACAGGGGGCCAAATCGCTCAGTTGGCAGAGCGCCGGACTCGTGATCCTGAGGTTACGGGTTCAAATTTCGGTACAGGGGGATTTTTTCCCTTGGAGTTAACATTGGTTCTGACTCCATTCCCCATACAGTCCTTCGAATGAGACTATAAACCGAGGTTCCATGTATGAACGCACGCACAACATCTTGCACACACGTAAAATCCCATCACCAACTTTCTGAAGAGAAGGCCAGTTTGGTCGTTGGTATGGATGACACGTTACACATAGCATGCACCTTCCCCGAAGTTGGAGTATGGCTGCCTTAATGGCGGGATTAAGAACGGTCATACACACAAAAGTGTCAGAATCTTCAACTCGATGAAGGTGGACACTCAAAGAAAGAAAGAAGAAGAACTCTGCACCCTGTTTTGTAAGAACTGAGGATAGAGGGGAGATAACTGATTGCCCATCATCTGTTGGGACACCCTTATGACCCTAGGTTGTGGGTCTGTGATGGTGATGGTTTAATTATTTCCTTTTTTAGCGGCCTAGCCTCCCTTGTTCTCCCATTGACGTTCCTCCCATCTTACTTGTCCGAGTATCCACATGAAGAGCCACCTGCAGGCTCGTTCTGTCATAGTCCCAGTATCAGCAGTCCACAGAGCACTGCGGTCCACACAGAACTAACAGTCTCAGGTTGCCGTCAGGCTACATACCAGAGGAGATCCTGCGTTGTTGCTGACTTTGTTGATGTTCACAGGCGTCAGTTTTGTATCGGTATGTGCAATACATTGGATACCAAGCCTCCAAGTGTTGACAATATTTGTTTTGCTGCAAAGTTAACTTTATTGTTTACATTGCTTTTAAAATTTTTTTTTTTTTAGTGAAGATGATGCTTGTTATGCCATTGGAAATGTTTTGTAGGGAGGTCAAAGTCTAATTATTGTACTATTTAGTTTTCTGGGTTTTTAATGTCAGCGAGTTAATACTGACTGCTCAAATGAATATTAATTTTTGAAATAAATAAGCAGGCTTCATGTTTTTTCATGCATTGGTGTGTGTGTGTGTGTGTGCATTCATAGACATGTGCATATATATGTGGGTCTGTGTGCCTGCATGTGTGTGTGTGTGTGTGTGTGTGTGTGTGTGTGCGTGCGTGCATTCATAGACGTTTGCATGTATATGTGGGTATGTATGTGCGTGTGTGTGTGTGTGTCTGTGTGTTCATAGATGTGTGCATGTGTATGTAGGGTGCGTGTGTGTGTATGTGTATGTGTGTGTGCATTTGTATGTGTGGATGTAAGGTATGTGTATACTCATGCTCAAGCTCCACCATGATTTGATGTGCATGAGGTAATGCATGTGTATTTATGCATGCAAGTGCAATTGTACCCTTTTGGTGAAAAAAAAAGGATGTTATGTTTTCACCAGTGTTTTGATTTTGTACGTCAGATTACACAAAAAAGACAGAACTAGTTTTAACGAAACTCGGTGGGAAGATGGAACATGACATAAGGTCAAGGCCATGACATTTTGATGCAGACCCACATCAGATGGTGTATACAGG
>CM031621.1:4978254-5035754 GCA_018398815.1 Conus ventricosus
AACATGCCTAGATGCTTCCCCACCTGAGCTTTCATACTGTTCTCGTAGATCATGGCCACTTCATTGTCCACCAGTTCCACATTGATCGGAGCAATCTGCTCCTCCTGCTCCAGCTCGGCAACAATGTCCTTCACATCGTCTATCAGCATGGAGGAGGTCCGTGACTCTGCTGTGATGGCGATGACATGGGGTTTCTTGTTCAGGATGAACGTCTTCAGCTTCTGCAGGTCTTCCCCTGCCAAACACACAGACAAATGAAAATGGGATCATAAAATCATTACAAATGAATATCTGACCACATAAACAAAGATGTAAGATAAATAGAGATCTCCTCCAGTGCATCAAGGGTCTGTGTATCCTCTCAAAGAAGTGTGGCTATCCTTCTCCATTTTCAAGAGCCTGTCATGTTGTTGACGCCCAGCTGGCTGCAGGGAGCTCACAGGAGGACTGTCTCTCATCTGTTCAAAAGCACTCTTTATTCTCTCTCTTTCTCTCAGAAACTTCTGAAGGAACCCCCCCCCCCCCCCCCCCCCCCCCCCCCCAAGTTACCGGCATACAATAAATGTAACTCCTCTTTTTACCTGAATACATACACGTGTTCAATAGAAATGTGATGCACTCAAATGTAACTCCTCTTTTACCTGAATACATAGACGTGTTTTAATAGAAATGTGATGCACTCACTTTCCATTCTTGCTCCTGGGCACGTGGGGTCTTCCTTCGCAGCGTGAGTTGGGCAGACGTATGAAGTCGGAGACAAGCCCATCACCATCGATGATACAACCAAAGGCACTTGTGGTTCTGAGGCAAACATTTAACACCACCATAAACCTATGACAGCAGATTTTAATCACTGAACATCTGTTTCAAAACTATTTGTTTTCACAAACAAACAAAAAACAAAACAAAAAATTACTGATAACTGGTAACGACATAAGACTGCAATGTATTGTTGCAAAACAAACGAACTGAAAACAAACAACACACACACATCAGTACACTTTATTCAAAAAGCAATAGAATAAAACTGCATTTTAAAACAAATAACACTGTTTTTTGTTTTTTGTTTTAAGTGTGTTATGAACAGGCAAGAACAGAATAAAAACAGCATCAGGATTCATCAACCTTATCCCACTTCCTTCAGTTAAAAGTGTATCTTCAGTTTACCGTCACTACTCAGAACAAAGCGCACTCACTTTTCCTCAGAGTAAGCGATTGCCCAATACACGAACCCATTGTTGGAATCATCGTCGTCATAGTCACCTCCAGCTGCTGTTCAGGCTGGTATGGGGGCCACTTTGAGCCAGCCGTAAAGAGACGGCTACATGCCTGCATTTCCGACAAAGCTTTAAATACTTTACAGCCTTTTCTATTATAAATTTTTCTTTTATCTATAGACAAAAAAATTAAACATGCCACAGAAATGGGAGTTTGTATTTTACTCCCTGTTTGGCTAGCTCACTGTGACAAGCACTGCCAGCAGTTCATCACAGTTCCGTCATCCCTCCCTTGCCCTCTTTTCAAACTTACTTCTCCCGAATATTCACCGAAATAAATTCTCTCCTTGACACCATTAACAATCTTGGTACACAACCCTTTTCTCTCACACATGCAGCCTCTCTAGGACTACTTATTGCAGCAAGTCCCTCCCTGCTATGCACTTCTTTCTAATTCTCACATACATCCACACGTACACACACCAGCTCTTTTCAACACCACTCACCGTAACGATTCCTTCCTTGGCCTCAGCAATCATCTTGGTGCGTAGCTCCTGCTCCATGTGCGGGTAGAGAAACTTCTCCAGGGCGTGCTGCAGCGCTTCGCTGCGCTGGATGTTCCACTGTTGCACCAGGTGACTGAATTCACCCTGGGAAAACACAGGTAAGCTATGGGTTTTTAAAAAGTCAATTAATTACTGAACGAAGAGGGGAAAGGGAGATTCTAATCAACTGTAAAGGATTGAGGATCAAGAAAGGATAAAGAGGGGAAGGGATCAAAGCCAGCGGAGAGAGAGATTTAAAAAGAAGGAAACACACACACACACACACAAGAGAACTAGACAACTAATGCACTAAGGGCATGAAAACTGGAAAAATGCACCATGCATGGTATGTTAGCAATGTATTTTCAGTTTAGGTAAGGTAAGGTAATGTTGCATACAGCCCAGCCGATCGCAATGGGACATATCAAGGTTCTTTTTTTCTCCTACTGAAACTTACCCTGTAGTACAACTGTCGGACTTCTTCAAAGTAGCTTGAAGTGTTGGCACTGGAGTCTCCATCATCAATGGAAATGGACATCTCCAACAAGCCGTCAGTCTCTGCCTGCAAGCACACAGAAGACAATCGTTGAAAAAAAAAAAAAGACAAAAGATGTAACAAGAACCAATTTTAGAGGTAGCTGACAATTGGGGGGATGGTGGGCTCAAGAGGGACACACATTTTGCACACATTTCTACCACAATCAGCCACTCCCAAGCTTAAAATCACCGACAATGGATGAGTACCGCAAGGCAGGCAAAATACAAATAAAATACACAAGCACATAATGCAAAACAAAAGGCTTACTTCACACATATTACAAAACTGACAAGAGATGTGAAAAACAACACTCCCAAGATCGCAGTCAGCATCAGATCTTGGGAGTTTTGTTTCGTGCAGCTTTCATAATTCTTTGGTCTAACATCTAATGAAGACATATCTGTCGAAAGTTCACTTATCTGTTCTGTGCTGTGTAACATGTAAATGATACCTTGCTTCCGGTTTTGTGACCTTGTATTTTCCTTTATTTTCAGCAAATGCACATTCCACCCGCCCCCCCCCCCCCCCCCCCCCCCCTTCCACCCCACCCCACCCACCCCCGCCAAATTACAGACTGCATTCTCTAGAATTCACTCAGAGTTGATGCACATGGGAATGCAATTATTTACCTGCACTAGTTTGAGGTACTGCTCATCTTTCAGATCTTTCACAGGCTTGTTTCGTAGGAAACTTCATTGGGTAGCAAGCATGACCCTCGTCGATCATCTGAAAAAACACGTCAGACTGTGATGAATATGCCAGTGACTAGTTATCCGACTACAGTTAGCTTACATAACCTGAAATGTTTACAATACTGTGATGAATATGTCAGTGACTAGTTATCCGACTACAGTTAGCTTATATAACCTGAAATGTTTTACAATACTGTGATGAATATGCCAGTGACTAGTTATCCGACTACAGTTAGCTTATATAACCTGAAATGTTTACAATACTGTGATGATATGCCAGTGACTAGTTATCCGACTACAGTTAGCTTATATAACCTGAAATGTTTACAATACTGTGATGAATATGCCAGTGACTAGTTATCCGACTACAGTTAGCTTACATAACTGAAATGTTTACAATACTGTGATGAATATGCCAGTGACTAGTTATCCGACTACAGTTAGCTTATATAACCCAGGGCTGCCTACCCCCTTCCGCCTCTTTCAGGGACATACTTTTTCAAAACCAGGGACACTGACTGATTTCCAGGGACACATGCAGCAGTAGCACATATCACAACCACATCAACATTAAAGTGAAAGCTTACCTTTATTTACACTGTGTACAACTTCTACAAAGCTACTTTGCTTCTAGCGCACTGAAACTTCTTTGCGATGTCCGAGTCAGGAAACATCAATTTAACGCATCTGTTTAGCTTGTCCAGCGCAGCCATCGGCAAATTCAGTTCAGCTGCAAGGTCAACCATCATCGTTTCAGCTCTTATGACGTCAAAAGTTTCCTGACTGGTTGACGTCTGAGCGCGCTGAAAGAATCCGCTAATGTTACAAGATTTCTCGCTCTCACGGATTTTTGTGTTCTTCTTGTGCTTTTCAGTGGCGACATGACGGGTTATTTCATCCCTACCTCCAGATCCGATGGAGAACTCACACGCACAAATTTCACAAGACGCGTAAAGTCTCGATCTTGCCACGCTTGATGAACGGCCAGGTTTCCGTATATTTTGACAGGAATGTCTGCCGACGTTTCTTCTTCTTGAGAGAAGCCCCATAGTCCGAGATCGACGTCGGCATTTTTACGCTTTCCATGTTTCGCGTCCATTTTTCTCGCTTTCAAAACTCGGGAAGACGGTGTATGCGCATGCGCACTGGTCAGTTCGGCAATGTTCGGGTCTTTCCGACGGATTTGGTCAGGATGGCCACGACCGAGGTCGGTCAGTCGGTGATCAGCTGACGAACTCGACTTTGTTTTTTTGTTGTTGTTGTTGTTTTTTTCTCCCGATTATTTTTTCGCGGGACATAGAATAAAAAAGTGGATTCCAGGGACAGGCTGCATGATTTCATTATTTCGGGGGACAAATACGGATACTCCGGGACGGTAGGCAGCTATGATAACCTGAAATGTTTACAATACTGTGATGAATATGCCAGTGACTAGTTATCCGACTACAGTTATTCCTTGTTTCCATCTCGGTCGGCTGGGCTATAAGCAACATTATCTTATCTTATCTTGTTTCCATCTCATTTAGTTTTGTACTTTTGTATCGACACAAGATTTCACAGTTCTTCATTTAACTTCATACTTTATTGTTCACCCAACTGATCTGATGCCTATGTCACAAGATTTTCTGCCTATGTTTGACTTAATTTTGTTCAAGTAACTCCAGATTTCCTGATTCTACCAGTTCAGCTTTTATAAACTAAAAAATATGAAATATTATTATGTGATGATCATGTAACAAGATGGCCTAGCCCTATCTGATCTTATGTTATCTCATTAGCTAAAGATTTCTCAATTCTGTGTTTCTATACCATACAGATCAATGATATGGCCATGCAATAAGATTCCCTGTTCTCTTCAATCTCACATTATTAACTCCAGATGTCCTGTTTCTATAGCATCATTCCTATGCAATACTGCCCAGACCGATGCAATGGCCATGCAACAAGATTCCCAGGTTTAACTGATCTATTTTCATGCTGTTCTATCAATCACGGTCATGAGTATTTTGCCTCTGGTTCTATTCGCTTTACTCCTTTTAAGTGATGTGATGATTACCAAACTATTTTATACTGAAGTTCATACAGAATCATCAATCTGTGTGATGACCATATAACTCAGGATTCCTGGGTTCTCTGGTATGCCAAATGCTCTTGCAGGTCGATAAATCATTGATGCGATGAAGCATTACTTGAACTTCCTTTGCTCCATTCATGTTCACTCTGAACTGTTCAGTTAATTGTGGATTATCTAACCCATAATTCATTTTTACATTTTTTCCCAAAATCAATGATAAGGACACACATATTTTCCTTTCTGCACTCAAACTATAGGCAAAACACCTCTGAAACTTTTTGGAATCAGTAATAGACAGACCTCTTATGCCTCAGGATTCACACCAATGTAGCTGAAATTGGACCAAGACCATAACACGAAAATATACCAATGAAAATATTCTGCCTATAAACTTGAGCAATTCCAAGTTAGATGAAAAAAGAATATACTCACTCACACACACACAACTCAAACTCAGAGACATAAAAATAAAAAGGCATTCCATCAATCAAACACATAAAAAAAAGAACAAAAATGTCTTAATATTTCATCTCTGAACTTGTGTTGCCTTGCCACGGTGAAAAAAAAGTTATTTTGGGAGGAAACTCTGATTCACGCAACAGCAGAGAAAGTTTGTCAACTCCCTGTCACAGTCATCATGAATTGTAATCTTAAATGAAATCAACATACGAAACTTTGGTGTCCTTAAAGTCAGTGTTATGTGTAAGCACTCAAAATCATCATTCAATGAATGAAGTTCAGTTTCCTGACCATGGTGAGATATGTCCAATATAAGGGTGAATGCAGACGAAATGCCCATGCTTACCTTTAAACCCTTCTTTGTTGGGCGCACTTTCAATTTTGCACGCTCGTAGTACGTCTGCCGTACAGCCTGACGTACCAAAGGATCATGGGAAATTTGCAGGGCAACCATGTATCGAACTCCCTGAAGGACATCTTCGTCACTGGGAAATTGTCTGGTGAAAAATAAATTTAAAAAATCACAAAATAGTTTATTCTGTATCCAATAATATCTCGAAAACAACAACAACAAAAAACAATGTTCAGAATAATTAACAAGAAATACACATATCTAAGTTCCACGACAATGAAGCTGTCCCCAAAATCAGGTTGATTTTTGTTGGTGTTATTTTTTGTTATGTTTATTTTGATCAATTCAAATACTCAATATCTTGTCAAAAATCCAAATGTACATCACAGGCTATCTTCTGATCAAACACAGAACTGGAAAATATAACTGGATTACTGCTTCACTGGAAGAAACCCGAAGACAAACAGAACACCTTAAAACCATCTTTCTGTTCTGAGAATGACAGGCAATTGGGAAGCAAGCATCACACACACACATCATAAAGACACAACTACATAAGATGAAATTTAGGTTGTAAAAACGTTTCTAAAACATGGCACCACTCTTCAAAGCAGGCTTTCCGCAGACAAGATGAAATTAAGTCATTAAAATTTTTTTTTACAGCAAGGCCCCACTCATGGCAACAGGTTCTGTGCACCACTCACGGGCAGACGTAATCCTTGGCCAGTTCCAGAGGTTCCACAGGACACTGCTGCACGTCATGGCGCTGGTAGTTGTCTCTCAAGTTCTCACCCACTTCGGAAGGTTTCAGACCAAACTGACGGGCTATGTTGTCTGGAACATACATACACCACGCTGATCAGTATAAAATGCATGTTTCATAATTATTATCAACTGAAAGTACACCAAGACATTCGCCAGCCATTAAAACCATCTGTTCACTAACATACTAGAAGCCCCCCCCCCCCCCCCTGCAATCCAACTGTTTCATCTTTTTTATTCCCACTTCATTACTATAATCTTTTTTCTTTTTTTTTGTTGTAACAGGCCAGGTGTCGTTAACCAAAAAAAAAAAAAAATTCTTAAGTGTCACAATAACTCATAATACTGGGATACTGTTTTTTAAAAAAAGTAACTAAGTCCAAACAGCACAAAATTTTGAGTAAATGTTTGAAAGTGACTGTACTTTGACGTCCATTCATGTTTTTATTGCCCACTTGGACCCAAACTGCAACTGAACACCATGGAACCCCTACAACTGCCATGGAACCCCTACAACTGCCATGGAACCCCTACAACTGCCATGGAACCCCTACAACTGCCACGGAACCCCTACAACTGCCACGGAACCCCTACAACTGCCACGGAACCCCTATAACTGCCACGGAACCTCTATAACTGTCATGGAACCCCTATAACTGCCATGGAACCCTTACAACTACCATGGAACCCCTACAACTACCATGGAACCCCTACCGTGGAACCCCTACAACTATTATGGAACCCCTACAACTGCCACGGAACCCCTACAACTGCCACGGAACCCCTACAACTGCCATGGAACCCTACAACTACCATTGAACCCCTACAACTACCATGGAACCCTTATAACTCATGGAACATCAACAACTGTCATGGAACCTCTAAACCTGCTATGGAACCCCAATGATTGCCATGAAACCTTTGCAAGTATCACTGAAACCTAAAACTGTCATGAACCCCTGCAACTATCCTGGAACTCTTACAACCGACACGGAACCAGAAAAACTGCCACGGCACTCTTACAGCCATCATGGAATTTGTACAACCGCCATGGAACCTTCTACCATCATCACAGAACCCCTCTACCTGCCATGGAAACCTTACAACTGTCAAAGAATCCTGACTGCTACGAAACTCTTGTAACTGCCATGGAATCGTTATGACTGTCACTGGACATGTACAACTGCCATCAGACAGCAAATGACTGGCACTCCTCATTCCATTAGACTCACCCAGACTTGCCCCCAGGCAGATGGAGTAGCCGCTGCGTCGTGTGGCTTGCTTGGTGAAGTTCTGACCTGGTTCCTGCTCAGTGCTTGGCTCTTCGTCCGGGTTCTTTCCCGACTGCTCTTCCGCTCTCCTCTTCTTTTCGGAATTACGCATAGCCGGAATCTCATGGCCATAGTACAGCACAAAGTGTTGGTAGACGTCACGCATTTCTTCCATGGTCTGAACGTTCCTCACCCTAGAGTAAAAAGAGGGGGGAAAAACCAAAACAATCCAATAAATCATCAGTCACTGTCACATACAGTTGAAGGCACTGAAGTTGATTTTTTGTTTTTTGTTTTTCAGGTTTGTTTGTTTGGGAGTTTTATATTCTCTCAAATTCTGACACAGCATCTTCAAGTTGCCCTATACATTACACATGACCTGTCAATCATGGTCAGGGTATGTGTGCCTATCCAGCTCCTGGTAAGATCATTCCATGTGAACACCAACCCAGTACACCTCCACCATGTTTCAGCTCTGTCAGCTCAGGTATGGTGATATTATATAAATACCCAATATAATAATATATATAATATTCACACTTGCAATATTGAGAAAGAGAGGCTGTCATCGATAGTGCGACTGTTGAGACTTCCACAACAGGAAAGGGAGACGGCTGCTCCTTGGACTGAAGGCCACACAGTCGCTGGTCCTGAATGTCAATGGACTTTCTTCTTACTGGCAGAGGTGAGCTACGCAACACAATTACTTGTGTGCAGCGGGCGTCCTGGCACTGCTAGAACCCTCGTGTCATACAATACCAACTCCTGACAAGCCTAGGCACTCTGCGTCACTAAAATAGCAGGCATACCCTCTGAGAGGGAGCTAGGCTGGCCGGGTCCATCATGTAGGGCCATCTGCTGAAAGAGAGACAGGACAGAGCAAGAGTCTGAGTGTAGCCAGGCTGCACTGCTTGTGGCAACAGAGAGAGGAGCACAGAACAGGACAGAGCACAGAGTCTGAGTGTAGCCAGGTTGCACCGCTTGTGGCAACAGAGAGAGGAGCACAGAACAAGACAGAGCACAGAGTTTGAGTGTAGCCAGGCTGCACTGCTTGTGGCAACAGAGAGAGGAGCACAGAACAAGACAGAGCACAGAGTCTGAGTGTAGCCAGGTTGCACCGCTTGTGGCAACAGAGAGAGGAGCACAGAACAAGACAGAGCACAGAGTCTGAGTGTAGCCAGGCTGCACTGCTTGTGGCAACAGAGAGATGAGCACACAACAAGACAGAGCACAGAGTTTGAGTGTAGCCAGGCTGCACCGCTTGTGGCAACAGAGAGATGAGCACAGAACAAGACAGAGCACAGAGTCTGAGTGTAGCCAGGCTGCACTGCTTGTGGCAACAAAGAGATGAGCAAAGATCCATTCTCTAAAGAGCAGCAGAGCAAGATCCCAGAATCTCTGATGAGAGAAGACAGACAGAATCATCTTTGGCCTCCCACAACTCATATCAATGGAAAAAGCTGACCTGTATGTGAGCGGCTAAGGCCTCAAGCAGAGCATGAGAGAACCTACAAACCACCACCCCCTCCCCCAACATGCTTTGATGTCTGCAATGCATGAAGCCAAGCCCATACCTGTCCATGTCTGCTTCTGTTAGAGGTCGGACATTTCTGGTTCTCCCTTCTGATTCTCCGTCGAGCAGCTCTCCCAGGTACATCTGCATCTTCTCAAACAGGCGGGTCAGGTTTTTCCTTCGAGTTGTCAGCTGAATCCACTGCAACAATATACCTCTTGCTTTCAAAAATCTGACCATCAATTAGATATTCAACCCATTCGACCATTTATCTGAGGATAAGCAGTCATTCAACACACAAGAACACCACTGTTCAGTAATGAAAACAAATCAATAAAACTGTCTTTAAAACTTCTGTGTGTGTATGTGCACACCAGCACATCTGAATGTGTATTTACTAGTATTATCATTTTTTTTCCTTTTTTAGCTTAATATGACCAGTAAGTTGTTACCACTGTCAAAGACATAAAGTTGAAACAAAAAGTGAAAAAAAAAAAATCCATCTTCAGAACTGGTTTCACCAATGCATTTTCTTTCAAATCTGTGTTGATACTGTGACTGAAAAAAACCCCAAGTCCTATGGCCCTCTCAAGTATAAAACACACACGCACACACACAAACAAAACAAGAAGGGGCCCTCAGTCCCAATGGATTCATGAAACAAGGATGACAGTTACATACAAATTACAAAAAGAATAGCACATAAATGCAACAGTTATAAAGAAATGGACAGAAACTAGTATGCAAAGGCAATAATACTTAAGAAAGAACTACAACATTACATAAAATGAATACAAACACAATACCAAAATAATCTGAGTACGATGTAACAATAACATTGAACCCTTTTGAGCATCTATGAATGGTAAATCATCCTACTCGCACATCACTCTTGCATACTACAAACAGAAAACTCAAAGTGTGTCTACAGTCCAACATTGTGAAGTGGTGTCAAACTGGGCCTTTTCTTTCTGTCCAGCATCATGAGATGGTGTTAAAATGTACTTCTTCAACAATTCAAACGGCTCAGTGAAGTGACTGGATGACTTCTTGAGTTCCATGCACAGAACACATACAACACATGCCATCCTTTTCTTCTTCTTCTGCATACGCAGGCTGATACTCCTGTGGACACCCCCCGTATAGGGAGTGGAGTTTTGTGTGTATGGCCGTTTTTTATCCCGCCATTAAGCAGGGCTTAAAATGGTCTATCCAAAAATCAGAGGAAAATTTCTGAAGTGGCGAAGCCACGAATGCGTGCCTGCAAAGCAGGCACGCCCTGCTAGGGGGGTCTGGGGGCATGCCCCCCCAGAAAATTTTGAAAATCTAGAACAAAATCTGTGCACTCTGGCTCATTCTGAGCCCTATTTTTGGGAAAAAAATTGCACAGAAAAAGTGCAAGATTTAATGCAGGAAAGGTACATCCATACAGATATTCAATCCACTGTCAAAGACAAGACAAAGGTCTTAAACATCTAAATCTAAAATGATATTTATATCAACACATTTCATGTGAAAAGAGCATAAAAAAGACCAACAGGTTATCAAGACAAAACAAAATGGTTATTGGTGGAGACACAGTTATCAAAATTCAAAACTCACGTTTGGAATGTGGAACTAAGCAATCTGAGAGGGGCTGGTTCTGTCGCCTCTTACGACAAGCACAGCCAAGCTGCAGAAATATTCTTTCCCTTCCCCTTGTCTGCAGGGGAAAGCTGCGATCGCGGTGTCTCTTTGTGACAAGATGCTCTTTCAGTGCGACGATCCCGCGGAAAGTGTAGACGATGTCTGTGGTGCACAGTACACATCTTGCACTGCCTGGCACGTCAACCTTTCGAATATGTTGACCGATCCGCTCGAATTCATCGGGATCTGACCTCACTTTCACGGACTTTAAAGTCCACTCCCACCTCCATTTGTTTTTGATCCCGCTTTCGTCAAACTTCTCTCCACGTTCGATGATTCTCACAGTCGCCATCTTGATAGATTAGGCGCCTAAAGCTACCGGTGCGAAATGGCTGTTTGCGACTTTGAACCGAATACGAATCAGAACCATATGCGAATGCGGACGCGTTTGGGGCGTTTTAGATCGGGTTTCTTTCCCCCGAGGAAATCGATTTTTTTTCCCGAGGAATTTTTTGGCTTCCCGAGGAATTTCTCGATCCGAGGAGATTTTAAGCCCTGATTAAGGCAGCCATACTCCAACTTCGGGGAAGGTGCATGCTATGTGTAACGTGTCATCCATACCAACGGCCAAACTGGCCTTCTCTTCCGAAAGTTGTATGTATGCAAGATGTTATGCGTGCGTTCACACACGGAACCTCAGTTTATAGTCTCATTCGAAGGACTGTATGGGAAATGGAGTCAGAACCAATGTTAACTCTGAGGGAAAAACCCCCCTGTACTGAAACGGCCCGACGGAGATTCGAACCCGCAACCCCAAGATTACGATTTGTAGCCATGGCCACGTTGTTACCTGTGAAGCTTGAAAGATTCTCTTGTGACAAGTATGACTCAATACCATTTTTGTATTCCTGTTACAGACATTGTTTCACACTTATCTGGTCATGATCAAAGATTTCTTCCTGACCTTTGTTTACTCACTTTATCTTGCGTCTTGTTCTTTTCACTTACTGACAGAAAGCAGAAATCCAAAGAGAGTTTGTTTCATGTTTTTTCTGAGAAAAATTACACACACATGGACCATCAACAAGGTGCGAGTAAAATGCTAACTTTCTATCAATCTCGACTTCACAAACTTCTAGTTGCTGAAATCAGAGAAGCAGCAGCCGTCTGGTTGAAATGGCAAAGACTGACCAAACCGCTGAATCCTGACAAGCACTGCCCCTGTGCTCAGCAGAGCTGGTCACCCTGGCTACAGCAAAGGCAATAAGATGCTCTATAATCTTTTTTTTATTCATTTAAGGCAGTCAGATGTGGGGCTTTGACTCGTGTACCTACAGCTATTCTTTTTCTTTGTTTTTAGCTGGATTCCTGCAATTCCGCAACCTTGAGGCAACACTGTACCACACCATCATTTTTTTAAAAAAAGAAGAAAAAAAAAAAAAGAAGTACCGGTGACTGTAATTTACCTTGTAGTAAGTGTTTCTGTTTTAACATACTTAAAAGACACAACCAAATTCTTTTAAGGAAAAAACCAACAAGAAACGGAAACAAAATAAAAAGATCCTTTTAAAAAACAAACAAACTAAGACCACCAACAACTGCCTACATATTTCAAGGGAACAGCCCCAGATTTAAATAGCTTTTCAACGAGTCCTACTCCCACTGCACATAACACACACACAAAAAAAGTCAAACAATGTATCAGAAAATGTCTTCACCTTTTCATCCCACTGATATATCTTCCACAGATCTCTGATGTTCAGTTCCGGCTCCACGTACTCCTTGCGGTAAAACGCAATGAATGGAACCTGTTCACACACACAATGCGGTAAAACGCAATGAATGGAACCTGTTCACACACACAATGCGGTAAAACGCAATGAATGGAACCTGTTCACACACACAATGCGGTAAAACGCAATGAATGGAACCTGTTCACACACACAATGCGGTAAAACGCAATGAATGGAACCTGTTCACACACACACACAGTGTCAGAACCTCCAATCCAACACATGCTTAACCAACCAACAGTGAAACCAATCCTCTTCAAAAACATCTTGGCAATCCTATTTCTAGCCGATACTAGACATAAATCATGGTTCTATCTTCCATTTCCACATCATCTGGTAACACGAGACGGGAAGAATAAGCATACGAAAAGGGGGAAGGAGTAAATGGGGATGGGGGGGTGAAAGGAGAAAGTCGAAAGGGGGAGAGAAGATAAGTAAACTAACCAAATTAAAGGACTTCCTGAACTTTGCATGATGCTAAAACACATCCTTTTGACAGATCTGACAGATCTTTCCATAACCATTCAGTATTCACGACAAAGGTCTTTAGTGTTTTGAAACAAAAGTCAGAATTTAAATACAATATAGTATCTAACTTATATCTTTTCCTGCAAACAAAATGATACAATTATAATTCTGAGAGGAAAATGGGTCTCCTGTGAATTAAGTCTGCAGTTGTTTTTTGCGGAAAAGATCTAACTGAATTCAGGATCACTGGTCGCCAAATCAAGATCAATTCACAAAGGACTGAACATTTCGATTTTAGTTCCCATATTCAGACAAGTTCTCTTTGATGTTTTATTCAGCAACATCCACACCTGACATATGCTAAATATGGAAAAATCGTAACGGCAAACTGTTGTCTGTGTCACAGAGGCCAGGCTGTAAGCATTCTTGCGTGCTTGGCAAGTTTGAGCATTTCAAAGCACACCCCAGTAGTGAGTGGAGACGAAAAGGCAAGAGTTCGCTACAGTGTCTTGGGGCCATCTCACATTCAAAGGAAAACGGGACACGAAAAGTAATGTTCTTTGACTGGTACATACACAGTCAAAACACTGACACTTCAACAAGCAAGAAGAGCTTGAAGAAGTAGTCAACACCGTCTTCCTCTCACTGCATTACTCCCTCGCCTCTCACATCCTGGCCACTAGGATAACCTAGCCACTTTCAAGTTCTCACGCCTCTGCTTTAAATAACCTTCAAAAGCAATTTATGTTTTATCAACACAAGTGGACAAGAAAACAGCCACTTTAAACACACACGCATATACAGACGTATCCCCAAACATACTCACCTCTAGGCGCTGATTGCGCATGAAGTTGATGGCCTCCTTGATCTTGTTGACCATGCTGCTGCTGCCATGTCGACTGGAGAAGTTGTACTGAGCGGCCTGGTCCTGATCGACGTAGGACTGGAACACAGCCAACACCCTTTGTAAGCAGGCATTTCAGTTTCTAACATGGCAATAAAGTTACCGACATCAGCTCAGCTACTTATACATATTATGCATCCATCTTGTAGAGTTCCACCCCCTTCCCCTCCCCCCCACTATTTCCTCTCCCATGATCCACTCCTCGGTGGCCTCGTTTCCATCTGGTGGCCATTTTGATTGCGTGGTGAACATGAGAAGGTACGCGATTTCTCGTTTTTTCGTTTCCACTGTCCTAAATGTTATTTGTTTTCGCCTGAAGAAGACCCAAGAGGTCGAAATGCATTGTGTCTAGTCCTGTACTCTGTTTGTCTGTGTCCTTGGCGGTAACTAACCCCCTCTTTTTCTAAATTTTGCTTCATTTTCCGCCCTCAGTCACTCCGTTTTGAGAGTTAAGAAACTTTTAGTTTTGACTTTAGCACACATCTACTCTGTCAGATTATTTCATACATAAATACTTAAACCACACACACAGACACACTAAAGCTACTGATGAAAGTACCTGTTATCAGGAGACTGTAATATCGCTATAACAATACAGGGCAGACTCAGTTGCTGTTGCTTGTAGCCCAGCCAACCCCAATAGACCATGTCAGGACCGCCACCCCACTGAGGTCACCTCTCGCCAGTCCCGTTACCCACAATGCACCACCGTTTATCAGGATGTCTTTTACAGTATAATCAATAACAAGAGTGCTTAAACAGCGCAACAACTCCAGCAGCAATGAAGCCCACAGCACTTTGCATGAAGTATAACACATTTTCGTTAAACACTACACGTAAGATAACTTCATATAGTGCAAATTCAGTCTTCCACAATAATCCACGCACAAAAATACTTGAATGAAATAGGCTCTGCCATCATTTCCAAACACACGTTCACACCACAGCAGCTTTCATCAACACTCCACCTTCCCTCATCTTCCTCTTTTCCTACTTGCACACACACGACAAGTACACACACACGACAAGTACACACACACACACACACACACACACACACACACAACCAATCATGTACAGAGGCCTCTCAAACCCAGGCAAACTGACCTGTTTGTACAAGGTTCAGCATCTCCATTGATTTTTAATAGTCCTATACATGACTGCCAGTATACTGTCCCTGATGTCCTTTTGAGCCTTTCCATTTTCATTCACATTAGACATTCCAAGACACATCTTACACATTGTGAAACACTTTCACTTTTGTTTTTTCAAATTTGAACTCTTCTTACAACATACACTTGTCACTAACTGCACCCTAGTCCTGTCAACCGATGTCCCACCTGTATGGTGATTGTGGAGTTGCAAACGCTTGTTTATAGATCCACTCTGCTTCCTCCTCTAGTTCATTGTCCACTGTTGGCGTCACTGGAATCTGACGAAGCTGCAAAACATGCAACAGAACACAAACTTTAACAACTCGGACAATATAAACATCAAATCAACAACTAAAAAGCAGTTAATTTGCCCTGGCAATTGAAAGAAGTTGCAATCAATAGTTCATCATGTCAACTCTGACCAAACAATTGTGATATATATCCCAATGATACGATACTTAACATAAAAATTATGGTTGAAACTGAAAAGTTTCCATTCCTGTAGTGGTGAAAGCACTGTTCCAATCTGTTACATATGTTTTCCAAATATCCTCTGCACACGGTGTGCTAACAAATCATGAACAACACAGGTGAACACCCTTAATCTTTAGAAAATAGAATTGTTAGATAAGAAAACATACTTTTAAAAAAAAAACAGGCCCAGAAAAAGGTCACAGGAAAACTGAATTTCTTATTTCATTCTTATCAGTCTTATATTTCGAGACTATTTGCGAGAGCTTGAAGGGCGTTAAATTTGTCAAAGTTATTTACTCTCTGGGGAATAAAACAGCATTAAACCCCCATTACTCTGACACTGACAAAGAAAAGATTGAACGCAAAAACTCACTGTTCATATATGAAGATATTACTAACAGTAAAAGACCTATTTAGCAACATCACTCGCAAATTCGTATCTGCACATTGGGACACAGTATCAGAGGTGATTCTAGGATTCCAAAAAAGGGGGCCCAAGGGCCCCCTCAGTGTAAAAAGGGGGCCCTAAATTTTAACTATATAATTTCTATATTTTTCAACGGCAGGTACTACTAGTGTTATAAATTGTTAAATCATAGTATTAGTAATCATTTAGAGGATTAATGCAGACAACCACATTCAATGATTCGTTGATTTAATCATTTTAGTTTTTACATTTACATGTGTTAAGTGAATGAGTCCATGCCAGACTGAGAGAGTGACAAATCCCGAACCACCATCATGATCACAGAAACTTGACACAGGCTCCGATTCCCGCTCGCATGACGAAACAGAACCCGGTCCGACTGACAGTCTGATTGCGATCGCGTATCTACATCTCCACTGTCGGCACTGGCACTCGTTGAAGGATAACTAGGCGGCTGCTCAGTGACGGTCGAACACTCGCTTTGTACATCCAAAGAATCATCTGCCT
The DNA here is from genome assembly GCA_018398815.1 of Conus ventricosus. NCBI lineage: Eukaryota > Metazoa > Mollusca > Gastropoda > Neogastropoda > Conidae > Conus > Conus ventricosus. Next base: position 4,995,031 of record CM031621.1, read on the forward strand.
CTCCTCCTCTCTTCGATTTCTTCGCCCCTCGGGTAAAAGAAAAATCCAACAACGTGCCTCGTTTCGCCATGATGGAACCTCAGGCAGAAACGCAGGGCTGCCGTACCGCGAGCTGTGATTGGCTGAAAGCAAACTTTCCAACCAATCGCAGTTGACTATACAGACATGCGTTTACATTCAGTTCCTACTGCTCATGCGCACAAGGCTGACCTTGACATAGCTGATAGCTCGATGACAGCTTCGCTTGGTTCGCTCGGTAGATTACTAGGCCAAGCGGACGCGAGATTAAAAAGGCAAGGGAGTGAAAAAAAATTAGCGCAGTCACGACTGGCGAGCGCGGCATTTCTTGTTTGTGTGCGGAGCAGCGGCCGCGCTGGGCTTACGGTTTTGCGTCTTTCGATTTTTTTAAGCGGTATTCCGCTAATTCCGCGCTCTAGAATCACCTCTGCAGTATGGACTTGAGTCAAAGTGATGTGCCACTCAAGAGGTTATCACCTCTGCAGTATGGACTTGAGTCAAAGTGATGTGCCACTCAAGAGGTTATCACCTCTGCAGTATGGACTTGAGTCAAAGTGATGTGCCACTCACAGGTTAAGGTCTGAAGTAATTTCCAGTTTTTCATTTAAAGAAATATCCAGCAATAAAAATTTTTTACAGTTGAATAAACGCAATACACTAAAACAAAAAAACAAATGCACCAGTGACACTACTAAGAAAATTACCTGAAAACGTTCAGGCATGTCTGTGGTCCTGATCTCGTTGTCCATTTCAGTGAAATGACTCCTCTCCAGTTCGCTGGGCTCAAATACCTGAACAGAAAATCACCCACCATGAGGACACATGAGTGCTGCATACTGTCCCAATACAGCTGAAATCATCTTTTCAGTTTTAAACCCAGCTTTACAACATGTTGTCTAAATGGATAAAATCGACTGAATTAATCAAATCAGTAGCCCTATTAGCTTCTGTAATGGATTATCTAAGTTTCATTTTAGAGCACATAGAAACTACTTTAAGTTAAGATGACCTAGGACACATGAACAAAGATTTAAAAAAAAAAAAATGTCCTAGAACCTACTTCCGTAAACACAAATGGAAGCGTCCAATGAAGGCATCCATAAATTCAGTTCTGTCATATATGCAGTGTTCATCGAATATCACCAATTTATTTCTGCAGACAGACAAGATGGAAAGATTCTAAGTTCACAAAATCTTTGCCGACTGCCTTATCAACAGAAACTTCTCCCTGCATCTTTTTGGAGCATCTGGAACCATTTTTACATTCATGTAGATGTCAAATATTTCACTTCTGGTAAAGACATTACACAACACACTTTCTTTTTTGAACGCCCCTTTCAATGAGCCCCCCTCTCCCCCCCCCCCCTCCTTTTTCTTTTTGTGTGCCTCTTTCAACAAATGCAGGCCAACCATCACTTTAATCATGTATGTTCAAATAGACCTGAAACCAGTGGTACAACTCTGCCTACCTCAAAAACAGCTGAACTTGGTGAAACACCTAGTCAAAAATGGCCCAGCTGAAGTGTCAAATGAAATAAAGATTCAGGACACTGCATTCGAATGGGTTCACAACCTGAAGGCGTACGGTACAGGTGTGATACAACAGAAGAAAAACTTTTGCTGTCATTTTTTTCATTTTTAGCAAACACACATACATTCTCAAAGATGAACACTCACATCAAAAATCTTCTTCTTGGTGGAACGTTTTTTCTTCTTTTTCGCTCGAACACGAGGTTCTCCATCTTCCCCAATCTCTTCATCGTCTTCATACTGCACAAAGTTATTGACAACATTCAAACAATGCAGGAATAGGCAAGATCATCACTGACAGTCCACAAGTACCCAGCCAAACAAATTCTGTTCATTCTCCACACATTCGATCCATAAAACAATACAGCAAATACAGTGGTCCAAGTGTGGGGAAGTCTCCAAACTTACATCTAAATTATGGCTTTCTATCCAACCCTGAAACTGAACTGCTGTCATCCAAGTAGTTCTGAAATTTTTCAAAACAAGACGTGATCCGAACTATTTTCAAGCCCTTGAATATATTATAGTTCTAAATGCATATAAACAATTAAAGAGTCCTTTATAGTTCTGAAATTTTTCAAAACAAGACGTGATCCGAACTATTTTCAAGCCCTTGAATATATTATAGTTCTAAATGCATATAAACAATTAAAGAGTCCTTCTGTTTAGCTCACTAGCTACTTAAAACTGTTAAGTATACAAACACACACACACACACACACACACGCACACACACACACACACACACACACACACACACACACTCACACACAACTCAAGACGATGAATCCTTTTTTTTTCCAACCCACTGTTAATATATTCGATGGTGACAAAATGACAGCTTTAACAAAACAGATCAAAAGCAAATAACATTGTTAAGTCATGAAAAAAAAAAACCTTTTTTATTTCCTATTTTTCAGATCTGGCAAATCTCTGTTTTGTGACAATATGTGTTATGGTGATGGCAACTTCATACTGTTGCTGAACACAGAATACCTTTTAAAGTCTACTGGATCACTTCTGTGAGATGTGAACAATTTGTTTTGTCTGCTAGAGCAGTACATAAACATTCAGCCACATGGAACCAGCACTGACAGTACTGTTGAAGCACACAAGTCTTTATGGCAGTCGCCACTATGTTCATTTAGACTTTCCCATGTCCAGCAATTTTGCAGACGTTTTTGTTTAACAATACAAAACCTCTTTTTATTTAAATACTTTTTTCCTCTTGCTCTCCTAGGCATTATTTTTTATATGTAAGACGTATGGCTTGACAGGAAGTCATTTTTAGAAGCTTCTTACAACTTTGTGACAAAAGAGCTTCTGTTAATCACAGCAGTATTTTCAGATTTAGCACCAAAAAATAACATCTTGAAAATCTGTTACCTCTTTTCATGATATACATTTTGTTTTTGTATGATTTACCTAAATGTCTATGAACCAGAAAGCACCCCTACAAAACCCTGCCAATCCTAAAAACACCTACATGTAGATACACAATTTCGCAGACCTGGAAACAAGCAAAATAACTTTTTAAGTTCCAGATTTTCAGTTCACTCTTGAAGACCTGCATCACACTTAATGAAGACAAAACAAAAAAAAAAGAAGCAAAATGATACCTCTTAAAATTAAAAATGAAATCTAGAAAGCCAAATCTGAACACACCACACATTCCACTACAAACTCACATCCAAACGCACGCATTAACACAAAGTGTAATTGAAAGCCATGCATTACTTGGTTATCAAGCTCATTTTGTACATCATAAACACAAGTGAAAAATTTTTATCACACTAAGAATATTAACTTAAGTAACTTTAACAGATAATTGTAGCTGCTACTCTAAGAAAGGATTTCCAACCATTTAACTGATCTGCCAGCTAGCTAACTTTTTCTTTTTCTTGTTTTCCTTAACATTTTTATTGTAAATACAGGAATGAAGGAGAAAATGCGCTTTACCTCATCGTCGAATTCTTCCTCATCAACGTAATCATCTTCAAACTCTTCATAATTGAAGTCCACACCAAAGATGTCCTGGGCTTCCTGCAATGCTCTGAAATCAACAGCAATTTCAAGCACAGGTAAATATGACTGTCCAGTGATGTGGCATGGTCACATCATGCTTACACCACAACAAACGTCAGACCGAGAGGCCTGCCAATGTGGTGTACCAGTACTGTGACAGGCTGCAGTCAGAAGGTTCCAAGTCCATCAGACACCAAGAAAGGTGATGTAGCATCCATGTCATCACACTCCATGATCACTTTAAAGAAAAAAACATCCTGTAACCCTTCACGCCCTGCTCTCCTAGTAATCTTTTTTTTTTTTAATCCTGTAACCCTTCACGCCCCTGCTCTCGAAGTAATCTGAGTTTCCATTTCCCTTTCAAATCCATGCCTGTGACGAATTTGTATTAAAGTCTCCACAGCTGTCAACTTGACATGGGTCTTACTATATGCCTGTGATGAACCTGTATCAAAGTCTTAAAGCTGTCAATTAGACACAGACCCTAGCTAGATGGGAGGTAGTTGTGGTCTAGGCGCAGTCCTCTAAAGACGGACCCACACTCCAACTGGTTTCACGACTATGCAATTATTGCAATCAGTATGGGGCAAGGCTTCAGTTTCTTGTTACTTACAGCCCAGTCGGCCTAGAGGGAGCTTTATCAGGGTAGGGGACTAGGTAGGTGGCTTCATGCAGTTTGCTGGGTCAGAATAGCCATCATCAAACTTCACTGAAGTGATTCAGCAGCAGCGCAATGTCTCCTTTGGGGAGCTGTCTTAAAGACAACCTCGAACCAACAGTCTGTGACCATCAACATTTGATGGTTTTCATGTTGATGACATTCCTTATCCCACTGAGTTGATAACAGTTATAACTGTTTGAAACACCTAGGCCTTCTTACGAATCATTTACCCAATATAGTGTATTGGTCTTAACATTTTCCCCCCCTGTACATTGAATCTTATTCCCTAAAAGGCTATTGTCCACTTGATGTGTGTATGCTATTATCTTTGTACATACATAATTGCTTGTCTGTGTGTGTTAAACCTTGTGTGTTTTGGGAAAGTAACAAAACTGGGATACACTGAAAACAGGACATATACATCTATGATGGTTACACCGATTTCCTTACTTTTATAGCAAGAAAATGGGGAGCTTGGATTAGGGAGGAAGGTACACATTCTGACACTAATGCACATGTTGTATATGTCACACACATAAACTACTTGCATGAAGAAGCTCACAACTTACTTGTCGCTGTGGATGACACTAATGCACATGTTGTACATGTCACACACATAAACTACTTCCATGAAGAAGCTCACAACTTACTTGTCGCTGTGGATGACACTAATGCACATGTTGTACATGTCACACACATAAACTACTTGCATGAAGAAGCTCACAACTTACTTGTCGCTGTGGATGACACTAATGCACATGTTGTACACGTCACACACATAAACTACTTGCATGAAGAAGCTCACAACTTACTTGTCGCTGTGGATGACACTAATGCACATGTTGTACATGTCACACACATAAACTACTTCCATGAAGAAGCTCACAACTTACTTGCCGCTGTGGATGACACTAACGCACATGTTGTACATGTCACACACATAAACTACTTCCATGAAGAAGCTCACAACTTACTTGTCGCTGTGGATGACACTAATGCACATGTTGTACATGTCACACACATAAACTACTTCCATGAAGAAGCTCACAACTTACTTGTCGCTGTGGATGACACTAATGCACATGTTGTACATGTCACACACATAAACTACTTCCATGAAGAAGCTCACAACTTACTTGTCGCTGTGGATGACACTAATGCACATGTTGTACATGTCACACACATAAACTACTTCCATGAAGAAGCTCACAACTTACTTGTCGCTGTGGATGACACTAATGCACATGTTGTACATGTCACACACATAAACTACTTCCATGAAGAAGCTCACAACTTACTTGTCGCTGTGGATGACACTAATGCACATGTTGTACACGTCACACACATAAACTACTTCCATGAAGAAGCTCACAACTTACTTGTCGCTGTGGATGACACTAATGCACATGTTGTACACGTCACACACATAAACTACTTCCATGAAGAAGCTCACAACTTACTTGTCGCTGTGGATGACACTAATGCACATGTTGTACACGTCACACACATAAACTACTTCCATGAAGAAGCTCACAACTTACTTGTCGCTGTGGATAATGTGCTTCTTTTTCTTGCCCTTGCTGATGGGTCTTCCCTCATCATCCACAATGAAGTCATCAATATCTGCAAGTTATTCAAAAATGTTTTCACAATCAGGTTGCCATTCATAAAACTAGTGTTATAAGCGCATGTTTCAAAATCTGTAACACCCTTAAAAACAACCAACCAAAGAAAGAAAGAAGAAGCAACAGATTATATAACAGAAAAAGAAACAAATGACAGAATGCTGTGCATTCGGCACATGAAACTGAGTAAGATCTTCAGTAACAATGGAATTATGTATCTCTTACACAATTTTGCAGAAAAATCCAATTTCATTGATGAAAGCAACTGACAGATAAAATCTTAAACAATCAGATAAAATCTTAAACAATACTAGGATGTGTTCAGTTTCACACCCTTCAAGGAAACTCCCACCCCACCCTTATCCCCACCCCTCTGGCTGGCAATCCTAGTTTGTCTTTCTAATCCAAATGTACCCCAGATGGGTAAGAATTTACAGCATGCCAGGACAACTACAACGCACTAAACACATGCAAATTCCACAGCAACAACCGAGATACCTTGTGTCTCTGGCCAAATTTTGTTGAAAAAAACAACAACCAACAAGTAAATAAAGAAGGTACATGAAGAACAGAGACAGTAGGAAAAAAGGCAGGTGGTGCTGTATCATGGTAGAGCACTCTCCCTGGGGAGAGTACCCCAAAATTTACACAGCGTACTCTTGTGACAATGAAAACGACACCTGTAGATTGCGACACAGCAACCCAAATGAGAAATGCAGCACAAAGTTGTCTGTTTTAGTGAACCAGATATAGCGGGATCAATTGACCTGCAGTGGAACCTCACAGAGAAGACGGAAACAGTCAGGCTAATGAAGCGAAAACTCCAAGAAGTAGAATGTCAACATGATGAAATTAACCCCAATATATCTGAATCAAATTTTGACAAGTAAAATATCCACTTCTGTCTAAAATACACTGTAGATGTACACAACAAATTCACTGAAGTTTCCATAAAAACATATCCTTCTGGAGGTTGGTTGTGTGTGCGGGAGTGGGTGGGGGGTGGAGGAGTGGGGGTAAGGAAAGAGAGAATGAAAAGCCAAACAAAGAAACTTACTGGCAAAACAAAAACATCCGAAGTCACTGCAGCATGTCCGCCATCACGCCCCCCCCCCCCTCCCATCCCCCCCACACTTCCTGCACTCCTCCATCAGACATACACATCCTTAGAATGCCAATCGATCGCATGGATACACCGTAGATACAGATCATGAGTTATCCTCCAGCACATCTAACATCCCACATCAAACGCACATTTACATACAACATACACAAAATACTCTTAGCTATTACCAATGTAACACATACAGGTGTTCCCCAAAATACAACTTTTCTCTCGGGTCAGCATTTCTAGGCTATGGCCCCTCTCCCCCTTGTCGTCTCAAAAGATGAGCTACCAGTCATTAACATGTGTACAGACTGGGATGGCATGTTTGAATGAGGCTATGAAACTGGTAATCGTGTTTGGGTCATGCCTGACCTCAGCTTTCCACACCGAGTTTCCAGACCTCTGTTGTGTTCAAGAATCTCATAACAGTGGCCAAAAAGTTCATCTCAACCAAATTTACGAGAACAGATACACCACTGTTCAATAACTGTAACTTCCGAACAAAGAGCATAGAAACACTGGTATTATTTCACAACATGCGTTCACATGACATCTGCACTCAAACCATTAATTCAAAGGAACCACTCGTCTGGCTTACATGCATACCTGCCTCACACACATGAAAATATATGCTCACTTCAAACTTTAAAAGTTTCAGTTTCATCATGGAGGTGTCTGCGTGTGGACCAGTCCATATATGCTATACCACATCTGCAAAGTTTTGAAACCCCACTGCACATGATTTAAGCTGATGGATAAATGAATTAAAGACTCAGATCAGAGCATTTAAGAACTGGCTCTCGTGGCTACGATTTAGCAGATGTCTGACCTGTGCATTAGCCAAACCGAAACGCACTGGTCAGACCTTGAGTACCTACCTAATTCTGGTTGTGCCATTATTATCATGGTATATGTGTATGGTGTGTGTACACACAGGGTTCCTACAGACTCCCAAGAACAAAATTCAAGGATTTTACAAGGAGTTTTCAAGATATTTTTTTTTAATTCAAGGCTACAATACATGCGTAAAAACTGACGAAGTTACAAATGATCTCCCTTGGTTAAATAACAGACGACAATCCAGGATCGCGACGATGTTGTAAAAATTTGTTTTTAAATAACTTTTAATCAACCTGAATGCAGAAAAATCAAACTGCCACTTCTTTTTGCCACAATAAAAATTTTTTAGAGACGATGGCTTGATTTTCAAAGGTATTCAAGGTTGGTCAACAGAACCACATTTTATTGATTTTCAAGGGGTTTTAAGGCCTTGAAATTCACTCTTAATTCAAGGAGTTTCAAGGAGCGTACAAACCCTGTACACATGTATGTGTATGGATGTGTGGGCATGGGTCCATGTGTGTGTGTGCCAGTGTATGCGGTGTGCGAGTGCATGTGTGTGTGTGTGTGTGTGTGTGTATGATGTGTGTATGTGTGAACCTGTGTGCGCTCACGCACGTGCAAGCGTTTGTGTGAGTGTGCATGCATGCGTGCGTGCATGAGTGTGTGTGCAGAAGTGCATGTGCATGTGTGTAATTTGTGGGCTTGTCTGAGCATGCTCCTGTGCGCACATATCTAACTTAGAAAAAAAACCCATACCTGATTCCTCCTCTTCATCCAAGTCTCCAAATTCATTCCTTTCCTCTGCCTCTCTGTCACGTGCTGGTGTGGCTGCAATGTCTTCCCCTGCATCATCGTCGTCATCAAACAGGGTTTCTTTGATTGCCTGCTTGCCGTCAATCTCTGTCGATGACTCTTCGCCATCACTGCCTTCGTCAGACATCACTCGAATACGTTTTCGTTGTTGCTGTAAAACAAATTCCAATTTGACTTTAGAGTTGTCAACAAAAAAAACAAAAAAAAAAATATTAACAGCCCTCTGATTCTAGATTTTTTCGCAATCTTTGTCTACGTTTAAACTGTCACAATTACCATGTTTACTTACAATTTGTTTGTAACATTGTAACACAACAGCCGACCATCATAAACCTCTGATGACTGATGCAATTACTTTTAAGAAAAAAGAATTTAATGAATCTACTTTTCACATCTTATTTTGAAATGTTTTGTTAACTGTGTGTGTGAGCGAGTATGTGCATGTGTGAGAGAGAGACACAGACTAATTGAGAGTGTGTGTGCGAGTGCTAGTTTGAGAGAGAGAGTGTGTGTGTGTGTGTGTGGGCACATGTGAGAGAGAGACACAAAGAGAGAGAGAGAGAGAGAGAGAGAGAGAGAGAGAGAGAGAGAGAGAGAGAGAGAGAGAGAGAGAGTGTGATGTGCATGCGTCTGTGCGTGTGTTTGAGTGTGAGTGTGTGTATGTGAGAGAGAGAGAGAGAGAGAAAGAGGTGTATGTGTATGTGTGTGTTTGTATGTGTATGTGTGTTTTTGATGAAAGCAAGCTCTTGGCAGTGACATACACTCAACACCATGTTGACGAATGAGAAGGAAAAGCAGCACCATGAACATTACGCCGTCTGAAAATATTTCCGACAATGGACGTGAAATTTGCAATGCCAGCAGTTGCTTATTGTTTCAGTGCTTTTTTCTCCAATCAAATCAGCTGAGACCATTTTTTTAATGTTGGAGATGCAAAGAAATAATGGTGGAGATGGCAGAAACAGCTGAAATGTGGCCATGCATGTTAAACTGTGTTACAGATACTGTTACCTGACACTAAAGTACAAAACGTTTAAAATTACAAACATTTGCTGGTACACAACTCACTCCATAATTTTTAATCTGGATTCTATTAGAGGAATCACTTGCCATCTGCAACATCGTCATTTACGAATAAACAACAGACATCAACAATACCTTTCGGTTAACTTTGACACCCAAGTTTTCCTCAAGGAGATCGTAGTCATCATCCTCGAGTCTGTCATCCAGTTCATCATCATCATCTCTTTTCCGCTTGCCTTCGTCATCATCTTCACCACTATCCTCCCCTTCATCTTCCTCTTCCTCATCGTTGTTGATGATGAAGCCTCTCATTTCCTCGTCTATTGCAGCAGGGTCTGTTCACATGAATGGGGACAAAATTGCACTGGTAAATCACTCAATTACAAACAGATTAAGAATTTACAAACATGAGACAGGCAATGGACAAAGTACATTTTCAGTGGTTTCGAGTATCAGGTTAGCTGCCAAACTAGCTTGCACAGCAATATTACAAATGTGCCAGTTACAAAGATGACCTAAAAACTGGTGCAGTTAAGACTTACTGGTAACAAGTTATTTACTGACAATAAGTAAAGTACTTGTGTAAATAAATATTATACATACAAATAAAATCATACCAACGAGAACAAAAATTAAAGGAAGACGGTAACAATAAATTCATAGCTATTCAAACTTCAGAATTCAATAAAGCCACAAAATTCATATAAAGCACAAACTGCATGTTTGAGGCTTTTATTGTTATGTTGGTTTTGTTGTTGTTTGTTTTTTGTTTGTTCGTTTCTTAATCACTGTAACCATCTGAGAGGAAGATTTTGTTAAGGGAATAACAAGCCACAGCAAATGAAGGATTGTTTACTACAGGTAGTGGCAGCTGTCAGCAATCTGACCAAGCACACTGCAGAAAGTGCAAATCCTACTCATGTTCTCAAGTGTCTCATTGATTCAACAAACCATGCACAGACAGACATAAAACTTAATGCAAAATAAAAAGGAGTTTTCACATTTCAAATGCATTATATTGGTTTTATTGTTTGTGTGGAGTGAATAGGGAAAGTGCCTGTACAAAAAAAAACAACTACTGTAAGTTCTGCCCATCCTGGTAGGTGTTCTATCAACTCAATCACATCAGTCCACTTTCCTCTGCAAGCTACTCATTCAAAAACAGTATCATTGGAAAGCGGAGATCATGCGCTTTACAGTGATGTGGTGCAAAGTCCAAATGCTTAATATCAATCACCTGATTTTTTTTGATTTTTTTTTGGGGGGGGGGGGGAGAGGAGGGGGGGGGTATTAAACCTCATCCACACTGACTCTCATTTTTAAAAAAAAAACCACCCACATACCTTGGACTCACTTGAAAGCTCAAACTTTTTCTCTTTCCAGTGATATGCAAATAATAAGTATGCGACAATTAAAGGAAATGAAAAGCGAGGCCTTGATCAAGTCCATCTTTCTCCATGCCTGTAGCTGAGGCTGACAATGGGACTTTGAAAATTGATAGAATTCAGATTTTTCTAGGCAAGTGGCTCCAAATGCACTATATTTCACTTTCAGGATATTTCACTTTTGGGATCAGTTGCAACACACTGTATCTTTGAACTACCATTACTACAGGTCTAATCAAGATATTCAATTTCTTTATGTGTGTGTCAAATGTTTCGTTTTTTTAAAAAGTTGTATCAGAATATAAAAACATAACTAACTCCTATAAAAACATAACTAACTCCTCACTTTTAAAATGTTAGCTGCTGCTACATGTTTACTGATAGACATGCATTATGCAATTACTGAATTTTCATGTGTAACACTTAAATAGCTTATGCATTACGTTTCATGTGAAATACAAAAAAAAAAAACACACACACACACAAAAGAAGAATTTTTTCTACATTACTTCACATTTTTAACTTTTTGTTTGTTTTTTTAACAAGAGTAAAGCCTCCCCAATTTACCTTCTTCATCTTCTTCGTCATCTTCGTCATCATCCTCAATCCGCGCTCGTCCTTTCTTCTTCTTTTCCTTCTTTTTAGGTCTGGGTCTCTCCTCAGCTTCGATGTCAGAGCCTGACATGGCCTCTTCTGAGCTCATGTCCGATACTTCAGCCTCGTTCTCAACAAAATCTGCCATGATGAACTAGTACTGAAACAAAATAAAAATGAAATAAATCAATAATCAAATGCACACCTCCACAACACTGAATCACTAAAGCACAGTATGCCAGGATAACCCCTCTTCTTAAAGATCTATGTGCCCCCCCCCCCCCCCCCCCCCCCCCTTTCTGGTGTCTCCCCCCCCCCCCCCAAAAAAAAAAAAAAAAAAAAAAAACTAAAGTTTATATTTGCACAGATTTGAGATCTATTTTAAAGTTATAAGTCAGGATCATTCAGAGTCACATATTTTCAAATTTACCAGGTTTATCCATCTTTTCAACCCAATTTAATGGCAGAGTGATCCACTATCTACAACACTCTTTTGTAAAAAGGGTTCTGCTCGTTTAACTCTCTTCAGTTCTCTCCCTTGAATTTCGATCACCGGTGATCGACGGTTTTCTTCCCGGAATTATGGCATTTAAAACAACATTTTTGTTATCTGAAGCAATGTATCGCCTAAAAAGCCCGAAATAGACACATTCATCACAAAAATATCATTATTTTAGAAATAATGCGCAGAATGTTACGAAAAATTCATGCAAAAATCTCATAAACAGTTGAGAGTTAATGGTTCAAAATCTATTGAGCTGGGAAATGTTGGAGAAATAAGCAAGTTGAGGCCCCTTCTACAACTTGTCGATGTTGCTTTCTTGCTGACTGAACCATGTGATGTACAAGCTGGATTGGATTGAAGGAGATTGACTCAAACATCTGTACATCTTTTCTAACAACTGCTGTCTGCATAATTCCTAACACAGCCAAAAGAAGGTAAAAATAACCTGCATAGTACAGTGTGCTAGCAACTACCAGATATTTTTCTTTAAAAAAATGTATGAAAGCTTCAGCTGACCCCGACTCCTAAAAATGTGTGTATACACAAGAAGACTCACTTGATTAAAAGACAGAATCATACCGTTTCCTGCACTGACAATTCACAACGGCGCCATTCTGAACAATGCAAGTAAGTTTACTTGTATCCCTGGAACACTGAAGTAACAGTCAGATCTCATCTCATAATTCATCAAACCACTCATTTTCCCATTTTCTGAGATTTTTTTTTCCTTTTTTTTTAAAAACCAGACTTGTCTCATGAACTTTTTAGGTCTGGGTCTCTCCTCAGTGGAAGTGGAAGGAATGGTGTTTTGAGGAGGGTGCGCGCAAAATTGGCTCTCACAAAAATCGTTTTTTTTGTGTTGTTGTTGTGAATAACACTCTCAGTTACTGAAGTTGATCAGAGTTTGTTTAGATAGCTTTCTGGAGTCAAAACTGATACGTTTGGAAACCTGTTGTCACACTGTCACTTTTGCACACGCGCATTCATGACAGCATTTACTCCATACGCACACGCAATCTTTCCAATCAACCAAAAGGCGCACTACCGAATGTTTTTTCTTCTCCCCCTCTCCTTCGGGAAAACACTTTACTATATCACATCAAACAATTTATAAACAGATTTTATACATGTAGCTCTCTTTCCACTGAGAGGCAAACTAACTCACTCAAGACTTCATAAAGTCACGGCCTTCCCACAACATTGGCCCACAAAATCCAAACCAGGAAAATAAATGATTCTTTCACTCCTTGATGCTATGCCTGCATCCGAATTAAACGTCACTCCATCCTTTCATGATTCCCTGTCTCTCTCAGACATCATCTCGCCCCCTCGATTTCTCCCGTCCTGGAGATATGACTTCCGACTCCTCTCCCTCGACTTTTCCTGTCACTGGAGAGATGAGTTCCAACTCCTCTCCCTCGTCTTCTCCTGTCCCTGGAGAGATGACGAGTTCCCGACTCCTCTCCCTGGAGTCCTTAATTCCTGGGGCTGCCTACCGGTGTGTTCCCCACACCATGGCCATCTTCAACCACCTCACGGGTGAAAGGTGAAGGGTGAAGGGTAAAAGGTGAAGGGGTGAAACACGAATAAGGTTCGTGTAAGTAACCTGCTTCTTAATTCAACATATGAATTCTTTCTTTCTCTTTTCTTTAAGTTTTCCCCTGTAGATTTCCCCAACTATCTATCGCTCACCTGGTAATGACTGGTCAGCAGCGAGGACCAACGTCCTGACAGGTTCGAGTCTCTAGGCCATCTGCTGGGCTAAAACTGATTCTTTCCTCCCTCCTCCTAGTGAGTGCATACTCAGTGTTCAAAACACATGACCAGCACCTTACCAGCCCTTATTAAACTATCACTCAGTGGTCACTTTCACCCAATGACCACCCTTCTTTCTTTACTGAGTCATACTCACAATTATTTGGGGACGCCCGCTACACTAGTCAAGCCACACGAATATTCTTCCTTTTCAGTAGTGACATGGGGAAATGATTCATATCACTGAACTACATGTGATGGAGCGTCACATGCCTTGATGTGAGGCTACGTCACATGACACCTGTCATGGACTTTCTGGCTTGGTAACGGCGAAAAATCGGCACTGCAATCGGCCTCACCTCTTCGTGAGTACTTCCGGCAAAAGGATTGGCCTGATCTCGAAGCATCTTTGGAATATTTCTGAACTACTACAAGGTGTTTTTTGTTGAGAATAATTACTCTCAGTTATTGAAATCGATCAGAACTTGTTTAAATGGCATTTTGGAGTCGAAACTGATACGTTTGGAAACCTGTCGTGGACTTTCTGGCTTGCTAACGGCGAAAAATCGGCACTGCAATTGACCAGCATCTCTTCGTGAGTACTTCTGACAAAAGGATTGGCCTGATCTCGAAGCATCTTTGGAATATTGGGCTGAACTCGAAGCAACTTTGGAACATTTCTGGGTTATTACAAGGTGAAAACAACGCAGAGAAACACACTTCACACAAGGAAGAGAAGGTGAGTTACTTTATATTATCTGCATGCTGCGAAGCTCGAACTCTGAAGGCAAACAGCACAAATTAACTCTACAAGGCTTCACCAAACAATTCAATGTCGCTTTCAGAGTCAAGTGTCTCATCGGGACTTCCACCTCGTAGAAGAGGATCAGTGACAGATAAAAACATGAAATGTGCAAAATGTGATATTATGGTTGTTATTATGGTTGTACCCCAAAAAGATAAATCACTGACTTGCAAATTGTGTGATTCCATATGGCATAGAACCTGTATCAATGACATGGATGAGGAGACATACCAAGTATTGAAAAAGAATGAGAACAAAGAGTCCTCGACTGTCTATTGGTATTGTACCAAGCAATGTAACAGGGCAGCTGGGAAATTTCTGAGTGGAATGGCATACTTGGAAGTTGAAATGTCCAAGATAAATAAAAAAGTATCAGAGATTGAAAATTCAGTGGCAGCAATAAAAGATGGTGTGTTCACAGAGAAAATGGTTGAAACAGTGAAGGTAATAACCCAAGACAGCACCATGTCAACAATGAAGGTTGGCAACTTCACAGAGGAAATGACACAGACTGTAAAAGAAATTGCTCAGGAAATCGTAGACCAAACAGGCGCAGTGGGTCGAGTAGTGGGTGATGCAGCAGCACATGTGGCAAATGTTCAGGAAATTATTGAAACTGAGAAGAAAGAACAACTTGCTGAAATTGAGGATAGAATGAGAAGGAAAACTAATCTCATGATCTTCAGACTCCCAGAAACTGAAAATAAATCCATCAAGGAAGCAAAAGTGGAGGATGAGCAAAAGGTCAACAAAATGCTGACTGAACTAAAGACAAAGCACACGCCTGTGGATATTCGAAGACTTGGACAACTCAAGAAAGGAAGTAAAAAGCCAAGGCCTCTAAGAATCTCTTTTGACAATGAAAAAGCAAGAGACGAAGTCCTATCATCTGCATAGGTGTGTTGAAGAACAAGAAAGAAGTAGACAATAGACTCTGTACACAAGTGTCAATGAGGAAGGACCTCACTGTGCAAGGAGAGAAGAGGATAATCGGCTATATGCTGAACTGAAGAGAAAAGACAGGACTCCAAGGAATCGGGGGACGACAAAGCAAAGTGGGTGAGGAGGAGAGGAAGAGTGGTCAATATCGGCAACTACGAGGTAGAAGAGGAGGAGAAGGCCAACAACCAGGCCGACCGGGGTCCTCAAGAGGAGGACGAGGAGATGGTCTAAACAACATAAACTCTTCAGGTGCACATAATGTAAACAACAACAAAACTTCTTCATCTTCTGACCCATCTTTTGTTAATTTTCCAAATTGCAAATGTATCTATACAAACGCTGACCAATATATGAACAAACGAAACGAAATGAGAGCACTGATTGAGATAAACCAACCTGATATAGTTGGCATAACAGAAATGCAACCCAAGCAAGCTAGATTTAAAGTACAGGAAAGCGAAATAGCTATTGAAGGATATGAAGTTTTTCACAATCTCGAAGATGAGGGGAGAGGAATAGCACTTCTAGTGAAGGAAGAAATGAAACCAACACCAAATGATAGACTCAATAGCACATTCTCAGAGCATGTATTTGTGGATTGTACTCAAGGTGATGGAACATTACTGACAGTTGGACTGATATATAGAAGACCAGGTAGCACATCTGAAAATAACGAGAAACTTTTGAGCTCATCAGGAACACAGCTGATATGAAGAAAGACAATCTGCTAATGTTTGGAGACTTCAACCTCCCCAGCATCAACTGGGATACAGAGTCGTGCAGGAACAATGAATTACATGAGGCATCCCGATTCCTTCAGGCTTACACTGATGCATGTCTGTTCCAGCACCAGAAAGAAATCACACGTTTTAGAGAAGGCGAAAAACCCAGTGTAGTAGATCTTGTGTTGACAAATAAGGAGGATATGATTAAAGACATTAGTACAGAAGCTGGACTTGGGAAAAGTGATCATTTCTGTTTGTTTATTACGCTCAGTGCGACAACTGCTGTGAATACACAGTCTCCGAGATTTTGCTACAGTAAAACTGATGAAGCTGTACTTAAAGACATACTACAGAAAGTTGAATGGAAAAAATAATTAAAAGACCTATCTACGAATCTAACATGGGAAAAGATTAAGGAGAAAATATATGAGGCAATTAAAGCATCAACACCTATGTCATGCCCATCAGGCAGACAACGAAAACCATGGATGGACAGAGGAACCTTGGCATCAGTCCGCAAGAAGTACGAACTGTTCAGACTCTGGCTTGCTACAAGGAATGGCCAGGACTATGTGAACTATTTGAAAGCCAGAAATAAAGCAAGAAAAGCATGTAGGAAGGCACAAAAGAACATGGAAAAGAAATTGGCGTCAGAGGCAACAACAAATCCTAATGGTGTATGGAGATACGCAAAGTCAAAGACATCTTGCAAGAGCAGTATCCCGGATTTGAAAAAAGAAGATGGCAGCAAAACCAAGTCTGATGCTGAAAAGGCTAAACTTCTGAACAACTTTTTCAAGAGTGTCTTCACTTCTGAAGATCCAGGTCCGGTTTCTGAGATGCCAGAGTACGACTTCAGAGAGACCAAGGACGACATCTCGATCACGGTAGACGGAGTGAGGAAACTGCTGGCTGGTCTACAACCAAGAAAGGCAGCAGGCCCCGATGGACTATCGCCCAGGATCCTCTCTGTAGCAGCTGATGAACTGGCTGAGCCTCTAGCGCATCTGTTCAGACTCACCCTAGACACTGGAGAACTTCCTTTAGAATGGAAGACGGCGTATGTGAGCCCCATTTTCAAGAAAGGCAGCAGAATGTCCCCCAACAATTATAGACCTGTGAGCCTCACTTGCGTCGTCTGCAAAGTCATGGAAAAGTTAGTGAGAAGAGCAGTGATGGGCCACCTCGAAGAAAACGACATTGTCACTAGTGAGCAATATGGTTTCGTCTCAGGCCGGTCATGTATAACGCAGCTACTGGAGGTCATGGACTCATGGACAGAAGCAGTCGACGAGGGGGGAAGTGTGGACGTTATTTACACAGACTTTCAAAAAGCATTTGACAGTGTTCCTCATCGTCGACTCATGGAAAAGGTCTCTGCTTGCGGCATTAGGGGTAAACTTCTTCGATGGATTGGCGACTTCCTTGCAAACCGAACACAACAAGTAGTGATCAACAGAGTGATGTCCCAGGAAGGCAAGGTAACCAGCGGCATTCCTCAAGGAAGTGTACTGGGGCCCATCCTCTTTGTGATCTACATAAACGATTTGCCTGCTAACGTGAAGAGCCAAGTAAGGATGTTCGCCGACGACACGAAGCTGTTTGCAAGAGTAAATGTTCCGAACAACCACGAAACCATGCAGAACGACTTAGACGAGCTGATGCAATGGTCTGACAAATGGCAACTGAAATTCCATCCAGAGAAGTGCTGCGTCCTGAAACTAGGCCATGAAAGAGAAACGGAGTACTTCATGAACAGTAAAGACAAAGACGGCAACTCAATTAGAGTAAAACTGAAAGAAACACAGGCAGAGAAAGATCTTGGGGTGACCATTGACAAGGCGCTCACTTTCAAGCAACACGTGGCACAGGCAACAGCAAAGGCAAACCGCATTGTTGGAGTCATTCGCAGGGCATTCGACTACCTAAACACCAGTAACTTTTGTCCAGCTGTTCAAGGGATTAGTCAGGCCACTTCTGGAGTACGGTCACTGTGTGTGGAAGCCAGACGAGAAAAATCAAAAAGGCCTTTGCGCTGAAGTGGAAAACGTCCAGAGGAGGGCGACCAAAATGTTGGGCCCTCTGAAGGACCTCCCGTACCCCGAAAGGCTACGTCGGCTGAAGCTTCCATGTTTGGAACACAGGAGAAAGCGGGGAGACATAATTGAAGTCTATAAGTACTTGTATGGCTTCTACAAGGTGTCACGCCCTGACTTCCATGTCGCCACAAATGAACTGAGATCCACCAGAGGCAACTCCCAGAAACTTCAGAAACCAAGGCATCGTCTCAACGTACGGGGCAACTACTTTGCAAACAGAGTTGTGAACCTCTGGAATAGCCTCCCGGATGATGTGGTAACAGCGCCATCGGTAGACGCCTTCAAGAGAAGACTGGACAAGCACTGGGCAGCACTACCTTCAGTGTACGACCCAGAATGCCTACTTTAATTGTTCAGTAGGTGATCTGATTAGCACCATCCTCAAACCACCCAGGCCAATCAGTTTAGTTGAGAACCTGAACATGGTCCTATGGAAGGACCTGAATCTTGTATCTTCAAAGTCAAAGTCAAAGAACTGTATATCAGTAATCAATATAAAATAATGGGCGAAACCAGGAAAAAAAATTAAAAGCAGGAGTGCAGAGGTCCAGCCATAGGCCTCCTGGCCCGGTCAAGGGACAGAGCCCCTTGTCCATGGGTCAAGGGGTAAAGCCTGGGCATTTGGAGACACCTTACCCCCTGTTTACCATGTTATCCACAAGACCACTATTAAAACTGACATTAATGTTACTGACCTGTATGCAGTGGAGTTCACTTAATGCAAGAAACCGGAGGCAGCAGTAATTTTTGTTCACTATAATTTGTATTGACTACTTCCAAAACTTATGGAGACAGCCTGCAGTTTGAAGTCAAGAAACAGTTTGACCAGAATTTGTACATTTGGAGTTAGGAGAACTCTCTTATAAAGAAAACCAGACTCTTTTTTCCCCACTTCAACCGAAAACTTGAGGTTTTGTTTATTCTGGCAGGAAGTTCAGCCTGCAATTCTTGTATCTCAGGAGGAAGGGTGGTAGTGGCATATGGGTGGGTGGAGGTTATTGTGCGATAGGTATGTGACTTAGCTTGTAGATTTAAACTGTTGAGTATGAGGTAAAAAACTGATACTTGGATTTAAACCTTGAACCCTCCACATGTGCAATTTTTGAAAGTCCTGACAAATTTCAATAGCCTGTATAGATTTTTGTGTTAATTTTCCTTATTATCATTTATAAAACAAGTTCTAATAAACCACTGGGGTAACAAGCTGAAGGATATACCAATCTCCTGATTATCATAAATCTGGCATGAAAAATAAGAGTGGCAAGATCAGTGGGTATGACTGCTTTGCCGAAATAAATCAAGTTGAAATCTGACATATAAACAGAATGTCTTAAATTAAAACATTACAGACTGAACAATATTTGTTCACTTTGCCTACTATATAAACCAACTGGGGCTTTGTTACAAATAAACAACCAGGAATCATACATTGCCCGTTTAAAGTGGCCTTTCAGGTTGCATTAATTGACAAGATAAAAGTGCAATGAATGTGCTTGTAATTGTAATTAGTCACGATAATACTTCAACACTTTTTTTTTTCTTCCCCCCCCCCCCCCCCCCCCCTTCTTTTTATTCATTTTGCGAACATGTAACTGTAGACATGTTTACCCATTCAATTTCTAGGAATGTTGTTATGGTTGTTGAAAATATGACAAATACAATGAACTTAAACAAAAAAAAAAAACAAAAAAAAAGGAAAAAAAAAATCTTGAGAGGAGATTCTGAGTGAACTTGCAGATGTTAATCATTCTATGGGAAATCTAACCAAAGAGTGACAACTCCTGCTAATTTTCGCATGCAAAATGTCATTAAAGCTGCGTCAAATTTTTTTACATGCTCGAAACGTGAAAAAAAAAAAAAAAAAAAAAAAAAAAAAAAAAAAAAAATCGGCGAGATGGCATGATTTGTGCCAAAGTATATTGATGAATCAGGTCTGGAAGTAATCCGTGTCAAAAAGAACCTATTTCAACATAGTTAATGTAAGATTAGGCAGTTACTACCCGGCAGAAGCCTCTGCTGCCTGGTGGCATTTGAAAACGAAACTTGCTCTGAATGTGGAGAATTGAAGTTATAAGTATAAAAGAAAACTTACGATTTTTCAGCCATTACAAGTGGATAACTCTTGTGAAGAATGAATGACGTCAAACACTCTCCAATCATAAGATATGATTGTTGATCAGAAATCAAATATGTTTCCATGGAAGATAGGTAAATTAAGTTGCATTGAAGCAAGCAAAGATTTAAGTTGTTTTTATTTTGAACATATATCGTACATCAATCGAAAAAAGAAATCAATTGTTTGGGAATATTAATTTTGTTTAGCTACCGTTGCTAAGGTTTAGTTGCTAAGATGATTTCTTTGCTTACATTTTGTTTTTTGTTTTCATTTTGAACATCAATCGTACATCAATCAAAAAAAGAAATCAAGTGTTTGGGAATATTAATTATGTTTTGCTACCGTTGCTAAGGTTTAGTTGCTAAGATGATTTATTTGCTTACATTTTGTTTTAGTAACGAAGGATAGCAGATCATCGGAAACTTGATTCAGTTTCTTTTAATAGTCGTTTGTTAGAATTAGATTTTTATTACGAGTTTATCAATAGTTTGTTATAGTATTATTTTTGCTTCAATGCTATGTTGTGAGGATGATGCTGTCATATTGATTGTTAGATCTATTGACGACGAACATGTATAAAAAGAGTGTGTGTGGGGGGGGGGGGGATGACTTGCTGAAGAGACTTGCTGACAAGAATTCCTTGCTGAAATGCAATTGCTGGCATAAAAGAGAAGAGCAACATCAACTTTGGGCGGGTCTGGTCTCAAGATTGTTTGCCTGGCTGACCTGAGTGCTGGCTGCTTGCTGTCTGTGCTACCTCTTGTGATCCGCAATACCCTAGTCCAGCAGATTTAGTCTGCATGAAAGATCTGTGCAAAGTGGCAGGCACAAAGATGAGATTGAACATCCTGCACATATAGATTGAATTGAAATCCTTTGGTTCGACCGAGGTCCTGTCTACACCCTAAGACCACTTTGCCACATGAACACTGACATCGATCAAAGACATATCTTCACTAGACTCAAGGAACGGTATTGTGACTGTTAGCCCAAGCAGCATTGGCAGATTCTCTCAACAAAATGATGAAGGAGTGATCACTTTGGAAAAGAAATACCTGGATCGGATGGAGTAGATCAGGATGCAGTTTCACCGAAACGTTTGTAAAAATAAATCAACTTGGGACCATTCCTGATTTCTGGATCACCTGACAAACAGCGACGTTGTATTCCAGTTTCCAGCATTCCCGGGCTTGTGTGTTCATCCATGTAAAATCAAATGGAAATGGTGTCTTACTACATTGCAACAAATGGATTCACACACTACAATGCAAATAAATACATTAAAAACTTCCAATTCATATTTGTTTTACTGCATCTCTTTGGGGCTTAGTAGAGAAGAAATGTCTCCTCCATGACTAGCACTTGGTTGGTGCTGCTGCACCTAGGCCAAACAGGTCAAAAGCAACTGTGCTGTAGTTTGCACTGTCACATACCACACATCTCCATATTACATCACTTTCACCCAGTCTTTCATACTCTTCGGTGCCAGATGGCATACTTTGGCATACAAGGTGGAACCACTGGCCACAAGTGTTGCATTCAACTGCACGTTCCGACCTGGAGACGGTGCGATCACATGTGCCACAGGGGTACTTCGATTCTTCTGGGGCCGAGTCGTTCGGTGAGGGCGTTTCCTAGGGGGAGATACTGCTGGTTTTCTAGGTATGCGTGAGCATTGTCGGTGTAAGAAGCATGGTGAAGCTCAGGAATAGCAGTCCTAAGACTGGTAAAAACGAAAGTAGAGCTTGGCAGGTAGCTAGACCTGTGCCTGATGGGAAAGTCAATTTGACCTGTGAAAGTTTTTTACTTGTCATTTGTGTGTTGTCTTGATGATCTTGATGTAGATGAAAGTCCTCATACTTCAGAAATAGGTTTTCTACACACAGTTTCACGTCGCAGGTCACTGAAGTCAGAAGTAACACCGTTGGAAGTCAGAAGTAAACATCGGGCGCCGCCATCTTGGATTTTGAATTGTCTTACTGGGTTGGTTGAAGAGACCAAAGTAGGGCTATGATGGGCTTGGAGTTTCGCTGACAGAGTTTCTGTTGTCCAGGGAATGCTAGAAGGTGGGAAGGGGGAAGGAAATTTGAGGGGAACTGCTGCAGGAATTGGAAAATGGTTGTCGAGTCGGAGAGAACAGACAGAGCTCTTTCCTCTAGGCATGCGCAAAACCCCAAGTGGTTGCTCGTTCGTTTTCATTGTCCTAAACGTTGCTTGTTTTAGCCTGAAGAAGACCCATGATGTCGAAATGCATTGTATTTCTCCCGTAATCTGCTTGTCTAAATCGTCTGGCGGAACTAATACCGTTTCTTTTTAAAAATTGTCGATGTTGTCAAACCTCGTTTTCGGCTTTTTACCATCACTACCGCCTTCGCCCCCTTTATTAAACTGATTACTCCATATCAAAACACAATATCGCAAGTTCGTTACCGGTTTCATTACGGACTATCTAAACAGGAACTCAGCGATGGGGAAAACATAACTAGTTTGCTACCTAGCATGTTCAATTTTCAGTTGACGATGTTTTGTTTACGGAATGTCTGAGCAACGGGCGAATTTTACCCCGTTACGATTCTGAAATATAGACTAAACATAACAATGGATTTTGTTTTGCACCTGATCAAATGATTATTCATACAGTCTGTAACACATATATCTAATTATTTACGGATTAGATAACCCGTAGCTTAATTACAACGAAAGAAAACTTACTTCGGTGCTTGGCCTCTTTCTCTCTCAATATGGATGAAGGAAAAGCTTACCGGAAATGAATGGGATTGTGGGTCAATCTTCTGAATATTGTCTTATTACTACTGTCAAGAACAAATCCAAATCATAATATCGTTTTACCAAATCTGTTGCAATTCAACTTCACATTACATATTTCGCTTACAAAACACACACACACTCGCGCGCGCGCGCGCGCGCGCGCGCAGCACACACACACACACACACACACACACACACACACACACACACACACACACACACACACACACACACACACACGTTTATGAGGGCAGGATGTAAAAAACCTGGAAAGCTTATTCTTTAACCCTCAATAAAGATAATTTTGACTTCACACACACACACACACACACACACACACACACACACACACACACACACACGCGCGCGCGCGCACGCACGCACGCACGCACGCACGCACGCACGCGCACGCACACACACACACACACACACACACACACACACACACACACACACACACACATAAAAACCCCAAAGTTCCCATCTTATTTAAATTTGGTACTGAGATAATTCAGAGAACTGATCAGTACAAATATCTGGGAATAACTTTGCATTCTGACGGCTCCTTTATTATAGCAAAAACTCAACTTGCCAAGCAAGCAAGTAAAGCTTGCTATAAGTCGTTCGGATGGGACTATAAACCGAGGTCTTGATCTGTCACATGCACTAAGATCATACACGGACTCTAAAGATCCCGATGCTCAGTCCTAAGACGGGTTGAGTACCGGCACACGAAAATACACCATGCATGCAACCTGTGTGCCAGAATAGTCTACGTGAAGACTGTGGGCACGGGGCAGGTTAAACATCCCCATCTGGAAAGAAGAAGAAGAAGCTTCACATTCATTAAATCGATTAATCAGAGGAACCAACATTCGTTTTGATACAATATTACAACTTTTCGATACTTTGGTTACTCCTATAGCAACATATGGAGCAGAACTTGGTTGCCATGGTCTGAAGAAAAGTACAATGTCTAACATGGACTCTATTTGATATACTGATTTTTTCAAAATAGTATTTCTTCAAAAACCCACATGAAAACTTAAATGTGAAATTCTGTAAACGTCATCTTGGTTTACACTCAAAGCAATTAATTTAACGACTCTAAGTGAACTAGGAAGATTTCCAATTGGATTCACATAGCTTGTCGAACCATTGGCTTTTGCTGCATATTTTAGATAAGTCGGAAGAAATATTTAAAAAGGGTATACAACGACATGATGAAATAAAGACAAGGGAATGCAATATCCATGGCTCTTGTTTATCAAAAACATTCTTACAGTTTAGGATTAAACCATGTTTGGTTGAACCAGTCAACACTGAGTAAGCATAGACTGAAATTCAATATACAACAACAATTGAAAGCCAGGTATATTGAATTTTGGGCAAAGGAAAAGACAAAATACAGCCGTTTAGAGTTTTACAATGTCATCAATATCATAATGAATATTACTTGTTGACTGATATGGACAGTACGAAAAAACAAGCGCTATGTAAATTGCGTGTTAGCTAGCATGACTTAAATGTTGAGAAAGGTCGCTATGCAGGTATTCCACGAAATCAAAGATTTTGTATAGCATGTAATGAAATAGAAGACGAATTTCATTTTTTAGATAATTGTAGAATACTTTATGACTTAAGAACAAAACTAAAGATACAAGTAGGCCAGATGCAAGATCTAACGGATGACCCAGGAAAAAGGATATTTTGTGCCAGTGACTTCAAACCAAGTACTCTATTAAACTCCAGGGAACACCAACAGATACTAGCCAGCTTTGTTTTTGAGGCATTCAAAGCCAGGCGAAATTGATAATCGAAGAACTTTTTTTTTCTTTCTTTTTGTTCTCTTTTTTGTTGTAGTCGTTGTTGTTTTGTGCCAAATATCTTTCAAAGGTGACGGCAATAAAAAATTGTTCTTGTTCTTGTTCTTGTTCACACACACACACACACACACACACACACACACACACACACACACACACACACACACACACAAAATCCAGATGCCAAACTGGTGACGAAGATTCTTTCCATTATTTAGTAGGTGGTACACCATTAGCAACATATGTTCTTTAACTAATGGAATCTTACTGCTCAATTTCACAAAGCACTTCGCGGTTCATGCACACACACACACACACACACACACACACACACACACACACACACACACACACACGCGCGCGTGTGACAAGCATGCGCACAAATGTACATGAATAGGCACTTACATTCCCAGCGCAATTACACAGATTTACACCTGTCCGTTTGGGCAAGTGTAACGTACTGAAAGCCTCCAGGATTTGGGTTGATCTAAACCTTGATTTTTAACAGTGCATAATGCTTCCTTCGATCCACAATATTGTTCGACCCACAACCTTGACAACAACACTAAAAAAGTTTTGAATATCGTCACGTCAAACTACTTGACCAAACAAACCAAAGTGAAGTCAGCACCCTACAAGGCAAAGACGGCCACTGTCTCACAGAGAAAGACGACATCATTAGAAGATGAACTTGACATTGCTCTGAATCTACAAGGAACAGCCCAGCGAGATCCCAGTGTGCTGCAGCATAGGATTCATCCAATGAAGATGACCTTCCAGTGCTCCGTGAAGAAGTCTCAGCTGCAGGAAAATCGCTGAAAAGAGGGAAGGATTCAAGTATCGCCAACATCCCTGCGGAACTTTAGACACATGGCGAAGATGCAGTAGTTCGTATTCTAACTGCCATCCGCAACAAAATCTGGCTCACCCAGGAGTGGCCTACATCAGAGATTCAATCTCCAGCAATGCTAGAACGGCTAGCGCACTCTAAGCTTAATAATCAACCACGCCAACAAAGTAATGCTCAAAATAATTCTGTATGAATTGCAGCCACAAGCAGATACCACTATTGCTGAAGAACAGCAGAATTACCCTTGAACAGATCTTCAAATTCCGTACCCTTTGCAAAAAAAAACAAAAACAAACAAAAACAAAATCTTCAGGGCCAGAGACAGCGAGAACAGACCTACTGACCGCAGGGAAATCCTTGTTGACAGCAGGACAGACTGTAACCTGGGATCCTCTTCAGATGTCACGTGAGACCTCATGGCCGTATCTGGAGTTGTGCTGTCTTCAACTGTCGCAGAACAGCATCGAGCAAGGCTGCGGGACACACATGGCAGTTGCTTGACAGTGCCGTCTTTCGTCAGTATATGTTCTGCTGCCATGACATACGGGCTGGCACACCCATGGGGACACTCCCGTGGATCATTACACAATGGCATCTGCCTGGAGCTATTATGTCCCTGTATGTCTTAATGTCGGTAAGATTACCAACCTGTAATATGGTTGCGGACATGGACACTGATGGCCGAAACAGAAAGAAAAATCCAGGCGTTTGAGACCTGGTGCCTGAGGAAGCTACTCCGCATCTCCTACAGGGAGCACAAGACCAACGATTATGTGCGGAACTTGGTCACCAACCTAGTTGGGTCCCACGAACCACTACTGGCAGCCGTCGAACGACGGAAGATGGCATGGTTTGGCCACGTCATTCGTCACAACACCCTCCCTAAAACCATCCTCCAAGGTACAGTTGAAGGAGGGCGCAGACGAGGACGGCAGAGAAAGAGCTGGCCCGAAAACGTAAAGGATTGGACCAAAATGACCATGCGGGATCTCCTCACGAAAGCTGCCAACAGAAGAGCCTGGAGAGAAACGGCGGCTGCCTCATCACGTCCTCCAACGACCCCAGCGGTTAGGGGAATGAATGAATGAATGATGAATGAATGTGTGCCTGCACACTGTGTGAACACAGCATAGACTTCCAAGGGTGGTGCAGGATTGCTCCCTGCTAGTTGGTTCGGCAGCCGTGGACAGTGCTTCTCTGGGTCCCACTCACACGTTCAGGTAGTTCTTCATCTTGCATTCCCCACATTGTTGCGAAAGACGGGCTGGTTTGCGCAGAGGCAGAATTACCATTGAACAGATCCTTAACCTCCGTACTGTTTGCAAAAAAAAACCATTCTCCAACACCAGGGGAAGTTCTTCCACATCTTCAGAGACTTCTGGAAGGCGTTCGACAGTCTTGCTGGAGGTACTACAGGCCACTATGAAAAACAATAACAGCAGGTAGAAGATTATCAGCCGTGACAATCCAGCAGCTGTAGTCTAAACCGACTGTGACAGTGCTCAAACAGGGTGGAACCAGAGAATGGTTACATATTTCAGCTGGAGGTCATCGGGTCTGCCTTTTATCCCCACCCACTTTTCAACATATCCCTGGAATGTATCATGACTGGTGCACTTTTAAAAAAATCATGTCATCCCAGTCAGCAGCGGAGGAAGAAGTATCACAAACCTTTGATTTGCAGATGACATCCGTGGCCTGGGATGCAGTGGACAAGAACTCGCCAAGCTTGTTGAACGACTGGATGAACCATCAACAAAATACGGATTGGCAATCAGCGCTGAGAAGACTTAAATTGACAGCCAGCTACAACACCATCATCAGCATTGGTTCTACAGTTCATGGTCGGAAGTTAGAAACTGTTCAACTTTTCCTCTTAGTTGTGGGGGTCCAAACAAGCAATGCTCTCAAGGTCAGCCAAAATAAGCACAGCACTATATCCGTATTACAACCTGTATGGAATGAGCACAGCACCATCCGTATACAACCTGTACGGAATGAGCACAGCATTACTGCTTGCTTAAAGCTGTGTCAGGCCAATTGACATGGGCTAGAAACACCAAGGCTACATCAAAATGTTGTTATGCTCTGCATAGTTATGCGGGGATTGTCTTCAGTTGTGACAAGCTCCTAGCATAACATTATCAGTCTCCAAAATCCCCCGAAGTCGGAGTGTGGCTGCCCACGTGGCGGGGTAGTCAAAAACGGTCACACACGTAATGTTCTCATCCCAGCTGATGCATTTGTACCATATGTTCAAGTGCTTCGGCTGTTTGGATGATCCCTGGAGTCTTTTAGCCAGGGTACGACAACAACAACAACAGCACAGCATTATCCGTATTACAGCCTGTATCGAATGAGCACAGCATTATCCGTATTACAGCCTGTATAGAATGAGCACAGCATAATCCGTATTACAGCCTGTATAGAATGAGCACAGCATTATCCGTATTACAGCCTGTATAGAATGAGCACAGCATTATCCGTATTACAGAATGAGCACAGCACTATCCGTATTACAACCTGTATGGAATGAGCACAGCACTATCTGTATTACAACCTGTATAGAATGAGCACAGCACTATCCGTATTACAACCTGTAAGGAATGACGAGAACGTCCCGATGAAACACCAGATCAGGCTTCTGAGTGCACTGAGATAGGTTTCATCTTCCTGTGCATAAGTGAGACATGGACCCTGACAGAAGAAGAAGAAGAAGAAGAAGAAGAAGAGGAGGAGGAGGAGGAGGAAGAAGAAGAAGAGAACAAAGAAGAAAAGAAGAAGAAGAAGAAGAAGACGACGACGACGACGAAGAAGAAGAAGAAGAAGAGAACCCTTCTTTTAAATACAAATTAGGACTCATGGATCGACTGATTCACTTGTATATTCTCCAGTAAGATCAATTCTGGAATTTTATCATCTGCTGTGGTGACAAGGTTTACCAAACAAATCCGTGGCTCGAGCAACTAGAATAATGAAGACGTCTTCAATTATTCGAACGGCCGCTGCCAATATCGAAGAGCAAGCGGTCACATGATCAAAAGTGTCAAAGTCATCATGATTATTAGGATGTCAAATCCACCAAAAATCAATTTACATTCATCAGTTTCTCACCAGAAATCGAATTTCATGAACTTGTTGCCACAGGTAAGTCGATACGCTGTTTTTAATCCAACAACATGGATATTAATCTTCGGATTTCATTACGACCGTACAAAGTGATCATATCTTAACAGTAGGAAGAATTAACAGTTTAAAAAAACCATTTTGGTTGTTGTTGTTGTTAAGAATTTTACTTCCCGACGAATTTCATGCATCACAAAATCCTGTGCACCGTCTGTGAATAGTCATAATAACTTTCATAATTAGTCATAACATATCTTCCTGAGCAGGCTAAAAAGGCTGTTTTGAACCATCTCTCTCTCTCTCTCTCTCTCTCTCTCTCTCTCTCTCTCTCTCTCTGCCAAGTCATTAATGTAATGATAGAAGAATTGTCAGCCTGCACTTGTTTTCCCCTACTACTAAATTGTTCAGCATAACACACACACACACACACACACACACACACACACACTCAAACACACACACACACACACACACACACACACAACACACACATATAATATATATATATATATATATATATAAATATATATATATATAATATATATATATATATATATAATATATATATATATATATTATATATATAGTTAAAACAAGTCAAAAGAGGAATCTTAAAACTATCTACAAATTTGTTTCGAGCGTGTTGCGCTGTCATCAGGATGGTTTTTGGTTTGCCCACCGCCGATGTTATACAGCGTGTGGCTCCCGTTTGCGTTGTTTGCACGTGCGGGTTGGCTGCACGTGTTTTTTGGGGGCTTCAGGTTTTTGTTTTGGGTGTGTTCACTAACAACGATTCCATTTATGCCTGCAGTTGTTTACTATTTCTGTTTTGGTGTTTAAAGTTGCTAAGTGTGGTTTGCATAGAATTAACCATTTTTCAGTTAAACATAGGTTTGCACCTTTTTGAAACATTGCTGTATGGTGATGCTCTTTTTATGATTTTCCAGGATATATTGTAGCTTGTTTTTTGCGTCTTTAAGTTTCCAGATATATTTGCTCAGTTCTGTTTGGTTTTTATATTTTTCTTTATTAAATGACTGTTTGTGGTTTGCATATCTGGTTTTGAAGTGGTTTTCAGTGATCCTATGTATGTTTCTTTTTCATTTTCTGATGTCACAGTAGCCTGGTATACAATGTTGTTGTGAAGACTTTATTGTTTAGTGGGCACTGCTCCTTTCTGTGCAATTGCAAGATTTCCTTTCTTCACCCTTCTTTGCTGTGTTGATTTTCATTTTGTTGGATGCGTCAATTAGGTTTTTGAGGTTGGGCATACATGATTACGATAGTTTGACAGTATTTTGTTAAATATTTTGGACAGTTTGTGTTCTTTTGGAAAATGAAGTTGTCAGGATTTTGAAGAATTCTTTCCCTATGTTTGTTTTGAGTTTCCCGTCGTATGGGGGGTTATACCATATGATTTTTCTTTTCCTATTTTTCTTGCTTTTATTTGTGTTGTTGTCTGGGTGTATTGTAATTGTAATTGTATCCACTTGTTTGTAGTGCCTCCTGGTATTCTACTGCTGCATTGTTGAACACTCTCTCGCTGCATGACAGTTTGATAGTCTCTTGTTTATGCCATGGGGTATGGTCTTTAATACAGATGGTGGATGGTTACTTTTGGTGTGTACATAAAGAGGTGTATCGTTGGGTTCTTGTATGGTTTATATATGTGATTGTTGAGATCGAGTGTTATGTCTAAGTAGTTCACTACCTTTTTGTTTGCTTCAATGGTAATCTTTAAGTTGTGGTTTTGGAAGATTTTGCATGGTTCTTTCTTCTTGTTTTCGATGGTTCTTGGATTGTTGGTTAGTGCAGCAAGGCCATCGTCTCTGTATAGTCCGACTTGTTTTCCGAGTTTTTTCTTGATGTTGGACAGCATGAATAGTCCGACCAGTTCACATGTTTCTGCACCATCATATGATCCCATGGTTACGTCGAATGTTGAGTTCTGTTGGTTTTCCTGATCCAGGTTTCATTTTTGCTGTGTAGTAATGTTTTCTTGGTGTGGAGAATGATTTCCATTTCTGACCCTGTTATGTCTGTGTGGGTTACTGGCAAACTTCAGGGCTTTGGTGAGTAGTTCCTCATCTATAGATGGGTAAAAGTCTACTATGTCAAATGTGATGAATACTGTATTACTTTGTTTATTGAGTTTTTTGAACCATTGGATAACTTCATATGTGTTCTTCCAGAGGTTGTATTCAGAGTTTGATTTTACGTTCTTTATTATTTTTTCCAGAATTTTCTTGCATATTTTGCCTAATTCAGATTTGGATGGGTTTATTAGTCTACATGTTGGATTGTTATGAAAATTGGGCTTGTGGTCTTTGAGTGTTATGAAAGCTTCTTTTGTTGCTGTCGCTTCTATCCTGTCACTTAGGTCTATGCGCTCTGCAAGTTCTTTTTCTTTAGTGCGGATACTGTCATGTATATTTTTGTCGGCTTTTTTGTAGTTTTTCTGGATGTTTTTGTCAAGGAGTTGAGAGTATTCTTTTGGTTCCATTTTGTTGTAATTGCTAGTTTTATCAGCCTTCACAAATATTTTTGTGTCATTTTGTACTTGTTTTATTTGTTTTTTTTTAGTGTTGTTTGGAAACCGTTTTTAAATTTTTTTGAATTCAATATTGGTTATCATTCTTTTCATTTGATCTTCAAAATGAAACCCTTTGAAGATCAAATGAAAAGAATGATAACCAATATTGAATAGTAGGAGGCACTACAAACAAGTGGATACAATTACAAATTACAATACAACCCAGACAACAACACAAATAAAAGCAAGAAAAATAGGAAAAGAAAAATCATATGGTATAACCCCCCCATACGACGGGAAACTCAAAACAAACATAGGGAAAGAATTCTTCAAAATCCTAACAACTTCATTTCCAAAAGAACACAAACTGTCCAAAATATTTAACAAAAACACTGTCAAACTATCACACTCATGTATGCCCAACCTCAAAAACCTAATTGACGCATCCAACAAAATGAAAATCAACACAGCAAAGAAGGTGAAGAAAGGAAATCTTGCAATTGCACCAGAAAGGAGCAGTGCCCACTAAACAATAAATGTCTTCACAACAACATTGTATACCAGGCTACTGTGACATCAGAAAATGAAAAAGAAACATACATAGGGATCACTGAAAACCACTTCAAAACCAGATATGCAAACCACAAACAGTCATTTAATAAAGAAAAATATAAAACCAAACGGAACTGAGCAAATACATCTGGAAACTTAAAGACGCAAAAACAAGCTACAATATATCCTGGAAAATCATAAAAAGAGCATCACCATACAGCAATGTTTCAAAAAGGTGCAACCTATGTTTAACTGAAAAATGGTTAATACTATGCAAACCACACTTAGCAACTTTAAACACCAAAACAGAAATAGTAAACAACTGCAGGCATAAATGGAAATCGTTGTTAGTGAACACACCCAAAACAAAAACCTGAAAGCCCCAAAAAACACGTGCAGACAACCCGCACGTGCAAACAACCGCAAACGGGAGCCCACACGCTATATAACATCGGTGGTGGGCAAACCAAAAACCATCCTGATGACAGCGCAACACACTCGAAACAAATTTGTAGATAGTTTTAAGATTCCTCTTTTGACTTGTTTTAACTAATGTTGCTCCCCAAGGGGTTGAGCACTTAAAAATTGTTTTAGGCATTTTAAATATACTGATCTATATATATATATATATATATATATATATATATATATATATATATAACAAACTAATAAATTCCAAGGATAAGTACCGCACCGTTCCAGCAACTTACAGAGCAGCTTGGTGTTGCAATGACTGCAAGAAATATTGAATTATAAACAAAGCTTGCTCTTATGTCTTAGATTGAAGAAATAGGGGGAGATACGCATTCATATCTGCAGTGGTAGATGACTCTGCCTAACTAACAGTATGTGCATGAGTGGGTGAATGGGGAAAAATAAAATAAATGCTTCTCAAAACGAGCCTTCAGCAAGCTTATATTCTCCAAGGGGGAGACATCCTCCAATACGGAGGGAAACTCACTAACATATAACTCCTGGTCATATACCGATATTTCGAAACTTGGTGGTTTCTCCTCAGTGACCGCGGAAAGTGGTAGTTTGACTCCTCTGCCTTTTCAGTTTTAAGAAGAATGCAATCCCAGAAAAGGTTGGTGCGCAATACCGTAGTATGTTTGTTGAGTTTTCAAAAAACCAACCAAAGGTGCCATCTAAGAAGCAAAAGAAAATCATAAAAGAGCAAAACAAGCTACATTTTCTTGTGAAAAGTAGAAAATATAAAACAATATCCTCTAAGACACAATATCGCTGAATAATTAAGTAGTGGGGGGAAACAAGTGCAGGCTAACAATTCTTCCGTCAAAATAATGACTTGCAAAGATTTGAACTTTAAAAAAAGAAAGGGGGGGGGGGGGGGGGGGGGGGGGGGAACAGAAGGGGGGATTTGAAGATGAAGAAAATGGAAACATAAAATTAAGAAAATATATTATAAGTATGAAAACCTTTCACCATATATATATATATATATATATATATATATATATATATATAATGGAATGAGAACATATATAATGAGAGAATAACCTTTTCTTTTTTTTAATCCAGTTTATAATTGTCATTTGTGTTATTTTACGTTGCTTGTACTGGATTAATAAGATTTTAAAGATTTAAACGGCATCTGTATTTGTTGCCATAAATCGCCATTAATCCAAAATCACATGCAAATGTACTCTCTACTTAAACATTCCAAAAAGTCGCCTTTTGTCTTCAACGGACTTCACTGACGTCACAAAGGTGACATCTTCCTGGCCGGACTTGACTGGTGTTAGCCTGGTGTGCCGATCTGTTTAGCTATTTACGAATCGGTTCATTGTTTGCAATCATTAAAAAGAAAATTGTTACGTTCTGTAAAAAAAGAAAAACGATTTTGCATGTGTGTTTTACACAATGTGATATCGCGAATTTCTGTCCTTTTTGTACTCCCAGTTCTTATACAACAGGGAATACTGTACAGTGTGAACGAAGAAATGCTCTGTGTGGTGTGTGTGTGTGTGTGTGTGTGTGGTGTGTGTGTGTGTGTCCGTGGTCAAAATGTGTTCCACTCGCTTCAGACAAAACTACTGGGCCGATCTTCCTGAAAATTTGTAGGTATGTTCACTATATAGTCACGGTTGATGCCCGATGTGTTATTTTTACCGTTATAGCCATTACTAACGGCCATAACGGTTTTCCTTCTTTATGGAATATCTCAGAAAGTACTTGGCCGATCTTTCTGAAAATTTGTAGGCATGTTTATTATGGGTAACGGATGATGCTTAATGTGTTATTTTACCGTTTTACTCTGTGTTAGTTTTCTTATGGGAGCAAGAGTTACCCTACTTGTTTACTAAGTATTATTATCAAACATGTTTGCATTGGCCTTTCAGTAACATATCTCCAAGTCATCTATCAGTCGAAGTTGTGTGTGTGTGTGTGTGTGTGTGTGTGTGTGCGCGCACGCGCCCGCGCCCGAGCGCGCGTGTGTTGAACGTCACCCAGCGATTGTTGTGAGAGGCCTCGAAGATAAGCAAGCCACTCACTGACCACCTGGTGATGAGATAATGGCCGCCAGCCTTGAAGGAGGAGGTCACTCTGACAACTGTTAAAGAGAAAATAAAAATAGATGTTTGTTTACAGAGCCACAACAACTAAGCCCACAACAATGTTTTATTGCTTATAATACTATATCTTGAAGCGAATATCATTTATTCATGAGCCACGTGGTAACCAGCAAAACGGTTGTTCTATTTCAGTTTTTATAGCACAAGATGGAACACTGTTTGCTGATTGAAAGTAAGTCTTTAAAAGTTTAAGTACTTATCCGTCAAACATGAACAAAATACAACAAGGCCAGACCCGCTCTGAATAGGTGGAAATCACCCTTATTCTGTAACTTTTTAATTGTGAAAAGGATATGGAACTCTGGTCCAAGTTTGCAGCCCTTTATCAGCAAGAACAGTAGAAATGTGCATGCGTAAACTCCTTATGTTCCTACGCCACTTGTGGGGCACAAGGGCGACAGAAGAAAACAATAAACAAGCCCAAAACAAACAAACAAAAATGAGTGTCATGTAGATCATGGCCATATCCAAAAATACGAACATACATCAAAACGCTTTATAATCCATGGAACCGTTTTGAGGCATAGCATGGAATTGACCTAGGGTTCAAAATTAAACCGAGTATGTATTAACACACACACCACACACACACACACACACACACACACACACACACACACACACCTCACACACACTCACTCACTCACTGACCGACTGAAACCAATTCATTGTCAGATTAACTCATGGCTGTACTGACACACACACACTCTGACAGACTGAAACCAATTTATTGTCAGATTAACTCATGGTTGTACTCACACACACACACACACACACACACACACACATACACACACACACACACACACACACACACACATGCACGCACGCACGCATGTACGCACACACACACACACACACACACACACACACACACACACACACACACACACACACACACACAAATCACCACCACCATCACCCCAACCACCAATACAGAATTTTACTTGTTTTTAAAGATGTTTTACTGCAATCTTCTCCCTGAGCTCCATGGGAGTCACTGGGGCAACACACTGAAGCAAAGAGTTAAAGATCAGAGTTGACCTATCATGGTATGAAATCAATAGTGTAAATAGTTTGGATAGTTCTTTGTTGTTTTTTTTCTTCTTTGTTTTATGACAGGATACCAAGGTTCTGTTAGGGCCCTGTGTATCTGGCTGGGATAATACACCAGGCAGTGAATGTACTTTCATCTTGCTGTGTAAATAGTCATACTCCAGTAGGACTTGTACTTTCATCTTGCTGTGTAAATAGTCATACTCCATTAGGACTTGTACTTTCATCTTGCTGTGTAAATAGTCATACTCCATTAGGACTTGTACTTTCATCTTGCTGTGTAAATAGTCATACTCCATTAGGACTTGTACTTTCATCTTGCTGTGTAAATAGTCATACTCCATTAGGACTTGTACTTTCATCTTGCTGTGTAAATAGTCATACTCCATTAGGACTTGTACTTTCATCTTGCTGTGTAAATAGTCATACTCCATTAGGACTTGTACTTTCATCTTGCTGTGTAAATAGTCATACTCTATTACGACTTGTACTTTAAAGGGTTGTGTGAATTAATTTGCTTTTTTCTTTCTTTCTTTTTTTTTAATGACTTATGAGTTGACTTCAACGTGGTCGGCTGGGCTATACGCAACATTACCTTACCTTACAATTAGGACTCTGTTCAGGAGAATGGAGATTGTTATTGTTGGGGGTTACCAGGGCCGACCCTAATTCCCACATAACACTGTATTCCATCACAGTTCATCCAGACTTTGGGAGCCAGCTTGAATCCAACATTGACAAAGTTGAAGGCTGAAGGTCATAGTCTACCAATGACAGTTGAGAGAAAGTTGGACAGACAGACAGACAGACAGAAAGATGCTTAACTAAATTCAGTTAAAACTGCCATAACAAGGAAATATGGAACAATGAATGGTCTTTTTCAGTATCTGCTTTTATTATGATACATCATTCACAGAAGGATACATACAATTGGGAAAAAAAGGGCCGAGTGAGCAATGCATTTCTGATTATGTATTATAGACCCATCATATACAATCACATATATGCATTCTCTATAGACCCATTATATACAATCATATACATGCATTCTCAACGCAAACTGATTATGTATCATAGACCCATCATATACAATCATATACATGCATTCTCAACACAAACTGATTATGTATCATAGACCCATCATATACAATCATATACATGCATTCTCAACACAAACTGATTATGTCTTATAGACCCATCATATACAATCATATACATGCATTCTCAGCACACATGTTCCCCGACTCATTCCCGCTTTTCATCAAATCCCCATTTTTAGTCTTCTCACACACACGCATGCACTCATACATTGGACACACACACACACACACACACACACCACACACACATGCACACACACACACATGCATGTACACAAGATAAGATAAGATAATGTTGCTTATAGCCCAGCCGACCGCAAAGGGCCACATCAGGGCTGGCATGTACACAAGAGGAGAAATAGAAAAAAACATGCATGTGAGTGGAGAAACATAAAAAGAGAGGGTCAAATATATATTTAAGAAGAGAAAGCTCATGGGCACACACACACACACACACACACACCACATGCACACGCAGTAATGCGGAGAGAGAGAAAGATAAACAGACAGGCCTGTAAGCAAGAACAGAAAAATGCTCATGGGCTATGCAGACCAGTTTAAGTTGTACCTTCCCTGGGCAGG
Source organism: Conus ventricosus (assembly GCA_018398815.1). Classification (NCBI taxonomy): domain Eukaryota; kingdom Metazoa; phylum Mollusca; class Gastropoda; order Neogastropoda; family Conidae; genus Conus; species Conus ventricosus. The sequence goes on from CM031621.1 coordinate 5,032,594, forward strand.
TCACGTTGTTCGCATGCCAGACCATCGACTGCCAAAAAAACTATTGTTTGGCGACATGCAACAGGGCAAACACTCTCATGGAGGCCAGAGGAAGCGTTTCAAAGACAGCCTCAAATCTTCCCTGAAGGCCTTCAACATCAGCCACACAACATGGGAGCAGACTGCCCAGGACAGAGACGGGTGGTGATCAGCTGTCCGCAAAGGTGCAGAGACCTATGAAAGCAACAGAATTGCTGCAGCTGAGCAGCGCAGGATGATCAGGAAGACCAGTGTCAACAGATCTCCAGCTGCTGCCACAATCCCCTGTCCGTACTGTGATAGATCTTTCTGGGTGCAGATCGGCCTGACCAGCCATCTATGCACTCGCCCCCGATCCCAGGATGACTAGATGGTCTTTGTTGTCTTGACGGACAACAACAACCTTATTGTTTTCAAATTGTTCTATGCAACGGACACATACACAACAAAGGCTTGAGCAATCTATTACACTCCATGAGCAGTAGATGGGCTGCATAGCAATCTATTACACTCCATGAGCAGTAGATGGGCTGCATAGCAGGCTGGTCAGTGCTCTGATACGACATCCACACAGATACAAACTATCCTGATTGTGCAAACAGATTTCTTAAATGAGAAGAACTGGGATGAGCTCAGCTTTGGTTTCCTCCTCAAATCCATGACTGTGGTGTTGTTTGTGCCAAGCCTTCGGTTTTGGCAAGTTCATGGGGGAATCTACTTGGATAGATGCGGTTGTAAACTTTGGATGGGGACTTTGGCAAGTTTGTGTGGACTCTTCTTGGATAGATGTGCTAGTAAAGTTTGGATGGGGGCTTTGGCAAGTTTGTGTGGACTCTTCTTGGACAGATGTGGTCGTAAACTTTGGATGAGGATTTGGGGCAAATATGTGGGGATTCTTCTTGGACAGATGTGGTCATAAACTTTGGATGGGGATTTTGGGCAAATATGTGGGGATTCTTCTTGGACAGATGTGGTAGTAAACTTTGGATGAGGATTTGGGGCAAATATGTGGGGATTCTTCTTGGACAGATGTGGTAGTAAACTTTGGATGGGGATTAACGAAGCAAACATTGTTGTCTTTATGGGGCTTAGGATACAGTATTCTGCGTACATTTGATCATTACAGGCACCATTGGAATTGCCAAATGTTGCTGAGAAGTGCAGTGTCTCCTCTGGCTGGTTGCCTCATGATGACCAGGCTTGACTGGTCACTACAGACTGCTGATGCTGAAGCTCATGGGATGAGACTCATGATGACCTGGCTTGACTGGTCACTCCAGACTGCTGATGCTGGAGCTCATGGGATGAGACTCATGATGACCAGGCTTGACTGGTCACTACAGACTGCTGATGCTGAAGCTCATGGGATGAGACTCATGATGACCTGGCTTGACTGGTCACTACAGACTGCTGATGCTGAAGCTCATGGATGAGACTCGTGATGACCTGGCTTGACTGGTCACTACAGACTGCTGATGCTGGAGCTCATGGGATGAGACTCGGTGTGGCTGAGTATGACAGAAACCAGTGCCTCAGAGAAGAATGAGACAGAAAAAAAAGGGAAAATAAAGGGAAAAAAAGGTGGATATGCTGACAGTTTTGAAGGCCTGTGTCTGCCAATCTGTGATAGCATCTGGACCAATAACATATGAAGAAAAACCGAATACACATGTTACAGATCCCACAACCCATTTCAACATTCGCATTTCAGTGGAACACGACACCGTTCACACAGTCTGCATGACCTCTGGAATTTGACAAGACTGCTCAAGTAGCGATACTAATATCGCTTCAGTATGAAAGGCATTCGTGGCAGTTAGTTTAATGAAGCACCAGCAGCCCACAAATTGAAAGGAGAAAAACCTGATAGATTGCAGAAATGTTTTGCATCCAAATATTTAAACATGAAAGCATTGGAAAGGAACCTGAGTAAAATGAGACCTTTTTTGGTTTAAATGTTTCTGGTTACAAAATGAACGAACGAAAATTGTTCCATACTGGCTTTTGCAGGTGGTATTTTTGTTTGCAAAATTGTCTCCCCCCCATCCCCCACCCTTTTAGCTGTTTGTCTGTTCATTTATTACTTTGCTTATTGGTGACTATGCTTGTGAGCCTGCTTTTGTAAAAGGTCTACTCTCCACATTGGCAATAATTTGTCAGCTTGACAGGATATTTGAAAACAAATTTTCAAATAGTAAAAACAAACACCTGAATCATTTCTGACTGAGCGATAACGATCCATCAAAGTGGCCATATTCCGCTGTAATTAAAAAAATACAGGAAATAATCAGCCAAATTTTGGCATTGCTTAACTCCCTTGAATATGACACCATTAGTGTGTTCGAATGATTGGCCGCTCAATGCAAGTCACATGCATCCATCAAATGTAGTTCTCCACTTGATCTTGCAATAATTATCGAGCACATGTATTGACACCAGGAACTTTTGGACCAAGCCTATGTGGAGATATCAGTGAAGGCAAAGATGTTTTCTGACCAGCTGCCATGGCGAAGTGGTTAGCGTCGCGGACTCCCGGCTGGGAGGTCGTGGGTTCAATTCCCATCAGAGTCATGTGGGATTTTTCTGCCCCGACCGGCTCCTTCCCAGAGTTGAGTTTGCTGCGGGCTCAGTTGGGAAGACTGGGACCACGCAGTCGAGTTTCATCCACTTAATGGATGCGTCTCTGAGAGTGTTGCCCTAATTTCCTGACCAACACTGCAGGTGCCTGTATCTCTCGGGCCTGGTTGATGCCGGGATATATTATGACAGGAAGCGTAGAGTACAGCTCTGTCATGTAGTCTCAGACCAAAATGGAAATCCGTAGCATCATCTTAATCATCCTCATTCTCATCGATCAGCATTAAAAAAAAACACGCTCTCATGGTGACCTCAATTTTGATGTCCTCTCCACGTCTGTGGCCTTGGTTTGGTTCCGTCGGGGTCACCAGTATCGCCGAGTCCTTGGGGGCTGTCAATGGACGGACGTGGTGGCGCCCTCCGGAGGGAGAGCTCACTCACTCCGCTCCGTGACTAAGCAGTTATTGTCGTCAGTAGGGGCTTAGTAGGTGGTGTCCTGCGTATGTCAGATCAGAACAGGCGCCACTGAACACCACCGAAGTGACTCGGCAGCAGTGCAGTGTCTC
>CM031621.1:5040754-5048254 GCA_018398815.1 Conus ventricosus
CCAAAGCCAACCAGCAGCAGGCTGAGCTCCAGGAAGAACAACTCCCTCTGCTACGACATTCCTTCCCATAGAACCAAATATAGACAGATGTCGTTCTTCCCAAGGACTGTCCTGGAATTACGTAGACTGCCTCAGAGGTTCGTGACGGCCGAGTTGCTGGCCTCTTTCAGTCCAAGCTAGCCTCTCACCTGTAAACACCAACCTTCAAGTCCTCCCTACACCCCCCCCCCCCCACCTTCTCCACCACCTCCCACCCCACCATGCCAGTCACTGGGGCTGTCTTATACCTCCTTCTGACAGCTCATCTGACATGAATAATTAGGAATGACATCAACTTAGTGCTGTGTAACGGAAGAAGTTTGCAAGAAGTAATTGCAGTAATAAAAGCTAGAAAACACACATTGCCCAGGGGAATATGCTAATGCTGAAATCATAGGCGCAACCAGCCCACTCCTGATTTGTTATGCTTTGTGTGCAGTGACAACCACGACATGTGTTTTTTAAAAACTTCTCTCCTTCTTCTTCTTCTGCGTACGCAGGCTGATACTCCTGCGGACACTCCCTATATGGACAGACAAGTAGTTATCCCATCTACCCAACAAACGGAGTGGAGTTTTGTGTGTATGACCGTTTTTTTTTATCCCGCCATTAAGGCAGCCATACTCCATCTTCAGGGAAAGTGCATGCTATGTGTAACGTGTCATCCATACCAACGGCCAAACTGGCCTTCTCTTCCGAAAGTTGGCGATGGGATTTTACGTGTGTGCAAGATGTTGTGCGTGAGTTCACACATGGAACCTCTGTTTATAGTCTCATTCGAAGGACTGTATGGGAAGTGGAGTCAGAACTGTTAACTCCGAGGGAAAAATCCCCCAGTACCGAAACGGCCTGGCGGAGAATCGAACCTGCAACCCTTGGATTATGAGTCCGGCACTCTACCAACTGAGTTATTCCGGCCCCCAGTTTCTTCAGTGATGGAGAAGAATCAAAACAGGCCCAGAGTTTGCCAGCATCACTGATGCAAGTGATATGTATAAATGCCATAAATCTTCACCATCACACCTCAGAGGTAACCTTGACAACTGGTCTTCAACCTGACAACTAAGCTCACTGAAGTCAGCATGACATGGCAGGTAATAATGTCATCAAGGAGAAAGGAGTCTTCAAACTGGGTAAGATTCGTCTTTCCTGAATTGACTTCCAGCACTTTTCTGTGGCCAGTAAAAATACTGAAGCCTCAGCCATGATAGTGGTGAATTGAACCGTCAAGGGTAGAAGAAGGTGCTAGATCTAATGGATGTAGTTAACAACAACAACAGCAACAACAACAACAAGCAACATTTAAACAAAAACAAAAAAATACAAAAAAGAAAAGAAATGCATTTTAAGAAAAACAGACTATAAACAGGACAGACAAATGGCCATGATTATTTCCTCCAATCGTTAGGCCTTAAACTATAGACAGTTACAGGCCCATGGGTGAACCCTACAAAACTTTGATTCGACTGAAATAAGGTTGGGGTCCAGGGTCCGCTTAGGCCCCAGCGGGGTACAGGGGCAGCACCTTGTTTGAGGGTCCAGGGGGGCAAAGCCCACCGGGTGAAATTGAATTTTTTATTTTTTAGGCCAATTTCGTTGGCTCTCCTGCACCAGAAAAAGCTTAATTGTAACATGATTTCTGCAGTAAAAAGCTTAACTGTAACATGCTTTTGTGAGTTACTGTTAGACTTTATGTTCCATGAATTCATTTAAATGGATAAAAATAATATTTATGGCTTATTGTACAAGCTCAGGAAAGTTAAAGTCTAAAAGTGAAGAAATAAACCAGAATATAAAAAACTCAAAAAGGGAAATTTTTCTCACCCAGTCTGAACTTATCGTTTTTGAGCAAACGATACAGAAACACATGCGGCCACATTCAGTTTCTTGCACCACTTGCGATATTCATTGCCGCCGTCATCAGTTTCGTTCAGCCACTGCCATCTCCATATGCTTCTAATGTGGCCCTCGATGCATGCTACTGGATCTCCTTCTTTCAAAAAAGCCATGACTACTTAATTTCTGGAGCACCATGCAAATTTTCATTATCAGCCAAACACGCCTTTGTTGGCCTGTGAAGACACCGGAAATACAGAAACAGCTACTTCCGGTAAGAGATCGGAAGAGATCGAAAGCTTGGATCGAACACAAAATCTGAACTGATAAATCGGAAGTTCCGTCAAGACTCAAAGTCATTTTGAAGGATTTCCGTCCATAGACGGAAAAGTTTCACCCATGCAGGCCCTTTTTAAAATCAGTCATCTAGGTGAAAGGTGGAGAAGTGGAAAGGAGAGATCGGTGGGTAACAGGATGTGGGTAGGAAGCCACGATAGTGTCAATCAATTCCTTCTGCACAACATGGATTTCAGTCCTGCTCACCATCTCAAACGCCTCTTTCTCTGCCAGCTGTGAGAGAATGGTGAAGTTCAGATGGCCCAGTTGCTGCGTTGTGATAGCATCTGCTTTGGATTTCAGGTACTGTGGGGGGTTTGGCCACAGTCGCTTCCCTGCACAGGATGATAGCATGGGAGAAATTAACACGGAAGTGCTTTAACAGTTTGCATTCTGATGAAAAACAAGAACTGCAAGATAACCACATGCAGATGATTGTACTGTGCATTAAAACTGAAACACACATGCATGCAAATAAATATACATGTATGCACACACACACACACCACACACACACACACACACACACACACACAAAAATACACATTTCTCCATTTTGTGCTCTTCTTATCAACATACAACATGCATACATATAATGAATGATATATGCATAAACCTGTACATAGGAAGCATGCTCTCTCTCTTTCTGTCTCACTCTCACATAATTATGTGTGCAGGCATGCACACATGCATGCACGCACGCATGCACGCACGCATGCGCGCACGCACACAGAGAAAATATTTTTTTAAATAACTTCAATTTGTTCCAGCATTCTGTCCATGAACTGCTTGATCATCACATGTTCACAGTTTTAAGTTTAAAAACAAGGAACAGACTTCACCTTCAGCAATGTCAAAATGTTCTGAATGGATTCTAAGCAGTCTGTAATATCCATAACTGAAGTTGTCAGTCAGTCTGTTGTGGAAAACATAATTTGGCAATTTTTTTTTTTCTCTGATAAAGCGTGAATGGATGTATGCAAATTGCCTTGTGGTGAACACACATTCAATCTGATGAGAACACACACACACATACACACACGCACACACACGCACACACATGCATGCACGCATGCATGACCACGCACGCACACACACACACACACACACACGCACACACACACACACACACACACACACACACACACACACACAATGTGTGCATCCACACAAACATACACACACACATGTACTCTCTCACACAAGTACTCACCACACATGTATTCACCACCACCACCACCACCACCCCCACCCCACCCCCACACATTCAGAGAGGAAGATTAAAGAAAATGTGGACAGGCTAACACTTAGAGTCTGCAATGCAAGTATAGGTGCAAGAACAGGTGAATGTGCATCACAGCCATTGTGGCACTCCTAGCAACTGTTCAGCCTATGCTGCAACTCGTGTTGCAACGCTGTTACAAAAAACTTGCCGCTCAGACTTCACATAATTCATCTCATCAAAAAGACGCTGCTTCCCTGTCAAAGGGAAGAAACCATTTTGAATGTAACCTTCAGACTTTTCAGCCCCATTGCCACCATTCCCCTTGAAGACTGAGCGTTGTGTATGTCAGCTATTGTTCTTTTTTTTTTTCTGGATCCCTCTTCACCACCGTTGGACGGGTTTCCACAATCATTTGTATGAGTACTTTGAGACCATATTGTCCGCGACACTTCAGAGGGTCTGCGCCTAACTAAAAAAAAAACAAAAAAAAAAACAAAACAAAAAACAAAAAAAAAAACAAAAAAAAAAACAAACAAAACCACCTAATCCTCCTACCGGAAAGGGAGACCAGCAGGAAAGAACATAGAAGACATCCCGTCCCACCATCGCTCGCAGCGTCTCTCCGGAGGGTACCTAGGTCATCTAAGAACTCGGATGAGACAACACCACAGACATTACAATAACAGCTTTCATACACCCACCCCCGCACATTCACACACACCGTGGGCGACGGGAGATTAGCGAAGCTGAGACACCCTAGACACAAATGTGTCCAGGGTCGCAGCATCGACGGCAGTCTGAGGGAGGGCATTCCAGTCCTTGATTGTTTTGGGGAGGAAGGATTCACCCCAGTAGTTTGTCCTAGGGACAGGCGCTTGAACTGCTTGTTATTTCCTGTCCGGCGGGATCTTGTGTTTGGGACAAGTTGGGACGTGAGGTCTTCGCAGCAGAAATTTGGTTCAGTTTGTGAATATATTGGTGTTTCATCAACAAGAAGCTGTTTCTCTGTTTTGGAGTTACTGGAAACAATCTCTGAGCATAATTTGTCTCATCAAGAAGACACTGCTTCTCTGTTTCAAAGGGAACAGACGCGATCATTGCAGATGGTTCAGAGGAGCAACATGATGTTTTACAATTTCAAAGAAGAGTCAGAAAGGGGAGATCGACCCCTCTGTGAACTTGTCTACCCCTTTCAGTGACCTTGTTTGTATGCTATGTATGAACACTTGTGTTTTTTGCATATTCCCTTTCATTTACACCTGGGTGGACGGACGGAATGGTCCTTCTTTCCTGTGATGTTTAACACCTAGCTTTCTCTTACTGGAATAATTTCACACCATTTCTTTAAAAAGGAACCAAAAAGCTACAAACCACAGGAATGCAAGCACTAAAAAAAAAAATGACTACAGTTGCTGGGAATATGAAGCAAATTGGCACTACGGGCTCTGAATGAAGGATAGTGTTAGGAGCCGGAATAGCTCAGTTGGTAGAGCGCCGGACTCGTAATCTGCCGGGGCGTTTCGGTACAGGGGGATTGTTCCCTTGGAGTTAACATTTGTTCTGACTCCATTTCCCATACAGTCCTTCGAATGAGACTATAAACAGAGGTTAGGTGTGTGAACGCATGCATAACATCTTGCACACACGTAAAATCCCATCACCAACTTTCGGAAGAGTAGGCCAGTTTGGCCGTTGGTATGGATGACACGTTACACATAGCATGCACCCTGCGTGAGAAATGGAAAGAATGAAGGAAGTAAGGAAAATGAGTGATCGATATTGAACGATATTGACTGGATGACACGGGAAACGACTGAATGAAGCGCCGGCTGGCAGCTCTTCAGTCGACACTACCCAGGTGGGCAGCCCGTTGTGTAAACGAGTGTTGATTGTAAAGCGCTTAGAGCTTGGTCTCTAGCTGAGAATAGGCGCTATATAAGTATTCATTATTAGTAGTAGTAGTGTTGGAGGTTGGGGGGGTTGAGCCGATAGAGAGGAAATGAAAAAACACAGAGTTACAGACAGCAGAAACATCTTCATACTGACCTGCTGTGAAGCATTCTGTCAGCATCTTGCCCTTGGGTGAAGCAAGAAAAACTACAAGAGAAAGAAAAATAAAAAACGACAGGAGACGTGATGATGTCATTTTGGTGAGGAATAAGTGAATAAATAACAACAGGGAAAACAAATCCATGAATCATTGCATGGAACTGCATCATCTTGGGTACACCAAGTAAGAAAAAGATAATGTATCTAATGCAAATGCATATGCATGCTCACACCACACACACACACACACACACACACACACACACACACACACACACACACCACACACACACACACACGCACGCACACACACCCCCACACCCCCACACACTCACGCACACACACACACACCCATACACACACACTCACTCACACACACACACCCCATACACACAACACACACACACACACACACACAACACACACACACACACACACAACAGACACAAACCACCACCCAAACAAACATACCACACAACACACACACACACACACACACACACACACAACACACACCCACACACACACCACACACACACACACACTCCCCCCCCCCCCCCCCCCCCCAAGTACGCAGCAATCAAACAAAACTTCCAGCTCCGCACAGCATCAGTGCAGTGTCTCCTCAGTGGGTTGCCTGATATGGATTGCTCCCTGTGGACTGCCATGCTGGGGATGCAACAGAACCAGCACAGATGTAGCTGTGCACGCCAAAGTTGAAAAAAAAAAAAACAAAACAAAAACCCACCCTGCTTGAGACTCGATCCAAGGTTTCGGATGGTTTCACGTCCTGGGTGAGGAGTTATCCACTATGCCAGTGCGCACCACCCTGAGCAGTTAGGTCAATACTAGCCCCCCTCACGCCCCCCCCCCTCCCCTCCTCTTTCTCCCTTTTCTCCTCTCTCCTCGCCCCACCCTTCAACCTCCTGTCCTCCTCTCCTGTCCCCTTCCCCCCCCACCCCCCCCATCACCCCTTCCTTTCAATCCCTCCTCCTTTTCATGTGAATCTTGAGATGTTCAGTGATTTGGGGGCAAGGTGTTATGGAAGGCTTGAGATGTTCAGAGAGTTTGGGGGCAAGGTGTTATGGAAGGCTTGAGATGTTCAGAGAGTTTGGGGCAAGGGTTATGGAAGGCTGAGATGTTCAGTGATTTGGGGCAAGGTGTTATGGAAGGCTGAGATGTTCAGAGAGTTTTGGGGGCAAGGCGTTATGGAAGGCTTGAGATGTTCAGGAGTTTGGGGGCAAGCTGTTATGGAAGGCTTGAGATGTTCAGAGAGTTTGGGGGCAAGGTATGGAAGGCTTGAGATTTCAGAGAGTTTGGGGCAAGGCGTTATGGAAGGCTCGAGATGTTCAGAGAGTTTGGGGCAAGGCATTATGGAAGGCTTGAGATGTTCAGCGAGTTTGGGGCAAGGTGTTTATGGAAGGCTTGAGATGTTCAGAGAGTTTGGGGGCAAGGTGTTATGGAAGGCTTGAGATATTCAGAGAGTTTGGGGGCAAGGCGTTATGGAAGGCTTGAGATGTTCAGAGATTTGGGGCAAGTGTTATGGAGGCTTGAGATGTTCAGAGAGTTTGGGGCAAGGTGTTATGGAACGGCTTGAGATGTTCAGAGAGTTTGGGGCAAGGTGTTATGGACGGCTTGAGATGTCAGAGAGTTTGGGGGCAAGGTGTTATGGACACCTGAGAGTTAGAGAGTTGGGCAAGTTGTTATGGAGCGTTGCAGTGTTCATGATCTGGGGCAAGGTTGTTATGGAAGCTCGGATGTTCAAGAGTTTGCGGGCAAAAAGAATGTTATGGAAGACTCGAATGTCAGAGAGTTTGGGGCCAGGCGTTATGGAAGGCTCGGATGTTCAGCGGTTTGGGCAAGCTTATGGAAGGCTCGAGATGTTCAGAGAGTTTGGGGCAAGGTGTTATGGACGGCCACAACTAGTCCCTCTCCTTTCTCTCCCTGATTACACCTTCAGGTCGAGAACCCTACCTCCTTTCACTCCTCCTTAACCTTGTCAGGAGAGAACCTTA
>CM031621.1:5053254-5060754 GCA_018398815.1 Conus ventricosus
CCGAACTGGAACCTCGGAACACGATCAAAGTGACTAGGCAGTAGTGCAGTGTCTCTTGTAGTGAGTTGTCTCATGGCAGCTTGATGACAATTGCTCGCTGTGGGCTACAGTGCTGGAGGTAAGACAGGGCAAACCTAGGTGTGGATGCCTGTGGGACAGCTGGAATGAACGGTTTCAGATTGTCCTGGGTAGTACAGTGTTAAAAGAGGCAACAAGCAGGCATCACATTTTGAAAGGTATTTGAAAAAACTCTGCCAGAAAACATGAACAAACGAATCCCAAGACAAAACACGACGCGTTTTGACCTCTTAGGTCTTCTTCAGGCAAGATACACAACACTCAGGACAACGGAAATGAAGAATCAGCAACCACTTATCTGGTCAAATCTGACACAAGATGGGCGTGGACTGAAAACCAAATTGGACAAGATAAGTGACTGCTCGTTCTTCAGTATCATTGTCCTCAGTGTTGTTTATCTTGCCTGAAAAAGACCTAAGAAGTCCAAACGTGTTGTGTTTTTGTCTTGTAATTCGTTTGTGCACGTTATCTAGCGGAGTTCTTTCGAACACCTTTTAAAATTTGTTTAAATTTCCGCTTGCAGTCACCTCACGTAGCAATCAAACAAGCATCGGATGTCTTTGTAATATTGTCCTTCTGTGCTACTTGTGAATTTCTTCTTTTTCATCATCATCACTTCAGCCCTGATGTGGCCCTTTGCGGTCGGCTGGGCTATAAGCAACATTATCTTATCTTATCATCATCACTTCTCAGATGGTGTTGATAGCTTGCTACACAAAGCCTAGTGAATTTCTTCTTCATCATCATCATCACTTCTCAGATGGTGTTGACAGCTTCCTACACAAAGGCTGGTGAGGTCTGCAGGTCCCCAGAACTATCGGTGGAACAGCTTTCCTGTCATGGCTGATCCCCCCCCCTCCCCCCCCCTCTCCACCCCGGCCAGAACAGTCCGAGTGTCCAGTGTTCAGTACCTCTAACACACAGGCAATGTCACAACTGCCCAACATCTGCTGCAGGTCTGCCCATTGTATGAAGACCTCTGTGTGTGTGTGTGTGTGTGTGTGTGTGTGTGTGTGTGTGTGTGTGTGTGTGTGTGTGTGTTTGTGTGTGTGTGTGTGTGTGTGTGTGTGTGTGTGTGCGTGCGTGCGTGCGTGCGTGCGTGCGTGCGTGCGTGCGTGCGTGTGTGTGTGTGCGCGTGCGTGCGTGCGTGCGTGCGTGCGTGCGTGCGTGCGTGCGTGCGTGTGTGTGTGTGTGTTGTGCTGCTGCTGCTGTTGATGGTGGTGGTGACTCCCGGCTGGGAGGTCGTGGGTTCGAATCCCATCAGAGTCATGTGGGTTTTTCTGCCCCGACCGGCTCCTACCCAGAGTTGAGTTTGCTGCGGACTCAGTTGGGAAGACTGGGACCACACAGTCGAGTTTCATCTACTTAATGGATGCGTTTCTGAGAGTGTTGCTCAAATTTCATGACCAACACTGCAGGTGTCTATATCTCTCGGGCCTGGTTGACGCCGGGATATATTATGAAAGGAAGCGTAGAGTACAGCCCTGTCATGTAGTCTCAGACCGAAATGGAAATCCGTAGCATCATCTTAATCATCCTCATTCTCATTGATCAGCATTAAAAAAAAAAAGTCCCAAGTTCTGTGGCCCTTCATGCCCTGCTCCCATGGTGACCTCAGTTTCGATGTCCTCTCCACGTCTGTGGCCTTGGTTTGGTTCCGTCGGGGTCGCCGGTATCGGCGGGTCCATGGGGGCTGTCGTTGGATGGACGTGGTGGCGCCCTCTGGAGGGAGAGCTCACTCACGCCGGCTCTGCGACTAAGCAATTATTGTCGTCAGTAGGGAGCTTAGTAGGTGTGTCCTGCGTATGTTAGATCAGAACAGGCGCCACTGAACACCACCGAGGTGACTCGGCAGCAGTGCAGTGTCTCCTTCGGTGGGTTGCCTCTTGATGACTTGACAATGACTGCTTCCTGTGGACTGCCGGTGCCGGGGCTGCGGCGGGGCCGACCGGGCTGTGGCTGTGGGTGGGGTGTCGGAATGAGCGGCGTGGGTGCACTGCCTCTGAGGTGGCTCAGAGATTGGGACAGCAAAAAAAAAAAAAAAAAAAAAAAAAAAAAAAAAAAGGGCTGGTGAGGTCTGCAGGTCCCCAGAACTATCGGTGGAACAGCTTTCCTGTCATGGCTGATCCCCCCCCCCCCTCCCCCACCGCCTCTCCACCCCGGCCAGAACAGTCCGAGTGTCCAGTGTTCAGTACCTCTAACACACAGGCAATGTGACAACTGCCCAACATCTGCTGCAGGTCTGCCCATTGTATGAAGACCTGTGTGTGTGTGTGTGTGTGTGTGTGTGTGTGTGTGTGTGTGTGTTGTGTGTGTGCGCGCGCGCGCACGCGCGTGCGTGCGTGCGTGCGTGCGTGTGTGTGTGTTGTGCTCCTGCTGCTGTTGATGGTGGTGGTGGAGGTGCACACACACACACACACACACACACACACACACACACACACACACACACACACACACACACACACACATAAAGAGCTCATAATGACAGCAGTTACCAGCTCTTGCGATATGAAAAGAGTATTGGGGCATGAACACTTTGGTGACAAAAATGCGACATCTGTTTCATATAATTCTATGTTGCTGAGAGAGAGAGAGAGAGAGAGAGAGAGAGAGAGAGAGAGAGAGAGAGAGAAGAGAGAGAGAGAGAGATGGGCCATTTGCAGATCTATACTTGCTGTTCTCAAAAGCTTTCAAATCACCCCGAGAACATTGGCACCGCATGTTGTCACACATTTATTCAGACAACTGGCACAAACAAAAAATACTCAGCACCTGTGAACACAATCTGTTTCCCCTGCATGAACATCTACTATAGGACTTTACTCCTGGCTACTCACAAAGCTGCACTCAACACAGTCAGTATTCGGCTGTGGAGCTGAGGGTTTAAGTTTGAACCACTCCTGGGTGTTGACTTTCATGACATACAAAGGGGGTGGGGCAGAATAGCTCAGTTGGTAGGGCACCGGACTCGTAATCCAAGGGTTGCGGGTTGAAATCTCCGCCGGGCCGTTTCGGTACATGGGGATTTTTCCCTCAGAGTTAACATTAGTTCTGACTCCATTTCTCATACAGTCCTTCGAATGAGACTGTAAACCGAGGTTCCGTGTGTGAACGCACGCATAACATCTTGCACACACTTAAAATCCCATCACCAACTTTCGGAAGAGAAGGTCAGTTTGGCCGTTGGTATGGATGACACGTTACACATGGCATGCGTTTTCCCCGAAGATGGAGTATGGCTGCCTTAATGGCGGGAAAATACACACACAAAAATGGTCATGCCCACAAAACACCACATCCTTTGTACGGTAGATGGGATTAATACTTGCCTGTCCACATAGGGAGTGTCCGCAGGAGTATCAGCCTGCGTACGCAGGAGAAGAAGAAGAAGAAGAAAAAGAAGAAGCAGAAGAAGAAAGTAGAAGAAGAAGAAGAAGAAGAAGAAGGACATACAAACCTTCTCTGTCCCCCTGCAGTGAAAGAGTACCTGATTTCTGCTCAGGAAAGCGTGAGGCTGCGGAAGAAGAGTGTAGCCTCTGCTCTTCATAATGCTGTGCCTAAGACACAGGGAATCCGCCTTGGCTTAAGGCTGTGTCAGGCCAATTGACATGGGCTAGAACACCAAGGCTACATCAAAATGTTGCTATGCTCTGCATAGTTATGTGGGGATTGTCTTCAGTCGTGACAAGCTCCTAGCATAACATTATCAGTCTCCAAAATCCCCCCAAGTCGGAGTGTGGCTGCCCATGTGGCGGGGTGATCAAAAACGGTCACACACGTCATGTTCTCATCCCCAGCTGAAGCATTTTTACCATAGTGTTCAAGTGCTTCGGCTGTTCGGATGATCCCTGGAGTCTTTTAGCCAGGGTACGACGACGACAACAACAACAACAACAGACACAGGGAACTGCTCTGTCTCCACCGCCATCATGGGACTTAATCTTTTGACCTGACTCCTCTAAACCTCACTCCACAACTGGTCTTCTCTGGGAACTGCCAGCTCATGATTGAAAAGGCTTTCGATTTAGAGGCAAGTGAGAAGAATGTGGACATAATTATGATGCAGCTTTCATCGCTTGACAACCATTGATGATATGGCTGCTACATGATGCAGCTTTCATGGCTTGACATCCATTGATGATATGGCGGCTACATGATGCAGCTTTCATGGCTTGACATCCATTGATGATATGGCTGCTACATGATGCAGCTTTCATGGCTTGACATCCATTGATGATATGGCTGCTACATTCATTGATGATATGGCTGCTACATTCATTGATGATATGGCTGCTACATCCATTGATGATATGGCTGCTACATTCATTGATGATATGGCTGCTACATCCATTGATGATATGGCTGCTACATTCATTGATGATATGGCTGCTACATCCATTGATGATATGGCTGCTACATCCATTGATGATATGGCTGCTACATCCATTGATGATATGGCTGCTACATCCATTGATGACATGGCTGCTACATCCATTGATGATATGGCTGCTACATCCATTGATGACATGGCTGCTACATCCATTGATGATATGGCTGCTACATTCATTGATGATATGGCTGCTACATCCATTGATGACATGGCTGCTACATCCATTGATGATATGGCTGCTACATTCATTGATGATATGGCTGCTACATCCATTGATGACATGGCTGCTACATCCATTGATGACATGGCTGCTACATTCATTGATGACATGGCTGCTACATTCATTGATGATATGGCTGCTACATCCATTGATGACATGGCTGCTACATCCATTGATGACATGGCTGCTACATTCATTGATGACATGGCTGCTACATTCATTTGTCTGTTGACAACCATGTGCATTCTTTCTCTCACTCTTTACCACTATTTCTCTGCCCTTAGTTTGTCTCTGATCTCCACCCATCATGCTTGCAAACAATCAGAAACACACTGATACTGAGGCACGCACTCGCCTTCTCATGTTCCTATGACCATACCAACATGTGCTACGTTAAAAAGTCATACAGAGACATCGATCCTAACTTTTGGACTGAGAGAAGCGAAACGTTTCCCCCATCCCCCCTACCCACCACCCCCACTCTTCAACTTCTTACCACAGGGTCTTACATTTTGAAGCGCCCTGTGTATGGGTTAGATCAGTGTTGGCACCCACCTGTGTTGTGTAACTTCTATACAAGACTACAGCCAGACTCAGTCCGCTCAATTTAGAGCATCCAGCACATGGTATGTGTGGGTACATTTGTGTGCTCAAGCATATCGTCAAAGAATCTAACATCTTTCTATGACCCATTCAGAGGGTATGGAATGCTCCCTGAAATGAACTGACAAGAGCTGGATCTAATCTCTGGTTGAAGCGATGCACACTGACTTTGGTGACAAAGTTCAATGTCTTCATTTCCAGCAGAAGATTCACTAATCGGTCTTTATATGACTGTCAGAATGGACCCAAAACACAGACATGTCTACCCATCCTTAAAATATGGCTGATGTCCTTCACTCTCTAAGATCACATTTAAGAGCACCTCTCAAACCCAAATGGACCCAAAACACAGATGTGTCCTTCACTCTCTAAGATCACATTTAAGAGCATCTTTCAAACCCAAATGGACCCAAAACACAGATGTGTCCTTCACTCTCTCGGATCACATTTAAGAGCATCTTTCAAACCCAAATGGACCCAAAAGACAGATGTGTCCTTCACTCTCTCAGATCACATTTAAGAGCATCTTTCAAACCCAAATGGACCCAAAAGACAGATGTGTCCTTCACTCTCTCAGATCACATTTAAGTGCATCTTTCAAACCCAAATGGATCCAAAACACAGACGTGTCCTTCACTCTCTCAGATCACATTTAAGAGCATCTTTCAAACCCAAATCCCCTATTCATTTTAGTTCATCAAATAAAAAAATTGACAAACAGGGTGCAGCACAGCCAGTCAACAAACATGGTGCAGCACAGCCAGTCAACAAACAAACAGGGTGCAGCACAGCCAGTCAACAAACAAACAGGGTGCAGCACAGCCAGTCAACAAACAAACAGGGTGCAGCACAGCCAGTCAACAAACAAACAGGTACAGCACAGCCAGTCAACAAACAAACAGGGTGCAGCACAGCCAGTCAACAAACAAACAGGGTGCAGCACAGCCAGTCAACAAACAAACAGGGTGCAGCACAGCCAGTCAACAAACAAACAGGGTGCAGCACAGCCAGTCAACAAACAAACAGGGTGCAGCACAGCCAGTCAACAAACAAACAGGGTGCAGCACAGCCAGTCAACAAACAAACAGGGTGCAGCACAGCCAGTCAACAAACAAACAGGGTGCAGCACAGCCAGTCAACAAACAAACAGGGTGCAGCACAGCCAGTCAACAAACAAACAGGGTGCAGCACAGCCAGTCAACAAACAAACAGGGTGCAGCACAGCCAGTCAACAAACAAACAGGGTGCAGCACAGCCAGTCAACAAACAAACAGGGTGCAGCACAGCCAGTCAACAAACAAACAGGGTGCAGCACAGCCAGTCAACAAACAAACAGGGTGCAGCACAGCCAGTCAACAAACAAACAGGGTGCAGCACAGCCAGTCAACAAACAAACAGGGTGCAGCACAGCCAGTCAACAAACAAACAGGGTGCAGCACAGCCAGTCAACAAACAAACAGGGTGCAGCACAGCCAGTCAACAAACAAACAGGGTGCAGCACAGCCAGTCAACAAACAAACAGGGTGCAGCACAGCCAGTCAACAAACAAACAGGGTGCAGCACAGCCAGTCAACAAACAAACAGGGTGCAGCACAGCCAGTCAACAAACAAACAGGGTGCAGCACAGCCAGTCAACAAACAAACAGGGTACAGCACAGCCAGTCAACAAACAAACAGGGTGCAGCACAGCCAGTCAACAAACAAACAGGGTGCAGCACAGCCAGTCAACAAACAAACAGGGTGCAGCACAGCCAGTCAACAAACAAACAGGGTGCAGCACAGCCAGTCAACAAACAAACAGGGTGCAGCACAGCCAGTCAACAAACAAACAGGGTGCAGCACAGCCAATCAACAAACAAACAGGGTGCAGCACAGCCAGTCAACAAACAAACAGGGTG
This sequence comes from Conus ventricosus, assembly GCA_018398815.1. NCBI lineage: Eukaryota > Metazoa > Mollusca > Gastropoda > Neogastropoda > Conidae > Conus > Conus ventricosus. The sequence continues at coordinate 5,060,447 of CM031621.1, forward strand.
CAGCACAGCCAGTCAACAAACAAACAGGGTGCAGCACAGCCAGTCAACAAACAAACAGGGTGCAGCACAGCCAGTCAACAAACAAACAGGGTGCAGCACAGCCAGTCAACAAACATGGAACATTCCAGACTTGTTGAGGATTATTCCAGACTTGTTGAGGATTATTCCAGACTTGTTGAGGATTATTCCAGACTTGTTGAGGATTATTCCAGACTTGTGGAGGATTATTCCAGACTTGTTGAGGATTATTCCAGACTTGTTGAGGATTATTCCAGACTTGTTGAAGATTATTCCAGACTTGTTGAGGA
>CM031621.1:5065754-5068254 GCA_018398815.1 Conus ventricosus
TGTAACTGTTCTGCATTAGTCAACGGCCCTGTCAAAAACGTCACCATCATCTTGACCATCTTGGGACGTTAACCGTTAGGAAACTAAGACTCATTCATATGAAACAGTCCTGATTCAAATTTCGAACCACGGATCCTAAAACCCATTGATTCTTAACTTACAGTTACTAAAATGTTTAAACCATGAATGAGGAGGACGCACACGCGCACGCACGCACGCACACAAACAGCCACCCCCCCCCCCCCACCACACACACACACACACACACACACACACACACACACACACACACACACACACACACACACACATGTACACACATCAGTCATAGTTTAAGATGGGTAGACATCATTAACATATTTTATTCACACACACACCCACTCACACACGCACATGGAGGCGGGCATGCACACACACTCATGCACTTGGATACACACACACACATGCACAAGTAGCCTCTCACACACTTACTGTACTCTTCGCCTCTCTCTCCACTCCCCCCCCCCCCCCCCCCCCCCCCCCCGCTAAACCATACCACGATGTACAATTCATCATACATGTGGCTCAATGGTGGCTGATATCGTTGTGAGTATTATTTCATAGAGCTGTTTCATGATAGTACCAGATCAACATTTCCTCAGGTCCCTGATGCTTCTAGCTGTCATCCATGGTGAACATGTCATTTGCATGGAGGAAAGTGTGTGTATATGTGAGTGAGTGGTGTGTGGTGTGTGTCTGTGTGTGTGTGTGTGTTGTGTGTGTGTGTGTGTGTGTGTGCATTTTTTTTTTCTTTCGCGTACTGAGGCTGATACTCCTGTGGACACTCCCTGTATAGACAGGCAAGGATTGATCCCATCTATCCAACAAAGGGACTGGAGTTTTGTGTGTATGACCGTTTTTTTTTTATCCCGCCATTAAGGCAGCCATACTCCAACTTCAGGGAAGGTGCATGCTATGTGTAACGTGTCATTCATACCAACGGCCAAACTGGCCTCTTCGGTTTATAAGTCTCATTCGAAGGACTGTATGGGAAATGGAGTCAGAACCAATGTTAACTCCGAGGGAAAAATCCCCCCCTGTACCAAAATTCGAACCGGCAACCCCAGGATCATGAGTCCGCGCTCTACCAACTGAGCTATTCCAGCCCCCAATTTCTGTGCTGATGTAATGATAACATGTAGGTAAGACCCAAATCTCACACAGTTTGACTCTTTCAGCATGGCGGAGATCCTGGGCAATCGGCTGTGTATGGAGAGCCTGCAGACAGACGTGCAGGACGTTCAGTGGACCATCAACGACATATCCTCCCGTGTGGGTCCCTTGGACGTGTCCTCATGGAAGTTTCCTGACAAGCTGTCCTGGGAGATTGACACTGAGCAGCTGCTGGACATGTACAGTTTTGCTGAAGACGAGAAGGAAGAAAATCAAGTCGCGCACATCGCCTTGTATGAGCTGTTGATAGACCGTGAGCTGCTCATGTGATTTGTCTACGTTATCATAAGGAAGTTTTCTGTCTTTCTTTTTTTCTCTGTCTTACTTTTTTTCCCTTTCTTTATTTTCACAATGTTAAGGGGAAAGGATATAATGGACATAGACTAACTTGAACAAGTTCATCTTCAGTGAGTGTAGGTCTGGTGTGTGTGTAAGATAAGATAATGTTGCTTATTGCCCAGCCGACCGCAAAGGGCCACATCAGACTGTGTGTGTGTGTGTGTGTGTGTGTGTGGTTGTGTGTGTGTGTGTGTGTGTGTGTGTGTGTGTGTGAAGATTCATCTTAAGTGAGTGTGTGTGTGTGTGTGTGTGTGTGTGTGTGTGTGTGTGTGTGTGTGTGTGTGTGTGTGAAGTTCATCTTAAGTGAGTGTAGGTCTGTGTGTGTGTGTTGTGTGTGTGTGTGTGTGTGTGTGTTTTGTGTGTGTGTGTGTAGGAGAGAGAGAGAGAGAGAGAGAGAGAGAGAGAGAGTGTGTGTGTGTGTGTGTGTGTGTGTGTGTGTGTGTGTTGTGTGGTGTGTGTGTGTGTGTGCGGTGTGTGCACTTAATATATGCATGTGTGTGTTTACATTTATGCATGTCAGTATGTCTAAGTTTGTGCTTGTTTGAATAAACAAATGGGCACCATATAATTTCAAAACGATGGTACTAATATTAAAGATAATTATGAAATAAACATATTTCATTTCAGTCAAGAAGACAAGCTGAGACAAGGCAGTCTCCCCAAATGCAAATACATCAGAGGCTGCCACTCTGCTTTCTGTGTTCTGCTGTATTGTACTCAATTCTGCAATAAGACATGATATACAATACTGATACTAATGATAGTCACACTCCATCCCTTGATATTCTTTACCATACTGTACCATTGCTACCATGTTGTACAATGCTCCAGATGGCGTGTTTATTGTATTGTAGCATACCATAGAATGGCATACTGTGCCACACCACACCATGGTGTACCACACCATAATCACCAGAGTATTTCTGTCTTACTGTACTATACCATACCA
>CM031621.1:5070754-5093254 GCA_018398815.1 Conus ventricosus
CAGCGGACACAACGATCGTTGCGATAAAGGGTCCAACAGGCATCCTCAGTCGAACGGGCAATGGGCCCCTCATCGCCGACTGTTTTCATTCTCACTTTCCCTAACCCAAATCCAAGGGCAAGGCCCCATGAAAGGACCTGCCCGTTCTAAATCTTCCCGTTCCCCGACTGGATCGCCTGTTCGCCTTCGATCGCGTAAGGAGACTCTCTCCCTCTCAAGCCGCGTCCGGCGATCATCGGCCCCTGGGGACCCTTGCCGAGACCCGGACCGCACGGGTGACGACTCGCGGCAGGAATCACCGCACCACCCATCTAATGAGACTCGTGACGCTACACCCCCCCCCCCCCCCCACTAACGTCACCCATCTCATCGCGCTCTCCCCAACCGTGTCCGGGTTCAGCCACGACTCGGACACGAGGAGTGCGACCTCTGGTGGAGGGGCTGTGGACAGTCTTGGTGGAAACCCCCCCACTGACCACAACCCCGGGTCAGGTACCAGGCATCGACTAGCTCGGATCTGCGCCCCACCCCCGACGGTCGAACCCAACCCCGATCGATCGTTCAATCTCCCCTAGGGTACAGGACGTTGGGGAGCGGACTTCTTTCCGCTCCCCTATGGGCAACGTCCGCGGTCCCGTTCCTCCGGGGGGAGGAATCGACCAAGCGGGACCAGGGGTAACCTTTCGTCCCTTGAGGCTTACGCGTCGACTCAGCCATCCCCGTCCGCACCCAAAACGGCCAGGAGGCTCGGCAAACCCGTAACCCCCCACCGCCCCCCTCTGCCACGCAGGGGGCCGGCACGGACCCCACCCGGGAGATGCGAGGCAGTGCTTCCCCCCTTGGTGCTCAAGGTTACCCGGGTCCCCGAGGAGACTCTGCCTCTGGGCCGCCATAGCCCGCTTCTTCTCTCCCCGGGACCGGTGGTTCTATTCCCCCGAGAGAATCAGTGGCTTAGCGCTGACTCTTCCCCTGACTCCATCTTTGGTCTCATGGGGAAACCGGGCCTCCCAGAGCTGGATCGACCTGGCCCCCCCTTCCTCTCGGGCGCTGTCCGATCGGCGGTCCCCATTTTACACGTCGATTATGGAACCACCGGGGAACCGTCCTCGTTTTTTCCCCTCTTCCCCAAACGAGGTCGGACTCCCACGCAACCCCTGATCTGGCCTTCCGAAGGGGGACCTGAACTTCCCTTCACGACCCACAACTTGAGGAGGGTTCGAGGTTTTCCCTCCCCCATCTGGGGGACCTTTCCATTTTGGGGGAGCTGGCGCCCTGATCTTGTTGTTAGGGAATCCCCCCCTCTAACAACATCTCTCCCTTTCCCCGTTTCACTGGGTCCCCCCCTACCCAGGATCACGGCCAAGGATAGCTGCCCCCCAGACCCTCACTCCTTTGTGGGACAGATCGGCCTCTCTCTCGCCGGGGGTGCACATGCCGTCCCTCCCCCGGGGGAATGACTTCTTGTCAGCCCCCAACGCGGCCCCAGTAGGAGTATTCCTCAAGGACCGCGTCAGGCCTCCCATGCCCTTTTCTCTTTTCTCTTCCCCAAATCCGGCCACCAGGAGATTGCCATTTCCCCGGCCGACCTCGGGCTCACTCCCAACTCCCCCCCCCACATCCACCCTCTTTCTATAAAAACCCCTAAAGAGTGGGACAGAATTGCCAGGGCGGGCATTCACACACCACCCGCGGGAAAAATGCCCTCATTGACATGTTCCTACAGCGAGCTGAGGAACCTGGCCAAAGGAGGCCGGCACTGTCTCAGCGCTTCGGACCCTGACGACACTGAGGCTTACTCCAGCCTGTTTGATGACCCCCTGAAGCGTTTTCTTGTCAACAAGATAGCGCACCACCTTGGGGTTTGCGGCGGACAGCGCAGCCAGGAGTCACTTTAACTGCCTTTTGGCAGTGAAGATCTATGCTATCACAGCCCATCTCTCCCCAGCGCTCAAGGCGGCCTTACGCTGCATTCCGGGTCAGGAGCAGTCACTTTTTTCGGCGACTACTCTGCTGCTGTCATTCCCCAAATGCCTTCGGGGAGCGCAAACAGGCCCGCTTCTTTTGCGCCCAAGACCCCTCGTCACATCGCCCTTCTAGACCATTCCTTCGTGAGGCCCTACCCCCAGCCAGACCCCAGCCCTACCCCAAGCAGCGCCCCCTCAAGGCCCGCCAAACACCCTACTTCCACCCCCGCCTAGGCCCAAAACCGAAAAACCCCCAACAGAATTTTCGGTTCGGCCAACAGGCCCGCCCGGAGGTGACTAGCAGACTCACCTTCCGAGAGGCGGGAAATGTCAGTCTTCTCTACCCCCCCCTTGGGCCCCCCTGCCCCCCTGGCAGGCAATCTGTTCCGGCATGCCCACCAGTGCGGCGCATGGGTCTCAACCCCTGGTATATCTGTTCTACGGGAGGGGTTCCGCCTACCCTGGGCACACGAACGCCCCCCCTCTTCTCAGGGCCCAAACCCAAACAAGATGGAGACCCCGGCCCAGATCAGGGACCCATCCACCATCTGGACTGGGGCCCCTTCTATAGATCTGAAAGATTCCTACTTTCAGATCCACATTCAAAGCCGTCCCACAGACAATACCTTCGTTTTGTCTGGCGGGGCCGGTGTTTCAATTCAGTGCTCTCCCCTTCAACTCTCCCTGGCCCCCCTTCCTCTCACGAAGGAAATCAAGGAGATGGGCCCCCCTTGCCCGACAGGAGGGCATTCGCCTCTTGTTTACCTCAACGACTGGGTCGTCTGGCTCCCACTCAGGCCCTGGCCCAATCCCACACCTCCAAACTACTACACCTTTGTTCCTCTCTGGGGTTTTGTCACCAACCCCCCCAAATGCGAGCTCCGCCCAGTCGCGATTCACCTTTCCCGGGCATGAGCTTCGACACCCACCTCCATGATAGTCGCCCCTACCCCGGAGAGGTCTGCCCGCCTAAAGGGGCCTCATCTCCCGTCGTTGGTCCCAGACCAACGACAGCTGGAACCAACCATTCCCCTAGGGCCTTGGTTTTTGTTTGGGCCACGGAGGATGGGTCAGCCCCCCACCCTGGCCCCCGGGTTCCCATCTCCCTCCCATCCCAGGGCCCCGGAACTTACACAGACGCCTCCAACTCGGGCTGGGGGCCCATTTGGAGAGCAGTCACGCCTCGGGTGGTTTGGGATCCTCTGACTTCTCGTCTTCACATCAACATCTTGGGAAATGGAGGCGGTCAGGCCCCCGCCCTCCCCACTTCCAGTCCATGGTCCCCCCCACCGATTCGTTCTCCTTTTCACGGACAACACTTCGGTAGCTTGTTACATCAACAAGGGGGGGGGGGGGGGGCACACTCCATCGGCCTCTCCCTCCCCTACAGAGGCCCCCTCCCCGCTGGTGTCACATGCAGGGGGTCACCCTTCGCGCGAGACACATAGCAGGACACACAACATCCTGGGAGACTCCTCTCAGCCGCTCCAAGTCTGTCCTCCACACGGAAAGACCCCAGCAGGCATACCCTAACAACCTGTGGGAACATTTGGTTCAGACCCATGTCGACCTTTTTGCCACACGATTCAACCATCGTCTGCCAGTGTATGTGTCTTTCCGTCCCGGGCCCCAGGCTTACCCCCATCGACGCCCTATCCCTCCCTGGTCCGGCCTCATAGCTTACGCCTTCCCTCCCTTCCCGATCCTCCACAAGGTGATCAGGAAGGGAGACTCGAGAGACCCAGGCTCATTCTCATAGCCCCATGGTGGCCCACTCAGGTCCTGGTTCCCGGACCTCAAGTCCCTCACTCACGCACCCCCTTTTCCCCGTTGAAAACCAGGTGGGACATGCTCAGGCAACCCCGTTCGGTCACCCCACTCCAATCCCCAGATGCTTTCGCCCCCACGCCTGGCTTCTTCTGTGCCACCCGGTTGCGAGCAAACTAAATCCACCTCTCGACGGACAGGTCCCAGTCCGTCCTCATATCCTCTCCATCGCCAGGGGCCCCTCAGGAACTCCGAGACCTAGCCATGCCCTCTCGCAGAGCTAGCACGGGGTCCCATTACGATTACGATGGAGGAAATGGGTCTCATGGTGCAAAGACAATTCGTCCCTCACAATCGCCCCTCCAATATCCAGATAGGGAAATTCCTGTCCCACCTTAACCTCTCTGCTAGCTCCATCCGGGCTACAGGTCGGCCATCTGCACGACCATATCCGCCAAATGGGGGGACCTTCCTTTGAGAATGACTTCCTTCTCAGAGAGAAACTCCAGAGGGGGTGCTCTTTGTGAGGCCCGATCCCCTAACGTGTCCCCCTTGGGACCTCTTCACTGTACTTGACGTCCTCAATAAACCCCCCTTTGAGCCTGTGTCTTCCATTCCTTTTGACCTTCTGTCTATGAAGACTAACCTTTCTCCTCCCCTCGCTTCCGCCAGAAGGCGAGGCGAGATCCATGCCCTTAGCGGGGACCCTAGAGACATTGCCTTCCACAGAGACGGCTCCGTCTCTCTTAAGTTCCTTTCCCGAATTCCTAGCGAAGAACCAGGAACCCGGGAGTGCCTCTCCTTACCTCTCATCCGCCCGCTGGCGGATACACTAGGGGGAGACACCTCTTTCGGACATAGCCCTTTGCCCCTCTCGATGTCTAAAACCCCTACTGGGAACGCTCGCGCCCCAGGGGCGTTTCGCAAAGACGTCTTCTTATTTCCATCAACCCCAGTAACACGAAAGACATCTCAGCTGGCACTGTCCTAGGTTTGGCTCTCCAAGACGGGCAGAACGGCCCCATTCCCAGGGCCCCCAAGACCGCCCCGCCTGGGCCCCCCGGGCTCATGAGGTCAGAGCGCGCCGCTTCGGCAGCCTTCCGGCACTCTGTTCCCATGCGCCACCCCCCTGGAGGCAGCCTTCTGGGGGTTCGGAAAATACCTCATAAAAATTTATTTAAGGGACATCCGCATGACCAGGGCTGATGGTTCTAATGGGATATCCTTTGTGGCGGCTAATGCAAACCATATCGGGTAACCCCAGGAACCACTAGGCACTTTCGCCCCCTCCTTTTCCTATGAAATTCTGCTATTGTCTGACATGGTACAGTAATAGACGCCAAAATGGGGAGTTTGTATTATAAATCCCTGTTTGGCTATATACTTACCATGTCAGACTCTAATGCCCACCCTCCTTCCCCACTACGCCAAGGTTCTGGGGTTACCTTGCGCGCAGGGCCTCGATGAATGAGGTACGGGAGGTTGACACTGGCTTCTCCTACGGCGGAAGCGGTTGGTCATCACGTGACTGTCTTATTACGCATTAGCCACACAAAAACTTCGGCCTGGCAGAGCTGACTAACTGCCGTGAATGCTATTTGTCCCGACATGGTAAGTATACTAGCCAAACAGGGAGTATAATACAAACCCCCATTTCTCTCTCTCTCTCTCTCTCTCTCTCCCTCTCTCTCTCTCCTCTCTCTCACTCTCTCTCTCCTCTCTCTGCGTGTGTGTATGCTTATTCATTCATGTTTGTGGTTACCTCCTTTGTATTGTGGCCTCAGATGTGGTATAGGTAATTTGGACTAGTCTGCAAGCAGGAACGCCTCTTGATGAAACTGAAAGTGTGTCTGTGGTGATTTTTTGTATGTTGCATGCATCTGTGTATGTAATGAGAGATAGACTGACAGAGAGAGAGAGAGAGGGGAGGGGAGAAGAGACAGACAGACAGACAGACAGACAGACAGACAGACAGACAGACAGACAGACAGACAGACAGAGAGACAGACAGACAGACAGCAAATGGACAAATTCAGAGATAGAGAAAGAGAGAGACAGAGAGGGACAGACAGATAGACAGACAAATGGACAGAGGCAGAGACAGACTTAGAGAGACAGAGAGAGAGAGAGAGAGATAAGATAAGATAATGTTGCTTATAGCCCAGCCGACCGCAAAGGGCCACATCAGGCTGTCACCACGTTAAGAGAGAGAGAGAGCACTTTTAGATGTGCAAAGATTATTAGAGAGAGAGAGCACTTTTAGATGTGCAAAGATTATTTTTGCTTTTGACATTAAAACAGATTAGTAATTCAGCCTGGTCATCAAACATAAAACCTATAGAATTATGGCCTGCATATACCACATCTTCATTCTCTGTATCAACCCAGAACAAAACCAATGCGAGAAAGGTTACGGACCTGGAGAAGGACCTAAAGAAGGCTTTGTCAGAGAACAGCTCCAACACCCTGTCCACCACGACCGACAGAATCTCCCAGTCTTTGCTCAACACAGATGTTGGCTCTTCTCCTAAAGAGATCTCCTGCGATGAAAGCAACAAAGGATCACAGACAATAGAAACGCGTTTGTGCCATGCGAAGCATGTGACGTCGTTCAGAAAAAGATGAGAGAATCGGGCGATGTCCTGATTGACGTGTGTCAGAACCAAGGGCTGCCATCTTGTCTCAGGAAGTACAGGTGTGTATCTGTTTGTAGCAGCAGTCAAGGGAACAAACTTCAGTGCAGTTTTTAATGGAGGCAAAATGTTTTTTTCCCAGTACACTTGCTTTTTAAGATTTCATCCATTCTTATAATCTTCGTGAGTTTTGGTAAACCAGCAATTTATAGGGTCACATGTTGTGTTAATTTGGATTATTTTTGTATTAAACTTTTAAAGCACAGCAAAGGTTTTTCTCATAAACTTCTTTTTAATTTTTTCCATTCTTATAATTTGTGTATTTTGATCAACACGATTTAATGGTCACATTTTGTTTAGAATTGGGTTACACATATTCAAACAAAAATTGTTTTTTTCAGAAAAATTTTAAAATTGATTTATGTTCCGTTTAAAAAGTTTTTTAATTATTCAGTCTTTTTTATCAGATACGTTCTACAAAAAAACACCCTTTTTTCTGTCGTTGCTTTTGTCAGAATGTGTCTGTTCATGTGTCTCCCCTTTCCCGAAAATTTTTCTTTAAGGCCACTTTGAAAACTGGATGGGGTATTGTGCTGGTCCTGTAGTGCTTTTAGTTCATATTGAGCTGCCATTTTCATTTACATTATGGAAACATATGTTGCTCAACGAAGACGGTTTTGTCAAAGTCAACAGGGAGTAAAATGCAGAGAGCTTTGTCAGTCCTAATGGTGGGGTGAAGAGCTGCCACATTGCAGGTGATCTCACCTGTTGTGAAGCTTGGTGTGAAAGCCAAGGGAAAATCAGTGATATGATTCTTTTTTAATCGAAGGTTGCAGTGTAGGTAAACCATTACATGTATGTGCATGTGTGTGTGTGTGTGTTGTGTGTGGTGTGTGTGTGTGTGTGTGTGTGTGTGTGTGGTGTTTGTTGTGTGGTGTGTGCGCATACAGTGTTGTGTGCATGTGTGTGTGTGTCTGTGTGTGTGTGCGTGTGTGTGTGTGTGTGTGTGTGTGTCGGTGTCGGTGTCTGTGTCGGTGTGTGTAAGTGAGCCTTTCACAGTCTTATTATAAACAGATAACTGACTATCTGTTTTCTTTTTTTTTTTTTTTTTTTTTAATGCTGATCGATGAGAATGAGGATGATTAAGATGATGCTATGGATTTCCATTTCGTCTGAGACTACATGACAGGGCTGTACTCTACGTTCCTTTCATAATAATATATCCCGGCGTCAACCAGAGAGATACAGGCACCTGCAGTGTTGGTCCGGAAATTGGAGCAACACTCTCAGAAGTGCATCCATTAAGTGGATGAAACTCGACTGTGTGGTCCCAGTCTTCCAACTGAGTCCGCAGCAAACTCAACTCTGGGTAGGAGCCGGTCGGGACAGAAAAACCCACATGACTCTGATGGGATTCGAACCCACGACCTCCCAGCCGGGAGTCCGCGACACTAACCACTTCGCCACGGCGGCTGGTGACTGTCTGTTTCTGTGTGTGATTCATTCATTAGCTGTATCAAAACCTCCCCCATCCTGCGGTTTCAGACCACAGATTGCTCACGTTCGCTGGCTGACCTACAACGATGTGTCTCGCTGATGGCCGAGCAAAACAAGGATGTCCAGCGCCTGTGCAAACACATAGAGCAGATGTCCGCCACTATCAATCCTCTGAAAGCAGAGGTGGCAGCCTTCGAGAAGGGAGACAAAGCAAGCTGAGAGTCACGCCAAACAGTGGTGCAGTGGAGTGAAACGGGAGAAGAGACGCAGGTCGCCGTGAAGAAGCAGTATGAGGTACGCATAGGTTTGGACGGTTGGTTATGTCAAATATTCGAAGTAAAATTTTCTTGTTTCTTAAGCATTATATTTCTGTTGTTTTCTCATAGTATGATCTCTCATTTCTCTGAAAGTTATGCTGCCTTATACAGTTTTTTAAAAGTCAGTTTTCATATATTCAAAGAATGGCAAACAAGCAGAGACACAATTTTACTCTACTTGTGAGCAATAGGAAAACAAACTACAAGCATACAGTTTACAGATACAGAAGAGGGGGAAAAACAAAATCTGTCATTTATTAGGGAAAGGAAGCAGCAGCAGAAATTAAACAAGCATCCACTGAATGATGCCTTCCTGCTGAATGGATCAGATTTTTGAACCTACGTTCCCTTTGCGAAAACCATCTCCAGCACCAGGAGTCCTAGCAAGTCCTCGTGGACTTCAAGAAGGCATTCAACAGGGTCTGTCAGGAGGCACTACAGGCCAGAATGAAGAGATGTAACATCAGGCAGAAGCTCGTCAACACCATCCAGCAACTGTACTACAAATCAACCGGTGCGGTGTGGTAAAGAACAGTTCCATACTTCAGTTGGAGTCAGTCAGGGCTGCCTTCTGTCTCCCTCACTTTTCCAACATTTCTCTGGAATGCATCAAGACTTGATGCACTTGAAGACCATGTGACCACAGTTAACTCTGGAGGATAAACCTTCACAAATCTTCGATTCGCAGGTGACATCGATGACCTGTCAGGGAGTGAACAAGAACTTGCGAGGTTGGTGGGCAGTTGTATGACACATCAACAAGATATGACGTGGAAGTCAGCATGGAGAAGACCAAGCTGATGGCCAGCCACAACATCACCATCAGTGCTGGTGTAACTGTCTGCTGTCAGACGCTAGGATCTGTTCAACAACTCACTGACCTGGGACTCGTCATTAGCAGTGAGGGATTCAAACCAGAAACCCTCTCAAGGGCAGCAGAGACTGCCACAGCACTGTGCAGGTTAAAGCCAGTATAGAAGGACAAGAATATTTTCATGAAAGACAAAACTGGGTTCCTGCAGTACTGCTGCAAGCACAGGTATATCCCATCTTCCTGTACGCATATGAGACATGGACCGCCACAGAAGATCTGAAAAGAAAAATCTAGTCTTTTTTTTTCCTTTTCTTTCTTCTGCATTTGCAGGCTGATACTCCTATATAGACAGGCAAGGATTAATCCCATCTACCCAACAAAGGGAGTGGAGTTTTGTGTGTGACTGTTTTTTTTTTTAAATCCCGCCATTAAGGCAGCCATATTCCAACTTCAGGGAATGTCTATGGGAATGAAATATTACTGCAAGATACTAAGCATTAGATACTCTGATCACATCACCAGTCAAAAAGTGCATGAAACCATCCAACAGCACCTAGGACCATAGGAAGATAGACATCATTCAGGGAAACAAAAACCATGTTAGTATGGCCATGTAACATTGGTTTTGACTCCATTCTCCATACAGTCCTTCGAATGAGACTATAAACCGAGGTTCTGTGTGTGAACGCACGCACAACATCTTGCACACACGTCAAATCCCATCACCAGCTTTCAGAAGAGAAGGCCATTTTGGCCGTTGGTATGGATGACACGTTACACATAGCATGCACCTTCCCCGAAGATGGAGTACGGCTGCCTTAATGGCGGGATAAAAAAAACAGTCATACACACAAAACTCCACTGCCTGTCTATACAGGTAGTGTCCGCAGGAGTATCAGCCTGCGTACGCAGAAAGAAAGAAAGAAAGTATGGCCATGTAACAAGATCCAGTGGCCTTGCCAGAACCTTCCTTCAGGGAACATTTGAAGGAGGGAAATGGACAGGAAGACAGGAAAAATGATGAAGTGACAATATGGCAGAGTGGACAGGGAAAAGATTTGCAGACCTGGGCCCTGGCACACAGCCAACAGAACTGAGGGAAACCTGGTGAACTGGTCTTCAGCGTGGTGCCCCAGTGAGTCCCTACGGAGTTAAGGGAGAAGATGAAGTACAGTAACCCTCTTCTGAGGTGAATGTTCCGGAGCGTTCAAGTAAAAATATGATACGAAATTGGCGAGCGTACGGGAGCGTTCGGATTCCACGGTGGTGGTGGCTCTGGGCGCATCCATTTTGTTTATATCACATGGCAGTCACATGACCGGTTTAGCCTCGCTTTCAGTACACATTGTACTTCCATTTGACTCCATTTCAGACCAAAATTCACTGTAATAGTCCCACACATGAGAAAATGTATTTGAATCAGCATGATGTTCATGCAAAAAAGTTCATATTCAGTGTACATGTACCATGAGGCATTGTCAGAGGCATTGTCAGAGGCATTGTCAGAGGACAACCTTTGATGATGGTTGCTGGGTCAGTTTCACTCTGGGGTGAAATTCGTATTGGAAATTCTGGAACTGTTTTTTTTTTTTTTGTCCTGGAGGAATTAGAATCTCCTAGAAAAATTTGAATCACCCATGAATGATAAGTTTAGTAATCAAATATTTACACAAATGAGTGTTTGAGCACCAGGATACCTTTACTGCATGTAAGAGTTATCTGTACTATATCTTTTTGTTTCTTCTGTGTGGTTGGGTTTTTTTTCTTCATGACTTTGTTGTGTAGGGAATGTGCTACCCTTTGCACGGCATCATCAGCATGGAACTAACATAAACTGAAAAGTAGACTGCTCATTATCTGCATCTAATGATTATCACACTGAAACTGGTGTATGGTACCGAAGCTTGTAACTCTGACAGTGAAATGTTATGGTATGTGATACCAAGGCTTGTAACTCTGACATTGAAATGTTATGGTATATGATACCAAGGCTTGTAACTCTGACACTGACATGTTATGGTATATGATACCAAGGCTTGTAACTCTGACATTGAAATGTTATGGTATATGATACCAAGGCTTGTAACTCTGACATTGAAATGTTATGGTATATGATACCAAGGCTTGTAACTCTGACACTGACATGTTATGGTATATGATACCAAGGCTTGTAACTCTGACACTGAAATGTTATGGTATATGATACCAAGGCTTGTAACTCTGACACTGAAATGTTATGGTATATGATACCAAGGCTTGTAACTCTGACACTGAAATGTTATGCGCTCTGCAGACAAAGCTCCAGGAAAAGGAGAAACAGCACGAGCTGACCCTGGCCGACCTCCATCGCCAAAAAGAGGAGCTCGTGCGAAAACACACCACACTGGAAACAGAGCTAGATCAGCGCAAGACACAGTCCACTGAACTAGAGTCCCAGCTAAAGGAATGGGGTTAGCATCTCTTTATTGTTTGTCAGTTTGACAGAAGATACAGCGAGGCAGAATACAAATAAATGCTCATTGGTATTTCGCTACATTAGAGGCAGACCGGTTCATCTCCAAAATGGCAGATTTGAGAAATGCCCACTTGAAGTTTTTAAACAATGGCAGAAGTCACACGAGTACTTCTACAGTCACATAACTCACAATGGTTCAAGTTCAAGTTGTAATGTATAAGTGCTGTTAGCAGCATCAAATAGTATTCAACAGAAAACATAAAAACACACATTTACAAAAAATAGTCATTCCTTGCTTGAAAACTGCCTCGCAGGGCTCTTCATAATTTGGAGCAAACCAGACTTCCAGTAGCAAGCCTGGTGTAGCGTGCTCTTTATCTGACAGTCCTAGCCTCTCCCCTCCCACATGGCAGAGCAGGCCATAAATCAGTGTAATGAGGAAGGCAGACGTTTTTCCTCTCCTGCTGCCAGTATCTTTCACAGCAGGGGAGAGTATCAGCCAAGTGTACAGAGGTAGCCTACCCTCCCTTCCATTCCTTAACATATCCTCTTTCTCAGCACAGTTGGTTAAAGCCGGGTGTTCCGCTGTTGCTCCAAACACATAGGTAATCTTGCTCTGTGCCACAAGTGTTTTTTCGCTTTATCTCTGCTATTATGCAACATCACATCACCAGGTTTGGAGCTCTTGATAAGACCATGAAAAGACACACAATGCACCAAAAAACCCAAAACCCAAAATTTGGAGGTAATCTGGTGTGGCTCTATCTAATGTAGCGATTTATTCACACACAATACAAACCAGACAAGTTGAATTTTTTTTAATGAATGTTTCTTTCATATGCTACAGAAAACAGATGGTAAACATGCACAGAATAATTCCATGCAGATCACAATCAGCTCAAATAATTACTGTGATCTGAGAATATTGCTTTGTAGATTTTTTTTTTAATGTGTCAGTAGCATCTGAAGGAGCTGAGACATCTTTGTAATTGACTTCTCCGTTTCGTAGAGTGTATTGAAGAAGCATTATGTCACACCCTGTTTTTGTTTGTTTATCTGCATTTTGGCTTGTTTTTTATAGTTATGGTGCAGATGTTTGTTTATCTGTATTTTGGCTTGTTTTTTTATAGTTATGGTGCAGATGTTTGTTTATCTGTGTTTTGGCTTGTTTTTTTTTATAGTTATGGTGCAGATGTTTGTTTATCTGTATTTTGGCTAGTTTTAAGTTATGGTGCAGATGATTGTTTATAATAATAATATATAATAATAATAATAATGAATACTTATATAGCGCCTATTCTCGGCTAGAGGCCAAGCTCTAAGCGCTTTACAATCAACACTCGTTTGGCTTTTTTTTAATTTTTATAGTGATGGTGCAGATGTTTGTTTATCTGTATTTTGGTTGTTGTTTTTTTATAGTGATGGTGCAGATGTTTGTTTATCTGTATTTTGGTGGTTGTTTTTTTTATAGTGATGGTGCAGATGTTTGTTTATCTGTATTTTTGGCTTGTTTTTTTGTTATGGTGCAGTTTGATTCAGCCCCCATACAGGATATTGTGATTGATTGTGTGTGTGTGTGTGTGTGTGTGTGTGTGTGTGTGTGTGTGTGTGTGTGTGTGTTCAAGCATTTGTGGTTGTACATAATATCCATGGTTGTGGACATGTAAGTAATGCAGACATAGCCTGTTTTCATGTCTGCTCCACATGTGCATGTATTTACATGCAAATATTTGCACGTTTCATTATTACATGTTCGTCTAAGCATGTGGAAGAGGTTGTGTATATAGGTGTGTGTGTGTGTGTGTGTGTGTGTGTGTGTGTGTGTGTGTGTGTGTGTGTGTGTTTGTGTGTGTTTGTATGTGTGTGTGTGTTTGTATTGTGTGTGTGTGTGTGTGTGTGTGTGTGTGTGTATGCGTGTGTGTGTATGTATGTGTGTGTATGCATGTATGTGTGTGTGTTGTGTGTGTGTTCAAGCTTGTATGTTCAATGTATGTGTGCTGGCATGTCTGCGCATGCATGCTTTTCATCGGTGAGCACGTACGCGTGTGTATGAATGCTTGGATGATCATGCATATTATAGTGTCAAAACGTCTACCCTTGTGAGCACAACACTACTACCACCCTTCCAGAGTCCAAAAGTCAGCAGCTGGAGAGCAACCTGCAGGAGAAGCTGGCCATGGTGAAGCGCCTGGAGCACGTGGATCAGGAGAACGCCAGTCTGCAACAACAGCTGTCCCACACCAAGAGCCAGCTGGAGGCCACGAGCAGGACGCTGACCAGGGAGCAGGGCAAGAACAAATGCGCCGCTCGGCACAAGCAGGTAAGGACCAAGTGCCGTGTACATGCACCATGATATGCTGAGGTTATTGTAATGTGTTGAAATGGATCAGCCTGATGCGCCGCTCAGCACAAGCAGGTAAGGACCAAGTGCCATGTACATGCACCATGATATGCTGAGGTTATTGTAATGTGTTGAAATGGATCAGCCTGATGCGCCGCTCAGCACAAGCAGGTAAGGACCAAGTGCCATGTACATGCACCATGATATGCTGAGGTTATTGTAATGTGTTGAAATGGATCAGCGTGATGCAAGGGAAGCAACTGATATTGTTGTATGATGCCTGTGCTACTTATGGAGTGTAACCGACCATCATGGCAGCAGGTATCGAAAGCTATCATGATTTAGATTTGTGGGACTTCCAATGAAGTATTCATGTCTGTCTGTTTATGTGAATCCAGAAGAATCAGTCAGCAGGTCATCTGCTTGCCATTAGCAAGCACCTTTATAGTTATGCCCTCTTTTCTGTTTGTTCACTTACCTATTTATCTATGTGTCTATTTTTGGCTTGCTTTATACCTAATTTCTGATTGGTAATGTTGCTGCATGTTTTTGTCTGTATAATAACAACAAAGGAAAATCAAAATGTTTAAAAAGCAAAAAAAGCAAACAAAAATAAAAACAAAAACAAGCAGGTAAGGACTGTGAGGGCCCCGCAGGCTCAGTTGGTTAAAGCGCAGTACTGATGATGTGGAATTGTGGGTTCAATCCCAGTGTGCGCCAAACAATTTTGTGGAGGGGCCAGTAGTCAATGGTTTAGAGCGTTTGCCAGTGGAATTGATGGCTGAGAGTGAGAACTGCAGGTAGGGTCAGATTTTTACAGTTTGAAAAATCAGCTCTGTCTACCCAGCAGTAAATGAAAACTTGATTGGGGTCAAAGGTTAGAGGTGGCGTAAGGAGTGAGGGATGGGCGTTGATTTTGTTATGATGTGCCCCAGACATGATGACCATCTTTAAAATCACTGCCCCTACGGGTTAAAATCACTGCCCCTACGGGTTAAAATCACTGCCCCTACGGGTTAAAATCACTGCCCCTACGGGTTAAAATCACTGCCCCTATGGGTTAAAATCACTGCCCCTAAGGTGTTCCACTATGGGACTCTAACCTTATTTTGTTTAACTCAATCGAGTCTTGTCGGAAGCGGGTTTCCGAAGCTGTTCACATCGCTTGAAGGCGTGTCGGACGCATACTTCCGACAGAGTTTGACGATGTTTTAATCATACCGCCTTTTATTAAAGGGCAATAAATCTCATTTTAGGGACAGCTTAGGGCCTTTTCTTAGAGTTGCTTACCTAAGACCATTCTTCGTGTATTCTGTAGTAGTTTTATACAGATTTGAATTGTCCTACTCTCAGTTCCCGCGATCACACGATTTTGAACACGATCACATGATTTTGAGTGGATCAAGCATTTTGTGGTCAAATTCTTATGTTTTATGCAGTTGTCATAGATATACTATTCTCTGTAGGTCATACCAAGTGCTCAGAAGTGTCATTAAACTTGTGTGGGAGGATAGAGAGCATGAACAAGTGGATTACAGTGTGCACAAAAAGTTTTTTGTTTTCTTGCAAATGTGTATCATCTTGGATTACTTACATCATGTGAACTGTGTGGATTCCTCACTGAAGGTAAGCGTTTTTGATAAATATATTGTTTCTTCTATCCAATGGTGTATGTTGCATGCTCCTAGGTGAAGTGGTTGATTTTTTGAATGATTTGTTTTGAAACCTGCCAAAAATTGTGTGATCTGAGGGACAAACTGGTCCATTTTGGCTGTGACTTGATTGAGTTAACACTGTTGGTTGAGAGAGTGAGGGTGGGGGATGGATGGGATGAGAGAGTGAGGGTGGGGGATGGATGGGATGAGAGAGTGAGGGTGGGGGATGGATGGGATGAGAGAGTGAGGGTGGGGGGATGGATGGGGAGGGAGGGAGAGGGAAGAGGAATGGGCAACAGTACTAAATAATTTTTCTCGGTTTATTCTTTTTTTTTCTTTTTTTTTTTGGCATGTCACATCCACTTTTGCAAGCATTGGAAAGAATTAGACAAAACCCATAACTTTAGACATTGTGAAAAAGGTGAAAAAGGTCTTCTGCAGGGTTTGTTACATAATTTTCACCAGATTTTGATATCTTGCTGAACAATTGCTGAACAATTAATTGTTCAATTGTTCAGCAGATTTTGATATCTTCTGAGTTTCAGCAGCTAACTCTGGTGTTTTTTTATTTATTTATTTTTTTTTAACCAAGGCATGATCCCTTAAGAGTCAGCAGATCAATAAGGTGCAATGGCCATGATTGTTTTCAACAGCTGGGGGTTTAGCTGTCAGTTTTGCTGTCAGTTTTGTTTCTTACTGATGTGTGAAAATGACTGAACTTTGAAGAAACCTAAAACTTTAGACTCTCAGCTACGGAAATCTTCTTCTTCACAGTCAGATGTGTTTTACTGTCAGTTTTTGGTGGCTTAATCTTATGAGGAAACTTTTGAACTTTGAAGAGAAAAATGAATCTTAAATAAATGTCAGCGAACCGCCAAGAAACGTGGACAAACAAGTTAAAAGACAAAACGTGATGCGTTTCGACCTCTTAGGTCTTCTTCAGGCAAGACACAAATAGGACAATGAAAAAAGGACGAGTTTGTCACTTAACTTGATCTCTTCAGCGCAAGGATTCAATGCCTACCTTGCGCTGTAGAGGTCAAACTAAGTGACAAGCTCATTCATTTTCATTGTCCTGTTTGTTTGTGTCTTGCCTGAAGAAGACCTAAGAGGTCGAAACGCGTTGTGTTTTGTCTTGTGACTTGTTTGTCCATATTTCTCTTGGCGGTTCGCAAAGATTTGTTTAGATTTCCGCCTGCAGTCATCTCACTTTGCAACTGCCAAAAAAAAAAGAACAAAAAGGTTTGAAAGAATGAGTGAAAAGGGGGCCGGAATAGCTCAGTTGGTAGAGCGCCGGACTCGTGATCCTGGGGTTGCGGGTTCGAATTTCGGTATAGGGGGATTTTTCCCTCGGAGTTAACATTGGTTCTGACTCCATTCCCCATATAGTCCTTCAAATGAGACTATAAACTGAGGTTCCGTGTGTGAACGCACGCATAACATCTTGCACACACGTCAAATCCCATCACCAACTTTCGGAAGAGAAGGCCAGTTTGGCCGTTGGTATGGATGACACGTGACACATAGCATGCACCTTCCCCGAAGATGGAGTATGGCAGCCTTAATGGCGGGATAGAAAAGGGTCATACACACAAAACTCCACTGCCTGGCTGTACAGGGAGTGTCCGCAGGAGTATCAGCCTGCGTACGCAGACAGAAAGAAATAAGAAAGAAATGAGTAAAAAAAGGAGGAAGTCAACCAGCAGATTGATATTGATTGAAGTGGCATGTGTACGACAGATTTCTCAGTGAATATCAACCTAAGCACATCACATGTCGCTGAACAGATTTGGCGTACTATTCGATGATTACCCCACACTCTGGGTACTTTTAACACCTCTGTACACAGTGCTGTGTATTCAACAAGGCCCAGGTGGGCTGATCTTTGGAATGAACGATGTCAAATTGTATAATTTGTCACTTTTGACGACGTCTGGTCAAACATGTATTGCAAGACTGACGTGTGATTCTGACAGACCTGGTTAAACCACAAACTTACAGGGTTTTTTCCCCTGTGATAATTCTGGGTGTGATTATTACCGTCCATTCAAAAGAGGTATATGGGGTACTGTTTATAGAGTCTATGTTGGAACTTATGTGTGTTTTAGTTGTTGTCCTTGTGAATGCATGAAAATGACTTTGAATGAATGTTTGTGTCGCTGTTTTTCAGACTTTGAAGCTTAAGGCAGCATGAGTAAAGAATGCCAACAGATAAATTGTCAAAGAGCGTATTTGTACATCATCTTTAGCTGTGTGCATATGTAATTTCAAATGTGCACATGTACATGCGTGCATGGTTGGACCTATGTGTGTATGTGTGGGCACGTTTACCCACAGAGGTCTTCAAATGTGTATTCCTACATTTGTTACCGAGTACATTTGTGTATACGTGAACCAAGTATTTCCGTGTTTATGCATATTTATCACTCATGCACATACTGAGACTACCTGCTTGTACATAAACATCCACCCGCACCATCTTACAAGTAAATTGGCACTCAACGCATGCACTTTTTTTTTGGTCTGCGTGCAGCAAGTGCAGGCGAAGCAGGAGTCGCTGTCGGAGCGCGTGGCCGAGCTGGGTCAGGAGAACGAGGACCTGCGAGACAAGGTGAACGACCTGGAGGAGGAGAAGCAGGAGCTGGAGGACACTCTGCAGGAGACCAAGCAGCTGACCAAGCAACTGGAGAAGGAGAAGAAGGAACAAGAGGTGAGGCCAGTGCGCAGGATGGGGATGGGGAGCTAGAAGAACTGGTGATGATGTAGTGGTAGGGGAACTAGAAGTCGTGCCTTTGTCGTTGTGTATCCACACTGTAAATGTAAACGATTTGTGTGTGTGTGTGTGTGTGTGTGTGTGTGTGTGTGTTTGTGTGTGTGTGTGTGTGTGTGTGTGTGTGTGTGTGTGTGTGTGGTCCACATCAAATTTTACAGCATCATTAAATTGTAGAAACATTATCTACAAGTAATTCAGTTTGGAAAATTAAAAACTCGACAACGCTGAAGAAGAAAACTTCAGTCACTCTAACATACATACCTGAAACTCTTTGCACAAACTGGCAATAAAAACATTGTTCCAGAGGAGAAACAGTTTTTTATCCGTGGAGGGAATGGTTTAAACACACAGGGACACTGTTTCCGACGACAAAACCTGTTCCCTTATTATTTTCCCCCGTGCAGATCATCATAACGAATTTGAACCAAGAAAAGAGCGTCTTGGAGCAGAGCATCCAGGAAACAGAAGCCCAGATCAAGGAGATGGAGGAGAAACTGCTGGAGGCCAGGGAGAGGGAGCGCCTCATCATCGAGTACCCCGACCTCAACGGACCCGTCAACCCGGACTTGCAAGGTATTTGCTGCCGTTTGCGCCTGTTTAAAAGCCACAGGCGTTGCCTGATGGTCTGTGCTTCTCAGTGGCATCGCTTCCGTTGCTGTTCATCCTGACGCTCCCACACAGCTGCACCCAGACTTTCCTGATGCCGTCCTGGTGCCAGGAGCCCCCGGTGTGGGGAGGGGGGGGGGATGCCAACTCTCCAATCGTCTGTGGATTTCTGACTTGTTCTTTTGTTGCACGTTTTGCTGAAACACAAACGTGTCTTTTTGGATGACAAGAAATGATGACTGAACAGCCTTTTAAGCAGATGTTCAAGAACAGCTGCAGTCTTTATTGGAAGTTACGTAACCTGTTTTGAGCATTTTTATCAGGAATGTTGTGCACAAGTGCAGAAAACCGGGCTATAATAAGTCATTTGTGCACCGCCTTTTCTTTCCTTATCCTACTGCTCAGTGACCTTTCTCCCCACCTTATTGTCAGTGTACTGTATATGCTGAGAGGTTTGTCGGTTATCAGTGTATCTGCTGATAGGTTTGGCGCCTATGGTGGGGTCAGATGTGTATTCTGTGAGATGTTCATTTCTCTTTTCCCTTCCCTTGCAAAGACGGTTCATTCCTGTCAAAGAAATGTTTTACAAAATCTGAAAGTCCTTATCAGCTACAAAATAGCTGTAGCAACTTCCACTTCCTTTAAACATATACATACATACACATTGACATTTATACATATAAGCAAACATATGCACATACACACCTCACACCTACACTGATCAGTCTACATGTATCTATGCAACAGAAATAAACATAAGTACCTGTTTAAGCTCATAAACATACATGCAGATATATCTATACATTCTTACATCCAAATAGATCACTGGTTGAGAAGGTACGTCCCCCTCCCCCTTTTTTTTTTAATCTCTTCTCAGGCATAGGATGTTCTGCATTTTGCTTCCCTCAGGACTCTGACTTGCCGACATGGGAAGTTAAACTTCCTTCAACTTGTCTGCACAGGAACTGGCAACATTGCCGTGGACATGGAGAACCAGGTCAAGGCCAACGTGTTGCGAATCCAGGTTCTGGAGGAGCAGAACGACGGGCTGCGACGATCGATCACCAAAATACTGTCTCGTGCCAACTCTGCCGTCACTGCGCCCCATATTTCCCAGCCACAGAGGGTGAGGAGTCAGGCCTGTGTTTTTTTTTTTTTTTTTTGATGTTGCATTGTTGGGTGGAAATCGTTCTGTTTCTCTATTGATTTCATACTCTTCACAGAGCAAGCGGTTGCAGGAGCATCCAGGTTTCAATAGACATGACCCGTACCACCTACTAACAAGATCAGAGCAGGTGGCCATCTTCAGGCTGCGGACAGGTCACAACCCGCTTGAAGTATCACCTCTTTACCAAGTTCAGGATCGGTCAGTCAGACCAGTGCCCATGCCAGACCGGCAGTATGACAACAGCACATCTACTGCAGGATTGCCCGTTGCACGAAGCTCTGAGACAACAGATACGGAGCCGGAATAGCTCAGTTGGTAGAGCGCCGGACTCGTAATCTTGGTGATCCTGGGGTTGCGGGTTCGAACCTCCGCCGGGGCGTTTCAGTACAGGGGGATTTTTCCCTCGGAGTTAACTTTGGTTCTGACTCCATTTCCCATACAGTCCTTCGAATGAGACTATAAACCGAGGTTCCGTGTGTGAACGCACGCATAACATCTTGCACACATGTAAAATCCCATCACCAACTTTCGGAAGAGTAGGCCAGTTTGGCTGTTGGTATGGTTGACACGTTACACATAGCATGCACCCTTCGTGAGAAATGGAAAGAATGAAGGAAGTAAGGAAAATGAGTGATCGATATTGAACGATACTGACTGGATGACACGGGAAACGACTGAATGAAACGCCAGCCGGCAGCTCTTCAGTCGGCACTACCCTGGTAGGCAGCCCGTTGTGTAAACGAGTGTCGATCGTAAAGCGCTTAGAGCTTGGTCTCTAGCCGAGAATAGGCGCTATATAAGTATTCATTATTAATATTTATATGAACAGAGCAAACATCAGTGGAGAGGAAGCTCTACGGTGCCCTTGGGGACCTACAGCGCACAGCAGCATTCGTCAGGGGAGCTGGCGTTCCCATCTGGAGTGTTTGAGAAGAAGAAGAAGAAGACACTCTTCATGTTTGATATTCTTTCCCATATTCGTGTAATGTGTGATGAACTGAGTGCACCGACCCAGTTAGGGTACAGGTGGTCAGACGAAAATGAATAAATTGACCCACAGAGTTATCCTCCTCAGTATAAGGAGGAATGAGCTTCTGTAGAAGGGTGTGACAACAACATACCCAGAGCTGTTCAGTTTGTCAAGATTTTCATTCCCACACCTGTGTATAATTTTGTTCATACTTTTTTTTTTTTTCACATTTGATTTAGTAGGAATGGTATTATCTGTGAGATAGTTTCATCTTGTTTTTTTTTTTTTTTAAAGTACATTTTTGTTATTTCACAAGTTTATTGTCTGTTTATACAAAAACAGCTGTGCATTTATGTTACGGTGTACCTCATTCTTTTGAACAAAGTGACCACGTTTTGTTTGGAAGGTTCAGTACTCTTTCACTTCGCTGAGCAGTTGTACTTACTGTCTTCATTTACACCCTGACTGCCCACAGATCACCTGGCTGACCACATGTACACAGTGTCTTCATTTACACCCTCACTGCCCACAGATCACCTGGCTGACCACATGTACACAGTGTCTTCATTTACACTGTCACTGCCCACATATCACCTGGCTGACCACATGTACACAGTGTCTTCATTTACACTGTCATTGCCCACAGATCACCTGGCCGACCACAAGAACACAGTGTCTTCATTTACACTGTCACTGCCCACAGATCACCTGGCTGACCACAAGAACACAGTGTCTTCATTTACACTGTCATTGCCCACATATCACCTGGCTGACCACAAGAACACAGTGTCTTCATTTACACTGTCATTGCCCACTGATCACCTGGCTGACCACAAGAACACAGTGTCTTCATTTACACTGTCACTGCCCACAGATCACCTGGCCGACCACAAGAACACAGTGTCTTCATTTACACTGTCACTGCCCACATATCACCTGGCTGACCACAAGAACACAGTGTCTTCATTTACACTGTCATTGCCCACAGATCACCTGGCTGACCACAAGAACACAGTGTCTTCATTTACACTGTCACTGCCCACAGATCACCTGGCCGACCCCAAGAACACAGTGTCTTCATTTACACTGTCACTGCCCACATATCACCTGGCTGACCACAAGAACACAATGTCTTCATTTACACTGTCACTGCCCACATATCACCTGGCCGACCACAAGAACACAGTGTCTTCATTTACACTGTCACTGCCCACAGATCACCTGGCCGACCACAAGAACACAGTGTCTTCATTTACACTGTCACTGCCCACATATCACCTGGCTGACCACAAGAACACAATGTCTTCATTTACACTGTCACTGCCCACATATCACCTGGCCGACCACAAGAACACAGTGTCTTCATTTACACCCTCACTGCCCACATATCACCTGGCTGACCACAAGTACACAATGTCTTTATTTACACTGTCACTGCCCACATATCACCTGGCTGACCACAAGTACACAGTGTCTTCATTTACACTGTCACTGCCCACATATCACCTGGCTGACCACAAGTACACACTGTCTTCATTTA
>CM031621.1:5098254-5105754 GCA_018398815.1 Conus ventricosus
ACTGAGTCATTGAAGAAATCAAAACTGAGTCATTGAAGAAATCAAAACTGAGTTACCATGAAAGCAGATGATGAATAGCAATAGACTTTACGGCTTTTTTTCTGTCAGTAGGTTTGTTTTCACTATTGATCAATGAGAGTGTTGGAGCTTATGCTATAGGCCTCCATGTAGTTCGGAGACATCATCAGGAGCTATTTTGAGCTTCATGTCGTTCTACTACAGCACCAACCAGACCTGAGAGACACAGACACCTGCTCATCAAGTTGATTACATGTATTGGATTCATCTTCCATGGGTAAAACTTGATCGTAAAAGCAGACAAGGCAAATGCAGCTGAGGGAAAGTCTGTTGCTCAGCTAAGCCTCCCTGCACACAGTTCACAGGCCCCAAACTTTCAGGAATTCTCTCCATTGTTTGACCATCTTTTTGTGTATTTTTATTAAATCAAGATTTCTTTGGATAAACCAGTTTATGGCTTTTTTTTTTGGGGTGTACTTCATTAAATCAAAAATTCTTTGTCCAAACCAGTTTATGACAAAATAATACTTAAGAGATAGTTAAAAAAATAAATGAATAAACGTATTGATTGTCAGAGAGAAGCACATTTCACACAAATAGATCGTCTAGGGATTCAGGTTTTATTCCAAATCTACGAACTTGAACATGAATAAACATACATTCTTCTTCATATTCACACATGTGAATGAGGTAAGAACATAACCAGTGAGAGCATGTGTTACATGATAAACAGAAGAAACAGTGACTGATTTATGGGATTTTCTTGTATGATATACTCCCCCCACTCACCCCCCCCCCCCCCCCCCCATCCCACCTCCCCTCACCACCACTCAAATCCCACATTCTGAATCCTTTTGTGTCAGTCACACTAACACTTTCACCCACTTCCAAAACTGAATCACACATAGGCTGCCCCTCCCCGCAACCCCCTCCCATCCACTCCCCACTAACCGGCATCCCCCAAATTGCATGTACATGTCATATGTGTGCTACTTTTGAAGGACACTGTTAATTGATCAAAAATGGAATTCTCAATCAAAGAATGCTATCGGCATACACTAACAGAAGGTTGCCCCCAACAATATACATGAAAATTATTCGCAGCATCCACAGGCAGTTATCTGGAGTTCTATGCCTCGGTTCTGCAATGAATTTTGCGGATCCAGAATCACCAGTGGCTATGGCCAAGTCACTCGTGTGTTTGCGGCACACTAAGCGTGATGCAATGAGTACACATGATCTGTTGGATTGTTTGTCGTAGTGTTCAAGACACACAGTCAGTAATTCAGATGAAGAATCAACCAAACTAGAACAAGAAACGAGCGATCAACACAGACCTCTGTTATAGTTTGGTTGTAGGGCTGGCAAAGTCACTGCCTCACAGTTACAATCAGTTTGTGTTTAAAGCCTTGAATGGCCGGCCATGTCAACCATTGAAAATGTGATGTGATCCCAATCAAGGGAAGTCAGAAGGGAAGAAACTGTCGGCACAGGAGCTGACAGTGAGAACAAAGCGAGGAGCATGTACATTCGTGTGCACAACAGTTTCACAACAATCTCAAAGAGAAAATAAAACAACTAGATTTCTTATTGATCTAGCTTCTCCTTACAAGGGACCTTCTTCAGATGGGGTCTTGTATAGTATGAGCGCTCTGAGGCTGTGGATCATGTGTCCAGACAACTTTGGACATGTGATGGTACACATGTCCAGCAGCAACAAAGAATTTTGCTCAAACGAAAGAAGAAAAAAAAAAGGACTCTCAAACTGTGTTAGAGCCTACACAAATACTATTTCCATGTACGATGCCAGATGTTTGTTACCAAGACAGAATACTGAGGTGTTGTTGTTTGGACAACTCACTAATACTATTTCCATGTACGATGCCAGATGTTTGCCAAGACAGAATATTGAGGTGTTGTTGTTTGCACAACTCGCAAATACTATTTCCATGTACAATGCCAGATGTTTGTTACCAAGACAGAATATTGAGGTGGTGTTGTTTGGACAACTCGCAAATACTATTTCCATGTACAATGCCAGATGTTTGTTACCAAGACAGAATATTGAGGTGGTGTTGTTTGGACAACTCACAAATGCTATTTCCATGTACAGTGCCAGATGTTTGTTACCAAGACAGAATATTGAGGTGGTGTTGTTTGGACAACATCTGACTTCATCATTCAATTAGAGGAAGACCAGAAGCTTGGCTGACTGCAAACAGAAAGCACTTCTTTCTTTTTTTCAAACAGATTATTCTTCCAGAGTTTCTGGACAATCAGTTGACTGGAAAATCAAACGCAGATGTGACAGGAAGGACCTAATTCAGTCTAGAAAGCGGGACTGCCTCTGCAGAAATACAGACAGAACTGTGGAGTCACTAGCTACCTGTCAAAAGCAGCTAGACCTGGACCTAGTGGTAATATTAGTAGAGTTGGCAACAAGTTCAAGCAGGGAGGAATGTGAAAAGTTTGTGGGGCTTTTGTCAAAGACCGGAAGAGGTGGACAACATGGTGACTTGTGACAATCCTTGTAAAATAGAATGGTTCCATATCAGCTGTGTTGATCTTGACCAAGTACTAGCTGTGGGAGAGGCGTGGTGGTGTCCGTCATGGTCATCCATATGAATATAGTTGACAAGACTTGATAGGCCAGAATAATGTGTGTGCATGCAGTTGTCTTGGCAGGAGGTGTCAGGATGGGTGAATGAGTGATTGAGAATAGTGATTACTTCTACTGTAAACTGTTCATCTGTGTGATTACCTCATTTCCATGCAATTCATCAGTATACGTAATTGAGAATAGTGATTACTTCTACTGTAAACTGTTCATCTGTGTGATTACCTCATTTCCATGCAATTCATCAGTATACTAACTGCAATGAAGTTTGCATGATCTGTCATTTTAAGCCCTTACCCATCCCTCCCAAAACCCACCAACCTCACTTCTCCCCCTAACCTCCCCTCTGTCCTACCCCACCTTCCTCAATAGCTTATCTCAAGGGCATCAAAAATGCATAGTTACAAAAGCATTGGCAAATCGTTTGTTCATGAATTGATTTGAATGATCTGGAATTTTGACTGAAAGGTATTTCGTTAATAATGTTTGAACCCCCCTTCCCCCACACCCCCTTCCCTCCCTTATTCCCTCTTCACATCTTCCCCAATGGTTTGTTAAATGGCATGAAACAGGCATAGAGTTTAAGTGTCCATTTGACTGCATTTAAAACAATGACAACTGTGTGTGAATATTACACACACACACACACACACACACACACTCAAAATATGTCTGGATTCATGATGCAATCTTACTTCTGCACATGTACATGCACATTGTTACACAAGTCCACAAAATTGAACATTAATCAACATCGATATAAAGCACATATGCCCTTTTGAGTGTAACGTAAACCATACACTGTTTGCATTTGGTATGACATGTATTGCATTAAGGGCACTGCATTTCAGAATTCTTGTACCATGGCAATGTCTGTTGGCTGTGGTCTTGCTGCTTTTTGCTGGGTCAAATATTAGCTTTACATACAACTCTACCTTGAAAAGATATCTTTTTTCTAAAGGTGTGGTTCCTGTTTTGGACATATAAGATGTGCTTAATTTATAACGCTTGCAAAAGCACTTTTATAATCAGTCTACAAGTGCACTACACCGAGTCATATTTGTCAATGCACAGCAGACTCCGACCATTTTGTCTAGAAATGATTCATGTTCACCTTTGCAGGGTGAGATCAATCTGATTGGCATTTCTATCAATATTCTGTACTTTAAAAAAAAATCCTTTCACTCATTCCATATTGAGCCTGCGATGTGCATTTTTTTTTTTCATGTTTCCTCAACATCTCCAGTCCTGGTGAGGGTGGGGGCGGTCAAATACGATGACCTCGCCTACACAGAGTTCAATCTGAACGACGATTTCAACAAAGTTTTTCTTTCTTTGTCCTCCCTACATTGTCTGAAACATCAAATCCACAATCAGGATCAGGATCAGGATTTAGGGCGTTGTATCAAAACACCTTAGCCTATATAGGCTTTATACGCCCCTTCTGTATATATATGTATATATTTTTGTTTATGTCTGTTGGTCCAGTCATAGGCTAGCTCAGTCTAATTATCCATGGAATTCATATTTTATTTTAGTCATTAATTCATGTTTATCTATGAGGTTCTTAAATACTAGGTGCACGTTTGATGTTAGTTGTTAATTCATTCCAAAATTCGGCTACTCTGTTAGTAAATGTAAATTTTCTCAAATTAGTTCTGGAATATTGTTTGAATATTTTATCTTCACTGTTCCTTGTAGTATTTTTCTGTGGAGCACAAAAAAAGCATGCCCTATCAACATCATCAATAGCATTAAATCAGCGAGCGTCATGTCTCTTGGCACAGGATTGTTCAAGAAACTACAATTTTCAGTGATGCATCTATTACTAGCACGCCAACCGTATCTTTTCAAAATGTATTATATCAGCCCCTTTGGTGTAGTCCTAAGGAGATATTTCTTTGTGGTGTTGTAGCGTATGTGAGGAATGATAAAAAAATACATAATAAAAGGGTGAAAAAAGCAAAAGTAACTAAAAGTACTGAAACATATGCCGAAAAAGTCTAGCTTCAACATATCAAAAATGTACATGAACACAAATAGTGAAATTCTATTGGGGAGTGAGGGAGGCTTGCATGAAAGTAATACAACCTCTGGACACGCAACATACAACAAACATGTAAACAATAATGTTGGTTTCAAAATGGAGTGTATGAGGGCAGAAAATGAAGACATGGTGTCTTATCCTGTACTTTGTCTATGTCCTTGGCGGTAACTAACCCTCTCTCTTTCTAACTTTTGCTTCAATCATGTTTGTGACGTCAGAACAAGCACAGGTCAGAGTTCAGGTTTACGGAAGAGTTCAAGTAGATTCTAGTTACAGCTCATTTTGAATAGATGGAAGTCACCCTAGAAATTAGACTCTGTCCTTGAATTTGAAGTTGACAAATGAGTTCACTTCTTGACGTCAATAAGGATAGCGTAAATACACATGGATTGTTGGGGCACAGGGATTTGAAGTTACAGTTCTTCTTCTTCTTCTTCCTCCTTAAAAGCTGGTGCACTCAAAAATGAGTAGGTCACCAGCATGCATGTTAAAAAAAAGAGAATGCGACTCAGCCTGTTGGCCCCTGGAGCTGAATTTGGCAACAAGGGGTCGCACATGATGTTTAAAAGGTTAAAAGCAATGGCCAGGTTAAGGCCTTGGTAACCATAAAATATATGGGGAAGTTAAAATAGAAAAGTCAATCAATATGCAGATCTCAAGATTGTCTTATCAATTTGATTTTTAAAAGAGACTGCATTTGTGGCAATCTTGATGGCACCCGGCAGTGAGTTCCACAGCCTTACAGACCTAGGATAAAACGAATGTAGATGGCCGTCAATATTTGATGCAGGTATGGCATAACTCCACTCCTGGTGCTACTTTTATTAAATACTAGTTGTTCCATTGGGATATCAATTAGTTTAGCTCTGCCTTTGAAGAAGGTATTAAGTTTAATAAAGGCTCTTCTCTCTTCTTAGGGTTTCCATTCTAATTTCCTCATGTTCTTCCTAGTATTCCCTTTCTCTCTGATATGGTTCCCTGTTACGAACCGATCAGACGTTCGATCAGACGACAGAACTAATGAGGGTTATGCCGATTGTGCTTGCAAATAAATTAAAACAAACGATACACTGGATATGTCTCAAAGTCGGCCACAAGACATTTTAAATCTGAACCGTGCAGTCAATTTGTTTTAATGAGGACTGATATTCTGAGAGGTGTTAGCCTACATATAACTGCGAATGTAAGAGAAAGTAATCTTTGCGGTCTAATTTGTAACTGTGGCCTCGGACCCGCAGTTAGGCTTAGTTCGGAACTGTGGAGCAGTTTTCTCCCTTGTTTGTTATCATTATTATTATTGTTATTATTATTATTATTACTATTACTATTTCCAACTCCTCGCATCAATACCACTTCCCTGGGCTTTGTGTTGGAAATTGATACTTTCCGTTTCTGCAGCAAACAGGGAGGGCGTTTAAAGATAGTTATATATTTAAAAAATGCATCGAGCAAAATAGCGTGGCCCATTAGCTCAGTTGGTTAGAGCGCCGTGCTGATAACGCGGAGGTCGTGGGTTCGACCCCCATGTGGGCCAAGCGAATTTTTTTTCCGGTTGATTATTGTCCCTAGATTCCCCCCCCCCCCCCCCCCCCACTTGTATCTTTTGAATACTATGATCATTATACTTTTTTTTTTTTTTTTTAATGCATGAACGCATTTCCCGCAGTCCATACACAGAGAATCTAACGTTGCAGAGTATTTGCATCATGTATGTAGGGTACTGTCCTTCCGATGATAGGCTATTTACGCTAATTAAGTGAAGGTAACAACCGAGGTCAGCCTGTGTGCTGGTGTTTGTACACACACATGTACAATTGTACAATAACATGTATCTCTGGGACTGGGAAAAGCATGGCCCATGTTAACGATCGTTTTGTGCCCGACATCAATGCATGGTTTGCAAGTCCAGAGTTTCGAGTACAGTTCTTGTCGTAGCTGCATTAAACCTGTCTCTCTCTCTCTGGGTCTGTCTCTCTCTGTCTGTCTCTGTCTCTGTCTCTCTCTCTCTCTCTCTCTCTCTCTCTCTCTTTCTTGTTATTTGTTATTTGATGTATTGTGTGTATTCACGTCTATTTGACTCTTGTTTCCCCGTTTGAATTTGTACTTTATGTGTATTTTCTTGCTCTCCCCCCGCCCCCCCCCCCCCCCCTCCCCCATCCCGCCCACACCCCATACCCCCGTTTCCGCTCTCTCTCTCTCTCTCTCTCTCTCTCTCTCTCTCTCTCTCTCTCTCCCTCTCCCGCTTCTCTCCACCCCCCCCCCCCCCTCTCTCTTCACCCCGCTGCTTACTATGTATGTTTGTGTGTTGTTTGTTTGCGAAAGTGTACAAGTGTTTGGGTGGGTGTTTGGGGAGGGGCGTTTTCGGGGTGGGGATTGTTAAAGTGGAAGTGTGTTACGTTTCTTTGATGTTATTTCCATTTTGTGTATTTTCAGACTTTTTTGTCTGCTCAATCTTTTCTTTGTTTGTCGGGTTTTTTTTTTTTTTTTTTTTTTTGTCGTTTGTTCATTTTTCATTTCGCAATTTATTGTTTGTTTGTTTGTTCCCCTCTTGGGCGAGGGCTGGGTGTAAAAAAGCATGAACTTGCTTATCTATTACCCTCGATAATAAAGAATTTGTCTTGTCTTGTCTTGTCTTGTCTTGTCTTGTCTTGTCTCTCTCTCCTGCTTCTTGATTGTCTCAATCTATGGATCTACATGTCATATGTGTGTGTGTGTGTGTGTGTGTGCGTGCGTGCGTGCGTGCGTGCGTGCGTGCGTGCGTGCGTGCGTGCGTGTGTGTGTGTGTGTGTGTGTGTGTGTGTGTGTGTTGTGTGAAAGT
>CM031621.1:5114206-5116706 GCA_018398815.1 Conus ventricosus
AACAATCTACCATTCTCTGTTTCAATTCAGACAAAACAATCTACCTTTCTCTGTTTCAATTCAGACAAAGCAATCTACCATTCTCTGTTTCAATTCAGCAAAACAGACAAAACAGTCTACCATTCTCTGTTTCAATTCAGACAAAACAATCTACCTTTCTCTGTTTCAATTCAGACAAAGCAATCTACCATTCTCTGTTTCAATTCAGCAAAACAGACAAAACAGTCTACCATTCTCTGTTTCAATGCAGACAATGCAATCTACCATTATCTGTTTCAATTCAGACGAAACAATCCCTCATCACCCACACCTCGACATTCTTAAACTATCCCCCAAACCGAAGTTATTCACCGTACATTTAACATCACACGCTCGTGTATTATAATTTTGCTATACCCCTCTTCCAACTCCTTCCTTCTGAAATCGCTGAGAAGTGAATTTTATAGTGCCCACACGTATTTGTTTCTTTGTCGATCATTTGTTTATTTCTGTCGTTCGCTTGCTCCTGTCATGTCGGAAGAAGATCAATGTATCCGCAGTTACAGGTTTGGCTCAAAACGCAGAAGATTCCCCAGCACACTTAACGCTGCAAGTGGAAGCCGTGAGAGGATCAACCTTCACTGAAACATAGTCATCAGTCAGTGCATAGCATCATTTCTGAGTGTGCATGCTAGATCCAAAGTTTCGTTCTTTTTTAGCGCGAGCATTATCTATAGGACCTGCCCATTTTTCTGTCGTCTGCTGGACTTTTCACCCCCGAATCCTTGTGCCTTACCAATGGCGTAGAAACACCAGGAACCCACACTCGACTTAGTCCTCTTCGTTCCGATCGGAACGCAGGGCCCGCACTGCAGATCTCCATCTCGCTCTGTCTTGGGCCGTTCTCTTGGCTTCACCCCCAGGTCATGTTGGTGAACTTGAGTTCTGCCTGTAGGGTTCTTCTCCAGGTGGTGACTGGTCGTCCCCTCTTCCGCTTCCCTTGTGGGTTCCAGTCCAAGGCGTGGCGTGCGATGTGGGCCTGTCCTCTACGCAGGGTGTGTCCTCCAACCCAACCCCACTTCCTGATCTGGATGCTCTTGGTGATTGGGTCTTGCTTCGTCCGGCACATGAGCTCTTCATTCGAGATTCGTTCCGGCCATCTGATGCGCAGGATCTGGCGAAGACAGGTGTTGATGAAGACTTGCAACTTGCTGTCCAGGCTCTTTGTGCGTCTCCGAGTCTCCGAACCGTCCAATAACACGGATTTGACGTTGGTGTTGAACAGCCTTAGCTTGGTGTGCAGACTGAGGTTGTCGTTCCTCCACACTGGTCTGAGGGTGACGAAAGCATGGCGCGCCTTGCTGATCCTGGCCTTTACATCATCATCATCAGCTCCTCCTGTCTTGCTGACAATGCTGCCCGGGTAGGTGAAGTGTCCAGGAAGCCACAAGCTGTGCGTATTTTCTGCGATCCTTGCTGACAGAGAATTTGAACTAATTCGCTGACCCCAAGTTCCAGGACAAAAGTGTCCATTTTCATACTGTACACTTTTATTTTTCAAGGAGACGGGGCGAATTGCATCTATTTAAACCACATGTGTTGCAACTTAAGCTCATCTGTAACCCCAGAACTCTGACCTTGCTTGCTTCTCGCTCCAAACATGGCTTCTATACTTCCAGTATGATTTCCGTAGAACAACAGAATTTCAGCTGTTAGCGTGTGGCACCTGAACAGATGACCATGACTTCGAGAAAAAATGATAGGTAACACAACATATTTTGGGTTCAGTTACTCTGTGTGTGTGTGTGTGTGTGTGTGTGTGTGTGTGTGTGTGTGGATGTGGGTATGTATTGTGTATGTGTGTGTGTGTGGACGTGTGTGTGTGGACGTGTGTGTGTGTGTGTGTGTGTGTGTGTGTGTGTGTGTGTGTGTGTGTGTGTGTGTGTGTGTGTGCGCGCGTGCGTGCGTGTGTGTGTGTGTGTGTTGTCACACGTTTCCCATCGATCATTTCCACTCAGTCCCTTTCCAACCAGTATTCTTATACTGTCATCCTAATACCAACACTATTTCACTTCTCACAATTAGTCTCATTATGATCATCATCCACCCACACTACTGTTTACATGTTTTTCTCCCCCTTTTTGTGTGAGCCCCCCCCCCCCCCCCCCCCCTCCCCCTAACACATGACACTTTTTCTCATTGATCATTTTTATCGCTTTTCAACTAACACGATCATATTAATGCCAACACATTATTTCACATACCACAATGAACACCATCCAACACCACTATTTACTTTTCCAAAAATACTGTTCGCATGAATTCCCCCCCCCCCCCCCCCCCCTTCACCTGCACATACGTATATGTGGGCGGAGAGATAGGAGCTCTCCCTACCCCATTGCCCTCTCCCCCCCTCCCCCCCCCCCCCCCCCCACCAACAATGATAGCTTCTCACCCATTACCATTTCTTTTCCTTTCCAATCTTTGTGAGCATTACCCCCACCCCCACATAGAACTACCA
>CM031621.1:5124206-5138312 GCA_018398815.1 Conus ventricosus
TTAAAAAAAAAAAAGTCTCAAATTCTGTGGCCCTTCATGCCCTGCTCTCATGGTGACCTCAGTTTCGATGTCCTCTCCGGGTCTGTGGCCTTGGTTTGCTTCCGTCGGGGTCACCGGTATCGGCGAGTCCATGGGGGCTGTCGTTGGACGGACGTGGTGGCGCCCTCCGGAGGGAGAGCTCACTCACGCCGGCTCCACGACTAAGCAATTATTGTCGTCAGTAGGGGGCTTAGTAGGTGGTGTCCTGCATATGTTGGATCAGAACAGACGCCACTGAACACCACCGAAGTGACTCGGCAGCAGTGCAGTGTCTCCTCCGGTGGGTTGCCTCATGACGACTTGACATTGACTGCTCCCTGTGGATTGCTGGTGCCGGGGCTGCGGCGGGGCTGACCGGGCTGTGGCTGTGGACGGGGTGTCGGAATGAGCGGCGTGGGTGCACTGCCTCTGAGGTAGCGCAGAGGTTGGGACAGCAAAAAAAAAAAAAAAAAAAAAGGACATCGCCACAATGAAAGCACATTTCCAGAGAGAGAGAGAGAGAGAGAGAGAGAGAGAGCATCTTCACGAGGAATAAACAGTGGAAAAAAAACATCTCCGTCATAATAAAAGATATGAGAAGACACCTCCACAATTAACAAGAATGGTCCACATGAGAAAACATGTGAGAAGACTTTTTTTTTTTTTTTACAATTAGGAAACATCACGAAGAGACGAAGAAATGGTCAGCAATCTCGGAATCGCCCACGTCAAGAACTTCACACGAAAAAAAAAAAACAGAAACAAAACAAAGTCCACGAAAAAAAAAAAAGAACAATCCTACGAAAACTACCCATAATAATCCAGGGAGCAATTACATCAGCGGACAGAAATCTCTTATCTACGGATCCCGAGTCAAATACAATATCCAGCCATCTGCATCATCACTGGACCCATGAGTTTCACATTCATCAAAGCCACGGAAAAAAGATCCCGAAATCTAGTGGTCTATTCTGAGAAAAGATGCCAATATTTTGGTCCAAACGGAAAAAAAATTAATATGCCTGTCCCAACAAAGAAAAACAAACAAACACACAAACGAAACAACGACAACAGTAACAAGAAATCCGTGGCAGCTTCAGTTTGAGATTAAAAGATTTTCTTCAAGGTACGTGAAGACAGTGTACTCACCATAATGCTCACTATGTTCTTCTGATCCATTACAGCCATAGAGAGATGACCACACCATCTTCATAGTGAAATGACAAGTTTAATGCTCACCATGTTCTTCTGATCCATTACAGCCATAGAAAGATGACCACACCATCTTCATAGTGAAATGACAAGTTTAATGCTCACTATATTCTTCTGATCCATTACAGCCATAGAAAGATGACCACACCATCTTCATAGTGAAATGACAAGTTTAATGCTCACTATGTTCTTCGGATCCATTACAGCCATAGAAAGATGACCACACCATCTTCATAGTGAAATGACAAGTTTAATGCTCACTCTGTTCTTCTGATCCATTACAGCCATAGAGAGATGACCACACCATCTTCATAGTGAAGTGACAAGTTTAATGCTCACTATGTTCTTCGGATCCATTACAGCCACAGAAAGATGACCACACCATCTTCATAGCGAAATGACAAGTTTGGAATGTGATGACGCAGAGGGCTTGGCAACATAACCTGTGGCACATTGGGGACAGTACATCGAATCCTGTGAGGAACACATATGTACAGCAGGGAAACCCACAGAGAGACGCTCCTCAAATCATGCAATGGAAGTTCAGTCACTCGTGAATCTGCTCCCGTAATCCTTGAATTGACGACTGTATCCGAACTTAATCCGAGCAAGCTCTTGCAGGAAATAAATTGCATCGTCCGATAGAGAAACTCGAACAAGTCGGCTGCCAAGCAGTCGACGAACAGCCCTACTGTAAAGAGTACTGCCTCACCGAGGGATGCTACGCAAGGATGCAGCGGATTAGCTCGACTGATTTGAAGTGAAAGGGGGATAACCACTCAACAACATCCGCTTTACAGAGAGAAACAACAATTCTGAAAGCAGCCACGTGATAACCCACCACAAGGGTCGCTTACCACCCCCCCCCCCCCCCCCCAAGAACTGGTCACCGCCATCTCAATGCTCACGTGTTTAAGAATCTTCAGCTGGCGCTTTTATTCTGTTTGCTCATGGTTGAGAAGTACAGACACTTGACCATTACTGAAGATCTATCCTCTGCTGACCAATGCGAGAATTGCAGTGTGGATAGCAGCACCTCCTCTTCCAGTCCAACTGTGTACGAGCAGAACCTGTGAAAGCCATGTCCTCGTTCATCTGCCAGACAAGACTGACATGGTGAATTTGGAAACGGAGAAAAAGAAGGAAACTGTATTTGATTTTAACTGTTTTCTTCTTCTTTTTTTTCTTACAGTGAGCATTTGATTGTATGCAAACACTGACACACAAGTATAGACACATGCATGCACACACACATATATGCGCGCACATGAGATGAAACTTCAAAGAACTGAGGCAGATAACCCTTTTGTTTCCCAAAGTCCTGCATGTAAAGAATGGAAAAGTCCAAACATACTCATGTTTATGGGATTAGTTCCATGTGCTGAACAGAACGGGAATGATGAACAAGGATAGCAAGCATAATTTTGTGACTGGTCCAAAATCTACAGCTGACACGCCCCTCCCCCCTCCTCCCCATCCTGTCCAAGGGTTCTCCCCCTGCAGACACACACACACACACACACACACACACACACACACACACACACACCTCCTCAACCATCCCCTCCACATTTTTTTTTCTTCAATTTTTTAAACACAATTTGAAATATTCTCACAACTAAACTGCGTTCATCGTACACAAGCAGCATAATAATAACAAAATTCTTGCTTCGAAAAAACTTCCTTTTCCTTGCAACCCCCCACCCCCACCCCCTCTCCTCCACCTCCCCTTTCCCTTCGTCATCCTCTCAGCTTATCCCTCCCCTCCCCTCCCCTCCCCTCCACTCCTCCCCCACTTTACTCTCAACCAACCAGAGTGGTGGATGTCACTGGCCTGGTTGAGTTCACTCCACAACCCTCGACTCACCAAACAAATAAGTCTTCCCGCATGATAAGCGTCAGGTTTTCCCCCCAATGGGTGAACACGATAGGAGACACGTGAGCTGTTGAGACGTAAAGCACGCAGATGATCTCCCCTGTTCACGGAGGCTTTTTTGGAGAAGTGTTAGTAATACGATGCCAGTTGTCGCGACCACGATGAATGCTTTCTTTTTGTTGGCGCGATGGTATCACGTGTAATTTAAACAGTGCGTGACCGTTTTGACCGTTAGATTGTACGTACGTTACGGTAGTTTTAATCCCTCTGATTTTGTTACGGTCCCTGTTGTAGTCAAGAATTCAAAAAGTTACCATTGTGCTCTCTCCCCCACCCCCAGCCTCCCCAACCTCTCTCTCTCTCTCTCTCTCTCTCTCTCTCTCTCTCTCACACACACACACACACACACACAGTAGCCTACATGCTCCCTCTAATAGCCTTTTAGCAGCGTAACCAGTTCTGTTCGAATCGTGTTGTAAAGAGCATTCACACATTTTT
Source organism: Conus ventricosus (assembly GCA_018398815.1). Taxonomy (NCBI): domain Eukaryota; kingdom Metazoa; phylum Mollusca; class Gastropoda; order Neogastropoda; family Conidae; genus Conus; species Conus ventricosus. Next base: position 5,127,811 of record CM031621.1, read on the forward strand.
AAAGGCGTTAAAAAAACATTCTGTTAATAGATGTATACTTTGGTCTGTTTTAATAACGATCCGGTTATTCATTGGAAAATGTAAAAAATGTTTTATGAGTGCTTGGTCTGTTTTAATAACGATCCGGTTATTCATTGGAAAATGTAAAAAATGTTTTATGAGTGCTTGGTCTGTTTTAATAACGATCCAGTTATTCTTCCCCGAAGATGGAATATGGCTGCCTTAATGGCGGGATGAAAAACGGTCATACACACAAAATTCCACTCCCTTTGTTGGGTAGATGGGATTAATACTTGTCTGTCCATATAGGAGTGTCCGCAGGAGTATCAGCCTGCGTACGCAGAAGAAGAAGAAGAAGAAGAGATCCGGTTATTCGTTGGAAAATGTGAAAACGTTTTATGAGCGTTTGCTCTAGAGAGCGATAGATTAGTATTTCAAGAAAGTCTGTTTGTTCTCTAACCTGCCTAGTCAGATCAATCATACCGTTGGCATCAACAAATGAAACCAATGTCATGTCTTTGGCTGTTCATTTGAATGAAACATTTAAAATTCTGTGACACAGCTGGGAAGCATTGGCCTGTTCGTATTTGTCTCCCAACAGAGGAATTCATTTGTGAGTCATTGACGGCTTACTTGTCTGAAGGTTTTCAAAAGGCCGGGGTGCTGATGCAACAATGATAAAATGGAGAATTACCATTTCTAATGACATACATGGATCAATGTGAATTATATCATGCTCGTGTATATCCCCCTTTGTAGAGGGCCATGCATGGATCTATATGTGGCTTATATCATGCTCGTATATATCCCTCTTTCCAGGGAGTCATGCATGATCTATATGGATTATATCATGCTCGTGTATATCCCCCATTAAGGGATCTATGTGGATTATATCATGCTCGTGTATATCCCCTTTCTAGGGGGCCATTCATGGATCTATATGTGGCTTATATCATGCTCGTGTATATCCCCCTTTCCAGGGGATATTCATGGATCAATGTGGATTATATCATGCTCGTGTATATCCCCCTTTCTATGGGGTCATGCATGATCTATGTGGATTAGATCATGCTCGTGTATATCCCCCATTAAGGGGGCCATGCATGGATCTATATGTGGCTTATATCATGCTCGTGTATATCCCACTTTTAGGGGGCCATTCATGGATCTGTGCGGCTTATATCATGCTCGTGTATATCCCTCCTTCTATGGGGCCATTCATGGATCTATGTGGCTTATATCATGCTCGTGGATATCTTCCTTCTAGGGGGCTATGTATGGATCTATATGAGGCTTCAATCATGCTTGTGTATATCTCCCTTCTAGGACGTCATGCATGGATCTATGTGGCTTTTATCATGCTCTTGTATATCCCCTAGCTAGGGGACCTTGACCTTTAAAAATAAACACCTAAAACTCTCTCTCTCTCTCTGTTTCTCTCTCTGTTTCTCTCTCTCTCTCTCTCTCTCCTCTCTCTCTCTCTCTCTCTCTCTCTCTCTCTCTCTCTCTCTCTCTCTCTCTCTGGGATAATTTCTCATTGTGGGAATGTTCTGGCATTCTGAAGATATTTTGGTATTGTGACAATGATGTTCTATCAGACTTTGGCAGTGTGGAGATGTGTACCCCATTCTGCACATGTTGAGATTTTTGCTGTTGTTTTTTGCTACATCGTTCTCAGCTTTCACACTGTTTCATCGTTTTGCTCTTGATGTTTTGTCAGTGGGTGATGAACCCAGCATACTCTCGTGGGAACATTGAAAAGTATATGGCCATCTGGTAGAGATGCTCAAACTACGCTGATGTCCCTCGTCCAGTTCTACAGAACGACGACGACAGCTTACTTGCCTTTGAATCTCCTTTCATCGTTGGCAGGAGAGTACATCACTGTGTCAGTGGAATGGATAACACACACACACACACACACACACACACACAAAGATGCAGGCGCGCGCGCACACACACACACGAACACAGACACACACACGCGCGCGCGCGCACGCACACACACACACACATACGCATGCACGCACTCACACGTGCATGCACACACACACATACACACACACACACACACACACACACACACACACACACACACACACACACACACACACACTCACTCACTCACTCATCCTATCTCTAATTAATTATGCATCCACATTATGGGATAACTCAAGTGAAACTAATCTAAAATACATAAATCGATTATACAAAAGAGCTATAAAATTAATTAAATTAAGTCCTAACACGTTGAGTAAAGATGATTATAAGAATTTGGATATTCTTCCTCTTAAGGAGAGGCTTTATTTTAACAAATATTTGTTCATGTACAATGTTGTGAACGGAATATCTCCGAGAAAAATTGTACGATATTTCTCTATCAATGAAAATAGACACAATCACAAACTTTCCTTTCCCAGACCTCGTAACGATCTGTATAAATTAAGTTTTACTTACTCTGGTGGATCTATTTGGAATAATCTACCCGTACACTTGAAATGTATTTGGTCTAGAACTGGTTTTAAAAACGCACTAAAAAATATTTATTAGAAAAACTATAAACAAAACGTTATTTATTTTGGCCTGTTATGTAATCTCTCTCTCTCTCTCTCTCTCTCTCTTCTCTCTCTCTCTCTCTCTCTCTCTCTCTCTCTTCTCTCTCTCTCTCTCTCTTTCTCTCTCTCTCTCTCTCTCTCTCTCTCTCTCTTTTCTATTCTTCTTTTTTCCTTCCTCCTTCTCATCTTCTTCTTCCTCTTTTCTTCTCTTTCTTCTTGTTCTTGTTCTTCTTCTTGTTATAGTTCTTTTCTTCTTCTTCTTCTCTTCTTGTTCATCTTGATCTTCTTCTTATTCTCTCTCTCTCTCTCTCTCTGTCTCTCTCTCTCCCTCCCTCTCTCTCTCTCTCTCTCACTCGCTCGCTCCCTCGCTCTCACTCTCTTCCTCTTCTCTCCTTTACTCTCTTCAAGTCTTGATAAATAACGTACTTGTATTAATCATGAATTAAAAAAAGGTTGAACTGAAAACCAGTTTGTAGTATAACTGTTTTAATTGTATTTACACATGGTGTACTTCACATATCTGTTTAACTTTTATATGTGCTCATGATGTTCCTTTTCCTTACATATATTTGCTTGTGTGTGTGTGTGTGTGTGTGTGTGTGTGTGTGTGTGTGTGTGTGTGTGTGTGTGTGTGTGTATGTTGCCTTATGATGTCTTTTCTATTGTTTTTTGGAGGGCAGGAATGTAAAAAAAGCTGTATCGCTTACTCTTTAACCCTCATTAAAGATCATTTTGACTTTGACTTTGACTTTGACTCACTCACTCACTCACTCACTCACTCACTACACTCACACACTCACACACAACACACACCACACACACACACACACACACACACACACACACACACACACACACACACACACACACACACACACACACACACACACTCCTTACAACATACAAATCGATGTGTTCTGACATTATCCTCGAAAGCAGAGTGTTGCTGCCTTGGTTATGGATTAAACTGGTCACATAATCAAGCAAATTCTCACTGATACTAAACTTAGCGAGTTCTAACCGAGGAACAAAACAAAATAAAACAAAACCCAAACAAAACAAACACAACAAACAAACAAACAACAGATGGATTTTGACATAACTGGTTTCTCGGTTACTCGCGTAAATGATCGCCTTGATCAGACTGAGTGATTTTGGTCCTTTCTTGTTGTTGTTGTTGTTGTTGTTGCTGTCGTACCCTGGCTAAAAGACTCCAGGGATCATCCCAACAGCCGAAGTACTTGAACACTATGGTACAAATGCATCAGCTGGGGATGAGAACATTGCGTGTATGACCGTTTTTGATTACCCCGCCACATGGGCAGCCACACTCCGACTTCGGGGGATTTTGGGAGACTGATAATATTCTGCTAGGAGCTCATTACACAACTGAAGACAATCCCCACATAGCTATGCAGAATTTTGGTCCTTTGAAATGTGTACCACTCCTTAAAGCTGCCAAATATGAAAAGGTGAGGATCTGAGGAACGAGACTGACCCCGTTGTGGTTCTGAGTTTGACGGAGTATTTTCACCATTGATTTCTGTCGTCAGAACTGTTGACTACCTTTTCAAGAGCTGTCAATAGTTCTTTCTGGGATTGGGAAATTGTTCTTTGGAATTCTGTATCTACGTTTCCCATGGTCTATGTTTTACCGGGTCTATGTCTGCAGACTTGGGGGGATCATATACACGCGCACGAGCATAGACCCGTGGGAGAAGAGAGACCGGGGTCCGAACGATGTTAACCTGCGTCTCCTTGCTCTACAACATCGTTCTCGTGACGCCAGCGACGAACGCTCGTTCAGCAAGATATGAAACGTGTAAATCTTTCTCAGACTGCAGGATGTAAAACGTGTAAATCTTTCTCAGACTGCAGGATGCAAAACGTGTAAATCTTTCTCAGATTGCAGGCTGTAAAACGTGTGTACATCTTTCTCAGACTGCAGGATGTAAGACGTGTACATCTTTCTCAGACTGCAGGATGCAAAACGTGTAAATCTTTCTCACATTGCAGGATGTAAAAGTGTGTAAATCCTTCTCAGATTGCAGGATGTAAAACGTACACATTTTTCTCATATTGCAGGATGTAAAACATGCACATCTTTCTCAGAGTGCAAGATGTAAAACGTGTCCATCTTTCTCATACTGCAGGATGTAAAGCGTGTACATCTTTCTCAGATTTCAGGATGTAAAACGTGTAAATCTTTCTCAGATTGCAGGATGTAAAACATGTAAATCTCTCTCAGATTACAGGATGTAAAACGTGTACGTCTTTCTCAGACTGCAGGATGAAAAAACGTGTACATCTTTCTCAGTTCTAGAATAGGCCTTCACCAGGACAACTCGACCATCTCATGTTCTGTGTGTGTGTGTGTGTGTGTGTGTGTGTGTGTGTGTGTGTGTGTGTGTGTGTGTGTGTGTGTGTGTGTGTGTGTTCCCGCGCGCCCGCACGTGCGTTTATGACAGTCTTGCTCAAAGGCCTGGAACGATTGAAAACCTAGACAAATGCAGTCTGTATATACAGAGTGAAAAATCTGTCTAGGAGAGAGAGAGAGAGAGAGAGAGAGAGAGAGAGAGAGAGAGCGAGAGAGAGAGAGAGAGTTAGTTAGTGTTTATAGGGTCCAGCGGACTACTAGGAGCCAAATCAGGACCTCAGCTATCATATCTAAGTCTCTAAATACAAATACCCACACTAGTATTAACACATCGTTTAAAATTTATGAGGACAAAACACAAAATTTTCTGTTCAACTCCGGCGACACCTGTATACGTTATTAAAACACTATATTTTATAAAAATAAGTTTACCTCTTTCAAAAAAGAAAAAATAAGATCTACTGAAATCTCACGAAAAAGAACCGATAAATCACTGATGGAAAAGAACTTCTCTCTGATACACATCAAATCAGCACATTCTGTCAAAAAATGATTAAAACCCTCTAGCGCCGTATGTATCACGAGTGATACAAACATTTAGTGATTGCCTGGCAGACAGTGTGTGAATGTCGGAGTCCACTAAATGTTATCAATCTAAAGAATGGAATGTACTGCTTATACTAACTACTAAACCACCACTCGCCGGTTGCTCTGGAATGCCAGAACCCTTCCTTTCCTCACTGGGTCTCACAGAGTCAACACGTGCTTCATTTCCTACCACTGTTCACCCACCGCTTTATCAACATGTGAGTACTGCCACCCTCTGTAGCTTGTTTATCTTGTCAGTCATGATCTAGAGGAAGGGGCCATCGGCTGATAAGGTCGTTTTTCAGCTAATTGGGTGGTGTGATGGGGGTGTCAAATTGATGTATCTTGTGTGAAACGTTCGGCCTTTGGGGAAAATTCCAAGGGAGACAACTCGGTCTGTTTGTTTCAGCTGTGATACATTAGGCGTTTAGAGTCATGCTGGATCAAAACTGCACTACGCTGCGTTACTTTTACAAGTATATTTCTTATATAAAAATTACAACTGAACACTTCTAAGATATGTTTCCGTGAGAGAAAGAATGATTAATTTTCATGGATGTGTATAAATCCAAAGGAGAGGAAGAAGATTGACATCAACCGGCCCGCAATTGTCGCTGAGTACAATAAATTCATGGGTGGAGTTGATCTTCTGGATTCCCTGACAGCACTGTACAAATACCAGATCAAGTCCCGAAGATGGTACATGTACATTTTCTACCATACATTGGCCATTGCTATTGTCAACAGCTGGCTCTGGTACAAGCGTCATGTAAAGCTGCTGAACTGCAAAGCCCCACCCATGAAGCTCAGCTCGTTCCAAGGCATGATCGCTGATGCGCTGATCTTCTCCAAGAAACCTGGACGTCCATCTGCTGCTTCGTTGTTCCCTCCTCCTCCTCCTCCTCCAAAGGTCAAGAGAATGGCACTCATCGGTGACATCCGCCTGGACGGGGTTGACCATCTCCCTGAATGGGCTTCACAGAGGGAGCGTTGCAAGAACAGGGACTGCCAGGCCTTGGGTTTTACCCGATGCCGAAAGTGTACTGTTCATCTCTGCTTCCAGAAGGGCAGAAACTGTTTCCTGGAATTTCATTCCATCCCTTGAACTGCCAAGATAACGTCCTCTTCACTAAGAGGGCATCATCTCCATCTCCAGAGTGACAAACTGTGTATCCTTTTTGGGGACTGGGTGGGAGTGAAGGGGGTATGGGTCGGGGCTAGTTCTAAATGATGTTAACTGGACTAGATGTGTTGCAATGCCACTGGAACTTGACAGTCATCAAAACTGTTCATTTCAAAAAGAACTACACAGCAACAACAACCGTGCACATGTATACAAAGGACATTGACTCTTTGTATCACGTGTGATACAGTATGACTTTATGCTTCAATGACCTAATGTATCACGTGTGATACAAAACCTAATTTCGGCATTTTTAAAGATTTTTGCAAAATTTCTTTTGGTAACTGTTTTTCACATCCATTTGATGTTATTTTACCGAATAAAATAATTTTCTGACTAGTTTTTCTATGAGCCGGTTCTAGAGGGACTGAACAAGCTGTCACACCCAACACACCATGGGGGTCTTCCCTTCTGAATGAGAGAGAGAGAGAGAGAGAGAGAGAGAGAGAGAGAGACAGACAGACAGACAGACAGACAGACAGAGACATAGAGAGAGAGAGAGAGAGAGAGAGAGAGAGAGAGAGAGAGAGAGAGAGAGAGAGAACTATAAAATATTCATTCTGGCTCACTTGCTCCTCCACCAAGTTTTCGGGCGAAAGTGACCTAAAAGCCGCCTTTTCCTGTTCTCTGACAAGTAAGACTTCAATAACCAAAAAATAACGACCCTACAAACAAACATACTGTGTAGGATTATCCGTTTTTAATACTAATTTACTAAATTTTTTAGATTTTAGTTTTTGCTTAATCCTGTGTTTTTCTTGATCATTTTCAATAACATCATTTTCACGCAAACATTCATCAAATGCATCTCTGTCTTTCATGTGAAATAAAACTACAGTCTTTAACTGTTCTCTAAAGTCTTTTAAAACTGAGTTATATTTTTGGCATAAAATCCACACACTTATTCTAGCATGTCTTCCGCTAAAGGCTAGTTTCGACAAAGTGTTTCTCTTTTTAACTATGTCTCTTTCTGCTGAACAGTCATCTATAATAAATAGTGTCTGCGTTCCTTCAAACAATATAAAAAAGCGTTCTAGACACTCACTCAGTTTATTGCTAGGATTAACTAAAAATATGTTATCATCAGTCCATATAAACCTTCTATCATGATATGCTTTGTTCCATTTAAGTGTTGGACAGAAAACCACAATATGATCAAAATTATAACGATAAACTGTTTGTAACAGGTCGAGGATAAATATTGTTTTTCCACAACCAGTTTGTCCACAAATTAATGAACAATGAGGGTTTTTGTCATAAAGTTTAACTGCTCCATAGTTTTATAACAGAACTTAAAATCTAATCCAGTTATTGTTTTTATCATGCTCTCTGTTAAAACTTGTTCAGTATAATAAAATCCTATAAGGTCTAAATGTGTAAGATTAATCCAATTTAGTTCTGTAAGATTGTTTCTATTTAGACTAATATTGATTTTGTTGCTTGTTGTTATGACCTTAATATCCTCACCATTGTTAAGAACGACGACGGTAACTTTAAGTTTTTCAACGTCTAAGTTTTGCCAGATAATTAGCATTCCTTTTAGAAGGACGTCACTGACGCCCACAGCCCCATTCCTCTTCACATCTTTTAAGACAGAAATTTCAAATATCATTGTGAACGTGTCTCCTAATTTCATTTGTGGAATGAATTGTAATTTTGTAGAAGCATCTTTTAAAACCGTTTCTCTTCTGTGGAGGATGTACTGTTTATTCCCATACGGCTTTATTTCAATCTCTTTCCGACTATTGTCATCTGGCATAAGACTTACATGTAAAGGGCCAGAGTTGAATGCTTTTCTGAAACTTTTTTGACGACTAAAAAATGTAAATGGGCTTATGAATTCAAATTTTATTTCCCATTCTAAATATGGTTCTAAGTGCCATTTAAGGTCAGGTTTTCGAACTATTTATATTCATACTGGCCAACATTATTTGCTTCTAGATTGCGCAGTTGTTCTAGTTTAGGAAACTTTTTGCTGTCGCTAACCTCTTTGCGTTTATAATCACCATCTTTAGTGTACTCAAAACCATACAAAGTGCCTATTTCACCATTCTGTTCAAAGTCCACAACGTCTGCAAGGTCTTTTAATTCTAAAGTTATACACCTTACAGGCGCTAATGTAACTCCGGATTCTTCTGGTCCACGCGACATTTTTAGTACAGTTTATTATTTTATTTCCAAAACAATGTGCAGGTTATCACATTTTACGACTTTCCCCGTTTTGTCTTTGATCTTTATATTAAATGATCCGACCCTCCCACAAACTAATCTTTTAAACTGTAAATTAGGGAATTGTATAATTTCATAATCGCAATATGCAGCTTTCCCTGACGGAAGAGCTTTTAAAAATTTGAGGGCCTTCCATCATATAAGTTTTCATCAGTGCTTAGCTCATCCAAATGAACATAGAGTAATGAATGTACTGCAAGATCGAGCGGATTTTCTCCTTCATAAGTAGTTTTGTCTGGCGTAACACTAAAACTATGAACAGGCTGATTGGCAGTTGTAAAGCCTAACATTTTAGCTAGCTCTACATCAAAAAGGTAATGTACTACTTCTTCTTCAGGTTTGAATGATAACATTGTTTTTAGATTTGCATTGTTAAGTTTGAGAGTAATGTCAAAGTTACTCATTGCTTCTTTTAGTGAGCAAAACCCGTAATAACCATCAGGTATGATTACCTGGTCAACTTTGGACCCTGATTTGTCAACTTTTAGAATCTCATTATTATTCTTCGATTCAGTTATATTAAACCATAGGATTTTGTAGAATATTTCATGGAGTGCGACCATTTTGGTTCCGCAATTGTTCTCAACAACATGTTCTAAAAACGAAGGACGGTCTTGAGTTTTTTTTTTTTTTTTTTTTTTTTTTTTTTTTTTTTTTTTTTTTTTTTTTTTTTTTTTTCCGGAGATCAGAATTTTCAACTGTTTCCTACCACGAGGAAAAGCAGTTGACGGGAATCTTTTTTCTTTACTTTGTATTGCTAATTTCTGTTATAAATGGACACAAGTTACGCATGCATTAATGTAAGCTCCTCTCTCTCTCTCTCTCTCTCTCTCTCTCTCTCTCTCTCTCTCTCTCTACGAGTGTTCATCATCGTCGGTGTGTCTTGACTGTCTTCTATTCTGTTCACTTCTGGCTTTCTGTCGGTGGAGGTCTTCCTTCTTCAGTACGGCGTTCTCTTCAGTAACCAGTTGAGCCCGAAGTGGTGTGGGTTCATGTCTTGGAAGGTCGAGTTCTCTCTTGTTTCCATCAAAGGCAAGGGATGTTCTGTGTTGTGGCTGCGCTCGCGTCACTACCATGAGCGTTGGTTTTCTTCCTCTTCGTGGCTGCCGTTTCGCTCACTTTCACGTTTCGTTCGCCTGCTGTTCCAAAATGTAGCCGTTCGCTGACCGGGCCAAGTTTTATTTTCCTTAAATCATTCATTTGTCACCTTGTTGGTCTGTATTCTATGTACCTATTATAATTTGATTCCCTTTTTCATCATCTCTCCTTTTTTTCTTTCTTTTCTTTTCTTTTCTTTTTTTTCCCAGCATGCACATGTCCCTAATATAAGACAAATCATTAGGTTCATGCATTACTCTCTCTCTCTCTCTCTCTCTCTCTCTCTCTCTCTCTCTCTCTCTCTCTCTTTTGTTTTGTTTTATTTTGTTTCTTTATTCTTATTCAACTTGGGGTATTTCATATATTTCGTAACATTAGTTCGTCTCAAATATCAGTTCCGATTTTTACACTTGCCTATTTAAACTTTGAAATAGAAAGTTTTGCAATTAATAGAACCATGTTCACTTGTTTT
>CM031621.1:5138412-5170912 GCA_018398815.1 Conus ventricosus
CCCCCCCCAAAACAACTTTTAAACTGTAAATTAGGGAATTGTATATTTCATAATCGCAATATGATTCCTGCGGAAAAGCTCTTAAAAAACATTTGGGGGCCCCCATCAAAATTTTTTCATCAGTGCTTAGCCACCCAAATAAAACATAGAGTAAAATGACTGCAAACGAGGGGATTTCCCCTCAAAAAATTTTGCCGGGGACAATAAATCTTGGCGCTTGTCTCCCAGTTGAAACCAACTTTTTGCTAGCTTTTTATAAAAAAGTAACTTGCTTCTTCAGGTTTTAAATTTAATATTTTTTTTAGATTTGCATTGTAATTTTGAGAGAATGTCAAATTTTACTCAAGCTTTTTTTAGTGAGCAAAACCCTAAAACCTCGGGTATTTTTAAACAGGCAAACGCATTGTTTCCCCCTTTCATATTTTTTAATCTTATTTTCCCCCTTGGCTCAGTTATTTTAAAACCCATAAAATTTGTAGAAATTTCTGGGGCGCCCATTTTGGTTCCGAAAACGTTATAAACCGTTTTAAATGTAGACTGCCCCTTTGGGTTGTTATTGTTACAAACATTTTAAACGAAATAAAAATGAGCGCGTTAAATATCTAAGATGCAAAATATTCTGTGGGCCGCACTACAATTTTTAAAAATATAGAACTGAACTCTTGACTTGCGTGACCAGACTGACACTTTTTCAAAAAAAGGGAGTACTCCTTTAAGCAGATATCTTAACCCCCCTTTTAAAAAGACTACATCGCAAAAGTGGGGTTCAGTCATCCGATGCAGTTTTATCAAAACGTAAACTTTGCGGGGTTTTGTGCACAAGGGGTGGGGAGTGTCGTATGCTATCATTTAAACACCGATCCTTTGGGGAGGTCATGTACAGATTTCATTTTTTTTACATTTCAGACGTATTTTGATGAACTGCAAGGGGCCTTACCAAATGACAAACCGTTTAATCCATTTAGCAACAGAATAGAATAAGGCTTTTAAAAGGGATTTGAAACAAATTTCAATTTTAATGTTAACAGATTTAGACAAAATTGGGTTTTATCAGGCTTGGGCCCCCTTTGTGATAATCTTTATTTTTTGTTACTTGTCAAGAACTATAAAAAGCAGTTTCTAGGTCCTTTGCCCGAAAACGGGTTGGGGGGAAAAGTGATTAGAAGCTGCATTTTTAGTTCTTGAGGATAGCGCACACCCCAAACACCTCAAGTTGCAAAATCTCTTCTATATCATCATTCGTCACATAAAACCACTAGTAAAGTATAATTTTACTACACATGATATAAAAACGAAACATAAATGCATGGAACAAAAAAAATAAAAATTCCTTTTTCCTGAACTTCACAAAATTTTTATCAAAACATCTTAACAAACCCGGGGTAAAATAGTTTTTTCTTTCATGGAAAGTCCAACCTACCAACCCACGGTCAAACCCTGACCATGCCAGCAGTCCAGCCTGCCCCGGTCCCACAGCAACTTGACCGTGCAGCAGGTGCGTATGGAAAGTGACAGTGAAAAGAAAAAAAAGGGGGGAAAAAAAAAGCCCAGTGATTTCGTGAATAGTTAAGACACCGGGCCAGGAAAAATAAAAAGTAGGGTTATTTGGGGTCTTTTTCACTAATAGAAACCCAAACTATTAAAGAATAATGCCCAAAAGTGCCCCCGCCAAAAAGCCAACTACTTTGCTTGCAGTAAAAAAGCCAGTAACGATACTCCCTAAATACCTGGTAAAGAGTTTTTTTTCCAGCTAATTTTTTTAAACTGCAAGTGATAAACGTTTTTTTCCCCTGTTTTATCAGGAGATGGCGGGGGAGGCACTGCCCACACCCCCCCACCCCCCGTAATAGCCACCCCAGTGTCTTATTGCAAATCCAAGGCCTTTTAAACGCTCGCTAATGTGACTCCTTGCCCAAAAAACAGTGTTTTTTATTTTTTCTGCTGGGTTGTTCTTCATAAAAATTTTTTGGGATATTTCTTTATTCTAATCACTGAGTTCGAAATTGGCCCGGTTGTAAACCCCGTTTTGTCTTGCGCCTTTCTTTTTCAATTTTTTTTGTCTTTGGGGTTATTCTTTTTTTTCCCCCACGCCAAAGTTGGCGTCGCACCCAAACGAGTTTTTTCTTTTTCTCTTTTTTTTTCTCTCTGTTCATCCTTTTGCAAAATTGTCTGTAAATTCCCCTTTTAATTTTTTTTTCAGCCTGATCTATTTCTTGCAAGGGTAGCGGGGAATCATTAATTTTTTTTAAGCTGTTTTTTCTGAAAAGGTGGTTTCGCTTCTTCTACTACATTTGTTAGGGGGCCGCGCGGAATTAAATCTTGAAGTTCATGTTTGGGGAAAACTTTTGGGGAGTTTTGTTGCATGTTTGAGCTTTAGCAACTTCTTCTTTTTTTTTTAATTTTGGTTTAGTAAACCCAAAGGCGATTCCACTCGCTTGCACTGAGTTTTGATTAATTGTACCTATTTTTAAAAACTTTGAGAGTCTCGTTTATCCTTAAGGGGAACACTTTTCCCTTTTCGTTTTCAAAAATAAAAAGGGTTATCTTTTAGTTAAAAATCTCAGGGTTATAGTTTCGGAGGTTTTTTTTTTTTAAAACTTTGGTATAATGACGACCTTATTTCTGTTAATTCCGCTTTGGCCCCCCAAATTCACCTGAAATGAGAGCGCGGGGGTGCGGAAAAGGAGCCTTTCATCTAGTCGGCGTCTCCAAGATCACAAAACAAAATCTTTTTCCCCCTCCAATTCCCGCCAGTTTTTAAATAATTAATTTTTTTATTTTTTTTTATAAAAAGTAAATAATATGCTCGATTCTGACCCGCAAGAAAACTGAAAAAACCCCGGGGCGTGGGGGAAAAAAGGGAAATTTTACGTTCCAATAACCATCTATTTTGATGCAGATAAATTCCCTTACGTTAGTTTTCCAGACCTAGGAGGGGAGATTTGATTGTGCCAGGCTCTGCACGGCTTACTTTCAAATAGAACTCGCTTCAACAACAACCAAACCGAACATTTTGTCCAAATTTGGGAGGGCAACGTTAAAAAATTTCTGTAAAACTTAGGGGCAAGGTATTTTCTTTAAACAATGCAAATTTTTAAACCTTTCGGATTTGGCTAACCGCGAATGAAGGGAAGTTTTTGCTTTTAAAGGGAACGGCAAGAAGAAGCACTAAACTTAGAATAGGGCAAACTCGCCTCATGCTAAAACAGCAAAAAGGCTTTAGCTGAAAGTTATGCGGGGGTATCCTTTTCCTTCCCCCTAGATTTTGGTTGTTAAAACGCTGCGCCATACTTTAAAGGGGCAAAAAAAGAAAATTTGTCAAAACGAACTAACTTTTTAATGAATAAAAAACTTTATCAGACAACAACACCGAAGCAAAGTACAGCATTTTGACATCTCGTTAAGTTTGACTTGTTAGAAACTCAATTTTTAGAAAGGGCGATTGAGCAAAAATTGAGTCCATTAGTAATATATTACAAAACGTCGTCTTTTTCAAAAACCCCTAAAAGCGGGGCAACGTATTGGAAATTTTTTAAATCTTAGTGTTGCGTAAAATCTTTTTAAAGGATTTTATTTGGTGTGAAGTGAAGAACCTTTCGCAAGGAAAGTGAAAATTTTTTTTAACCAAAAAAAACGAAAGTAAATGAAAAATTTGATGTAGCCAACCCAAAATCTAGCTGCGGGTTTTGATCTTATCATCTTTTTGAGAAATAAAAAAATTGTTTGGGGGGTGGGGGGGGTAGAACCAACAGCAGACGCTCAAAGATCCAGTGTTAGGCTTGATGATTATTTAACATCAAATACGTTTAGGGATTGACCAAAGGGTCAACAAGGAAATCGTTGAAATGGAAGTGGGGAAGGGTTTAAAGACGAAAAATTTTAAAAAATTTGAGAAAGAAAAAGAAGCCATAAACCGTTTAATGTACATTTGTTTTATTTTAAATTAGCACAGTGAAATTGAAAAGAAAAAAAATTTAAAAAATACAGAATACAAATTATTTTTTTATTTTTAAAAAAAACTGTTTCAAGTTTCCAAAGGCCTACGCACCGAGTCGCCAAAAAAAGATATAAAACCCCCCGGCATAAAAACCTTTAATTAACCAACATTTCACAAATCAACAAAAACTAGAGAGGGCCCTTTTAAAAACAGCAAAACCAAACGAAGGTATTCTGCTGCCTTTAATGTTTACCATGTTAAAATGGAGCATCGAAAAAAGCGGGCCCATCACAGGAACGAGTGTTGCCCCTTTTTGACAGGCATAGGGCACCGGAGCTTTCCTCAGGGGGTTTGTCTTTAGCTCTTGGCCAGGGGTTTATTACTGTAGGTGGCGCAAAAAATAAAACTAAACTCCAAAACACACAGCATGGTTCAACAATAACAGCTAAACTTATTCGTTCAAATGATTATAAATAAAACAAGCTGACCAAACACACGGGTGAAGAATTTAATCATTTACAGGCGATTTTGATACTACAAAAAACAAAAGTTTTATTTCAAAGAAAGGGAGGACAAGTTTTTTTCTCAACAGCCAGACCCCAGCAAAAAAAAGGGAAAGCTTAAAAAAAGTAAAAAAAACAAAACTTGCTCTAAACAGCTCACATTAACAACCCCAAAAGGGTTTTTATACTTTAGTTTATGAGTCCAGCACAAAAAGACCATCGATATTGATTAATTATTTTTTTTATTTAAAAAAAATTTTGAGTTAGAAAAGAAAATCGCATGGGTAAAATATTGAAGGGCCAGACGAATTGTTTGAAGCAAAGCAAAAAGATTTTTCAAGACACTGAAATATTGTTTAAAGTCATTGAAACCCAAAGTACAGCAAAGGAGCCAGCTATTTCCAAGTTCCGGGGAAAAACAATAACCCCCCCGTTAAATAATGTTAGCTGTTTAATCGACTAGACATAAATGAAGAAAACTAGAAGTTGGGTTCAACTAAACAACAACTATTCTTTTCTTTTGACTTTAAAACCCCGGGTTGGGGAGACCAAACTGCTTACACAGTTTTATGTGCCGTGAAGAAGCCAAAAAGAGGGCTTGGTGGTCAGAGGGCGAAGTCTTAGAGATCAATTAAAACAGGGTAAATATCGCCGATTGAGGCAGGTCTTACATTCCACCCTCCAGCATTGTTGCAAAAAAAAGCAGTTTTTAAAAATAAAGAAACAGACGACAAAGTTTTTTGTGGTGTTTCTCGCAAGGGTCATCATCCACAAAAACGCAGAAAAAGTGCTAACTTCACCCTTCATCAAAAAATTTTCTTTATGGAATACCTTTCCCCTTAGGTGGATTCCATTGATCTTTGAAAAAACAAAACAACCCCAAAACTGTAATGTCACCCAAAGGGATAGGAAACAAATTACAGCCCATTAAAAATTCCCAAAAAAGTCCAACGATTTCGAGCCAGCAAAAAAACATGTTACTTACACAATTTCGCCCGGGGTACCGCATTACACTTTATAGACAATGAGTAATATTGGGCATACTTTAAAGCAAGGACTTAAGCAAGAATTCGTAGAAAATGTTAACAAGAATTTTCCATCTGTGCAAGCCGGAGTGAAATAAAAACATTTTATTAACCCAGTTGACTGTAAAACAGAAATAATTTCGCCCCCACCCCCGGGTTTAAAGTTTGTTTTTAAGAACTGGGAAAAGGCTGCAAAATTTTTCCTACGTATTTAGCAGATTCGAATCATCATTGTTCCCTTTTAAGGGCCAGCGCCACAAAAAATTTTGAAAAAAAAGTCTTAGATAATCATCAATTTGTTTTTTGCTTTTTTTATTTTTAGGTCGGTGGTGCTCATTCACGCCCCAAAATTTTTAGAGGACCAGATGGGGTTTGATTTTTACAGCGCATGCGCAAATGCTAAAGAAGTTCAATAAACAATTTATCTAAAAATGAGACCCAAAACCAAAAACATTGACTTAGCCCCCACTGTTGGATTTTTGGGGGTTTTGGGCCCCCATCAGAGCAGCGAATCCGACGGGAAAGACCAGATCACATTACGGGAAAATCAAGGAGCAGGCACAGTAAATCAACTTAAAATAAAATTTGATCCAAAAACATGGAACTCCCCTTCTTTCACAACTTTAGAGGTTACGACCTATCTTATAATCAAGCAGTAACCCGACCCAGGGTAGCGCATTGCACAGTCATCAGAAAAGTACATGTGTTTCACTTAAAACATGTCTTTTTATGACTCATGCAGCACATGGGGACATTTTAAATCACTGGGTATGGCCTTAAAGTCCTCCAAAAACGGAAGAATATTTTTACCCAACTCTCGTTAGAAAGGGCTTTACCCTTATGGTACATGAACAGTTGGGAAAAGGTTTTTACGAAGAAAAACCCTTCCACCTAAAGACGCGTTCTTTTTTAGTCTTAGGAAAGGACATTTGATCTGTTACCAGCATCCAAAATGCTGGCAAAAGTTAGAGTGTAAAAAGATGGAGACTATCAATTTTATTATGGGTGTACTGTTTTTTTGGGGGACGTCTTTGAAAATTACAGAAAGACCCGCAGAAACATTAACCTGGGCCTGGATTACATTTCTGCGCCCGGGATGAGGGTTTTTTTCCTTTTTTTAAAGTTTACCCGGGGTCAATTGATTTATTGTCAGATTTACCAAAGATTCAAAGATTTAAAAGGGGTTGCTGGAGGGAAAAGATGGCGTCGCAATTTGTAAAAAACAACAAATACTTGGACGATTTGATCCGAGTAAAAGGTCTAACATCTCATGATTTAGATCAAAAATCTGTATGGTTGGGGTATGGCGAATCACTTCCTTACGTAACTTTTTAAAAGACACGGCGGTGATCCCAAAAATATTCAAAAGGCAAAATGGGTTTGGGGAGTTTGACGTCGGGTCAAAGCGCGGGTACATTCTAAAGTTTATTTTTAATATCCTAATGAACCCATGACCTGCATAAAGACCCCTTTTTCAGCAAAAGTCTAAAGTAATCCAAGAGAGCCCCCTAACTTGTGCCTAATCTTCGGCAAAAAAAATTATGTCTGCCCTTACAGGCTTTTACAATTTATTTAAGACACGGTTTAATTACAGCTGTTCACGTATAATTTCTTTGATCAAGAACAGTTCAGAAACCCCAAAATCATAAAAAAACTGACTCAGAAAAAAAATTACAAATGCTTTAGAAAAAGACTTTTTTAAGCTAGAAAAACAGCTGTTTTGGAAAGACTATGGAAAACCGCACAAGCGTAAAGATGTTAATTAGTTACCCCAAAAAGAACGAAGAATTTAAGCTGATTCAAAACAAATTTTAGGACTCAGAAAATTTCATGATCGCTTTTTGGGATAATGAGAAAAAAAAGAAAGCAAAGGACAAACCGATTATTGGGTTTACTGTTTTAGAAATTTCAAACTTTTTAGTTGTTCTTTTTGATACTTTTAAACCCTTGTCCAGAGTCCAGATCTTTACCAGAACAATAGTTTTTTTTAAGATATCCCTACTGAAAACATCTAAAAGAATGGAATTAGAATAGCAAAGGGCTGCGGGAGGTCACACATCCCATTTTCCCAAGATTGCCTTTAAATTCAATTACTAAGCAAGAAGGTTTGAGAAAGAGGAAGGATGAATTATCTGAAAGGTAATCAAGAGTATGTTGGGGTTAAGGTAAAAAATGTACATAGTTCGAGCCAGGAGAAAACCCATTAAGAACGCCAAAGGAATATCTCGCAGTGTTGTGCAGCAAACAGATCTCATGACAACTACAAAGAAAGCAGGTTTTGACAATAAGACTTGTTCATCATGACACGTAAAACGAACGATCTAATCACATGAGATCAACACACAACTGTTGTAACAAAGAAGTCATCAATAGAACAAACACAAAACCGTGTTTTGTTAACAGATTTTTCTTATCATATGGCATTATTTGCACATAATAAGTACCATATTTTCTTCACCGAAGAGTTTATATTCGGGTTCATACTTTCCTGAAATTTATTTAGAAGATCAATCACATCATCTTCCAATTCATTCAAAATTTTTCGCATGTTTGCTATGTGCTCGAATTTTTTTTAATTATTTCAAAATATTCTTTCTCCCATCTTTGTCGTCGAAATCTGGATTAGGGGCTGTAAGTGCTCTGGCTCGCTGTCCCTGTGCAAGGAATCCTCTAGGCTGTTTCTTCAACGCAAATACGTATCATTTGATATTTGCATTAATCCCCTAATAGCAGAACAACGCCCCTAAATGATTTCGCGAGTATTTTCAAATTCGCTTTGCGCTTATCCTGCTTGCTTCCGTTCCATGTTCTTTCTTTGGGCTTCCATTTTAAACTTAAATAAAGTTTATGTAAAGAATTAAAGCGGAACAGTGTCTAGTGGGATATCTGCAGTTCTTCTTTCCAACAAAAGATCTTTGAGGAAAGGCTGGTTGTTTTGTTGGGGCAGTTTCTCGTATATAATATCACGGCGGATTCAACTTTACAATTCTTTTTAGTTCCATATGGATCAACACTCCAAACTGATCGTTGCCCCTGATGGAATGTCCCTACCGATTTCCCCCGGTAAAGTAAAAAAAGGTACCTTGTACTTTTAAACCAAACGGAATAGTTTGCTGGATGAAAGACTCTCCTTCAGCAACATTTATGTTTTTCTTTGATTGCTGTACTGGTTTTAAACCCTTTAAATTCTTCATTATTCCTTGCGCGCAAACTGAGGCATCTCGAAACCATTCTGTGTGGCGAGAATTGTCAATCAGCTCTCTGTGATACTGGTAGGAAAAAAGGTCTTTTTTCAGCTAACTGTTGTTAAAGGTTCGCTAAACCTGTGATCTGTGAGAACTCCTGGAGATGCCTCTTTGTGATGGTTACCTATGTTTCAACAATTAATTGTTTCACTTGGCCTTTAAATTCTTTCCATCATCGACTTGATCATGCGTGGAAAGTTAGGGCCCTCGTTGGTATAATCAGTTGTATAGCGAGCAGCAACAGCAGAACACTCTTTTGTGTTAATGGCTCCGCATCTTTGTAATCTTGAAGCTATGTCAATGACTGTGAGTGCGTACTTAAATCTTTTTCGTCTATCGCATCAGAGGGTAAAATATAGAAGGACCAATTATTTTTGTGATGGGTGTCCGTTCGGTATTGTAATTGACAAAGTGTGGTCTCTGTAATTCGTCTAGGTGCAGGTAATAAAGTTGCCAGATCCTTGTTTAATAAACCATTTCTTTTGCTGTTTTGTTCACTGACACCAGCTGCTTTCCGCTTAGCTTTTAAGGCTTTGATTCCCTTCCAATAGCCATTTGGTGAATAAAAGATTTTGATCATTTTTTTATTCAGCCTATATTATGGCACAACAAAATACACGACAGTCATACCAATGACATACACGCGATTTCTTGCATCTTTTGTTTTTCTGATGTTGATAAAATGCTGAATTTTGGGGCAATGTCTGGATTGGTTTTGCCCTTACTAGATAAACTCTTTTATATGCTTGATCAACACTTTAAATGTGTAAGCTGGGCATGCCCGGCTGTTTTTTCAGTGTGTTATAATAAAATCTACCTGCTCAATTCTATGCTTTCACTTTCATAGCGATCTTGTGCCCTGCAGCTAGTTGCCTCCACCAGCTTTGTTAGTCTTTTTCTCTCACCGTCATCCGTATTTGACTAAAGCGTAATTACTTCCGCTAATAGCAAAGCGCATTCACCACAGCGGCCACCTATCATCAGTACGATGAAGCCATTTTTATAAATTATTTTATTTACATATTTATATTCTCTGGAATTATTCCTTGCTTAACTAGAAAACTTTCGTACAAATGAAGCTGTAATAATAGCGATTAGCCTTTGCGAATCCTCAAAGTCTAGTTTGCCAAGATCTGCCCGATTTATTTTTAACAGGCTTTTTAGTAACCAAGCATTTGATATCCTACCCTTAGGCCTCCAATAACCAGAATGGCATACAAGGTGTGGTAGATAGTTTTTTTCGGTGCTCATTTTAAAAAATAAAATAATTATCTTAAACAAATCATGGAACAGCGATGATCTGCTAAGCTACAGTAGCCTAAACCTGCCTGACACGGACAAATAAAAGTTGATGATCAAGCTATTATGCCTTAAAAAGGAAAGGTTGTTATTCTTTGCAGCATGTGGAAAAACAAAACAGTTTCCTCGAACTGAATTCAGCAATGAACAGATCAACAGATGTCGCCGCAGCCCTCCAGACATTATAAATATCATAACAGTATGAGGCGCAGCTGGGGTCGAGAATGGTGAAAAACGTGAGGACAAACAGTTCTTAGTGTGGCGGGACACTAAACTATCCTCAGATTTGCCCACAATGATTCTGAACAAGATCTTACGTATGATGTAACGCAAGAATCCAGTTTTAACAAAAGTCATTAGAGTCTCTAAGCTGTGATTTATAGTACAGATTGGGAACATTGTTATCCGCCGTTAATCATAGGATTAATTACTTTTAACAATATAGATTTTATTTCTCCTTCAAAATGAACGAGTCGGAAAATCACAGAATCATGAAACAGAATCAGAAAACACTGAATCAAGTCGAGAAATGACCATAAAACATCTGGGCGTGTAGCACCGCAGGGAAAAGAGTTGCAGAGTTAAACAAGACAAAGTAAATTAAAGTTACAATCACAGAATATAACTCAGAATGAAAACATAACACCGCCAACGGCCAACAGTTGATCCAATGCCAGCTCCAGAACAAAGCAAGTTTAATCCAAGGGCTCAAAAGTCTTCATGGAATATTGAACTAAAACTGTTTTTTTGCCATTTTTGCGCCAGTGCTGCTGCTGGCGGCAGTTATTACGGTTTAGAAAATATATAACCATTGGCAACAAAAACAAAACAGGCCAAAAAAATCTGAACCACTAAATACAGAAGAAGACAACAGCAACGCCAGCACCGCCATAACAAAAAATCATTTTGATCCATTTAAAATGCAATAAATTTAAGTACTTAATTTACATGTGTTTTGATAAAAATAGATATGGGCGGATTAATTACTTTGTTTAAAATGATAGTCAATAAATAAAAGATCTGGGTCTATAAAAAACATGGTGCCATAGACCAGAGTATTTGTAATCAATGCGGTTGCTTGATGTAAGACTTCATGAAACTGATGCGAAACCAATCTCACGCCAAGCGGTTAAGCAAGACATCCTCAACTATGACGCGTTTTTTGGGCGTGTGGTGTACATATTAAGAACAGCTACTATTAAGATAAAAAACATAGATTGTATTGTTTTTTTGATATTTATAAGATTAACTTGAATAAGAACTTGGTTTACTTTAAAGGAGACTAGTTATATCGTAGTTAACTGTGTAAAACGTAGAAGTGTACTTGATCCAGAACTTATTAAGAACTTGAATAACTAATTAAAAACTTAATTTAAGAACTTAATTAAGAACTTATGTAAGAACGTATTAAAACTTGGGTGACTTTTAATTAAAAACTTAATTAATAACTTGGGTGACTGGGGTGGAGTGTGTGTTGGTGTACACAGAGCTTTATTATTTGTCATGTGTAACACCACTTGGTGCACAGACGGTCGTTCTTTTTGTGATGCAGTGGCTCTTTTTTTGCAATTCAAAAGCAGCCACCAAAGTGCATTTAACAAAAGCCTGATTGAATAAAACTGCGGTGAGCATAAGGCCCGGGGCAAAGAGTCCAGCAAGTAGAACCACGTTCACGCGCGTGAACGCGAAGCATGACGTCAAAGCTGGTGAGGTAAGAACTATTTTTAGAAAACCTGTTCGGGCTTTGTGGGCAGGATCCAGCAACTAGGGGCCAGCGCGGGTATCAGCGCGCGTGAACGGCGAAGCATGACGTCAAATCAGGTGAGGTAAGAACTATTTTTAGAAAACTGTTCGGGCTTTTGTGGGCAGGAGTCCCCACAAGTAGGCCCACCGTCACCGCGTGAACGGCCCTATTGTAGGCTGTGCTTTATATCAGTTGCCTTCCCCGCAGTTAACGAATAGTGGGATTGCTGAGCTCGCTTGTCATGTTTTGTGCGGATCTTGTTTCCAGGACTGTGGCCAAATTCCGCACTTGCAGCAGGTTTTAATTTCATTCAAGCGTGCTAAAAATGAAACAAAGGGAAGGCCCTACAGCAAATAAAAGCCGTGGGCTACTGGGGCCTGAAATATCCAAAAGAAACCACTTGAAACAGCAACACCACGTAATTTTCCGTAATGGACATCAGAATAACCCGTTTTTTGCTTTCATCCAAACAGCCCAAGTTTCCTTTGTTCTCCCTTTCTTTCCTTTCATTTTTCCTGGCCCATTTAGGTAGGGCCGTCAACGACAATTAAAGCTCGGCATCTTTAACTTGCAGCGCCATTTCTAGATAAGGAGCCATCTCATCGATAGTCAAAAAACGTATCGAAATTGTCCTATATTCTTGCAACATATTGCGCCTCAACGTTTTCATTTCCCTTAAACCCAACAAACCTTTTAGATAGTCTTCATGTTCCAAAGTTTATGCCCTTCACCTAATTCTTTTAGCAATACTCTAACATGCATTAAAGTTAAAACTTATGGCCTCGAATAGCAAGAGTTTTGTTCTTTTAGTAAACATGTTTAGCCATTTTAAATAAAACACAACTAAAACACTGTTGTCACACGAAGCACAGTCAAAAACAACAACGCTTCCTTGTGAAGTAGTCCGGGAACAATGGTGAAAACCGGTTCTGCTGACGCGGCGGCCTCGGGTGGCAGTGTCACGTGACAGTCTAGAACATTCGCTGATGCATACGGCTATGTGCAAGTTTAACGCGCCGCGAGGTGTGTTTTTATTGATTTTTTTTGGTCGCAGTTTTGTAAGCGGGCCGTGCGCCGTTGAACGAAGGCCCTGGTCTGCGCCAGCCGTAAATTAAGCGATCAGTTTCAGCCCTCGTGTCAGCCTGTCGGGTTATACAATGTTTTGTAGGAAAAATTATCAAAATAAGTTGTGGTGTGCGAATTTTATGTCAAAAATTAAAACTTAGATTAAAAGACAAGCAAGTTTAGTAAATTCGTATTAAAAAAGGATAAACCTACACAGTATGTCTGTTTGTAGATAATCGTTATTTTTTGGTTATTGAAGTCTTACTTGTCAGAGAACTATAAAATGCCGCTTTTAGGCCACTTTCACCCGAAAACTTGGTGGAGGAGCAAGTGAGCCAGAATGAATATTTATTAGTTCTCTGAGAGAGACAGACAGACAGACAGACAGACACAGACAGACAGACAGAGAATCAGTATCGGGCAGTACAGTTCAAGGTGAATACAGTCGCACGAAAATCTTGCTCAAAGGTCAAGAACAAGTAAAAGTCTAGACAAATTCAGTCTGCATAATTATACAGGTTTGAAAATCTATACAGAATGAAAGAGCAGAGCAGAGCAGAGCAGAGAGAGAGAGAGAGAGAGAGAGAGAGAGAGAGAGAGAGAGAGAGAGAGAGAGAGAGAGAGAGAGAAAGACAGACAGACAGACAGACAGACAGAGACAGAGAGAGAGACAGACAGACAGAGAGAGAGAGACAGACAGACAGACAGAGAACCAACAGTGTACTGCAGTGCAGTTTAGACCGAAAGTAATTATCGTGACACATCAGAGGTTGAAATCGCGTCTTTTATTCACAGGGCGGATCGTTTGCATGGGTGTTTTCCACATTTGTACAAACCGGAGAGGAGGGCGGGAGGGGAGATAGGGGGGGGGGGGGGGGGTAGGTGTCAGGGGTGGGGGTGGGTGGGTCTTGCCTCTCCCAAAGTTTTGTAAAAAAAAGCGGAGAGATGGTGGTTAGGTGGGTTTTCCTCGTCGATAACTTTGTAAAAGCAGGGGGTTGAGAGCGTGAAAACAATTAACCTGGGAGTGGGTGGGGGTGGGGTGGGGGGTGGGGTGGGGGGTGGGGGTGGACTCTCCTCTCTCACAATTTGTGAAATCGGGAGGGGGTAGGGGGAGAAGGGGGTGCTATCGTCTCACAAGATTCTACCAATTCACACAAATTTCTCGACAGCTTTTCCTAACCAGCCAGGATGGTGGTGGTGGTGGTGGTGGTATAAGAAATCCTGGGGGAGGGGGGTGAGGGGGAGGGAGTGGATCAAGACATTCAGGAGCCCCTCTCCCTCTCCGTCCGGCCCTGATCCATTCCCTACCACGTTATTCCTTTGAGAAACAGACCGCACCCACCTCCCCTGGTAGTTTCGGCCCCTTTCCATTCCAGTCTTGTTCATGCGCAGACCCACAAACAGCCCCACCGACACAAAAACGGGCAGAACTTTTGTCGACCTTAGTCTTCAAGCAGTCTGGAATCCATTCCAATTCATGACCCGTCGGGTCTAGATTAAAGAAAGGAAATTAGCATCCGTATTTTGAGATCCTGTAAAACGGACCACTCTCACAAAATTGTTTTGCCGTAGGCACCATAGCCACATTTTTCCTACTAATGTTGTCACAGTCAGACACTTTTAAGCAGCCAGTCTCTTGATCCTGGCGACAGTCGGGCTGTTGTCAGACAGCATTTTCGTGACGGAATTTCGGACTTCAGAGAAAACAGAACCGCTTTGAGTTTAAGGCAACTCGTGTGTTCTCTCTGTTCCTGCACTGACAATGTGCAGTTTGTCTGAGCATCATTTCTTACTCCTCCCCCAACCAGACCCTGAAGCCTCTAAAAGGACGGTCACAGATGGTCATTCCAGGTCCGTTGGACATGGGGAGGCAGCAGTTTGAATCCACCACGCTATGTCCTCTTTAAAGTGTTTCTGTATGACAGGTAATGTTTTCTCTGATTTAAAACAAGTTCTTGATTTTTTCTTTCTTTCACAATTTCAACCTGTTTGTGACAAAGAAAAGATGGGTGCAATGCAAACACCAGGTTGAATGGCCACCATCTTAACCGTGAGTTTAGCTGATTGATGGTTTGTCTCTCTGCATCACTTTGGCTCAGACTTCTGTAAACCTTTCAGGTTTCCTTTCAGTAATGGAAACAGTTACAGATACAAAACCTAACTGAAATCCTCCAAATTCAATGTATTGTTTGGGTTCAAGTACGGATTTTTCAGCGTTATAATGAAAGCCAGGATGCACAATGTGTATCCTGTACTGCTCGCACACAAAGTTCACATGTATCACCTTGTAACAATGTGTTTTCTATGTTGAAACCACAGTATGTCCATGCTGGCTAAGGTGGCGAGAACAGATTTCAAGATCTTCGTAAAACTTCTCGGTGAATCATGAATTTCCATGGGAAGTGCTTTGAATTAAAAAAAACAACAACTTTGCTTTGAAATACAACCTGAAGAATAATCTACTCTTAGAGGCAGTTTTGACAGAGTAGTAACCATCCCTGAGATCAACGGGGTGAGAAAGCAAATCTTGTTTCATAAAACTCACAACCTTTTCTATGATGTCTATATAAGATGAATTCCAAAGTGCGTGTAAAGAACTGTTTTCAGATTCAATAAGAATATAGGTTTCTGGATTCTGGATTCGACATTAGAAAAGTATAGACTCAGAATCAAAAACTTACTTGGAGAATATTTCGACAGTGTCGCCCTGTCTTCATCAGCTCACTGTTGCTGTTGTGGCAGCGAGGCCTAGTGGGGCAACTGTTGTGTGGGGTGAACGGTTGTCAGGATCTGATTGTAGATGGGGGAAGTTCAAAGCCTTGATCCCGATCAGGCTGGGATTGGAGATCAAGACTTTGAACTTCCCCCCATCTACAATCAGATCCTGACAACCGTTCACCCCACACAACAGTCGTTCAACCAGGCCTCGCTGCCACAACAGCAACAGTGTCGAAATATTTTCCAAGTAAGTTTTTGATTCTGAGTCTAACTACTTTTCTAATGTTTCAGATTCAAGTTCTGAAATGAGCATATGTCTTCTCCCGAAGGAAAGCATTGGATAGATATTCTTCGGGGCAGTGATGCACCTCATGAGTAAGACCTTTTTGTCTCAGTCCTAGAATTTCCTCCCTTATTGACTGTACCGCAGAGCCTGAGAATTGATTCTCCTTTTTTAGCCGGGCATGTGACGGGTCCAAGGTGAACAAACACCAAACCCCCTTCCTCCTGACCTAAGATCCACTAATCATTAGTTGCTTGTTGCCAACTGTTAATGTGATCACAATTGTCCTCACGTGAGAATGTTCAGCTGTACTGTTATAAATAAAGTGGATTATTTACTTGCTCTATGTGGGAACGTGAAGGAGTGTCTGAAGTGCAGGGGACTACTCTTACTTCCGCGTCTTCATCATCAGCTGGACTTGGGTGTGCCTGTCTGTGATGGTTGTGATTCTTACCTCCTCATGGTCAGAGGAGCTGGTTGAAGTGTGTCTCCCAAATCATCTATGATCCCGAAACGCCATCTTCCTGGAAAATAACTGTTTCGCCTCGTCCGTTTCTTCAACCTTCTTGATATGTCACCGCCCAGGTGAATCTCAGTCGACTCTGCAGGTTGAAATCTTTTGGAGTGCGCGAGGGTTGTTAATCTGGTTGTAAAACAGCCCATGGAATCTCAGTGAGCTTGAGACTTGTTTTTTGCGGCATGTGGTGAGAAGTCCAGACGCGTTTGCCGATTTATCGAACATGTCCTCAGTTCGAAGTTCTTCTTTCTGAACTTGCTGGCAGAGGCAGTCCATGAGGCCCGCGACAAGGCTCGGCTTCTAGTCACCACACCTTTTATGTTCGTCAGTCATCTGCCACTTTTTTCTTTTCTTTCTTCTGCGTACGCAAGCTGATACTCCTGCGGGCACTCCCAGTATAGCCAGGCAGTGGAGTTTTGTGTGTATGACCCTTTTTCAAGTGTGGAATGCTCCATGAGATCCGGGTTTTGGGCCGAGTTTAGGATTGTCATGGTCGGAATTTGTTTTGGGCCAGTGCATAATTGAAGTATTTCTTTCTTCTTTTTTTTTTTGGAATTTGTTTGGGCCAGTGCATAATTGAAGTATTTCTTTCTTCTTTTTTTTCGGGAATTTGTTTTGGGCCAGTGCATAATTGAAGTATTTCTTTCATTTTTTTCGGAATTTGTTTTGGGCCAGTGCATAATTGAAGTATTTCTTTCATTTTTTTTTCCTCGAATTTGTTTTGGGCCCGTGCATAATTGAAGTATTTTCTTTCATATTTGTTCGGGAAATTTTTTTTGGGCCAGTGCATAATTGAAGTATTTCTTTCATTTTTTCGGAATTTGTTTGGGCCAGAACGTAATTGAAGTATTTCTTTCATTTTTTCGGAATTTGTTTTGGGGCCCGTGCATAACTGAAGTATTTCTCTTTTTTTTTCGGAATTTGTTTGGGCCAGTGCATAATTGAAGTAATTTCTTTCATTTTTTCGGAATTTGTTTTGGGCCAGTGCATAATTGAAGTATTTCTTTTATTTTTTTTCGGGAAATTTTTTTTGGGCCAGTGCATAATTGAAGTATTTCTTTCATTTTCTCGGAATTTGTTTTGGGCCAGAACATAATTGAAGTATTTCTTTCATTTTTTTCAGAATTTGTTTTGGCCAGTGCATAATTGAAGTATTTCTTTCATTTTTTTTTCGGAATTTGTTTTGGGCCAGTGCATAATTGAAGTATTTCTTTCATTTTTTTTTTCGGAATTGTTTTTGGGCCAGTGCATAATTGAAGTATTTCTTTCATTTTCTCGGGAATTGTTTTGGCCAGAACGTAATTGAAGTATTTCTTTCATTTTTTCGGAATTTGTTTTGGGCCAGTGCATATTGAAGTATTTCTTTCATTTTTTTCGGAATTTGTTTTGGGCCAGTGCATAATTGAAGTATTTCTTTCATTTTTTTCGGAATTGTTTTTTGGGCCACTGCATAATTGAAGTATTTCTTTCTCTTTTTTTTTTCGGAATTGTTTTGGGCCAGTGCATAATTAAAGTATTTCTTTCATTTTTTTCGGAATTTGTTTTGGGCCAGTGCATAATTGAAGTATTTCTTTCATTTTTTTCGGAATTTGTTTTGGGCCAGTGCATAATTGAAGTATTTCTTTCATTTTTTTTGAATTTGTTTTGGGCCAGTGCATAATTGAAGTATTTCTTTCATTTTTTTCGGGAAATTTGTTTTGGGCCAGAACGTAATTGAAGTATTTCTTTCATTTTTTTCGGAATTTGTTTTGGGCCAGAACGTAATTGAAGTATTTCTTTCATTTTTTTTCGAATTTGTTTTGGGCCAGTGCATAATTGAAGTATTTCTCTTTTTTTTTCGGAATTTGTTTTGGGGCCCGTGCATAATTGAAGTATTTCTTTCATTTTTTTTCGGAATTTGTTTGGGGCCCTGCATAATTGAAGTATTTCTTTTTTTTTTTTCGGAATTTGTTTTGGGGCCCGTGCATAATTGAAGTATTTTCTTTTCTTTTTTTCGGAATTTGTTTTGGGCCAGTGCATAAATAAAGTATTTCTTTCATTTTTTTCGGAATTTGTTTTGGGCCAGTGCATAATTGAAGTATTTCTTTCTTCTTTTTTTTTCGGAATTTGTTTGGGCCAGTGCATAAAGAAGTATTTCTTTCATTTTTTCGGAATTTGTTTTGGGCCAGTGCATAATTGAAGTATTTCTTTTTTTTTTTTTTTTCGGAATTTGTTTTGGGGCCCGTGCATAATTGAAGTATTTCTTTCATTTTTTCGGAATTTGTTTGGGCCAGTGCATAATTGAAGTATTTCTTTCACCTTTTTTTTTCGGGAAATTTGTTTTGGGCCGTGCATAATTGAAGTATTTCTTTCATTTTTTTCGGAATTTGTTTGGCCAGAACGTAATTGAAGTATTTCTTTCATTTTTTTCGGAATTTGTTTTGGGCCAGTGCATAATTGAAGTATTTTTCTTTTTTTCCGAATTTGTTTTTGGGGGCCCGTGCATAATTGAAGTATTTCTTTCATTTTTTCGGAATTTGTTTTGGCCAGTGCATAATTGAAGTATTTCTTTCATTTTTTTCGGCATTTGTTTTGGCCAGTGCATAATTGAAGTATTTCTTTCATTTTCTCGGAATTTGTTTTGGGCCAGAACATAATTGAAGTATTTCTTTCATTTTTTTTCAGAATTTGTTTTGGCCAGTGCATAATTGAAGTTTCTTTTATTTTTTTTTGGAATTTGTTTTGGGGCCCGTGCATAATTGAAGTATTTCTTTCATTTTTATCGGAATTTGTTTGGGCCAGTGCATAATTGAAGTATTTCTTTCATTTCTCGGAATTGTTTGGGCCAGAACGTAAATGAAGTATTTCTTTCATTTTTTTCGGAATTTGTTTTGGGGCCAGTGCATAATTGAAGATTTCTTTCATTTTTTTCGGAATTTGTTTTGGGGCCAGTGCATAATTGAAGTATTTCTTTCATTTTTTTCGGGAAATTTGTTTTGGGCCAGTGCATAATTGAAGTATTTCTTTCTTCTTTTTTTTCGGAATTTGTTTTGAACCAGTGCATAATTAAAGTATTTCTTTCATTTTTTTCGGAATTTGTTTTGGGCCAGTGCATAATTGAAGTATTTCTTCATTTTTTTCGGAATTTGTTTTGGGCCAGTGCATAATTGAAGTATTTCTTTCATTTTTTTCGGGAATTTGTTTTGGGCCAGTGCATAATTGAAGTATTTCTTTCATTTTTTTTCGGGAAATTTGTTTTGGGCCAGTGCATAATTGAAGTATTTCTTTCATTTTTTCGGAATTTGTTTGGGCCAGAACGTAATTGAAGTATTTCTTTCATTTTTTTCGGAATTGTTTTGGGCCAGTGCATAATTGAAGTATTTCTCTTTTTTTTTCGGAATTTGTTTTGGGCCAGTGCATAATTGAAGTATTCTTTCATTTTTTCGGAATTTGTTTTGGGCCAGTGCATAATTGAAGTATTTCTTTCATTTTTTTTCGGAAATTTGTTTGGGCCAGTGCATAATTGAAGTATTTCTTTCATTTTCTCGGAATTTGTTTTGGCCAGAACATAATTGAAGTATTTTCTTTCATTTTTTTCAGAATTTGTTTTGGCCAGTGCATAATTGAAGTATTTCTTTCATTTTTTTTCGGAATTTGTTTTGGGCCAGTGCATAATTGAAGTATTTCTTTCATTTTTTTTTCGGAATTTGTTTTGGGCCATGCATAATTGAATATTTCTTTCATTTTCTCGGAATTTTGTTTTGGGCCAGACGTAATTGAAGTATTTCTTTCATTTTTTTCGGAATTTGTTTGGGCCAGTGCATAATTGAAGTATTTCTTTCATTTTTTTCGGAATTTGTTTTGGGCCAGTGCATAATTGAAGTATTTCTTTTATTTTTTTCGGAATTTGTTTTGGGCAGTGCATAATTGAAGTATTTCTTTCTTTTTTTTTCGGAATTTTTTGGGCCAGTGCATAATTAAAGTATTTCTTTCATTTTTTCGGAATTTGTTTTGGGCCAGTGCATAATTGAAGTATTTCTTTCTTCTTTTTTTTTCGGAATTTGTTTTGGGCCAGTGCATAATTGAAGTATTTCTTTCATTTTTTTCGGAATTTGTTTTGGCCAGTGCATAATTGAAGTATTTCTTTCTTCTTTTTTTTCCGGAATTTGGTTTTGGGCCAGTGCATAATTGAAGTATTTCTTTCATTTTTTTCGGAATTTGTTTTGGGCCAGTGCATAATTAAAGTATTTCTTTCATCTTTTTTTTTCGGAATTTGTTTGGGACATGCATAATGAAGTATTTCTTTTAATTTTTTCGGAATTTGTTTGGGCCAGTGCATAATTGAAGTATTTCTTTCATTTTTTTTCCGGAATTTGTTTGGGCCAGTGCATAATTGAAGTATTTCTTTCATTTTCTCGGAATTTGTTTGGGCCAGAACGTAATTGAAGTATTTCTTTCATTTTTTTTCGGGAAATTTTTTTTGGGCCAGTGCATAATTGAAGTATTTCCCTTTTATTTTTTTCGGAATTTGTTTTGGGCCATGCATAATTGAAGTATTTCTTTCATTTTTGTCGGAATTTGTTTTGGGCCAGTGCATAATTGAAGTATTTCTTTCTTTTTTTTGGAATTTGTTTTGGGCCAGTGCATAATTGAAGTATTTCTTTCATTTTTTTCAGAATTTGTTTTGGGCCAATACATAATTGAAGTATTTCTTTCATTTTTTCGGAATTTGTTTTGGGCCAAACGTAATTGAAGTATTCTTTCATTTTTTCGGATTTGTTTTGGGCCAGAACGTAATTGAAGTATTTCTTTCATTTTTTCGGATTTTGTTTTGGGCCAGTGCATAATTGAAGTATTTCTTTCATTTTTTTCGGAATTTGTTTTGGGCCAGTGCATAATTGAAGTATTTCTTTCTTTTTTTTTTTTTTCGGAATTTGTTTTGGGCCAGTGCATAATTGAAGTATTTCTTTCATTTTTTCGGAATTTGTTTGGGCCAGTGCATAATTGAAGTATTTCTTTCATTTTTTCGGAATTTGTTTGGGCCAGTGTATAATTGAAGTATTTCTTTCATTTTTTTCGGAATTTTTTGGGCCAGTGCATAATTGAAGTATTTCTTTCTTTTGTTTCGGAATTTGTTTGGGCCAGTGCATAATTGAAGTATTTCTTTCATTTTTTTCGGAATTTGTTTTGGGCCAGTGCATAATTGAAGTATTTCTTTCATTTTTTCGGAATTTGTTTTGGGCCAGTGCATAATTGAAGTATTTCTTTCATTTTCTGGGAATTTGTTTTGGCCAGTGCATAATTGAAGTATTTCTTTCATTTTCTCGGAATTTGTTTTGGGCCAGTGCATAATTGAAGTATTTCTTTCATTTCTCAGAATTTGTTTTGGGCCAGAACGTAATTGAAGTATTTCTTTCATTTTCTTCCCAACCGTTATATTTATTTATTTATTTATTTTGAACTGGCATCCAAAAGCTGATGCAATCGTGTCATCAACTCTTGGGCCCTCCCCGCTCGATGCAGATGTACTAGTCAAACCCAAACGTCAAGAATCATCCATTCCAACTTGTCTTCTGTTTTCTTCGTTATCCATTACCTAACGAACATCCAGGCTATCTGATATTCCCTTTCCCCAGGTCCTGGCTGCATGTCCTCATCTTTCCCTCCCCAATCATCAGTGATGTAGGACTAGAGTTCGTTTGCCGTCAAGTGGAGCTCATCCGGGCCAGTGCATAATTGCAGTATTTCTTTCATTTTTTTTCGGGAATTTGTTTTGGGCCAGTGCATAATTGAAGTATTTCTTTCATTTTTTTCAGAATTTGTTTGGGCCAGTGCATAATTGAAGTATTTCTTTCTCTTTTTTTTCGGAATTTGGTTTGGGCCATGCATAATTAAAGTATTTCTTTCATTTTTTTCGGAATTTGTTTTGGGCCAGTGCATAATTGAAGTATTTCTTTCATTTTTTTCGGAATTTGTTTGGGCCAGTGCATAATTGAAGTATTTCTTTCATTTTTTTTTCGGAATTTGTTTTGGGCCATGCAATGATTGAAGTATTTCTTTCATTTTTTTTCGGAATTTGTTTTGGGCCAGTGCATAATTGAAGTATTTCTTTCATTTTTTTTCCGGAATTTGTTTTGGGCCAGTGCATAATTGAAGTATTTCTTTCATTTTCTCGGAATTTGTTTTGGGCCAGAACGTAATTGAAGTATTTCTTTCATTTTTTTCGGAATTTGTTTTGGGGCCCGTGCATAATTGAAGTATTTCTTTCATTTTTTTTCGGAATTTGTTTTGGGCCAGTGCATAATTGAAGTATTTCTTTCATTTTTTTCGAATTTGTTTGGGCCAGTGCATAATTGAAGTATTCTTTCTTTTTTTTGGAATTTGTTTTGGGCCAGTGCATAATTGAAGTATTTCTTTCATTTTTTCAGAATTTGTTTTGGGCCAATACATAATTGAAGTATTTCTTTCATTTTTTCAGAATTTGTTTTGGGCCAGAACGTAATTGAAGTATTCTTTCATTTTTTTCGGAATTTGTTTTGGGCCAGTGCATAATTGAAGTATTTCTTTCATTTTTTTCGGAATTTGTTTTGGGCCAGTGCATAATTGAAGTATTTCTTTCTTCTTTTTTTTTCGGAATTTGTTTTGGGCCAGTGCATATTGAAGTATTTCTTTCATTTTTTTTGGAATTTGTTTTGGCCAGTGCATAATTGAAGTATTTCTTTCATTTTTTCGGAATTTGTTTTGGGCCAGTGCATAATTGAAGTTTTTTTCATTTTTTTCGGAATTTGTTTTGGCCAGTGCATAATTGAAGTATTTCTTTCATTTTTTTTTCGGAATTTGTTTTGGGCCATACATAATTGAAGTATTTCTTTCATTTTTTCTCGGAATTTGTTTTGGGCCAGAACGAAATTGAAGTATTTATTTCATTTTTTTCGGAATTTTGTTTTGGGCCAGTGCATAATTGAAGTATTTCTTTCATTTTTTTCGGAATTTGTTTTGGGCCAGTGCATAATTGAAGTATTTCTTTTTTTTCTTTTTCGGAATTTGTTTTGGGCCAGTGCATAATTGAAGTATTTCTTTCATTTTTTCGGAATTTGTTTTGGGCCAGTGCATAATTGAAGTATTTTCTTTCTTTTTTTCGGAATTTGTTTTGGGCCAGTGCATAATTGAAGTATTTCTTTCATTTTTTTCGGAATTTGTTTTGGGCCATGCATAATTGAAGTATTTCTTTCTTTTTTTTCGGAATTTGTTTGGGCCAGTGCATAATTGAAGTATTTCTTTCATTTTTTTCGGAATTTGTTTTGGGCCAGTGCATAATTGAAGTATTTCTTTCATATTTTTTCGGAATTTGTTTTGGGGCCAGTGCATAATTGAAGTATTTCTTTCATTTTCTCAGAATTTGTTTTGGGCCAGAACGTAATTGAATATTTCTTTCATTTTCTTCCCATACCGTTTTATTTATTTATTTATTTATTTGAACTGGCATCAAAAGCTGATGCAATCGTGTCATCAACTCTTGGTCCCTCTCGCTCGATGCGAGTACTAGTCAAACCCAAACGTCAAGAATCATCCATTTCCAACTGGTCTTCTGTTTCTTCGTTATCCATTACCTAACGAACATCCAGGCTATCTGATATCCCTTTTCCCCAGGTCCCTGGCTGCATTGTCCTCATCTTTCCCTCCCCAATCAATCATGATGTAGGACTAGAGTTCGTTTGCCGTCAAGTGGAGCTCATCCGTTTTCACAGGTATGGCGGCTATAATTTCAAAGATAATATCCAGCATAGAAGATTAAGAAACCTTATTGTCCTTTTTTCATTTGGAATTGGGGTAATTTTCGTTTCTGATTTTTCTTCCTTTTGATCGATCGTCTTTCGATTTGTCACTGTGAATTGTCTGACAATAGCTAGGAAAACAGTTTGGGGCAATGAAACAAACAAACAAAAGAACCGCTCACTCCTGTAAAGCACGCAACACATGATTTCTGCACAGCCTATGAGACTACAACTCGAGTAACCAAGGAGACAACAAAACTAGTTGATGAGATCATTACAGCCTTTGAGATCACCACCACAGATTAAGCACGTGCAAACCGGTTCCTCCACCGGCGAATTCAAATAATGCTTTGTTTTGCGTTGAACTACACCCAGCAAAAAGTGGGTCATACCGAAAAGTCATGCTTACGGAAATATCCGAGGTCTGTGAAAGAGGAACCACAATAACAAGCACGGTAACTTACTTGACAGAAAGTACAAAGAGTGGAGAAAAACAGTGGAGAAGGTAGACATCTGTTTATGAGCGAAATTAAAGCGTGACTGATTGATTCGGGCATGGTGTCACATTCTCCGGAATTCTGACGAAGTTCTGACAGGCAAAACTCAACAAACGAGTTAACCTGTGATATTTGAAGCAAAACAGAAAAAAGTCAGAATGGGGATCTGTCTGCGCGCGCACACACACACACACACATACACACGCGCGCGCACACGCCTCTCCCCAATACACACACACACACACACACACACACAGGGGAGGCGTGAAGGCCCGTTATTATTTCTTCTCCAGCACCCATATCGGAGAAGAAGAAAAAAAAGGGGAGTGGGAGGGCGGGTGGTGGTGAGGCAGGGAGAGAAGGCCCAAGGGGGAGGACGGGAGGGGAAGCTTAGGGAGGGCCGGTGCAGGGGGAGGGGGGGAGGGGACGGGGCTCGTGTCGCACTCACAGGCTGCCACGGGTACTACACTAATGCGCTCGTACACCTGAAGAAGTTTAAAAAAAGAAGAAAAAAAAAAAGAAAGAAAGAAAAGAAAAGCACGCGACACTCCCCGGCTTTTAAACAGCGCGTGATCTCGCTTCGGTTTGGCCAGACGACAGCACGCTTGTGTGAGAAGCGAAGCGATCTGGTTTTCGATTATTTTGGTTTGGTTCCGGGGCTCAACAGCAGTTCTCTCTGGCTTTCACCAGGTTAAGGTTGTTGAAACAGACTGGAGAAAGAAAAAAACAACAACAACCAAACAAACAGAAAACAACGACTCCTTGTTTGGGATTAATTAGTCAGTAAACTTGTGTTTTATCGATAAAAAGTACGAGACTGGGATTGAAGAATCTGGATTGAGATTAAGGTGAGGAAAATTCCGGATGTTACCACAGATTGGCTGGTCTCAAGTTTGAAAACGAGACAGTAAGCAGACGACCGACTGGGAAGCTGCCAACCAACACCGAAAATTAGCATTGGCGTTTCAGTTTTTGATGTTTTGTTTTCGACAGAGGGGACACGTGTGTCATTCGCTTTGCGGATTTCATCAGTACAGGTGATCGATGCTGCAGGTGTGTAACGCTGATTAGTAAAGATTTTTATTTCATTTGTGAATGTGTTAAAACCTCTGGTGTTCAGTCTGCCACTTCTCTCTCTCTCTCTCTCTCTCTCTCTCTCTCTCTCTCTCTCTGTTTTCGTCCCTCTTTTTTTGTCTTTGTGAGTCCTTCGTTTGTGTGTACTCCCATTTCTTATAGAACAGGGAGTACTTTACAATGGGAACGAAGAAATGCTGTCTGTGTGTGTGTGTGTCTGTCTGCGTGTCTGTGTGTGTGTCCGTGGTCAAAATGTGCTCCACAAACTTCTGCTGGGCCGATCTTTCTGAAATTTTGAGGCATGTTCATAATGGGTCACGGATGATACCCGTTGTTTTATTTTATCAGAATAGCCGTTACTAACGCAAAACGGTTTTCTTCTTTATGGAATATCTCAGTGACGAAATCCATTATGACGCATGTTTTACTGTGACGTTAAATACATTATGACGCATGTTTGATTGTGACGTTTTTCAGGAAGATAAACTGGGAGTACGTTTACATGCTTTGCATCTTGTTTTTTTTAATCATTTAGTTCCATTGCTGTACCAGTGCCACTACAAATCATTTATCTTTCTCATTTTTAAGTTTAACTTTCAGCAGTGTTGTGGGACTCTGGTTTAGGCATAATATTGATTTCTGTCATGCCCATTTCATTCAGTGTGTGTGTGTGTGTGTGTGTGTGTGTGCGCGTGTGTGTGTGTGTAATTCGGTGTTTATGTATGTGTGTTCGTGTATGTGCGTGCACTCGCGCGCGTGGGCGTGTGTGTGAGTGTGCGTGTGTGTGTGTGAAAATATACCCCCCTTTTCAGGTCCCCGAACGAGGATGATGTTACGGAATGTCGCATTGTTCTGGCTGGACCTGGCTCTGATGCAGTCGGTTATGTCTGCCATCACGCCAGTCACGCTACCAGAGAGAATTCCTTCCGCGCACACAGATCGTCTCGCGTGGCACTGACAGGTGAGATGGTGTGAAAACCAACACCGATAATTAAATCGGGTATGCATGCGTGCGCATAACTTCCTTTTCCATGAAACGAACATTGGAATTATGGGATTACGCGCTCATTTTTGACCAACACTCAAACCGCATGCCAAGATTTTTCAGCCGATGGACAGACATGCACGGAGTCGGCAATCACCACCGTCCCCCTCCCCCCCCCCCCCCCCTCTTCACACACATATCATGTGCAGTCTCTCTCTTTCTATTTCTCTCTGTCTCTCTTTCTCTCCCCTCTCTCTCTCTCTCTCTCTCTCTCTCTCTCTCTCTCTCTCTCTCTCTCTCACACACACACATACGCGCACACACGCGCGCACACACACACACACACACACACACACACACACACACACACACACACACACACACACACACACTCACCGGAGAGAGAGAAAGAGAGAGAGAGAGAGAGAGCATGGAAAATGTGCACACTTTTTTTCAGAGATCTGCATTCAAGTTGCATTTAACTTCATAACACATTCGCTCACAATGCGCACCCGTATACACATTTGCACACGATCACACAATTGCCTGGGTGCACAAACACATCCATACGCTCATCGCAATCAAACACACACACACACACATGTGCACGCACGCGCGCACACGCACACACACACGCGCGCGCGTGCGCGCGCGCGCGCGCGCACACACACACACACACACACACACACACACACACACACACACACTCACTCACCTACCTACCCTAACGTTGCTCCTGTGCGTTCAAGTTTTTGTTGCTTGTGATTGAAATGTAGGCCAGGTTGGTTTGATGTCATGATTGGTTGGTTGGTTGGTTGGTTGTTTTGTTTTGTTTTGTTTTGTTTTCTTTAGACGGGTGAATGTTTCGTCAATTTTATTTTAAGCTCCCTGCATTTCAGTTGCCTGGTATTCCGTTAGTGGTGCTGAGAGAGAGAGAGAGAGAGGAGGGGGAGGGGGGGTTGTTGGTGGTGGCAGGGGTGGGAACTAATATTAGCAGGCGTCGGTCCGAAAGTAAAAAGGAGGGGCTGGGTTTATGATGGGTCGGGGAGGGGGTGACTGATAGAGCCCCGTACAAAGTATTATTCCTTCTATCCTCCTTCAACTAGCCTACTACTACTACTACTACTACTGCAGGTGAGGTGACGAGTAGCACAGAAGCTTGAGTGACGAGCGCATTGTAATCTGAGCATTACCCGTTATCAGTTCTCCCCGAGGTGTTGGGAGAGAAGGGGGGTTATAGGGGTTGCCAGGCACAGGTTGAGACAGAACGAAGTGTGTGTGTGTGTGTGTGTGTGTGTGTGTGTGTGTGTGTGGTGTGTGATCGTGTGTGTGTGTGTGTGTGTGTGTGTGATCGTGTGTGTGTGTGATCGTGTGTGTGTGTGTGATTGTGTGTGCGTGCGCTGTGCGTGCATGCGTGTGTGCGTGCGTGTGTGTGGTGTGTGTGTGTGTGTGTGTGTATTCGTGCATATGTGTGCATAAATGCGTGCGTGCGCACGTATGTGTGTGTGTGTTTGCGTACGTGTGTATGAATGGGTGCGTGTATGTTCCTGTGTTCGTGGGTGCGTGCATGCATGCGTACGTTCACACGCGCACGCGCGTTTTGTGTGCGTTTGTATAAATGCGTGCGTGTGTGTGTATGCGTGCTCGCGCGCGCGCGCGTGTATGTGTGTTAGATTTAAAAAAAACATTAAGAAGAAGAACAGTACGTAATGACATCAACGATGACAGCTGCTGCAACAGGGGTAGAAAGATGCCTGGAAAGTGCGTTGATGGGTCGGTTAGCGTGGGGTGCACAGGCATTTCAAATCTGTGAGACGTTAGTGCTGGGATGGGGGTGGGACGTCGGGGATGGGGTTGTAGTGGGTGCGTAAGAGACCAAACTGGAGTCACTTGACCCTTTTAAGAGACTATCAAGTCATGCACAACAGCCTTCGTTCTTTTTTTTTTTCCTAAATGAGAGAGAGAGAGAGGAAAGGGGGAGTCACTTCGAATCGACATGAGCTGTCATAGGCTGTTTGGCGTGTGCGCGGTTATCACTCTGGCCTTCTGACTTCCCCCCAGATTGTCTCCCTTGTCTGATCTTTTCTGTCTGTCTGTCACTCTCTCTCTCTCTCTCTCTCTCTCTCTCTCTCTCTCTCTCTCTCTCCTCTCCTCTCTCTCTCTCTCTCTCTCTCTCTCTCTTAACAATTAAAACATTTTGACTTTGACTTCTCTTCTCTTCTCTCTCTCTCTCTCTGTTTCTCTCTCTCTCTCTCTCTCTCTCCTCTCTCTCTCTCTCTCTCTCTCTCCCTCTCTCTCTCTCTCTCTCTCAAAGATAGTTTCTCCAGGCCATACTTTTTTCTTTGCCCGGTCTCTATTTCGAGGGCTGTAGATTTGTAAAAATATGAAGTTTTTCGCTCGTGCCTCTCAACCTGCGCTATTGTCCTCCTCCGATATACGTCATCAAATCCCATTTATTGTCCGCTATCACACACCATCGCTGTCATCATCATTGTCATCATCACAATCTTCGTTTAGGAAATTTTCAGAAATGACTGAAACATCTCTTCAGTTCTCTATTCATTTGTGTATTTGTTGTTTTTTAGTATTTCTTTCGGTGATGTCTGTTATATTCAAATTCAAATGACACGTTTTGTCTGTGTGCCCCTTTCAGCAAGTACCAAACACCCATCGCCGCGTCTCCCCCGCCCCACCTCTTCTTCACCTCTCTCTCTCTCTTTCCTTCATGGCCTGTCTCCTATCTCCTCTTTCGTCTTATGTATGGCTCACCCACTGCGCTCACCCCCCTCTCCCTACCCCCCCCCCCCCCCCCCCCCCCCCCTTGTCTGTCTGTGTGTTGAAAAGACTGGCTGGGGTCACCACGCCCCCGCCCGACTACAATTACAGGGAACTAACTCGGAAACATTCGGAAAGACCACTCCCGCTGGGCCTTTCGCGCCTCCACCCTTTTCCTGGACCGCTGGGCCACGGTGACCCCATTGTCACAGCGTCCAGTGTTTGCTTACTGACCATCCCCCCGCCGCTCTCCCCCGCGCTGGACAAAGTTCGCGTCTGGAGGATTGTTGAAGGGTTTAAGGAGGTTCGAGTGTTTTAAGCTCCAAGCCAAACACACCCTGCAAAAGACCAAAGCCTCGCGCCATTGGTGGAAAGTAGTAAGTTACGACATCGCGAACCAATCGGATTAAGTGACAGCATGGGGACTGTAGCTGAGTTTTTTGTTCTC
This sequence comes from Conus ventricosus, assembly GCA_018398815.1. Taxonomy (NCBI): domain Eukaryota; kingdom Metazoa; phylum Mollusca; class Gastropoda; order Neogastropoda; family Conidae; genus Conus; species Conus ventricosus. The sequence goes on from CM031621.1 coordinate 5,168,282, forward strand.
TCTCACTCTCTCTCTCTCTATGTTAGTTTCAGGGTTTACGCGGTCCTCGCCAACGACAGAGTGGAGATTGTTATTTTTCCCACCTGAAAGCGGCGAACTGGGTGGATCGGAGAATGTACGGCAAAAGGGCTTCCTGGGTGTAACTTCTAATCTGGGATTTAGTCGAACCCGGCTACCAGGTTTAGAGGGAAAGAGGAGGAGGGGAAGGAAGGGGGGGGGGGGGTGAAAGGGGGGGGCGGGGGGGGGTTAAAGGAGTGACCCATTCATGAGATTCATTATACTTGAAAAATCTTGAGGGACCCGATCGTGGTTCCGTCCTTGAATGGGGATTGGCTAGATGCCTGAGGTCGAGGGTTAAGGGTCATTGAGTTAAGGGACAGCTCTCTCTCTCTCTCTCTCTCTCTCTCTCTCTCTCTCTCTCTCTCTCTCTCAGCCTTCCCCCAATCTTTCTGTCTGAACGTCTGCCTCTCCGTGTCTCTTTTTCCTCCTGTCTGTCTGTCTCTCTCTCTCTCTCTCTCTCTCTCTCTCTCTCTCTCTCTCTCTCTCTCTCTCTTCTCTTTCTCTCTTTCAGTTTTAGAGAACATAATACTGATGATTTGCATTTTCACTTTTACGATGTTATTGAATTTCCTGATTTGGTCCCCTTCATATGGAGCCATTGTTTTTTTAATGAACCGTCGCTCTCTCTCTCTCTCCTCTCTCTCTTCTCTCTCTCTCTCTCTCTCTCTCTCCTCTCTCTCTCTCTCTCTGTGTCTTCGTCATCTCTCTCTCTCTCTCTCTCTCTCTCTCTCTCTCTCTCTCTCTCTCTCTCTCTCTCTCTCTCTCTCTCTGTGTGTGTGTGTGTGTGTGTGTGTGTACACACAGTCTCTCTTTGTCTCTGTCTCTGTCTGCCTGTTTATCTGTCTGTCTGTCCTTCTGTCTGTCTGTCTGTCTCTCCTTTGCTGGGACGCACGCACGCGCGCTCACACACACACACACACGCACACACACACACACACACACACACACACACACACACACACACACACACACACACACACACACACACACACACACTGTCCTGAACAGCTAGTCTTTTAGCAATACATATGCAAAACACCAGTTCTGTTTCATCACAGATTGGTGGGTTTCCATTCGATTGGTTTTGTATGGTTTTGATGGGTATGTTTCGGTCACCTTCAGTGGTTTTGGTGGGTATGTTTCGGTCGGCTTGAATGGTTTTGGTGGGATGTTTCGTCGGCTTGAATGGTTTTGGTGGGTATGTTTCGGTCGGCTTTAATGGTTTGGTGGGTATGTTTCGGTCGGCTTTAATGGTTTTGGTGGGATGTTTCGGTCGGCTTGAATGGTTTTGGTGGGTATGTTTCGGTCAGTTTCAATGGTTTTTGTGAGTATGTTTCGGTCGGTTTTAATGGTTTTTGTGGGTATGTTTCGGTCGGCTTCAGTGGTTTTTGTGGGTATGTTTCGGTCGGCTTGAATGGTTTTTGTGGGTATGTTTCAGTCGGCTTTAATGGATTTTGTGGGTATGTTTCGGTCGGCTTCAATGGTTTTTGTGGGTATGTTTCGGTCGGCTTTAATGGTTTTTGTGGGTATGTTTCGGTCGCCTTTAATGGTTTCGGTGGGTTTCGGTGGGTATGTTTCGGTCGCCTTTAATGGTTTCGGTGGGTATGTTTCGGTCGCTTTTAATGGTTTTGGTGGGTATGTTTCGGTCGGCTTTAATGGTTTCGGTGGGTTGGTGGGTATGTTTCGTTCGCCTTTAATGGCTTCGGTGGGTATGTTTCGGTCGGCTTTATTGGTTTTGGTGGGTATGTTTCGGTCGCCTTTAATGGTTTAGGTGGATTTTGCATGGTTATGGTTAATTTCAGTAAAGTTACAGGTGAAAAAGAAATGCCACCCGTATCGGCTTTCCCAGCTTGTTAACCACGTCCGCGACCTCTGACCCTCCTTCACACCACACCCCCCCCCCCCCCCCCTCCCCACTCCACCACATAAAAGAGAAATTGAAATCTGGCAAAATATTCCGCGCCCATTTAAAAAAAAAAGAAGAAAAAAAAAGCGTTTTAGGCTTGGACAGAGGCATGTGAGCGATTCTTGTGTGCACTTTAGCAAGTCGTGCCTCGTTGAGTTTTTACTGCTCAAGATTTGTACAATGCCTGTCTGTGGTGAAAGGACGATAACCAGATGGTGTTTTTTGTCTCTTTTGTCTCCCGTGATCACGCATATCATGCGGGGAAAGAAAAGGGGAGAGAACACCAGACATATAATAGGGAAACCAGGAGAGTGACCGAGTCAGTTGACAGGAGTGGGAGTAAGGACGGGGGTGGTTAGGGGACTGGGGTGGGGGGGGGGGGGGGGGGTGAGAAAGAAGAACGGGGGGGGGGGGGGGGGGTCTGACTGAGAGACCCGGGGAAATCGGGAAGGGAGTTAGGGGTAGGGTTGGCTGGTGGTGGCGGTGGTGGTCGGGGGGTGGGGGTGACTGAAGCTTCGTTTATCGTCACCGACCTGCCGTGACCCCCACGTGGACACACAAACGTGCGGCACGTCAAGGGTCACCCTTTAAAACTCCACCCCTGTCGAACCCCCCACCCCACCCCTTCACTCTCACCGCCCCTCTTCCAACCACTGCTACGACGA